>CM060909.1:150022538-151258582 GCA_030737875.1 Allium sativum | reverse complement strand
ACCCATTCATCCCATGAAGCAAAACTGGTAATACTCCATATCTAATACTATGGTGTTATCGGTAAAATTAATTACCATTTCACGTTCAAATCTAATTAAAGATTTAACTATCGCTTTGGAGCAAAACTGGTAATACTCCATCCTTGCTCAATTTCTAAATTTGATAATTTAGATTATAGATTCACATTTTCAATCTGATTGCAGATTCGTTAAAATTCCTTTTACTGGGTTAAAGAACTAGGTGTTATTTAAAACACAGTTCACGAAAAACCCAAATCACATACTATTTGTTATCGGGCTAAAGAACTAGTGTTGTTTAAAACACAGTTCACGATAAACCCACAAATCAATTCTAGTTCAACTCAAATCAAATATATTAGGAATTATGATTATTTAAAACCCCTTTTTTAAATCTAATTTATTTATTTAAAAACAAAAAAATCGGGTTTTAAATTGAGTTCAAACTAGTTCATTTCGATAAAAATCTATTTTTATCTCTTCAAATATGGAGTTTTTCATCCATATTTTTCCAAATCATTTCTTCTGATTTTACACAAATTATTACTATTTTGAATAATTTTATCAAGGCCCGTACAGTCGATTTTCCAACAACGGCCATCAAATTGCACTTACATCGACCTTTTTTGAATTTGATTTGGACGTATCTCCAAATCCAACCGTTAGATTTCAAATTTCCAATATTCGTTAGAAAGCTATTTTCGATACGAACCCAACGGTTCCGGTTTCAGGAGAACCCGACGGTCGGATCTCCCGTAATGTCCGTTTGAAATCAATGGTCGAAATTCACGAACTGCCGCGGCGTGGCGCGTTCTATTCAGGCCATTATATTATATATATAATATATATAATATATATTTCATCGATTTCTATTTAAATCGAATTATATAAATAGTTTAAATTCGTTTCAAAAGCAAATTTCAACTTCCATTTCAATTCAAATCAAAATTGAATTCTTCTTTATAAATTCGTTTTAAAATTCATCTCTATTCAATTCAAATTTCAACTCAATTTGAATTCATTTCAATTCGCTTTCAATTCAATGTGAATTCGTTATATATTCAATTGAAATCAAATTTGTTTTCTATTCAATTCATTCGAAATCGTTTCATTCAATTCATTTCGAAATCGTTTTCAATTCAATTCATTTCGAAATCGTTTTCAATTCAATTCATTTCGAAATCGTTTTCACTTCAATTCAAATTCGTTATATATTCAATTGAAATCAAATTCGTTTTCTATTCAATTCATTTCGAAATCGTTTTCAATTCAATTCAAATTCGTTAAGTATTCAATTGAATCAAATTCGTTTTCTATTCAATTCATTTCGAAATCGTTTTCAATTCAATTCAAATTCGTTATATATTCAATTGAAATCAATTCGTTTTCTATTCAATTCATTTCGAAATCGTTTTCAATTCAATTCAAATTCGTTATATATTCAATTGAAATCAAATTCGTTTTCTATTCAAATCAAATTCGTTATATATTCAATTGAAATCAAATTCGTTTTATATTCAAATCAAATTCGTTATATATTCAATTGAAATCAAATTCGTTATATATTCAATTCATTTCGAAATCGTTTTCAATTCAATTCATTTCGAAATCGTTTTCAATTCAATTCATTTCGAAATCGTTTTCAATTCAATTCATTTTGAAATCGTTTCAATTCAATTCATTTTGAAATCGTTTTCAATTTAATTCATTTCGAAATCGTTTTCAATTCAATTCATTCGAAATGAATAAAATGATATAAATATCGTTCACGTCAAAATGGTGTCCATCTAATCAACACGGCTTAATGTATTTCTATTTTCAAATATTCTATTTCAAATATTTCCTATTATCGAAATATTTGTTATTATCAAAATATTTCGTTCAACACATGACTAATCTCAACGGATGAGTACAGTCAACACATGAACCTTTATTTTATAAACTGCAGCAATGTTTTGAAGAAAAAATAATGGAAAAAAATTATATAACTGAAACATAAAATGATAACTAAAAAATATAGAAATGAAACATAAAATGAAATAAGTTGGACTGAGTGACGAAGTTGATGCAAAAATATAGTTTCAAAATTAACACAGCAATAAAATCACAACAAAACAACACATAACACTGTTAAAACAGAAAAAATGATATCTAAAAAATTATGAAAATGATACCTAAATACTGATGCAATATTTTAAAGATAAAATAATGGGAAAAAAATTTATATCACAGATTATTGATTAAAATGAAAAAAGTTCGACTTAGTTTCAAAGCTGATAAAACAATATAACTTCAAAATTAACACAGCAACAAAATCTCATGAAAAAAAAACATATAACACAGTTAAAATGGTAAAAATGATAACTAAAAAAAATAGCAAACTAATACCTAAAAACTACTGCTACGTTTTTAAGTTAAAAACAAGAAAAATGATACCTAGAAAAATGATACCTAAAAACTGCTGCTACGATTTAAAGTTAAAAACATGAAAAATGATACCTAAAAAAATAGAAAAATGATACCTACGAACTGTAGTAGTGGTAAAATGAAAAAAAAAACATTTCCAACCTAAAAAAATTGTTTCAACCATTTCGTGTTCTTCATATACATTTTCCATCGTTTGAAAAATATTTTTATTCTATTCAATTGTGATTTCGAATGGATTTTTGTTGTTCCACCTACTTTTTTTCTAGGGTTTTTGTTTCGGCTGATTTATGGTCGTGATTTTGATTTCGTAATTTTTGTCATCGATTGAGACGGCCGATTCTAATGTATTATCATATTTTTGATTTAAGCGATTTATGATTTCGTGATTTTGGTGATTTCGTGATAAACGATGAAATCGACAAAGTCGTGAGAGATGGAGAAGAAGAAAGCAGCGGCCGAAATTAATTTTCAGTGTATTGTCCTTCTGAGTGAAATTTTAGTGGGCTGTCCTTATGGATAAAAGGCCTTCAATTTTGTCCTTCTAAATATTTTCCTAATTTTAAAAATATATTAATTTAATCAAATCTGGTAAGCATAATATCAAATTATACCAACGGCTAAGTTTTATTGATTTAGCATTCATTTATGTTCAAAGGTTTTCCCTCATAGGTAGCCAAAATTGTAATCGACTTCAGTTACCACTTACCAATATTGTATTAGGTGTTATTGAATTAGAACTATCCATCACATCATACCCTTTTGCATATAATTTCATCACATTCCTAATAAATATGATTTTAGGAAGTTCGTCCAACATTTGACGCTTACTTTGTGTGTGTGTGCGCACGCATGTGCGTGCGTTGGCATACGTGCACATGCTTATGCATTTGTGCTCCTTATTTATAAGCAGTCTGCATTTTTATATGAGAAAATATTGAAATCCCAATTATATAGTGCTTGATTTATTTTTTACAACATATTATTATCCGAAATACGTCTAAAAAAATTGTTTTCATTCTTTGATTGTTTTTGTTTCTTAAATATCATTCCAATTTTGAATGGATTATTCATAGAAACATCAGAGACATTGGTGGAAGCGGCTAGCTGGAGAGCAAGTGTGTGTGCATTGTGCTTCCAACTCAGTTCGCTTTAGTTGATTTTGTAGGATTCGAAACCGGTTACGCTTCGATAGGTAAGTTCTCATGTTTTGTTCTAATATCAGTATTATTTTATACAAGATCCTTTTTCCAAAAAGTTGGCATATTCTTGAACTTAGTTATTAGTAATGAAATCAATATAGATTTTGATTATTCGTAGGGATAAGTTGGTCTGTTTACAAAATTTAATTTAGATGTGTGAATTGCGCTATTAGCATGTTACACTAAGTGTTGAATGTCAAATGATATTTAAAGTAGTATGTATCGATTTACAAATTAGTATGTACTACTAACAATATCGGTATTACAACAACATTTGAGAGCTCAATCAAGATCTCATTTAATGCAAATCATAATTAAAAATATTCGTTGTCTTAAAAAATCATATTTGCCGCTGTTTCCCTTTATTTCATAACCACAACTCACATGATACATGCATTTGAATTTAATTTGCATTTTATGTCCATTATTGCTACCAGTTTGAGTGCTTTTTTTCACCTGAATACCAATAACAATTAGATTTTTCCATGATTTCTATTTATTTGATACTTTTGTTATCCTGAGCAGTTTCAATAACAGAGCGACGTTTTTCTTACCTGAAAACAATACACTTTTTATTCTTTTTAATCCACTTGCAGATGGGAAGTTCATACATGCTGCAAGGTCAACTTGGTACGTCATCACTTCATCATACATAACCAAGGTAATTGTTCTGATATCTAACTTCATGTTGTTAATGCATAATTATGCTAATTAAAATATAGCAAGGTGAACTTGATTATGCTAGGATTTTTGCATAATTTATTGTGTTAATGCAATGTTGGCTACTTTCTAAAGTGGATTTAAATGTTTCTGGAATAGCATAATGTGATATCCCAAACTTCCGTGGTACGAAAGCAAGGATAATCATTTGGAATACAACATATTTACAACAACAACAGACCTCTGATAGTATCATAACACATAATTATTGCAACGGAAAAATAAATGTCATAACATCATAGCAACTGAACATCAGAGTATGCAGTTACAGGATCCACTAGCAAAACAGACAGTCTGAATGAAAAGGAAATAAGTCTCAAAAGGAAATAGGTCTCAACTCCAAAACGTACATAAAAATACAAAGATGAAATAAAGTCTATAAAGCAGAAATAAAGATAAAAGAGAGTGTAACAACCCGTAAAATGCGAGCCAGTTTGAAATTTTTATTTTGGCCATTTTAGCGAATTTTGAATATTTAAAATAGATTATTTTAAATAATATCGACGAGAAATTTATTTTGAATATAATTCGACGTATATATTATATACGCCGTCGTTAGAATATAAATAATTATATATAATTATAAATAGAATTGAAAATGGCGTGGTAGTTCGATAATTCGATTTCAAACTTCAATTGGATGTACCGGGTGCAAAACAATCCGGATTTTAGTGAAACCGAAAACCTTAGGATCTAATTGATAATATCTTTCCAACGAATCCGACAAATTGAAATTTCGTAGCGGGAATCAAAAGATATGTCCAGTTGAAAATTCTGAATAGTCGCTATGGAATTCAGGCCGTTAAAAATGGACATTTTGCAAACGACCTCGGATTTCGACGAAACCAGTTTTGTTGGGTCCGTGATGAAAAGTTATTGCTAGGTTTCAAATTTCATAATTTTTCGAATCAATATGCGAGCGTGGCAAAGGAAAACTCGTTTGACCAGTTTTAGTTGATTTTAATCGACTGGAAATTGGCCATTTTTCTAACGGTCTCGGAATTCGACGAAACTAGTTTTGTTAGGACCGTATCGTCAATACGAAGCTAGAAAATATTTTTCGGGAATTTTTCTAGTTAGTATGTGACCCCGGTAAATTGAAATGTACGTTTAAAATTCAATATAGCGATTTAAATGTAAATTCAACGGAAACTGATCGAAACGGTCGATTCAGCTTGCGGTACATATCCCATTGTGTTCGGAATGGGGGTGAAACGCTATGGACGACAGGCGGTGGGCCTCGTTTCGAGGTCGTATGTAAAAGTCAACCTATTTGCGAAATTAAATAATTAAATAATATATATATATATATTTTCCCTCCTATATCTCCTTCTTGGCCCCCCCCCCCCCCCCGATTCAGAAAACATAAAAAAAAAAAAAAAAGCAGCATCAGCCGCCAGGCGATCGCCGCCTCCGGCGAGGCAGCGTCGCACCCTCCTTCCCCACGTCGAACTCCTCCTCCTTCCTCCCTACCTCCTCCGAGAGCCACACACAACCAAATCGAGCCCGACATCCCTGAGCCCCACCAGAAGACCTCGCGCACCCAATCGGTAACCCCCCCGAACCCTAAACCGCCACCGCAAGGGCCACCGTTCCTCTCCCCCCCCCCCCCAGCGACTGCCTCCGGCCACCCCTCTTCCCCAAGCGCCCCTCAGGTAATTTTTAATTTATGAAATCAGTTTTTAATTAATGAAATCAGTTTTTAAATTATAAAATCAGTTTATATACTTAGCATGATAAAACTATGGTTTTTAAAAAAATGAATTTGCTTTGAATATAAAACTATGGTTTTTAAAAATGAATTTGCTTTGAATATAAAACTATGGTTTTTAAAAATGAATTTGCTTTGAATATAAAACTATGGTTTTTAAAAATGAATTTTCTTTGAATATAAAACTATGGTTTTTAAAAATGAGTAGAGAATAAAGATAGGATTTTTATCTAAGAAAAAGTTCATATTTTTGTTTAGAAAAAGATCGTAGTTTTGATTTAGGAAAAAATATGATTTTTATATGTTGAACTTCGAATTAAAAATATGATTTTTATATGTTGAACTTCGAATTAAAAATATGATTTTTATATGTTGAACTTCGAATTAAAAATATGATTTTTATATGTTGAACTTCGAATTAAAAATATGATTTTTATATGTTGAACTTCGAATTAAAAATATGATTTTTATATGTTGAACTTCGAATTAAAAATATGATTTTTATATGTTGAACTTCGAATTAAAAATATGATTTTTATATGTTGAACTTCGAATTAAAAATATGATTTTTATATATTGAACTTCGAAATAAAAATTCGATTTTTATATATTGAAAAACGAAGTAAAAGTTCGATTCTTGCATATGTAGTGAAAGCAGCAACGAAGGTGATAAAAAGGCGAGAACGAAGAAAATTTATATCAAAGAAGAGTCAAGATGTTTGGATAGCTATCGGTGAGAACTTCTCACTCAAATTCTACTTTTCTAGTTATATATATATATATACTAGGATGCAGACGGTGCTTATTAGAAGCACCCGACACCCGTCCACAGACCATGGACTTGTTTGATTGGTTGTGTAATTGGTTAGATTATTTGATTTGGATTGGATTGTTTTGTTGAAATTGAAATTGATATGATTGATGTGTGAATGGCGTGGGCCTTCACTAGACCGGGGATAAGGCTAGGCCTTGTCCCGTTTCTAGTATCGTGCCGTTATGCCGCCGAAATTTTCTAAAATATGTTAGAAAATAAAAATATCATTTTATTGTGTAAATGAATTGAATAGAAATTCATAGGTTGAAATAAAATGTTTTATCGTTAAAAATATAATTTTTAACGTGAATGTGAATAAATGAATAGTTATAAACAAATCGGCCGATTTGTTTGTATATACACTGATTTGACTGATATTGATTGGGTCGATAAATTTCACACATCGCCCAACCGCACAAATAAAATCTGTGTTTGATTGTTTGAAACCCCACACGGGTGTTGGGATGAAATTTGAAGTTCACTCATCCTGATTGATTAAATATGTCGATCGATCGATTGACAGGCTGTTATAAGCGTTAGATAACTATATTTGATGCTTATACAGTGTAGTGCACTTTGGTTGATGGTTGATTATTTTTCAAAGCTATTATATACATGTGTTGTAGAAAATCCATATAATTAACATTATATGGTAATTGATTGGGCCTCATTCCAGTTTTGAAAAAGAAATATTTGAAATAGAAATATGTGAAGCCGTGATGATTAGATTGACGCCATTTTGACGTGAACGATATTTATATCGATTGAAACGATTTCGAAATGAATTGAATTGAAAACGATTTCGAAATGAATTGAATTGAAAACGATTTCGAAATGAATTGAATTGAAAACGATTTCGAAATGAATTGAATTGAAAACGATTTCGAAATGAATTGAATTGAAAACGATTTCGAAATGAATTGAATTGAAAACGAATTCGAATTGAATTGAAAGTGAATTGAAATGAATTCAAATTGAATTGAAATTTGAATTAAATAGAAATGAATTTTGAAACGAATTTATAAAGAAGAATTCAATTTCGATTTGAATTGAAATGGAAGTTGAAATTGCTTTTGAAATGAATTTAAAACTATTTATATAATTCGTTTTAAATAGAAATCGACGATATATAATATAATGGCCTGAATAGAACGCGCCGCGCCGCGGCAGTTCGTGAATTTCGACCATTTATTTCAAACGGACATTACGGGAGATCCGACCGTCGGATTCTCCTAAAACAGGAACCGTTGGGTTCGTATCGAAAAGAGCTTTCTAACGAATGTGATAAATTAGAAATCTAACGGTTGGATTTGGAATTATGTCCAAATCAAATTGGAAAAAGGTCGCTGTAAGTGCAGTTCGATGGCCATTGATGGAAATCGACTGTACGGGCCTTGATAAAATTACTAAAAATAGTAATAATTTGTGTAAAATCATAAGAAATGATTTGTGAAGATTTGGGATGAAAAACTTCATGTTTGAAAAGATAAAAATGGATTTTTTATCGAAATGAACTAGTTTTGAACTAGAATTATAATTCTATTTATTTTTAAGTAAATAAATTGAATTTGAAAAGGGTTTTAAAAATAACCAGAATTTCCAATGATTGCATTGGAGTGGATTTGAATCGAAATTGTCTTTGGAATATTTCGATGTTGGAATTCGTGATTATACAGGTGTTGTTATGGAAATTTGAAAGATATATATTTATATCGTTATTTCCAATACGACATTTGTTAGTCGTAGAATTTGATATTGAATACAAGCCGATATATTTTCTATTCAGAGCCTTGTATTGAATATCGAATGTGATTTGGGTTTGTCGTGAATGGTGTCTTCACTAACACTGTTCTTGAACCCAGTTGAGAAAAGATTAAATCTTTTTGTTTAGATTTAATGAAGTGTACCAATTAAATAATATTTAATTGGGATTGAATTGATATTGATTTTTGGGTTTATCGTGAACAGTGTTTTAAACAACACTCGTTCTTTAACCCGATAATTAATGAATGTGATTATGGGTTTATCGTGAACTGTGTATTTAAATGACACTGATTCTTTAACCCAGAGAAATATTAAAACTAAGTGGAGTTTTAATGAATCTTTAATTAGATTGAAAAGATCGAAAATGGAGTATCACCAGTTTTACTCCAAGCGATAGTTAAATCTTTAATTAGATTTGAACGTGAAATGGTAATTGAATTTACCGATAACACTGTGGTGTTAGATATGAAGTACTACCAGTTTTACTTCATGGGATGAATAGGTTGGGATTGGGAAAATAAAATAAATGATTACTTCGGTGTGGTTCGCTAATCCCGACTAGTTTGAATTGATATTCAAAGGAGATTAAAGAATAAATTTAAAGAATTTATCTTGGATAAAATTAATGGGAACTTTTCCCAAAGTATAGGAATATTTGAATAAAAGAATATTCTGAATTGGAATGAGGCATATGTTGTGTTTGTGTAACACTTTTATAATATATACGCGAGTTATTCAGAAAGACCGGGTTTATCCCATTCTGAATAACTGATTCGACGTGGTGTCGAAGATGAAGACGGTGGTCGAAGACCGGAAGTCTTCACGTCGTTTGGGTAATTACTGATGATCTTGATTGGGCTGTACACCCAAGAAGATGGAAACAGTTAGTGATCGTCCAGACGTACTTGGAGATCGATGGATCTGCGGGGTACTAGGTGCCTCCGGTTTCGTTCAGACCCAGAACGGACTTGTAAATGGACTGTGTGTCTGACATTGGATTTTAGTCCGTGTGATTGATCTCTATTAAATATATATCTGTTTGGCGGCGGAGAATTTATTCTCTTGCTTAACGCCCTTCTCTGAGACGTACGAGCTCAGGGGTTATATATTGATGGATATCAAACACATGGAGTGAATTGCCTGTGTGGCATGCCTAAGTGGCAATTGATCGAGGCTTCTGTTGAAAAGCAAAGTCTTGTGGTGATGATCAAAGCACAGCCTGTGTGGCACAGCTTTGTGTAACGTGAATTCGCGAGTTTCGCACCCCGGTTGTGAACCAAAAACGGGAGAGGACCTCAGGGAGGGCATGCGTTTCTTTCTAGCTAGAAGTGGCGTCAGTGGTTTTACACGCCCTGACGAGTTTGACTTATGTGGTTGTTGCTGTTGCGAGGCGCCTCGGTTATATCGGTTTTGGCCGATGCATTCTGGCCGGCAGACGGACCAGACTTACACCCCATAGGGTGGGGAAACGCAGTGTTCAGGCATTTTAATCCACATCGGTGGACCGGCCCTGACGATCCAAGGGCCCACCTGTGTCTGGGTCCTGAGGCACGGGCTAGAGCGTCTCGAATCGGTTGAGGACTATCTTTTGCCTCGGTTCATAGACGGAAATCCAATTTCCAAATACGTGACATTTGCGGTTTTAATTGTAGAACCTAGTATGGTGACATAGTGGGATGGGGCATTCATGCCGCCTATGATTGATACTTATGATTTGAAGTTGTTTATACACTATGCACTTATAATAGTATCAAACGATTTGTTTTTAACGTATCAAGCATTCTTTGGCTGTTATAAGGGAAAACCCTATCCTCGGCTGCGTTGCATTGTGTGATGGGACCTGGGTCTTATAACAGCTTCATTCTTCTTTATTTAGCATTGCGTTGTTGTTTTATGCACTGGTATTCTTGGGAAGAAACCCGTTTCGTGTTATACGGCGTGGTCCCTTGATTTACCTAACTTTAAAATAAGGATTTATAACTGTTTTAGTTCTCACACCAGTCCCATGACTGACCTGGAGTTTATTGTTTTAACCTAAACTCTGGGTGCCCTTATTTTGACACGGGCAGCTAGTAGTTTTGGTTTTGCAGATTTATATTCACAGGATCCTGGTTTATGGCTGGAACGATATCCGGAAAGCTTTGTATCCGTATATCTCATTCTAGTTGTGTATTGTATTATTTTTCCGCTGCTATGTATTTAAATGTTATTTAAATCTCTGATATTTCTGTGTAATATTCATTTATACTATGTATATTCTTGTAATCTGATGCATTGTTGTAATATCAATGAAATGTTCTTCTGTATGCATTCTGATTTGTCTTGTCCTCACAGTAATTCGTTCTTTCTCATCTCTTCGGAGATCGGGGAAGAAACGGGTCGCTTCATTTGGTATCAGAGCTTTGGTTTACAAAGCTCAGAGAACAAGACACATTAGAACCGTACGAAAGAATTCATCAGATATTGGATTAGTAATATCCAATTAGAATGACTCGTTAGAGATGGGATCAGTAGTATCCTAGAACGAGTGTGAAGAGTATATTTTTAAAAAATTAAAACAAATTTTGTTTTGAAAATTTAAATCGTTTTAAACGTATTTGATTATTTATTTATTT
Source organism: Allium sativum (assembly GCA_030737875.1). Lineage (NCBI taxonomy): Eukaryota > Viridiplantae > Streptophyta > Magnoliopsida > Asparagales > Amaryllidaceae > Allium > Allium sativum. The sequence goes on along the minus strand of CM060909.1, from coordinate 151,247,314 downwards.
TGAATATGGACATTCCAATATATAAAGATTTTGCGTATACGTCTGATCCACGTGTATTTGAAATTTTAATATACTGGATAGATATAGAATCACACTCTAGTAGCCCGAAGATGTTCTGATGGTGGTTCGAAACATCATCAGCATTTATTTTCGAGTGACGAAGGTGTGATACCTATATATTTCCATTAGACTGGTGTGAGAACCAAACCTATATATATAGCTAGGACACATTGTTGTGAATTGGCATTAAAAACATGATTTTAGTATATGTATCAAATTATGAATCTGAAACTCTAATTCACTAATTGATTGATGTTTGTGTTGTTTGTTTATTTGTTTGATAATTTTGAACCATTATGCATAATATTGAATTTTATTGAAAATTGGTTGCATTTGCTTGCATATACATATATATCATTGAACAGGTCATAGCAAGGAGGCTAGAGCCAGAGAATAAAATTTGTTTGCCCGACAAATAGGTACATGTTTACTACATAATTTACTGTTTTGTTTGGGTGATGATGATTTTATGAGCCTATTGGCTAGCCGTTTGGCTTTTTCTTTTTCTTTTTGAGATCTGAAGGACCGGGGAAGCTATTTGAAATTCCCCGATGCTCCCGGTGCAGGGGAGGTTATGGCGAAATTTTTCAAAAATTTAGGGTGTTAGCCAAATTTTTGAAGTTTTGAAAATTCTCAGAAACTAAAGAGTTGGAGAATGGAAGCCAGATCGAGCGTAGAGTTGATTAATCAAACCAATTTCGACTTTGTTCCTTTTCGGGGACGAAAAGTTTTAAGTGGGGGAGATTGTAACAACCCGTAAAATGCGAGCCAGTTTGAAATTTTTATTTTGGCCATTTTAGAGAATTTTGAATATTTAAAATAGATTATTTTAAATAATATCGACGAGAAATTTATTTTGAATATAATTCGACGTATATATTATATACGCCGTCGTTAGAATATAAATAATTATATATAATTATAAATAGAATTGAAAATGGCGCGGTAGTTCGATAATTCGATTTCAAACTTCAATTGGATGTACCGGGTGCAAAACAATCCGGATTTTAGTGAAACCGAAAACCTTAGGATCTAATTGATAATATCTTTCCAACGAATCCGACAAATTGAAATTTCGTAGCGGGAATCAAAAGATATGTCCAGTTGAAAATTCTGAATAGTCGCTATGGAATTCAGGCCCTTAAAAATGGACATTTTGCAAACGACCTCGGATTTCGACGAAACCAGTTTTGTTGGGTCCGTGATGTAAAGTTATTGCTAGGTTTCAAATTTCATAATTTTTCGAATCAATATGCGAGCGTGGCAAAGGAAAACGCGTTTGACCAGTTTCAGTTGATTTTAATCGACTGGAAATTGGCCATTTTACTAACGGTCTCGGAATTCGACGAAACTAGTTTTGTTAGGACCGTATTGTCAATACGAAGCTAGAAAATATTTTTCGGGAATTTTTCTAGTTAGTATGTGACCCCGGTAAATTGAAATGTACATTTAAAATTCAATATAGCGATTTAAATGTAAATTCAACGGAAACTGATCGAAACGGTCGATTCAGCTTGCGGTACATATCCCATTGTGTTCGGAATGGGGGTGAAACGCTATGGACGACAGGCGGTGGGCCTCGTTTCGAGGTCGTATGTAAAAGTCAACCTATTTGCGAAATTAAATAATTAAATAATAAATATATATATATATATATATATATTTTCCCTCCTATATCTCCTTCTTGGCCCCCCCCCCCCCCCCGATTCAGAAAACATAAAAAAAAAAAAGAAGAAAGCAGCAGCAGCCGCCAGGCGATCGCCGCCTCCGGCGAGGCAGCGTCGCACCCTCCTTCCCCACGTCGAACTCCTCCTCCTTCCTCCCTACCTCCTCCGAGAGCCACACGCAACCAAATCGAGCCCGACATCCCTGAGCCCCACCAGAAGACCTCGCGCACCCAATCGGTAACCCCCCCGAACCCTAAACCGCCACCGCAAGGGCCACCGTTCCTCTCCCCCCCCCTCCCCCCCAGCGACTGCCTCCGGCCACCCCTCTTCCCCAAGCGCCCCTCAGGTAATTTTTAATTTATGAAATCAGTTTTTAATTGATGAAATCAGTTTTTAAATTATAAAATCAGTTTATATACTTAGCATGATAAAACTATGGTTTTTAAAAAAATGAATTTGCTTTGAATATAAAACTATGGTTTTTAAAAATGAATTTGCTTTGAATATAAAACTATGGTTTTTAAAAATGAATTTGCTTTGAATATAAAACTATGGTTTTTAAAAATGAATTTGCTTTGAATATAAAACTATGGTTTTTAAAAATGAGTAGAGAATAAAGATAGGATTTTTATCTAAGAAAAAGTTCATATTTTTGTTTAGAAAAAGATCGTAGTTTTGATTTAGGAAAAAATATGATTTTTATATGTTGAACTTCGAATTAAAAATATGATTTTTATATGTTGAACTTCGAATTAAAAATATGATTTTTATATGTTGAACTTCGAATTAAAAATATGATTTTTATATGTTGAACTTCGAATTAAAAATATGATTTTTATATGTTGAACTTCGAATTAAAAATATGATTTTTATATGTTGAACTTCAAATTAAAAATATGATTTTTATATGTTGAACTTCGAATTAAAAATATGATTTTTATATGTTGAACTTCGAATTAAAAATATGATTTTTATATATTGAACTTCGAAATAAAAATTCGATTTTTATATATTGAAAAACGAAGTAAAAGTTCGATTCTTGCATATGTAGTGAAAGCAGCAACGAAGGTGATAAAAAGGCGAGAACGAAGAAAATTTATATCAAAGAAGAGTCAAGATGTTTGGATAGCTATCGGTGAGAACTTCTCACTCAAATTCTACTTTTCTAGTTATATATATATATATATATATACTAGGATGCAGACGGTGCTTATTAGAAGCACCCGACACCCGTCCACAGACCATGGACTTGTTTGATTGGTTGTGTAGTTGGTTAGATTATTTGATTTGGATTGGATTGTTTTGGTGAAATTGAAATTGATATGATTGATGTGTGAATGGCGTGGGCCTTCACTAGACCGGGGATAAGGCTAGGCCTTGTCCCGTTTCTAGTATCGTGCCGTTATGCCGCCGAAATTTTCTAAAATATGTTAGAAAATAAAAATATCATTTTATTATGTAAATGAATTGAATAGAAATTCATAGGTTGAAATAAAATGTTTTATCGTTAAAAATATAATTTTTAACGTGAATGTGAATAAATGAATAGTTATAAACAAATCGGCCGATTTGTTTGTACATACACTGATTTGACTGATATTGATTGGGTCGATAAATTTCACACATCGCCCAACCGCACAAATAAAATCTGTGTTTGATTGTTTGAAACCCCACACGGGTGTTGGGATGAAATTTGAAGTTCACTCATCCTGATTGATTAAATATGTCGATCGATCGATTGACAGGCTGTTATAAGCGTTAGATAACTATATTTGATGCTTATACAGTGTAGTGCACTTTGGTTGATGGTTGATTATTTTTCAAAGCTATTATATACATGTGTTGTAGAAAATCCATATAATTAACATTATATGGTAATTGATTGGGCCTCATTCCAGTTTTGAAAAAGAAATATTTGAAATAGAAATATGTGAAGCCGTGATGATTAGATTGACGCCATTTTGACGTGAACGATATTTATATCGATTGAAACGATTTCGAAATGAATTGAATTGAAAACGATTTCGAAATGAATTGAATCGAAAACGATTTCGAAATGAATTGAATTGAAAACGATTTCGAAATGAATTGAATTGAAAACGATTTCGAAATGAATTGAATTGAAAACGATTTCGAAATGAATTGAATTGAAAACGATTTCGAAATGAATTGAATTGAAAACGAATTCGAATTGAATTGAAAGTGAATTGAAATGAATTCAAATTGAATTGAAATTTGAATTAAATAGAAATGAATTTTGAAACGAATTTATAAAGAAGAATTCAATTTCGATTTGAATTGAAATGGAAGTTGAAATTGCTTTTGAAACGAATTTAAAACTATTTATATAATTCGTTTTAAATAGAAATCGACGATATATAATATAATGGCCTGAATAGAACGCGCCGCGCCGCGCCGCGCCGCGGCAGTTCGTGAATTTCGACCATTTATTTCAAACGGACATTATGGGAGATCCGACCGTCGGATTCTCCTAAAACCGGAACCGTTGGGTTCGTATCGAAAAGAGCTTTCTAACGAATGTGATAAATTAGAAATCTAACGGTTGGATTTGGAATTATGTCCAAATCAAATTGGAAAATGATCGCTGTAAGTGCAGTTCGATGGCCATTGATGGAAATCGACTGTACGGGCCTTGATAAAATTACTAAAAATAGTAATAATTTGTGTAAAATCATAAGAAATGATTTGTGAAGATTTGGGATGAAAAACTTCATGTTTGAAAAGATAAAAATGGATTTTTTATCGAAATGAACTAGTTTTGAACTAGAATTATAATTCTATTTATTTTTAAGTAAATAAATTGAATTTGAAAAGGGTTTTAAAAATAACCAGAATTTCCAATGATTGCATTGGAGTGGATTTGAATCGAAATTGTCTTTGGAATATTTCGATGTTGGAATTCGTGATTATACAGGTGTTGTTATGGAAATTTGAAAGATATATATTTATATCGTTATTTCCAATACGACATTTGTTAGTCGTAGAATTTGATATTGAATATAAGCCGATATATTTTCTATTCAGAGCCTTGTATTGAATATCGAATGTGATTTGGGTTTGTCGTGAACGGTGTCTTCACTAACACTGTTCTTGAACCCAGTTGAGAAAAGATTAAATCTTTTTGTTTAGATTTAATGAAGTGTACCAATTAAATAATATTTAATTGGGATTGAATTGATATTGATTTTTGGGTTTATCGTGAACAGTGTTTTAAACAACACTCGTTCTTTAACCCGATAATTAATGAATGTTATTATGGGTTTATTGTGAACTGTGTATTTAAATGACAATGATTCTTTAACCCAGAGAAATATTAAAACTAAGTGGAGTTTTAATGAATCTTTAATTAGATTGAAAAGATCGAAAATGGAGTATCACCAGTTTTACTCCAAGCGATAGTTAAATCTTTAATTAGATTTGAACGTGAAATGGTAATTGAATTTACCGATAACACTGTGGTGTTAGATATGAAGTACTACCAGTTTTACTTCATGGGATGAATAGGTTGGGATTGGGAAAATAAAATAAATGATTACTTCGGTGTGGTTCGCTAATCCCGACTAGTTTGAATTGATATTCAAAGGAGATTAAAGAATAAATTTAAAGAATTTATCTTGGATAAAATTAATGGGAACTTTTCCCAAAGTATAGGAATATTTGAATAAAAGAATATTCTGAATTGGAATGAGGCATATGTTGTGTTTGTGTAACACTTTTATAATATATACGCGAGTTATTCAGAAAGACCGGGTTTATCCCATTCTGAATAACTGATTCGACGTGGTGTCGAAGATGAAGACGGTGGTCGAAGACCGGAAGTCTTCACGTCGTTTGGGTAATTACTGATGATCTTGATTGGGTTGTACACCCAAGAAGATGGAAACAGTTAGTGATCGTCCAGACGTACTTGGAGATCGATGGATCTGCGGGGTACTAGGTGCCTCCGGTTTCGTTCAGACCCAGAACGGACTTGTAAATGGACTGTGTGTCTGACATTGGATTTTAGTCCGTGTGATTGATCTCTATTAAATATATATCTGTTTGGCGGCGGAGAATTTATTCTCTTGCTTAACGCCCTTCTCTGAGACGTACGAGCTCAGGGGTTATATATTGATGGATATCAAACACATGGAGTGAATTGCCTGTGTGGCATGCCTAAGTGGCAATTGATCGAGGCTTCTGTTGAAAAGCAAAGTCTTGTGGTGATGATCAAAGCACAGCCTGTGTGGCACAGCTTTGTGTAACGTGAATTCGCGAGTTTCGCACCCCGGTTGTGAACCAAAAACGGGAGAGGACCTCAGGGAGGGCATGCGTTTCTTTCTAGCTAGAAGTGGCGTCAGTGGTTTTACACGCCCTGACGAGTTTGACTTATGTGGTTGTTGCTGTTGCGAGGCGCCTCGGTTATATCGGTTTTGGCCGATGCATTCTGGCCGGCAGACGGACCAGACTTACACCCCATAGGGTGGGGAAACGCAGTGCAGGCATTTTAATCCACATCGGTGGACCGGCCCTGACGATCCAAGGGCCCACCTGTGTCTGGGTCCTGAGGCACGGGCTAGAGCGTCTCGAATCGGTTGAGGACTATCTTTTGCCTCGGTTCATAGACGGAAATCCAATTTCCAAATACGTGACATTTGCGGTTTTAATTGTAGAACCTAGTATGGTGACATAGTGGGATGGGGCATTCATGCCGCCTATGATTGATACTTATGATTTGAAGTTGTTTATACACTATGCACTTATAATAGTATCAAACGATTTGTTTTTAACGTATCAAGCATTCTTTGGCTGTTATAAGGGAAAACCCTATCCTCGGCTGCGTTGCATTGTGTGATGGGACCTGGGTCTTATAACAGCTTCATTCTTCTTTATTTAGCATTGCGCTGTTGTTTTATGCACTGGTATTCTTGGGAAGAAACCCGTTCCGTGTTATACGGCGTGGTCCCTTGATTTACCTAACTTTAAAATAAGGATTTATAACTGTTTTAGTTCTCACACCAGTCCCATGACTGACCTGGAGTTTATTGTTTTAACCTAAACTCTGGGTGCCCTTATTTTGACACGGGCAGCTAGTAGTTTTGGTTTTGCAGATTTATATTCACAGGATCCTGGTTTATGGCTGGAACGATATCCGGAAAGCTTTGTATCCGTATATCTCATTCTAGTTGTGTATTGTATTATTTTTCCACTGCTATGTATTTAAATGTTATTTAAATCTCTGATATTTCTGTGTAATATTCATTTATACTCTGTATATTCTTGTAATCTGATGCATTGTTGTAATATCAATGAAATGTTCTTCTGTATGCATTCTGATTTGTCTTGTCCTCACAATAATTCGTTCTTTCTCATCTCTTCGGAGATCGGGGAAGAAACGGGTCGCTTCAGAGAGGTATTCGTCTTCTTCTCCAGCTAGCCCCAGTCCAGAAAATGTCTCCCTAAAACCTGTCACTTAGCTGCCCGTGTAAAGAGAGGGCACCCGAGTTAGCAAAGTGAAACAAACATCGAGTCAGTCGTGGGACTGGTATGAGAAATCTTTCTATACTAACTAACATTATGGTGAATCATAGGACCATGCCGCTAACGCGGAACGGGTTTACTCTATTGGATTGCCATTGCATAATTAAATAATTTTAATACAAAATAACGCAATGACTTTTGAAAAAATGAAATCATTATAAGACTCAAGTCCCATCACACAATGCAACGCAAACCGGAGGATAGAGTTTTACATTATAATGATAAAACATGCTTAATACGTCTAAAATAGTATTTTAATATTATTGTTAGTGTTTAAGCAGTATTGAAATACTTCAATGTAAATGTATCAATCCTAGATGGCATCGTACCCCATCCTACTATGTCGCCGTATATAAGTTTACAATCAAGACCGTAATGTCGTATTGGAAATTGGGTTTCCATCATGAGTCAAGGCTAGGGAGGAGCTCCTTACCGATTTGAGACACTCTAGCAAATGCCTTAGGATTCCCCACAGTGAACCCCTAGATATCTGCAGGGCTGGTCCACACCTGTCGAAAGTGGATTAATTATGCCTGAACACACGTTCCCCGGTTCCTTTGAACCTCCATATGGCCACTAACAACCTATAAATCCGAGGTACCTCATAATCCATCATCCACATAAGTTAAAATGTCAGGGCTGGTAGGCCACTGACATCACTCTAGCTAGAAAGAAACGTGTGCACTCCTTGCGTTCCCTTCTCCCGTTTTAGACTCTACCGGGGTGTGAGGCTCGCGAAGTCACGCTATACACAAAGCTACTCCTAAACAGGATATGCTTTGATCATCAACCACAAGACCTGCTTTTCAACAAAAGCTTTGATCATCAACCACAAGACCTGCTTTTCAATAAAAGCCTTGATTATTTGCATCTTGGCGTGCCACATTGATAATTCATGCCATGCTATCGATAACTACTAATATATATCAAGGTGTTAAGTAGAGAATAAATTCTCCACCACTAAGCAGACATACATTAATAAAAATCGATTTAATTACATGACATGAATTCCAACGTCAGACCCGCATCCATTTACAAGTCCGTTCTGGGTTTGAACGAAACCGGAGACACCTGAGAGGTTCTCGCTTATCCGGACAATCAACACGTACGTCCGGACAACTACTGCTTCAACCCCTTCCTGGGAGCAAGTCAGTCCAAGGCATCAATAGTCGTCGTCATTCGATGTGAAGATCGCCGATCTTCAATCTCCGTCTTCTACATCTTTTATTTAATCGTCCTGTAATTATTTGAAATGAGTTGAACTCGGCCTTTTCAAATAATTCTTGCGTAATTATTATTTAAATCATTTCATATCGTTAATAACAATTTATCACTATTTTTATCCATATAAAAATAGCCCAATATACTAGAACGACGCTTCGGGTCAGTGGGCGGCCCAAGTGCTGTTTTTACCCAATTTTGATTTACACATATCTTGAAATCTAACCGTCGGGTTTTGATGAAATTTATATCGTTGGAAAGCTCTTCCCAAAGCGGTCCTAATGGTTCCAGTTTTGGGAAAATCCAACGGTCGGATCTTTCGGTATAATTGTTTAAAGTTACGATTGCCGATACACGAACAGCCGCACGCGTTTCGTTTAATTATATATATATATATATGTATATAAATATAAATCGTTTGGTGATTCCAACTATAAATCCATTCTTTTTATCATATCTAATATGACGATAAAAATATCACTTTTAATTTTACTCTTTTTATCGCATCTAAAATGACGATAAAAATATCACCTTTATATCTCTGTTTTAATTTACATCTACAATGTAAATAAAAAGGCACTTTTTATATCTATGTTTTTTTATTTACATCTAAAATGTAAATAAAAATGCATTTTATAAATTCATGTTTTTATCTTCGTCTAAAATGTAAATAAAAAAATGTACTCTTTATTTTCATGTTTTTATTCACATCTAAAAAGTGAATAAAAATGCACTCTTTATATTCATGTCTTTTATTTGCAACTAATTTGCAAATAAAAAGTGTAATTCCTTTCTATATTTTATTTGCATCTAAAAATGCAAATAAAAAGTATAATTCTTTTTCTTCCCCTCATGTTTTATTTACCTAAATGTAAATAAATTATTCTTTTTCTTTACCTCGTGTTTATTTTAACGAAATGTAAATAAAATAATCTTTTTCTTTATCTCATGTTTTATTTACACTAAATGTAAAGAAAATAATCTTGTTCTTTTCATTTACATAGAAAATGTAAATCCAAGTGTCGTCAAGTTTTGTTCTTTTTATTTACAAAGGAATGTAAATAAAATGTATGTCATTAAGTTTTGTTCTTTTCATTTACAAAGGAATGTAAATAAAATGTATGTCATCAAGTTTTGTTCTTTTTATTTACAAAGGAATGTAAATAAAATGTATGTCATCAAGTTTTGTTCTTTTTATTTACAAAGGAATGCTTTGTAAATAAAGGTGTTCACAAGTTTTGTTCTTTTTATTTATAAGGGAAGTAAATAAAGATGTTCACAAGTTTTGTTCTTTTTATTTACAAGGGAATGTATATAAAGGTGTTCACAAGTTTTTTTCTTTTTATTACAAGGGAATGTAAATAAAGGTGTTCACAAACTTCGTTCTTTTTATTTACAAAAGAAAATGTAAATAAAGCTATTTTCATACTTTGTTCTTTTTATTTACATTAGTAAAGCTATTTTCATACTTTGTTCTTTTTATTTACATTAGAAAATGTAAATAAAGCTATTTTCATACTTTGTTCTTTTTATTTACATTAGAAAATGTAAATAAAGCTATTTTCATACTTTATTCTTTTTATTTACATTAGAAAATGTAAATAAAGCTATTTTCATACTTTGTTCTTTTTATTTACATTAGAAACTGTAAATAAAGCTATTTTCATACTTTGTTCTTTTTATTTACATTAGAAAATGTAAATAAAGCTATTTTCATACTTTCTTCTTTTTATTTACATTATAAAATGTAAATAAATCTATTTTCATACTTTGTTCTTTTTATTTACATTAGAAAATGTAAATAAAGCTATTTTCTTACATATCCAATTCAATATCTCAATATATGAAATAAACTAAGTTTTATTTCAACTAACATGGCGAATTCATATTTCAAGAACGAATAATATAATCTAAATTTTGGTTTCCACTAACATGACAGATTCATATTTCATGAATGATAATCTTACATAATACTAAAGCAAAGCTATTTTCTGTAACGACCCAGGATTTTGGTCGTTTAATTTTAAATATTTGAATATTTATTTGATATATACGATAATAAATAATAATTTATTATCAAAGAATTTGTGGGTTTCGAATTTAATTAATATTATATTAATTTAATATGGTATACGTGTTGAAATTAAATTTCAAAATATTTACTGTTGAGTTCAAAATAGGGTTATTATATTGGAATATCGGTCGGCACGCTAGAATAGCGGTTCATGATTTAAATTATAGGACCCCGAAATATAAAATAAATAAAATAAATAAAAACAAAGGAAGAGCCTACCCTGTTAAAAGATACCTCAGGTAAATCCTACTCAGTAAACCACCTACTCTAAACTCCTTGATACCCAAGTAATCCTTCCTCTATAAATCGCGATGGCCATCCCCTCTTTTACAGTATACCAATAACAAGGCCAAGTCGTGTCTATCCATTCCTCGAATTCATTTACCGCAAAGCCTCTGTCAAATAAAAATGGCCGAATTCGTTTCCAATCGAAATCGAAATCTCCTTCAAAATCGGAAGCTCCATCCTTCCTTACATCCGCAAACGATCACGTTTGAATCACCAGAGTCAGGCGCGATCACTTAGACGTCGACTGATGGAACGAACTATGGCTGTGATTTCGGGGTTCAAAGGGGGATGTCTGCTCGAGTTCGGAGGCGAGGTCAGTGATGTCGGGGTTCAAATTCAAGGTCACGGTTCTCAGAAGGGGACTGTCACGAGGTCAACGAGATGACTGGTGTGAAGTCTGGGTGGGCAGTGCGATTCCAGGAACAGGCGATGAGGTGTTCAAAGTTTTGGTGGTGATTTTGTGTACGATGTGGTAGTTCGATATCGCTCATTTACTGTTTTCCCTGTAGCGAACACCTAGGGTTCATAATCCTTGGAAGTTGGTGCTTCGTTTTTGCAGGATAAGGAGTATTTTTGGAGTTTGATAGCAGGGTATTAAGGAATACAGATCTGTGATTTTGGGGGAACGAAATTGTGCGGTGAATTAATAGGTAAATGTTGAAGTGGAGTTCAGTTTCTTCTAGTCTGATGCCGATTGGGATAATCTGAGTACAACAAGGATTGGAAGTGGGATTCGATGACAGTCATATTAAAAATGCCTAAAGGAGTTTGCTGTTTCTTTTGTTCTTGGAGAAGAAGAGTTATTCGATAATATAAGGTAATAAATTCTAAAATTTGTTTAGTTAATATATTTTCTTACAGAATTAAATCATTTATTTCAGTTAGGATTTAATTAATATATGGGTTATAATTAAATCATTATATTGGTTAGGATTAAATTAGTATTTCAGATAGAATTTAATTTTTAGTTTAAACCTTGTAAGGATATTCAGTAGTTAATTTATAAAGTTCGGATTTTTTCTAGGCAAGGAGAAATCAAATGAAATCATCCGTGTGGAGTTCGAAGACTCGGAAATCGATAAAAGGAAATTGAAATTTGGTTTAAGCGCAAAATAAAATCACGGTGAGTAAATCTCACTCACCTTTTATTTATAATTATTTTAATTCGTTAAAAATAATTGTTTGTTGCTTGTGTGAATATTTTCTGGTTGTTTTATATATATTAGTTATTTAGGCTATATATATATATATATATATATATATATATATATATATATATTGGGTTGATTGATTGGTTGGATTCCCGCAGTCTCATTAGCGGATGCCCGCAGTTTCATAGCGGATGATTACCCTATACGCCCCATGCTATGATTAGTGGACGACCTTCTATACCGCGATGTTCTGCCACGAAGCAGAATGGGTATTATTTGTGTGCTAACATCTGTGGATGCAGGAAAACAGGTTGGAGGAATCCAACTGGATTCCTCAAAAATATATTATCTATTTGCTTATTTGTTTGTTTGCTGGATTTCATATATATTAATATATGACGTGTTAAAATCAAATGATTGAAAATTGGATGATTTGATTGTTTTAAATATCACTGGGCTAAGTATTAATCTATTTAAAATATCCGAAAAGGGATATTTGAAATTTTAAAAGGGGAATTCTATTTTTTTGAAATAGAATTTGAATTTTTTAAATAGATTTGAAATATTTACTTGTTTTTTTTAAAAAAAAAGAGGAAATAATAAAACAAGTAATTCATTTATAAACGAAGTTTATAAATGAAGTGAAAAGAATTATCATTCGATAATTCAGAAATAAAAATACAAGTGTGAAATTGAAATGGGAAATCTATTTTCAAAAAAATTAGAAATATCGATTTCAAAAGGAATTGAAATCAAGACTTGTTTAAAGAATGGATAAAGAAAATTCAAACAGAAATTGAATAAAAAATTCAAATAGAAATTGAATATAGAAAATATAAAGGAATTCAAATATAGAATTCGAACAGATTGAAACGAGAATTTGAATATAGAATTTAAATAGAAACAGACTTTGAGTATAGAATTTCAAAGAGTTAAAATGGAATTTGAAAATAAAATTCAAATAGAATTTGTATATATAAAATATAAATAGAATTTGTATATTGAATAGAATTTGAATATATTGAATTTGAATATACAGAAATTTGAATTCAAAGGAATTCAAATAGAATTTGAATTCAAAGGAATTCAAATGGATTTGAAGAAAGGAAGTTCAAATGAAATTCAAATATAGAGTTTTGAACATAATGGAGTTTAAACATAGAATTTGAATAAAAGGAATTCAAATGGAATTTAAACTGTGGAATTTGAATAGAAAATCCAAATGGAATATGAAATTTGAATGTAGGATTCAAATAGAAAATTCAAAGGGGATTTGAATATAGGAATTCAAATGGAGTTTGAATATATGAAATTCAAAGGAAATCCAAATATAGAGTTTGAACGTAGAAATTCAAATGGGATTTGAATAAAGGAAATTCGAAAATAGAAATTCAAATAGAATTTGAAAAATAGAAGTGAATTGAAATTTGAATATAGAATTTCAAACAAAAGTGAAATAGATCGGAAATGCTATTGGGAGAAATTGATTTGATATATATATATTAAAAATATATATCAGAATCGAGTTAAATTTATTTTAAACAAAGTTTAAAAGGTTATATATATATAAATATAATTAAAACGAACTCGCCGCAGCGCTGCAGTTCGTAAATTGGCGATTCAAACTTCGATTGAGTGTACAGAACTCAATTTAAGTCGGAATTCTTTGAAACAAGAAATGTTAGGACCGATTTGATAATAGTTTTATAATGGAAGAGAAAATTCTGAATTTCGTTGTATAGATTTTGAGTTACATCAAAATCAAATTTTCAGAAAAACAGCGCCAGAACCAATTTAAAACCGTAATGGTTTATTTAAATAAATAAAGGGATTTTTATAAATAAAAATCCGAATTTCCATCCAGACTGGAGATATAAAATAAATATGAACTCCAGTGAAGTAAATGAATTGATTTTTGAAACAGAAATCAGATTTTTGATTTTTGAATAGAATTAACTAATTCAAATAGTAACTAGTTAATGAGATTTTGGACTGATATTGGGCTTTGAATAAGTAAATTCGATTTGAAAATTATATTCGAAATCGAAAAGGAAACTAGAATTGAAATCGAAATTCAATTTGGTTGTGAGCGAGTTAAATATTTTGTTTGAACATGTTATGTTTAAACAAAAAAGTGGAATAGGCAAAATAGCTAATTAAAGAATAAATGAGCGAAACTGAATTCGAACGAATGGATTAAGTTGAATTGATTTGGAAACAGGTGAACAGATGTTAGACAGGTATGGGATGAAGTATATGAAGATTTTAATTTATGTGCCCGACAAAAAGGTACGTTTTAATTCACATATGAGGTTTTATGCGCCGTATCGGCTAGCCGCTTGGCTTTTTCTTTTTCTTTTTGAAATAAGAAGGACCGAGGAAGCTATTTGAAATTTCCCGATGCTCCTGGTACAGGGGAGGTTATGGCGAAATTTTCCGGAAATTTAAGGAGTTAGAATATTTTTAAGATATTTTGATAGTTAGAAATCATTGTATCGACGTATAGAATTCGATAGGTAAGTGAATATAAAAATCGAATATTATAAACAAAAAGGGAAATCTATAAATTAGAAATAGAAAACGAACTTTATACATGTTTTAAAAATGAACAATTGGATTGTATAGTGTGTTTATTCGAGGTAAGTGGTTTTGCCGTTTTGAAGTTGAGGATGTTTTCAGTTAAGGTTTGAGAGGTAATTTTACCCCAACTTGATTGATTTCATTTTTAATGGATAAATAGCAAGATCCAGTCTCGAAGAGAAGTGTTTGAAAAAGAGTTAGTTGAATAAAATATTTTGGGTTGTTGTAACAATGTTTTACACAACATTCGTTTTAAACCCAAGTGATGGAATTTTGGAAATATAACAGTAAATATTTCCTGAGTATAATTAAAATAGTCGGGATAGAGATAAGTGATTGGAATTGTCTCCAATTTCAAATAGAGGTATTTTCTAATATATAGAAAATAAAAGGAGTTGATATTGGGAAACGTTTTCCAAATGGCATAAGATGCCAAGATGATTATTGAAAATATTTGGGTAACAAATATTGATAAGGAAATGGAGAAGAGATTTAATTAATGAAATATTAATTAAAGAGCCCAGTGATTTGTTTGATATGTTGGATGAACATTTGTTTTTATTCGATAGTTAAATCACAGACTATCGAAGTTTTGACCATCGTTGTCAGTATGGAGAGACCGGTTGGATTACTATCCGAAGAACCACTCCGTATCGGCATAAGCGTTGCGAATCAAGTATGCTAAATATATTGAAGACGGAGTAAAGTGCAAGGACTCTTTCTATTAAATAGAAATAGTGCCTTCGGTTTCGTTCAATCCCAGAACGAACGTAAATGGACGAATGTCTGACAGAGTATTTCCAATGATCAAATGGGTTGGTCTATATGAATATATATGGTTGCAACGGATTTATCCCTTAGCATAATATCCAGAATATTTGTGCAAACTCAACTAGTGATTAACGGATCTGACAATGTGGCATTCAAAGTGATTGTGCTATCAATGAATGGTAAGTATTCGTAGCCTCAGGCCTCAACAACCGGGAAAGGACAAAAATCGGGCAGGCAGCATGGCTATGTGGGTCGCACCCATTAGGATGTATAATCACCTATCTAGAGGTTCATTTAATTTCTTATTCTATTCGATGCTGTACCAGTCGGGAGACGGTTGCTGATCCCAACCGTTGGTGATATACATTCGATACACTCAAGCGAAATGAGTGGTCGGTCATGTGTGGGCCGGGTTACAAGATGTTCTTGTTGAACCCAGTGTATTCCTCTCTAGAGATACACTAGCGGAAGGTGGTTCCATACCTTGTCATGTTGGAAATCCAATCTCCAATAAGCGCCATGCGGTTTTTGATTTTATACTATGTATGTGGAGCGTGAGATGCAAGCGTTCTGCTATTTGGTTATTTACTTGATGTAGACATTATTATAATATCACTAGATTTTCGTATCAAAGTGTTTTGGGTTATAGTAAGGTAAAAACCGTCCGTGTTTATGTGTGGGTTGGTCTTACTATTATCTTTTCTTTTGAAAGGATTTTTAAAGTTAAACAAGTGGTTGGAGTTTACTCACACCAGTCCCATGACTGACCCAGAGTTTATTTTGTTTTGTTTTCCCTAAACTCTTGGGTGCCCAAATTTGTACGGGCAGTCAAGTAGTCGGGATTTCACAGATTTATTTGGAGGAGCTGAAAGCAGGAGGCTTCACCAGTTAGCTATAGACTATCCTATATTCCGCTGTGTACTATGTTGTATCTGAAACAGGTGTTTATAACTGTTCCAGGAATAACTGTTGTGCTCTGATGATGGTATGTATATAAAGTTACTGATTTGTATTTCAAAAGTTATGTTATATAATATATTTTATTCGTTCCGCTGTGAGTTTGACTTCTTTGTTTTCTTCTATTCTAATATTTCTTTCTTTCTATTTCTCTTCCTCCAACTTCTTTCTAATAATGATTCGTACTTCTGTGCAATTTGGGTTGGACGTGTAGTGTTATTAGTCAACTCAAATAGTACGGATTTGCGGGCCTTTACATTTTCCCTCCAAAACTGCCCCTTTTTCCCTCCACAATTCCCTCATAAACTGCCTTTTTTCCCTCCACACTAAAAACAAAAAATAAAAAACCCTCTGATTCCCTCTAATTCCCTCAAGATGCGCACCCAACACCTACTTTTCCAACGAAAGACTACTCTGGAATAATCTACGGTATGCTTTAATTATTACTGATCTCCCTTTCCAAAGCTCATAATTAGTGAGTTTTTGTAATAACCCGAAAATCTGGGCCAGTTTAAAATTTTTATTTTGGCAATTTTAGCGAATTTTGATTATTTAAAATGGATTATTTTAAATAATATCGACGAGAAATTTATTTTGAATATATTAGAACGTATATATTATATACGTCGTCGTTAGAATATAATATTTATATATAATTATAAAAGGAATTGAAAATGGCACGGTAGTTCGATAATTCGATTTCAAACTTCAATTGAATGTACCGGGTGCAAAACAATCCGGATTTTAGTGAAACCAAAAACATTAGGATCTAATTGATAATATCTTTCCGACGAATCTGGGAAATCGAAATTTCATAGCAGGAATTAAAAGATATGTCCATTTGAAAATTCTGAATAGTCAGTATGGAATTCAGGCCCTTAAAAATGGACATTTTGCAAACGACCTCGGATTTCGACGAAACCAGTTTTGTTGGGTCCGGGATGTCAAATTATTGCTAGATTCCAAATTTCATAATTTTTCGAATCAATATGTGAGCGTGGTAAAGGAAAACGCATTTGACCAGTTTCAGTTGATTTTAATCGACTGGAAAATGACCATTTTTCAGACGGTCTCAGAATTCGACGAAACTAGTTTTGTTAGGACCGTATCGTCAATACGAAGCTAGAAAATATTTTTCGAGAATTTTTAGAGTTAGAGTGTGACCCCAGTAATTTGAAATGTACGTTTAAAATTCAATATAGTAATTTAAATGTAAATTCAATAGAAACAGATCAAAACGATCGAATCAGCTTACGATACATATCCCATTGTGTTCGGAATGGGGGTAAAACGCTATGGACGACAGGCGGTGGGCCTCGTTTAGAGGTCGTATGTAAAAGTCAACTTTTTTTCAAACATAAAATAATTAAATAAATAAAAACCTTTTCTCTTCCCTTATATCAGGCCCCCCCGTTAAAAACAGAAATCAAAAAATCAAAAAAAAAAAAAGGAGAGAGAACAGCGGAGGACCGCCGCCCTCCTCACGACGCCGACCATCGTGACGCCGCCTCTGGCGCTCAACCACATCGCCGCGGTCCTCCCCTTCAGCGCCTCTCTCCTCTTCATTTGCCTTTAACCCTAAATCGTCGACCACCGCGCCTCCGCCCTGCCTTCGCCGCCCCCGTCAGCTCCTCCTCTATCCCCTCAAACGAACGACGACCCCCACCGACGCTCCCTCTCCTCCTTCCCCTCTTCAGACCGACGTGCGAAGCCTCCAGTCGCGGATCCAAACCCGAGACCCCACCTGACCCAGTCGAGCCAACCTCCTCCGCCTTCCTTTCTCCCCTTCCTCCCTCTTCTCCTCTGACCAGCGAGCCGCTCCACCCCCTCAGCCTCCTTCGCCCTTTTCAAAAACTGCCAGTAAGTTTTTATTATCTATTTAGTTTATTTCAATTATTTTATGTAATGATCTTTAAATAAAATTAGCAATAGTTATTTTTAAATAGAAAAGATTCGATTTTTAAATAGAAAAGATTCGATTTTTAAATAGAAAAGATTCGACTTTTAAATAGAAAAGATTCGACTTTTAAATAGAAAAGATTCGATTTTTAAATAGAAAAGAGTCGATTTTTAAATAGAAAAGATTCGATTTTTAAATAGAAAAGATTCGGTTTTTAAAATAGAAAAGATTAGATTTTTGAGATGAAAAAGGCGAAATCTTTATATATAGTAGCGGAGAAAAAAATATGGTTTTTATATAGTAAACTTCGAATTAAAAATGTGATTTTTATATATTGAACTTCGAATTAAAAATGTGATTTTTATATATTGAACTTCGAATTGAAAATTCGATTTCTATACATGTAGTGGCTACGGGCGACGAAGGTGACGAAGATGCGATAGCGATGAAGATTTCTATCAATGAAGTGCTGTGGATCTAGGATAGCTATCTGTGAGAACTTCTCACCTTTCAATTTCTTTTTCTATTCATATATATATATTAGGATGCAGACGGTGCTTAGTAGCACCCGACACAATCGTCCACAGACCATGGACTTGTTTGTTTGATTGCATAAATTAGTTAGATTATTTGATTGGATTGAATTGTTTGGTGAAATTAAATGGATTGATTGATGTGTGAATGGCGTGGGCCTTCACTAGACCGGGGATAAGGCTAGGCCTTGTCCCGTTTCTAGTATCGTGCCGTTATGCCGCCGAAATTTTCTAAAATAAGTTAGAAAAATAAAAATATCATTTTATTTAAAGAATGAACTGAATAGAAATTCATATGTTGGAATAAAATGTTTTGTCGTTAAAAATATACTTTTTAACGTGAATGTGAAATTAAATGGATTGATTGATGTGTGAATGGCGTGGGCCTTCACTAGACCGGGGATAAGGCTAGGCCTTGTCCCGTTTCTAGTATCGTGCCGTTATGCCGCCGAAATTTTCTAAAATAAGTTAGAAAAATAAAAATATCATTTTATTTAAAGAATGAACTGAATAGAAATTCATATGTTGGAATAAAATGTTTTGTCGTTAAAAATATACTTTTTAACGTGAATGTGAATAAATAAATATTCATTTACAAACCAGACGGTTTGTTTTATGTACACCTATTTGAAGGACATTGATTGGGTCGATAAATTTTACACATCGCCCAACTGCACAAATAAAATTTGTGTTTGTTTGTTTGAAACCCCACACGGGTGTTGGGATGAAATTTGAAGTTCACTCATCCTGATTGATTAAATATGTCGATCGATGGATTGACAGGCTGTTATAAGCGTTAGATATCTATATTTGATGCTTATACAGTGTAGTGCACTTTGGTTGATGGTTGATTATTTTGCAATGCTATTATATGGGTGTAATGTATGAAAATCCATATAATTAACATTATATGGTAATTGATTGGGCCTCATTCCAGTTTTAAAATAGAAATATTTGAAATAGAAATATTTGAAATAGAAATATTCGAAATGGAATATTTGAAAATATCAATATATGAAGCCGTGTTGATTAGATTGACGCCATTTTGACGTGAACGATATTTATATCGATTTTATTCATTTTATAATGAATATCGAAAGTGATTTCAAAATCTGATATTTTGAAAAGAATTGAATGTAAATGAATTCGAATTGAAATTGAATAAATTTGAAATTGAATAGATTTGAAATTCGAACTATATCGAAACGAATTGAATATAAAACGATTTCAAAATGAATTGAATTGAAAACGATTTCGAAATGAATTGAATTGAAAACGATTTCGAAATGAATTGAATTGAAAACGATTTCGAAATGAATTGAAATGAATTCAAATTGAATTGAAAGCGAATTGAAATGAATTCAAATTCAATTGAAATTTGAATTGAATAGAAAGGAATTTTAAAACGAATTTATAAAGAAGAATTCGATTTTGATTTGAATTGAAAAGAAAGTTGAAATTGCTTTTAAAACGATTTTAAAACTATTTATATAATTCGTTTTAAATAGAAATCGACGAAATATATATTATATATATTATATATATAATATAATGGCCTGAATAGAACGCGCTGCGCCGCGGCAGTTCGTGAATTTCGACCATTTATTTCAAACGGACATTACGGGAGATCCGACCGTCGGATTCTCCTAAAACCGGAACCGTTGGGTTCGTATCGAAAAGAGCTTTCTAATGGATATTTTAAATTTGAAATCTAACGGTTGGATTTGGGATTATGTCCAAATCAAATTCGAAAAAGGTCGCTGTAAGTGCAGTTCGATGGCCGTTGTTGGAAATCGACTGTATGGACCTTGATAAAATTATTAGAAATAGTAATAATTTGTGTAAAATCATAAGAAATGATTTGTGAAGAATTGGGATGAAAAACTCCATATTTGAAAAGATAAAAATAGATTTTTATCGAAGTAAACTAGTTTTGAACTAGAATTATAATTCTATTTATTTTTAAATAAATAAATTGAATTGGAAATGGTTTTGAAAATAACCAGAATTTCCAATAATTATATTGGAATGGATTTGAATCGAAATTGTCTTCGGAATATTTCGATGTTGGAATTCGTGATTATACAGATGTTGTTATGGAAATTTGAAAGATATATATTTATATCGTTATTTCCAATACGACATTTGTTAGTCGTAGAATTTGATATTGAATATAAGCCGATATATTTTCTATTCAGAGCCTTGTATTGAATATCAAATGTGATTTGGGTTTGTCGTGAATGGTGTCTTCATTAACACTGTTCTTGAACCCAGTTGAGAAAAGATTAAATCTTTTTATTTAGATTTAATGAAGTGTACCAATTAAATAATATTTAATTGGAATTGAATTGATATTGATTTTTGGGTTTATCGTGAACAGTGTTTTAAATAACACTCGTTCTTTAACCCGATAATTAATGGAATGTGATTTTGGGTTTATTGTGAACCGTGTTTTAAATGACACTGATTCTTTAACCCAGTTAGCGATTAAAACTAAGTGGAGTTTTAATGAATCTTTAATTAGATTGAAATGTGAATTGATAATTTAAATTATCAAATCTGAAAGGTGATCGAGAATGGAGTACCACCAGTTTTGCTCCAAAACGATAGTTAAATCTTTAATTAGATTTGAACGTGATGGTAATTAATTTTACCGATAACACCGTGGTGTTAGTTGTGGAGTATTACCAGTTTTCTCCATGGGATATATAGGTTGGGATTGGGAAATAAAATAAATAATTACTTCGGTGTGGTTCGTTAATCCCGACTAGTTTGAAATGATATCCAAAGGAAGATTATAGAATGAATTTAGAAGAATTTATCTTGGATAAAATTAATGGGAACATTTCCCTAAGAATGTGTTTTTGTGGATAAAAGAATATTCTGAATTGGAATGAGGCGTTTGTTGTGTTTGTGTAACATTCGTTTATTATATACGTGGGTTATTCAGAAAGGCCGGGTTTATACCCATTCTGAATAATCGATTCGACGAGATGTCGAAGATGAAGACGGTGGTTGAAGACCGGAAGTCTTCACATCGTTTGGGTGATTACTGATGATCTTGATTGGGCTGTACACCCAGGATGAGGGAATCAGTTGGTGATCGTCCAGACGTACTTGGAGATGGATGGATATGCGAGGAAAGTGCCTCCGGTTTCGTTCAGACCCAGAACGAACTTGTAAATGGACTGTGTGTCTGACATTGGATTTTAGTCTGTGTGATTGATCTCTATTAAATATATATCTGTTTGGCGGCGGAGAATTTATTCTCTTGCTTAACGCCCTTCTCTGAGACGTACGAGCTCAGGGGTTATATATTGATGGATATCAAACGCATGGAGTGAATTGCCTGTGTGGCATGCCTAAGTGGCAATTGATCGAGGCTTCTGTTGAAAAGCAAAGTCTTGTGGTGATGATCAAAGCACGGCCTTTGTGGCGTAGCTTTGTGTAACGTTTACTTCGTGAGTTTCACACCCGGTATGAACCAAAAACGGGAGACGGACCTCAGGGAGGGCATGCGTTTCTTTCTAGTTAGAAGTGGCGTCAGTGGTTTTACACGCCCTGACGAGTTTGACTTATGTGGTTGTTGCTATTGCGAGGCGCCTCGGTTAGATCGGACGATCCGGGTCCGATGGAGCCATTCGTTGGCTCATTTACGCCCCATAGGGCGGGGGAACGCATGTTCAGGGTTTAAGTTTAATCCACATCGGTGGACCGGCCCTGACGATCCAAGGGCCCACCTGAGTCTGGGTTCTGAGGGGCGGGCTAGAGCGTCTCGGATCGGTTGAGGACTATCTTTTGCCTCGGTTCATAGATGGAAACCCAATTTCCAAATACGTGATTCTGCGGTTTTATTTGTAGAGCCTAGTATGGCGACATAGTGGGATGGGGCGCTTATGCCGTCTATGATTGATACTTATGATTTGAGATTGTTTTATACACTATGCACTTATAATAGTATCAAATGATTTGTTCTAAACATATCAAGCATTCTTGGCTGTTATAAGGTAAAAACCCTATCCCCCGGCTTGCGTTGCATTGTGTGATAGGACCTGGGTCTTATAACAGCTTCATTTTTCTTTATTTAGCATTGCGCTGTTTGTTTTATGCACTGGTATTCTTGGGAGGAAACCCGTTCCGTGTTATACGGCGTGGTCCCTTGATTTACCTAACTTTAAAAATAAAGATTAACTGTTTTAGTTCTCACACCAGTCCCATGACTGACCTGGAGTTTATTGTTTTAACCTAAACTCTGGGTGCCCTTATTTTGACACGGGCAGCTAGTAGTTTTGGTTTTGCAGATTTATATTCACAGGATCCTGGTTTACAGCTGGAATGATATCCGGAAAGCTTTGTATCCGTATATCTCTTTCTAGTTGTGTATTGTATTATTTTCCGCTGCTATATATTTAAATGTAATTTAAATCTCTGATATTTCTGTGTAATATTCTTTTATACTCTGTATATTCTTGTAATCTGATGCATTGTTGTAATATACAGTGAAATGTTCTTTGGTATGCGTTCTGTTTTGTCTTGTTCTCAAACGATAGGGCGTTTCGAACGGCCTGGATCGGTTTAGCGACTGGTTCGGACCGAGCGAAATCCCTTCTCGTCACAGTTGGTATCGGAGCTTTGGTTTACAAAGCTCAGAGAACAAGACACATTAGAACTGTACGAAAGAATTCATCAGATATTGGGTTAGTAATATCCAATGGGAATGACTCGTTAGAGATAGGATCAGTAGTATCCTAGAACGAGTGTGAATAGTATATTTGTAAAATGAAAACAATTTTGTTTTGAAAATTTAAATCAATTATTCGTATTTGGTTATTTATTTATATTGATGTGGACAATCCAGTATATATAGATTTTGCGTATACGTCTGATCCACGTATATTTGAAATTTTAATATACTGGATAGATATAGGATTACACTCTAGACACCCGGAGATGGTTCTGATGATTGATCGATCATCATCAGAACTTACGTTCGTGTTTCGAAGGTGGGATTTCTATATATTTCCATTAGACTGGTGTGAGAACCAAAATTAGATAGGACCTATTGTTGTGATTTGGCATCAAAAATCTGATTTTTTAGACTATGTATCAAAGTTATGAATTTGAAAAGCTAATCAACTAATTGATTGATGTTTGTGTTGTTTGTTTATTTGTTTGCTAATTTTTATCCATTTAGCCTAATTGAATCGAATATTGAATTGTATTGAAAATTGGTCGCATTTGCTTGCATATACATATACTTATATTGAACAGGTCATAGCAAGGAGGCTAGAGCCAGAGAATAAAATTTGTTTGCCCGACAAATAGGTACATGTTTACTACATAATTTACTGTTTTGTTTGGGTGATGATGATTTTATGAGCCTATTGGCTAGCCGCTTGGCTTTTTCTTTTTCTTTTTCTTTTTGAGATCTGAAGGACCGGGGAAGCTATATGAAATTCCCCGATGCTCCCGGTGCAGGGGAGGTTATGGCGAAATTTTTCGAAAATTTAGGGAGTTAGCCAAATTTTTGAAATTTTGAAAATTCTCAGAAACTAAAGAGTTGGAGAATGGAAGTCAGATCGAGCGTAGAATTGATTAATCAAACCACTTTTGACTTTGTTCCTTTTCGGGGACGAAAAGTTTTAAGTGGGGGAGATTGTAATAACCCGAAAATCTGGGCCAGTTTAAAATTTTTATTTTGGCAATTTTAGCGAATTTTGATTATTTAAAATGGATTATTTTAAATAATATCGACGAGAAGTTTATTTTGAATATATTAGAATGTATATATTATATACGTCGTCGTTAGAATATAATATTTATATATAATTATAAAAGGAATTGAAAATGGCGCGGTAGTTCGATAATTCGATTTCAAACTTCAATTGAATGTACCGGGTGCAAAACAATCCGGATTTTAGTGAAACCAAAAACATTAGGATCTAATTGATAATATCTTTCCGACGAATCCGGGAAATCGAAATTTCATAGCAGGAATTAAAAGATATGTCCAGTTGAAAATTCTGAATAGTCGCTATGGAATTCAGGCCCTTAAAAATGGACATTTTGCAAACGACCTCGGATTTCGACGAAACCAGTTTTGTTGGGTCCGGGATGTCAAATTATTGCTAGATTCCAAATTTCATAATTTTTCGAATCAATATGTGAGCGTGGCAAAGGAAAACGCATTTGACCAGTTTCAGTTGATTTTAATCGACTGGAAAATGGCCATTTTTCAGACGGTATCAGAATTCGACGAAACTAGTTTTGTTAGGACCGTATCGTCAATACGAAGCTAGAAAATATTTTTCGAGAATTTTTAGAGTTAGAGTGTGACCCCAGTAATTTGAAATGTACGTTTAAAATTCAATATAGTAATTTAAATGTAAATTCAATAGAAACAGATCGAAACGATCGAATCAGCTTACGATACATATCCCATTGTGTTCGGAATGGGGGTAAAACGCTATGGACGACAGGCGGTGGGCCTCGTTTAGAGGTCGTATGTAAAAGTCAACTTTTTTTCAAACATAAAATAATTAAATAAATAAAAACCTTTTCTCTTCCCTTATATCAGGCCCCCCCCGTTAAAAACAGAAATCACAAAATCAAAAAAAAAAAAAAAGGAGAGAGAACAACGGAGGACCGCCGCCCTCCTCACGACGCCGACCATCGTGACGCCGCCTCTGGCGCTCAACCACATCGCCGCGGTCCTCCCCTTCAGCGCCTCTCTCCTCTTCATTTGCCTTTAACCCTAAATCGTCGACCACCGCGCCTCCGCCCTGCCTTCGCCGCCCCCGTCAGCTCCTCCTCTATCCCCTCAAACGAACGACGACCCCCACCGACGCTCCCTCTCCTCCTTCCCCTCTTCAGACCGACGTGCAAAGCCTCCAGTCGCGGATCCAAACCCGAGACCCCACCTGACCCAGTCGAGCCAACCTCCTCCGCCTTCCTTTCTCCCCTTCCTCCCTCTTCTCCTCTGACCAGCGAGCCGCTCCACCCCCTCAGCCTCCTTCGCCCTTTTCAAAAACTGCCAGTAAGTTTTTATTATCTATTTAGTTTATTTCAATTATTTTATGTAATGATCTTTAAATAAAATTAGCAATAGTTATTTTTAAATAGAAAAGATTCGATTTTTAAATAGAAAAGATTCGATTTTTAAATAGAAAAGATTCGATTTTTAAATAGAAAAGATTCGATTTTTAAATAGAAAAGATTCGATTTTTAAATAGAAAAGATTCGACTTTTAAATAGAAAAGATTCGACTTTTAAATAGAAAAGATTCGATTTTTAAATAGAAAAGATTCGATTTTTAAATAGAAAAGATTCGGTTTTTAAAATAGAAAAAATTAGATTTTTGAGATGGAAAAGGCGAAATCTTTATATATAGTAGCAGAGAAAAAAATATGGTTTTTATATAGTAAACTTCGAATTAAAAATGTAATTTTTATATATTGAACTTTGAATTAAAAATGTGATTTTTATATATTGAACTTCGAATTAAAAATTCGATTTCTATACATGTAGTGGCTACGGGCGACGAAGGTGACGAAGATGCGATAGCGATGAAGATTTCTATCAATGAAGAGCTGTGGAGCTAGGATAGCTATCTGTGAGAACTTCTCACCTTTCAATTTCTTTTTCTATTCATATATATATATTAGGATGCAGACGGTGCTTAGTAGCACCCGACACAATCGTCCACAGACCATGGACTTGTTTGTTTGATTGCATAAATTAGTTAGATTTTTTGATTGGATTGAATTGTTTGGTGAAATTAAATGGATTGATTGATGTGTGAATGGCGTGGGCCTTCACTAGACCGGGGATAAGGCTAGGCCTTGTCCCGTTTCTAGTATCGTGCCGTTATGCCGCCGAAATTTTCTAAAATAAGTTAGAAAAATAAAAATATCATTTTATTTAAAGAATGAACTGAATAGAAATTCATATGTTGGAATAAAATGTTTTGTCGTTAAAAATATACTTTTTAACGTGAATGTGAAATTAAATGGATTGATTGATGTGTGAATGGCGTGGGCCTTCACTAGACCGGGGATAAGGCTAGGCCTTGTCACGTTTCTAGTATCGTGCCGTTATGCCGCCGAAATTTTCTAAAATAAGTTAGAAAAATAAAAATATCATTTTATTTAAAGAATGAACTGAATAGAAATTCATATGTTGGAATAAAATGTTTTGTCGTTAAAAATATACTTTTTAACGTGAATGTGAATAAATAAATATTCATTTACAAACCAGACGGTTTGTTTATGTACACCTATTTGAAGGACATTGATTGGGTCGATAAATTTTACACATCGCCCAACTGCACAAATAAAATTTGTGTTTGTTTGTTTGAAACCCCACACGGGTGTTGGGATGAAATTTGAAGTTCACTCATCCTGATTGATTAAATATGTCGATCGATGGATTGACAGGCTGTTATAAGCGTTAGATATCTATATTTGATGCTTATACAGTGTAGTGCACTTTGGTTGATGGTTGATTATTTTGCAATGCTATTATATGGGTGTAATGTATGAAAATCCATATAATTAACATTATATGGTAATTGATTGGGCCTCATTCCAGTTTTAAAATAGAAATATTTGAAATAGAAATATTTGAAATAGAAATATTCGAAATGGAATATTTGAAAATATCAATATATGAAGCCGTGTTGATTAGATTGACGCCATTTTGACGTGAACGATATTTATATCGATTTTATTCATTTTATAATGAATATCGAAAGTGATTTCAAAATCTGATATTTTGAAAAGAATTGAATGTAAATGAATTCGAATTGAAATTGAATAAATTTGAAATTGAATAGATTTGAAATTCGAACTATATCGAAACGAATTGAATATAAAACGATTTCGAAATGAATTGAATTGAAAACGATTTCGAAATGAATTGAATTGAAAACGATTTCGAAATGAATTGAATTGAAAACAATTTCGAAATGAATTGAAATGAATTCAAATTGAATTGAAAGCGAATTGAAATGAATTCAAATTGAATTGAAATTTGAATTGAATAGAAAGGAATTTTAAAACGAATTTATAAAGAAGAATTCGATTTTGATTTGAATTGAAAAGAAAGTTGAAATTGCTTTTAAAACGATTTTAAAACTATTTATATAATTCGTTTTAAATAGAAATCGACGAAATATATATTATATATATTATATATATAATATAATGGCCTGAATAGAACGCGCCGCGCCGCGGCAGTTCGTGAATTTCGACCATTTATTTCAAACGGACATTACGGGAGATCCGACCGTCGGATTCTCCTAAAACCGGAACCGTTGGGTTCGTATCGAAAAGAGCTTTCTAATGGATATTTGAAATTTGAAATCTAACGGTTGGATTTGGGATTATGTCCAAATCAAATTCGAAAAAGGTCGCTGTAAGTGCAGTTCGATGGCCGTTGTTGGAAATCGACTGTATGGACCTTGATAAAATTATTAAAAATAGTAATAATTTGTGTAAAATCATAAGAAATGATTTGTGAAGAATTGGGATGAAAAACTCCATATTTGAAAAGATAAAAATAGATTTTTATCGAAGTAAACTAGTTTTGAACTAGAATTATAATTCTATTTATTTTTAAATAAATAAATTGAATTGGAAATGGTTTTGAAAATAACCAGAATTTCCAATAATTATATTGGAATGGATTTGAATCGAAATTGTCTTCGGAATATTTCGATGTTGGAATTCGTGATTATACAGATGTTGTTATGGAAATTTGAAAGATATATATTTATATCGTTATTTCCAATACGACATTTGTTAGTCGTAGAATTTGATATTGAATATAAGCCGATATATTTTCTATTCAGAGCCTTGTATTGAATATCAAATGTGATTTGGGTTTGTCGTGAATGGTGTCTTCATTAACACTGTTCTTGAACCCAGTTGAGAAAAGATTAAATCTTTTTATTTAGATTTAATGAAGTGTACCAATTAAATAATATTTAATTGGAATTGAATTGATATTGATTTTTGGGTTTATCGTGAACAGTGTTTTAAATAACACTCGTTCTTTAACCCGATAATTAATGGAATGTGATTTTGGGTTTATTGTGAACCGTGTTTTAAATGACACTGATTCTTTAACCCAGTTAGCGATTAAAACTAAGTGGAGTTTTAATGAATCTTTAATTAGATTGAAATGTGAATTGATAATTTAAATTATCAAATCTGAAAGGTGATCGAGAATGGAGTACCACCAGTTTTGCTCCAAAACGATAGTTAAATCTTTAATTAGATTTGAACGTGATGGTAATTAATTTTACCGATAACACCGTGGTGTTAGTTGTGGAGTATTACCAGTTTTCTCCATGGGATATATAGGTTGGGATTGGGAAATAAAATAAATAATTACTTCGGTGTGGTTCGTTAATCCCGACTAGTTTGAAATGATATCCAAAGGAAGAATATAGAATGAATTTAGAAGAATTTATCTTGGATAAAATTAATGGGAACATTTCCCTAAGAATGTGTTTTTGTGGATAAAAGAATATTCTGAATTGGAATGAGGCGTTTGTTGTGTTTGTGTAACATTCGTTTATTATATACGTGGGTTATTCAGAAAGGCCGGGTTTATACCCATTCTGAATAATCGATTCGACGAGATGTCGAAGATGAAGACGGTGGTTGAAGACCGGAAGTCTTCACATCGTTTGGGTGATTACTGATGATCTTGATTGGGCTGTACACCCAGGATGAGGGAATCAGTTGGTGATCGTCCAGACGTACTTGGAGATGGATGGATATGCGAGGAAAGTGCCTCCGGTTTCGTTCAGACCCAGAACGAACTTGTAAATGGACTGTGTGTCTGACATTGGATTTTAGTCTGTGTGATTGATCTCTATTAAATATATATCTGTTTGGCGGCGGAGAATTTATTCTCTTGCTTAACGCCCTTCTCTGAGACGTACGAGCTCAGGGGTTATATATTGATGGATATCAAACGCATGGAGTGAATTGCCTGTGTGGCATGCCTAAGTGGCAATTGATCGAGGCTTCTGTTGAAAAGCAAAGTCTTGTGGTGATGATCAAAGCACGGCCTTTGTGGCGTAGCTTTGTGTAACGTTTACTTCGTGAGTTTCACACCCGGTATGAACCAAAAACGGGAGACGGACCTCAGGGAGGGCATGCGTTTCTTTCTATTTAGAAGTGGCGTCAGTGGTTTTACAAGCCCTGACGAGTTTGACTTATGTGGTTGTTGCTGTTGCGAGGCGCCTCGGTTAGATCGGACGATCCGGGTCCGATGGAGCCATTCGTTGGCTCATTTACGCCCCATAGGGCGGGGGAACGCATGTTCAGGGTTTAAGTTTAATCCACATCGGTGGACCGGCCCTGACGATCCAAGGGCCCACCTGAGTCTGGGTCCTGAGGGGCGGGCTAGAGCGTCTCGAATCGGTTGAGGACTATCTTTTGCCTCGGTTTATAGATGGAAACCCCATTTCCAAATACGTGATTCTGCGGTTTTATTTGTAGAGCCTAGTATGGCGACATAGTGGGATGGGGCGCTTATGCCGTCTATGATTGATACTTATGATTTGAGATTGTTTTATACACTATGCACTTATAATAGTATCAAATGATTTGTTCTAAACGTATCAAGCATTCTTGGCTGTTATAAGGTAAAAACCCTATCCCCCGGCTTGCGTTGCATTGTGTGATAGGACCTGGGTCTTATAACAGCTTCATTTTTCTTTATTTAGCATTGCGCTGTTTGTTTTATGCACAGTTATTCTTGGGAGGAAACCCGTTCCGTGTTATACGGCGTGGTCCCTTGATTTACCTAACTTTAAAAATAAAGATTAACTGTTTTAGTTCTCACACCAGTCCCATGACTGACCTGGAGTTTATTGTTTTAACCTAAACTCTGGGTGCCCTTATTTTGACACGGGCAGCTAGTAGTTTTGGTTTTGCAGATTTATATTCACAGGATCCTGGTTTACAGCTGGAATGATATCCGCAAAGCTTTGTATCCGTATATCTCTTTCTAGTTGTGTATTGTATTATTTTCCGCTGCTATATATTTAAATGTAATTTAAATCTCTGATATTTCTGTGTAATATTCTTTTATACTCTGTATATTCTTGTAATCTGATGCATTGTTGTAATATACAGTGAAATGTTCTTTGGTATGCATTCTGTTTTGTCTTGTTCTCAAACGATAGGGCGTTTCGAACGGCCTGGATCGGTTTAGCGACTGGTTCGGACCGAGCGAAATCCCTTCTCGTCACAGTTTTCTTTCCAAGGCTGGTCTCCGCAGCCTTTCGTCCAGAAAATCCATCCCAACAGATTTATTTAGACGTCACTGCTCTCTTTCCTCTTCAATTCTTTCTTCTATTCAATAAAGATTGCATCTCCATCACTTCAAACTTCCAGTTTTGGAGAAAACCCTCTACATCTGATGCCCTAGGCCCTAAAAAAGAGCAAGCCCTAATCACAAATTCCTCTTCAGTTGACTTTGGAGGACATCAACGACGACGACGCTGCCACCACCAAGAATATCCGCCACCGCTTCAATAAATCGCAGTGGAAAAGCTACGGAGGCAGGGTAATCGTTGCGGCTGCTAAAAAAAAGATAATGGCAAAAAATCCATAGGAATAGATGGAAATTGAAATTTAGGGAGGCCGTGCTTTCTCGCCTCGACGATTTCAAAAGCCAAGCCGGGTAATTGTTTATAAAATAAAACACTTGCTATTTCTTTCCTTTCCTTTTCTGTTTATACTTTTTATTTTGTTGTACTTTGAAACCTTAAGTTTGAAAGATAGTGTTTGATTCAAGGTACAACAATGTTACCTGGTAAGTTCCATTGATATCTTTGGCTACATTATTTGAAGAACCTTAGGATCAAAATTTATATGTAATTTTTCATTAGCTCGATATGATAATTTTAAATTAGTGGAATTGATTATGTTTACATGCTAGAATCAACACTGCAATGCCTAGGTCTACATCTAACAATGCAATAAAAATATAATTTTTTATTGCTGGCTTATAGGATGTTTGTATTAACAAAGGCATGATCATTTTACATGGATCACTGCAGGTAGCAGAGGGTGCGAATTCCATATGGAAGTGGATAGCAATGTTTTAGAAGGACTTAACATGTATGTTTCTTTAACACTTATTATTATTTTGTTGTACATGGTTGTTCTCTGCTTCTAATTCGTCGATTTCAGAAAATGTTCCTGCTTTCATGCATGTGACTTACCTGGATTGAGGTTATTTCTAATTCTGTTTTTGTCTAATTACAAAATCTGTTTTTTGTCCCATTTGTACAATGACACGTAATTTTCCTGGATTAGGGGATTAAAATTACAAATTATGGCTTGATAGAAGAAATGATTAAAGCGCCAATGATTATTCCAAGAATATTATTGGGAATGGAATTGTTTATGATTTTTCTTTTATCTGAATGCTATTGTTTGTTCCATCTTTCCTCAGGTTATCTTCATCATTTCTCAGGTTATCTTCATCATTTCTTTAACAAAAAGAAATACACGTATGTATTGAAGTACCTCTTAATTTTGTGTAAATGACTCAGACTTTGTTGTTATTTTATAATTTATTATCATTGAAGTTGGTAACTTTGGATTTACAAATTAATAGTTCAGTAGTTTTGTCTACAATGATTACTTATAATATGCCCACTGGGTTTATATTCTCATAAACATAACCTTATGGTATTTAATATTTACAAATGAATTTTTTTAGTTTTTAATGTTCCTTATATCTATGTTATTTCTCTTCCATTTTTTGGAATTAATTTTTTTCCTACTTCATTTAACTTGGTTATTACTGCAGTTCATGCATAGTAGTTTCCACTTTTGTTTTCAATTTATTCCTTTGTTTTATTTCTTAACACTAAATAAAAGGATTAACTACTTTATTTGCAGATAAGTAATCTTAGTATCACTTTAGATTTTAATATATTATACAATTTTAGGCAAGCTAATTTTAATATTTTTAATGATGTAGTTTTCATGATTTGTGCATTTTCCCTTTTTTAATTCCTTTTTTGTTGATTATCGCTAGTCTTCATCTTCCATTTCTTACCCGTGTTTCGCACAATTGAAGGAGCTGAACAACAGAAATAATGGAAAGGGAAATTTAATTTTGAACAATAGAAACAACGCATGTTCCTGTGGTCTACACTCATATTTTGCAGCTGTATTTGAAAGATATATATATATATATATATATATATATATATATATATATATATATATATATATATATATATAATGCAAATAAATGAAGCTTTTGTTAAAGTTTGACTTGATATGTTTCTTACTTAATAATTTATTGTAGATGTCATTTTAGCTCATTATAATGTTTCGAAAAAATTTATTGTTTAAAATACTTAGTTTAATAGGTAATTAACTTCATTCAAAATGATGAATCATGTCAATAGATGATGGTGCATAAAATATCTGAACTGTTTAGATAATCTTCTAGACAATTCTTTTATCATTCCATTTTTAAGCCTGCCAATTTTACTATAACTTATGGTGACTTCTATATAGGCATTAAGATTTTTATAGGTTTCATCATTTTTTATGTTCGATTTTTGGGTTTTTTTTGTTCTTAGTTGTTTTAAATTTGTACCTACCCATATAGTAGTTTAATAGGGAACCGGTATTTTTGGTATTAGGTGATCGGGAAATATGCCATCCATACATTTGAATCTTCTCTAATAAATAAAATTATGTATATTTTAGATATTAACTAAGCTCAGGTGCAATTTCTTTTCCTTTTCTTTTCTTAGTTAACTATCCTGATACCAGGTTATTATCAATTTGTACCTACCTACATAGTAGTTTAATAGGGAACCAGTATTTTTCAAAGAAGTTATGTTGTCCAATATATAAAAATATTTACGTAATTTTTCAAACAGCTGCATCAAGCATGGTTTATATACATATTTAAATTTCAAAAAATACCAAAAATGAATAAATGATAGTAGCATAATATCATTAAAACAATATTATATGAATTGTGAAAGTAAATAATATGGATGATAGTCGCATAGAATATAACTGTGGATTATATGAAGATAAGATTTTTTTTGTAACATGGTTTATACTGCGCCTCTAATGTACACTAGAAATATTTTTTTTTTTTTTGAATACATTACACTATTTTCTTATTTGCAGTCGTATGAGCATAAACGAGTACGACCAACTGCTTCAGCTGATTCCTGCTGAGGTAAGTGAATTCACACACCGTTTGATTACCAAGCATCCAAAATGAATGACTTCTTGGTTGATTGCATCCATTATTGAACAAATAAATTCTTTGCATACTCCCGTGTGCCAGTAAAATAAGATATGTCAACCCACGGTCCATAACTGTATCCTTTCCCCCTTGACAGTAGCCTTTGGATTTGAAGTAATAAAAAATAATACTAATGAACATTTAAACCAATATTGGGAAAAAAAATTGTCATAATATTGTTCAATTTTCACTTCATTTCTCGAACAGACATTAGAAGTAGGCTAACTTGGGTACCATCGACTTGCTTCATCTCATGTCTTGACTGCCCTTGATTTATGGTGCCTACTTGTGTATTCTGTGCTTGCTATTTCCATTTGTGAGTTCTAACCATTTGTCATTTTACTAGGCTCTCATACTATTTAATATTGCTCCCTTCTGTTATTACACTCTTTAATTTTATGTGAAAATACCGTCAAAGTTTTTTTCCCTTGAGCAGTGATACTTTTTTTATAAGATATATACTTTGCCAAAATATTTTACGGTAACAGTTTGAACCACATTTAGATTACTAAATCATATGTTTCATTTGAGATCATTTAGAATATTGTGACATCTAAGTCACTTAAATATGGATAACATAAAATTTACTTTTGTAATTTGTCTGGCTACAAATGAATATGACTATTCTTCAAGTTCTAAAAAAAGAGTTTCAGGTACAATTGAGTTTTATAATTTGAAAGGCATAAGAACTATGGTACATGTTGGTTTCAGGTGTTGGCTATCTGAAACGTTAATAGGTACGATTATAATTTTTTTTTTGAATGTACTTACCAATGTCTCAATACATGTATCACATTTTTAAATTGCATTGGTATTCTGTTTTAAAACCAGTTTCGTATATGAAAACCGGAGTAAAACAACATTTTTTTGATGATGAAAGAAAACATGTGCAGGTTGTTGATCGCAGGTTGTTTCCATGTGTATGCTGGACATAGAGTAAGAAGAAATAGTAGTGGGGAGATGCATTATAATTTTTGAATTGTTTTGAATAAATTCGACCAAAAGAGCTTGGTGAAAAGGCATGAAAGATTGGTTGAAGGGAGGAGCTGCACAGTGTGTTGCATGCATTGTCAATTGTAGTAAATGCACTCCATCTAAGGTTTAATATTTGTATGAGATTGCTTAGTGTGTTGCATTATAATTTTCAATTGTCACAGTGTGTTGCATGCACAGTATGTATTATGTAAAGCACTTAAGCAAATATCAATTATCATGAAACTTGAAAGTAAGTTCATTTTCGTAACATATCAATTGTAGAACGAGTTTTTGTGCTTATATGTGCCATGTTTTTCTAATTGGCCTTTATTTCATATGGTCAAGGATTTGCTGTAACATTACATGCATATTATATGGTAAAGTTGCTCTCTGATTTAACTGAAGCCTTCATCATTGTTATTACTGTTTGTCTTTTTTTTAAAGGTAAAGCCACTGTGGTATACAAGCAATTCTAGTCTAATGAGTACGTTACAGAATTGGTCTATGCTTTGGTAAGCAGACTGCTATTGTAGTTAAAGTGTTGACTATTTTATGTGATATTTAATTATAAATTTACATAGCTAAATAAATTAATACTTTCATTTCCATATGTTTGTGTGAATTCTTTTTCTCTCAAATAAAAATTCTGGCGAGAATAGTGTCAAGCTAACTAAATTACATTTGTACAATGGTTTGAAGTTATAACGACATGTAATAAGAATTTGCAAGCCGACTCTTTTTGCTGTAGAGGTTAACATACTGGAGTAAAAAAAACACACAAGAAAATAGTGCTGCATGGATAGGTTGATTTTTTTTTTATTTTAACGTATCGAGTCAAGAAATTTTAAATTTACGCAGTATGAATACAATAATATATCGTAGTAAGCGCACAATAGCAAGCACGTTTAACTAATGCCATCAAATTAAGTGTGCGGTATTGCATGCATGTTCGATTGAAGGCAGCCTTGCACCTGTAGGGGAAGTATTTACCTTAATGGTTTATTGTATTCGCAACTTTCAAGATATAGCAATTTCGATTATCTTAAATTATATTGAAGTCTGTATATGTAATATGAAAAGCATTTGTCAGCAGTTATTTTTTTTCTTTTTTTTCTTTTTCCCTTTTTTGGTAGATCTTCTTGTTAGCAAATAGCATATGAATTAGATTCTAGGATTTATACCATGTTATTGTTTATTAAGTAAAAAAGCAATGTGCAATTTGCCAGTTGGCACGGTACTACATGGATGTTTGATTGGAGGCAGCCGTGCAACTGCTCGGGACTAATCTTTTCGCAATTGTAGAATGATTTGAAGTTATAAAACAAAGTTTACTAAGAATTTGCAAGTTGACTCTTTTTGCTGTGAACGTTGACAAACTTAAGTATATAAAAAAAGACAAAGTATCAGATAGTCAAACCTGTTTTAAATTTTTTTTAAAAATCGACGTATTGGTTTAATGAATTTTACATTAATTTAATATTAATATAACTATATATCGTCGTAAGGGCATAATAACAAACAAGTTTAGATTTATCCCACAAAATTAAATTTTACAGTAACAAAAAGATGCATTAGTAATGTTTTCCTACTAATTTGAATCATTTCTAAAGATGCTATTTGAAATCTGCCTAAATGAATAATACTTGACTTCATAATTTTACTCTTTTTGCGGCTCTTCCCGTTACCAGTATCTTATTAATTTCATTATAGGAATTATATGATGGTATTGTTTACTAGGTTAATAAATAGTAATTTATAATGTGCCAGTTATTTGGTGCGGTATTATTTAGATGTTTGGTTGAAGGCAGCCGTGCAATTGCACGGTACTAACCTAGTATAATCTAAATTTTAGTTCCCGCTAACATGACAAATTCATATTTCGTGAACAAGTAATATAATCTAAATTTTAGTTCCCGCTAACATGAAAAATTCATATTTCATTGTAGATTTTGATCTAAATTTTTGGTTTCCACTAACATGACAAATTCGTATTTCAATGTAGATTTAGATCTAACAAATATGAACCACACAATCACCAAAATTCTCAAACAACAAATTTCCATCATGAACATCACAACTTGATTTATAATCAATCATACATGCATTTTTAATTAGCGATAAATAATTAAAAGATTAATTAATTATCTAAAAATAGAAATCTCACCGTCGGGTTACGAATTTAGCCAAAATCCAAACAGCTCGGAATCAGATCTAGTCTGGACAGCAGCGTAGATCTCGTTCCTGCGATCACACAGGATCTAAAATCGTTCGTTTTCGATGTCGTATGAGTGAGAAACGATTTAATTAAGTTATAAAACATTTTAGATTAAATTAAATAATGAAATAAAAGGATTACTCTTTCTTCTCCAATTACTGATAACAGGCCGCGCTCCTTTCAAATTGGTTCCGACCTAGGGTTGCTAATTTCTCTCAGACCGCCGGGCTTCGGGATGATCGGTGTACACCACGACGACAAGCTCCAGGAGGTGCACAAGGGGGGTCGCACACATCAGGCTCGGTGGACCTTACTGGCGGAGGCGGCGGTGCAAAGACAGCAGGTTTGGGGCGTTGGTTCTGGCGATTCACGGCTCCAGGGATGATCCAACCATACGATTTAGTAGAGAACGAGAATCTCTTCGATTTTTCTAATTTATGTCTTGAATTTCATTTTATAATTCTTGCAAAATTGGGAGGAGGATGTTGGAGCTTTCTGACCGTAGAAGAAGGTAGTGGTGGCTGTATAAGTTTTGTATTAGGGTTTGTGGTCTAGTACGGTATTTATACTGTATATTACCGTATTTCCTATATTATTTTAATTTATTTATTTTCAAAAAAATATCTGCATGATGATACAAACTCCAAATCAAACCCAACGAGTGTCGCCCCTAGCTAATAACACCCATCTTAGACACAATGGAACATGTTTCGTAACCCAATTCGGCTGTTACGATAAGTTTTTCTCAAAATTTAAATATAAATCAATTTATATTAAATTCAAACGTACATTTTAAATTACCAGGGCTACATACTGCCTCTAAAAATTACTGAAAAAATATATTTGGCTTTGTTATGACGATACGGTCCTAACAAAACTAATTTCGTCGAATTTTAATCGACTTGAAAAATGGCCATTTTAAAGTCGATTAAAATTTACTGAAACTGACAAAACACATTTTCCTTCGCCATGCTCACATACTAATTCGGAAAATTCTAAAAATTGAAACCTAGCAATAATTTGACATTCTGGTTCCAACAAAAGTGGTTTCATCAAAAACAGAGGTCGTTTGAAAATTGACTATTTTCACTGGCTTTAATATTATTTAAAAATGAAAATTTTAATTTTTGGCACATTTTCCAACCAAATTATTTAAAATAAAAAATTTAAATTGGTTCGGATTTTCCGGGTTGTTACAATCTCCCCCACTTAAAAGCTTTTTCATCCCCGAAAAGGAAACAAAGTGAAGTAGGAAACAAAACCGAAAATGTAAATTGTTATAAATGTACCTTAACACAAGAGTTACTTGGAGATGTCCACGCTGCACTTGGGGTAAGCCTTTGTGATGCTGTCCTCTGTCTCCCAAGTATAGTCTCAAGATTCCCCGCTCCACTGCACCTTGACTAGGTGGATCCTCTTGTTCCTCAGTACTCGGGTTTCTTTGCCAACGATTTTCACCTGCTCCCTCCTTACTGCTAAGCTCGGTGTAATCTCCAAATCTTTTTTTGCTGCTACTTCCACAACTAAATCTGGGTCATGCACATGTTTCCAGAGTTGGGACACATGAAATACATTGTGGACCCCTGGCAACCAGTCAGGCAACTGCACTCGATAAGCGAGAGTACCAATCCTTTCGAGAATAGGAAATGGAACAATGAATCTCGGTGCCAACTTTCCAGTCTTCCCAAAACGAACTACGCCTCTCAATGGAGAAACTCTCAAGTAAACATAGTCGCCAACAGAGAATTTTAAATCTCTTCTTCGCTGGTCTGCATAGCTCTTATGTCGGCTCTGAGCAGTCAACAAGCGCTTCTTAATCAAATCAACCTTATCTGATGCTTCACGAACCATGTCGGGGCCTAAGACTAATCGATTTCCTGGCTTCACCCAACATGCTAGAGACCTGCATGGTCTGCCATATAATAATTCAAACGGTGACCTCTTCAAGCTTGCTTGGTAGCTGTTATTATAAGAGAACTCAACCAAGTGCAAGTGATCCTCCCATGAACCGCCATAATCAAGAATGCATGCTCGCAACAAGTCTTCTAAAATACGGTTCACCCTCTCAGTCTGGCCATCTGTCTGAGGGTGATAAGCAGTGCTCAGATTCAACTTGGTACCTAGCTCCTCTTGGAAAGCTCCCCAGAATTTGCTAGTAAATATAGGATCTCGATCACTAATAATCCTTTTGGGAACTCCATGTAGTCTAACAATCTCTTTGACATAAAGCTGCGCCAGACTTCGAGCTGTTCTATTGGTCCTAACAGGGATGAAATGGGCAGTTTTTGTTAAGCGATCTACAATCACCCATATACTGTCGTTTCCTTTTCTGGTTCGGGGCAAGCCATCGATGAAGTCCATGGGGATTTCCTCCTACTTCCAACCTAGAACTCCTAGCAGTTGCAACAAACCTGCCAGCTTCTGCTGATCACTTTTGACTTGTTGACAAGTGGGACATCTAGCAACGTAAATAGAAATATCTCTCTTCATTGCCTTCCACCAAAAGGTGTGCTTAAGATCATGGTACATCTTGCTTACTCCTGGATGGACGCTGAGTTTAGATATATTGCACTCATCCATGACTTCTCTTTTCAGATCAGCAATGTCTGGCACACAAATTCACCCTTGCAATCTAAGGGTCCCTTTACTGTCAATTTGGAAGCATGAGGCTTCGCCCTTTCGAACTCGCTCGCTAAGCATCTGGATAGATTTATCATTCTTCTGAAGAGCAGAAATTATATCAATCGGAGTAGGAGTGATAACAAGATTGGCGAGGATAAGATTGTCGCTATCTGCATTCTTTCTACTGAGCGCATCGGCTACAATGTTGGCTTTCCCTGGAGTATATAGGATATCCAGGTCATAGGCTGCAAGAAATTCAACCCAGTGTTGCTGCCTCATATTCAAATCTCTTTGGGTAAATAGATGCTTCAAGGATTTGTTATCCGTATATATTTCGAACTTCTCACCCAAGAGATAGTGCCTCCATATCTTTAGAGCAAATACAATGGCCATTAGCTCAAGATCATGAGTGGCGTAATTCTTCTCATACGGTTTCAGCTGGCGACTAGCATATGCGACTACTTTGTCTCTTTGCATCAGCACCGCACCAATACCTTGATTAGAAGCGTCGGTCCAGACTTTCAAATCCTGATTGCCATCTATAATGGTCAACACAGGAGCATTGGTCAACCTCCTTTTTAGATCTTGGAAAGCTGCCTCGCATTCGGGTGTCCAAATGAATTTTGTATGCTTTTTGGTCAGGTTCGTCAATGGACAAGCTATCCTCGAAAAATCCTTGACAAATTTCCGATAATAGCCAGCCAGTCCTAAGAAACTTCTTACTTCTGTGGGAGTTTTAGGCTACTTCCATTCTTGGATGCCTGAGATCTTTCCTGGATCCACTAAAATGCCTTCCTTTGATACAACATGGTCGAGAAATTTCACCTCTTCTTTCCAGAATATGCATTTGGAGAATATGGATTTCAGCACATTTCTTCGCAAAATCTCCAAGGCTTCTCTCAGATGTTGTTCGTGCTCAGCAGTGGATTTGGAAAAGATGAGGATGCCATCGATGAATACCGGCACGAATTTATTTAAAACATCTTGAAATACTCTATTCATCAGATCAACAAAGTATGCTGGAGCATTACATAGATCGAAGGGCATTACTAGCCATTCATAAAATATATTCGGTCCTCTGAAAGCAATTAAAGGCACACACTCTTCTGCAATGCGAAGTTGATGGAAGCCTATAGCTAGATCCATCGTAGAGAATACTCTTGCTCCATGCAAGCGGTCTAATAGATCATCAATTCGTGGCAGTGGATATTTGTTTTTCAGAGTTTGTTTATTGAGATCTCTGTAGTGCACACACAATCGGAGGGTACCATCTGACTTTGGGACAAATACCACTGCTGCGCCCCATTCTCAGAAGCTAGGCCTGATCAGACTCTTCCACAAAAGCTGGTTAGTTTAATTTTTCAGCTCCTCCTTTTCTTTTGGCGACATTCTCCGAACAGGATGTATGACAGGCCTTGCATTCGGAGCTAAGTCGATTCTGAAGTTGATTTCTCTACACGGAGGTAAGCCATCAACTTCCTTGAATACATCAGCGTAATCTTTGACGATAGGGATATCCTCAATAGAAGTAGGGGTGACTTCTAGAGAAGACCAGAATTCCTTCCTATCTGTGGCTGAGCCGTGGCATGGTATAGAAATAGTCTTTCCCAATTTAGTTTTAATTTTGACTATTCTTTCGGTACATTTGACTTCGGCCTCGTGCCTTAATAACCAATCTATCCCAAGAATAACATCATACCCAGAGAAATTCATGACAATCAAATTTATAGGGAGCTGGTAAAAAGAGTAGGAGATCGGCACTCTACAATATTGATCGAGAATAAAAGCACCTCCTATCGTACTATGGGCTCTAATAAATTCTTTAAGTTTTCTTGGTTCCAGTTTTAACTTTTTAATTGCATCATTAGAAATAAAACTTCGTGCTGCACTCGTGTCAAACAAAACTATAATAGGAATGTTCTTAATATTAAGAGTACCTCCTAAGACATCGGGTTTACCTGATCCTTCGGCAGAAGCCGGTGCAGCTGCTCCATCATAAACATGTACCACTTGGGAGTTCTTCAGTAATGGGCAATTTGGCTTGATGTGCCCCTTCTGATGGCAATTGTAGCATTCCTTATTGTTGTGATAATTCTGGCCACGATTCTGAGAACTCTGGCCACGATTCTGGCTAGGTCCAGAATCATTCCTCTTGACTCTTTTTGGAGCTTTACACTCGGACTCAAAATGCCTAGTCTTACCGCAATTATAGCATGTCAGCTTGCTCCTATCCCCCTTCTTTCCTTATGGCTTGGCAGCAGTAGAATTACTTGCCTCAGGTTTCTTGTCCACCTGCTCCTTCTTGTTGTTGCTTTGATTTTTCACTCTTTCTTGCTGTGCAGCCTCTTCATTCTCTTCGTAGCGGCAAGCCATCTCTATTACTTCATTGAATGAGAGCTTGATATGAGTGGTGACTCTGTCCAAGTATTTCTTTGAATGGCCCTTGATGAATCTTTTATTCTTCTCGACTGGATCTTGGTTCAATCCAGGAGCATAACGTGAGAGCTCATCAAACTTTCTCGCATAATCAGAAACAGACATACTCCCTTGCTGTAAGTTGACAAACTGCTCGCGAAAGCGCTCTCTTGCTTGCGGAGGAACATACTTATCATTGAAGAGTTCTTTAAATTTGTCCCAAGACATGTTGGCCATATCATTGCAAATCTTGACCGTGTCCCACCAATGTCCCGCTTCTTCTTTCAATTGCCATACTGCCAGAAAACGCTTGCGCTGATCCTCTAATTCTAAGCCTTCCAAGATCTTTTCACAGTCCTTTAGCCATGACTCTGCTTCAACCGCAGTCTCTCATGCAGTGAAGGGTTCACCTCCTAAATTTCTGAATTTCTTTGACATCCTTTCCAAGTCGAAGGGCTGTGGGGGTGGAGGTGCTACTACTACGGGGCCGGGCTGCTCATGAATGGTCTCGTCTCTAGCAGGCCGTTTGCCTCCTCCTCTGCCTCGGGCTCCGCCGTGGGCTCCACCTCTAGTTCTTGCTCGAATGTCCATTTTCAATCAGTCTGTACCATCAAGGAAAGGGTCAAACCAACAGAAATGAAATTTTTTAAGGAAAGGTAAGATAAAGACAAATGGAACGATGATGATGTAATGACTGATTAATATGTGCTATTCTGCTGTGCTCATTCTAGGACATTACTAGTCCTATCTCTAATGAGCTACTCGCCTTAGAATAATGTGGATTCTATCTAGACGAATTGTTCTAAATATGTTATATTCTGAAGCTAAGGTTAACCTTAAGCTCTGATACCAACTGTGATATCCCGAACTTCCGTGATACGAAAGCAAGGATAATCATTAGGAATACAACATATTTACAACAACAACAGATCTCAGATAATATCATAACACATAACTATTGCAGCAGAAAAATAAATTTCATAACATCATAGCAACTGAACATCAGAGTACGCAGTTACAGGATCCACTTAGCAAAACAGACAGTCTGAATGAAAAGGAAATAAGTCTAAAAAGGAAATAGGTCTCAACTCCAAAACGTACATCAAAAAACAAATATGAAATAAAGTCTCTAAAGCAGAAATAAAGATAAAAGAGTTGTCTTTGTCTTCTTCTCAAGCAATCCCCAGTCCAGAAAATGTCTCCCTAAAACCTGTCACTTGGCTGCCCACGTAAAGAGAGCACACCCGAGTTTGCAGAGTGAAACAAACATCGAGTCAGTCGTGGGACTAGTATGAGAAATCTTTCTATACTAACTAACATTATGGCGAATCACAGGACCACGCCGCTAACGCGGAACGGTTTTACTCCATTGGATTGCCAGTGCATAATTAAATAATTTTAACACAAAATAACGCAATGACTTTTGAAAAAATGAAATCATTATAAGACTCAAGTCCCATCACACAATGCAATGCAAACCGGAGGATAGAGTTTTACCTTATAATGATAAAACATGCTTAATACGTCTAAAATAGTATTTTAATATTATTGTTAGTGTTTAAGCAATATTAAAATACTTCAATGTAAATGTATCAATCCTAGATGGCATCGTACCCCATCCTACTATGTCGCCGTATATAAGTTTACAATCAAGACCGTAATGTCGTACTGGAAATTGGGTTTCCATCATGAGTCAAGGCTAGGGAGGAGCTCCTTACTGATTTGAGACTCTCTAGCAAATGCCTCAGGATTCCCCGTAGTGAACCCCTAGATATCTGCAAGGCTGGTCCACACCTGTTGAAAGTGGATTAATTATGCCTGAACACACGTTTCCCGGTTCCTTTGAACCTCCATATGGCCACTAACAACCTATAAATCCGAGGTACCTCATAATCCATCATCCACATAAGTAAAAATGTCAAGGCTGGTAGGTCACTGGCATCACTCTAGCTAGAAAGAAACGTGTGCACTCCCTGCGTTCCCTTCTCCCATTTTAGACTCTACCGGGGTGTGAGGCTCGCGAAGTCACGCTATGCACAAAGCTACTCCTAAACAGGCTATGCTTTGATCATCATCCACACGGCCTGCTTTTCAACAAAAGCCTTGATCATTTGCATCTTAGCGTGCCACATTGACAATTCATGCCATGCTATCGATAACTACTAATATATATCAAGGTGTTAAGTAGAGAATAAATTCTCTACCACCAAACAGACATACATTAATAAAAATCGATTTAATTACATGACATGAATTCCAACATAAGACCCGCATCCATTTACAAGTCCGTTCTGGGTCTGAACGAAACGGGAGACACCTGAGAGGTTCTCGCTTATCCGGACAATCAACAGTACGTCCGGACAACTACTGCTTCAACCCCCTCCTGGGAGCAAGTCAGTCCAAGGCATCAGTAGTCGTCGTCCATTCGATGTGAAGATCGTCGGTCTTCAATCACCGTCTTCTACATCTTTTATTTAATCGTCGTGTAATTATTTGAAATGTGTTGAACTCGGCCTTTTCAAATAATTCTTGTGTAATTATTATTTAAATCATTTCATATCGTTAATAACAATT
Organism: Allium sativum; assembly: GCA_030737875.1. Lineage (NCBI taxonomy): Eukaryota > Viridiplantae > Streptophyta > Magnoliopsida > Asparagales > Amaryllidaceae > Allium > Allium sativum. The sequence goes on along the minus strand of CM060909.1, from coordinate 151,202,458 downwards.
TATCTCTATTTTTATCTATATAAAAATAGCCCAATATACTAGAACGACGCTTCGGGTCAGTGGGCGGCCCTGGTGTTGTTTTTACCCAATTTTGATTTACATATATTTTGAAATCTAACCGTCGGATTTTGATGAAATTTATATCATTGGAAAGCTCTTCCTAAAGCGGTCCTAACGGTTCCAGTTTTGGGAAAATCCAATGGTCGGATCTTTCGGTATAATCGTTTAAAGATACGATTGCCGATACACGAACTACCGTGCGCGTTTCGTTTAATTTTATATTATATATATATATAAATCGTTTGGTGATTCCAACTATAAAATCCATTTTTTTATCGTATCTAATATAACGATAAAAATATCACTTTTAATTTTACTCTTTTTATCGCATCTAAAATGACGATAAAAATATCACCTTTATATCTCTCTTTTTATTTACATCTACAATGTAAATAAAAAGGCACTTTTTGTTTCTATGTTTTTTTTATTTACATCTAAAATGTAAATAAAAATGCATTTTATAAATTCATGTTTTTATCTTCATCTAAAATGTAAATTAAAAAATGTACTCTTTATTTTCATGTTTTTATTCACATCTAAAAAGTGAATAAAAATGCACTCTTTATATTCATGTCTTTTATTTGCAACTAATTTGCAAATAAAAAGTGTAATTCCTTTCTATGTTTTTATTTGCATCTAAAAATGCAAATAAAAAGTATAATTCTTTTTCTTCCCATAATGTTTTATTTACCTAAATGTAAATAAATTATTCTTTTTCTTTACCTCATGTTTATTTTACCTAAACGTAAATAAAATAATCTTTTTCTTTATCTCATGTTTTATTTACACTAAATGTAAATAAAATAATCTTGTTCTTTTCATTTACATAGAAAATGTAAATCTAAGTGTCGTCAAGTTTTGTTCTTTTTGTTTACAAAGGAATGTAAATAAAGGTGTTCACAAGTTTTGCTCTTTTTATTTACAAAGGAATGTAAATAAAATTTATGTCATCAAGTTTTGTTCTTTTTATTTACAAAGGAATGTAAGTAAAATGTATGTCATCAAGTTTTGTTCTTTTTATTTACAAAGGAATGCAAATAAAGGTGTTCACAAGTTTTGTTCTCTTTATTTACAAGGGAATGTAAATAAAGGTGTTCACAAGTTTTTTTCTTTTTATTTACAAGGGAATGTAAATAAAGGTGTTCACAAGTTTTGTTCTTTTTATTTACAAGGGAATGTAAATAAAGGTATTCACAATCTTCATTCTTTTTATTTACAAAAGAAAATGTAAATAAAGCTATTTTCATACATTGTTCTTTTTATTTACATTAGAAAATGTAAATAAAGCTATTTTCATACTTTGTTCTTTTTATTTACATTAGAAAATGTAAATAAAGCTATTTTCATACTTTGTTCTTTTTATTTACAATAGAAAATGTAAATAAAGCTATTTTCTTACATATCCAATTCAATATCTCAATATATGAAATAAACTAAGTTTTATTTCAACTAACATGACGAATTCATATTTCATGAACGAATAATATAATCTAAATTTTGGTTTCCACTAACATGACAGATTCATATTTCATGAACGAATAATATAATCTAAATTTTAGTTCCCGCTAACATGACAAATTCATATTTCATGAACAAATAATATAATCTAAAATTTAGTTACCGCTAACATGACAAATTCATATTTCATTGTAGATTTTGATCTAAATTCTTGGTTTCCACTAACATGAAAAATTCGTATTTCAATGTTGATTTAGATCTAACAATTATGAACCACACAATCACCAAAATTCTCAAACAGTAAATTTCCATCATGAACATCACCGCTTGATTTATAATCAATCATACATGCATTTTTAATTAGCGATAAATAATTAAAGATTAATTAATTATCTAAAAACAGAAATCTCACCGTCGGGTTACGAGTTTAGCCAAAATCCAAACAGCTCAGAATCAGATCTAGTCTGGACAGCAGCGTAGATCTAGTTCCTGTAATCACAAAGGATCTGAAATCGTTCGTTTTCGATGTCGTATGAGTTAGATCCGATTTAATTAAGTTATAAAACATTTTAGATTAAATTAAATAATAAAATAAAAGGATTACTCTTTCTTCTCCAGTTACGGATAACAGCCCGCGCTCCTTTCAAATTTGTTCCGACCTATGGTTGCTAATTTCTCTCAGACCGTCGGGCTTCGGGATGATCGGTGTACACCACGACGACAAGCTCCAGGAGGCGCACAAGGGGGTCCCACGTGTCAGGCCCGGTGGACCTTACTGGCGGCGGCGGCGGTGCAAAGACAGCAGGTTTGGGGCGTTGGTTCTGGCGATTCACGGCTCCATGGATGATCCAACCGTATGATTTAGTAGAGAACGAGAATCTCTTCGTTTTTTCTATTTTATGTCTTGAATTCATTGTATAATTCTTGCGAAATTGGGAGGAGGATGTTGGAGCTTTCTGACCGTAGAAGAAGGTAGTGGCGGCTCTATAAGTTTTGTATTAGGGTTTGTGGTCTAGTACGGTATTTATACTGTATATTACCGTATTACCTATATTATTTTAATTTATTTATTTTCAAAAAATATCTGTATTATGATACAAACTCCAAATCAAACCCAACGAGTGTCGCCCCTAGCTAATAACCCCCATCCCGGACACAATGGAATATATTTCGTAACCCAATTCGGCTGTTACGATAAGTTTTTCTCAAAATTTAAATATAAATCAATTTATATTAAATTCAAACGTACATTTTAAATTACCGGGGCTACATACTGCCTCTAAAAATTACAGAAAAAATATATTTGGCTTTGTTGTAACGATACGGTCCTAACAAAACTAATTTCGTTGAATTCTGAGATTGTTTGAAAAATGGCTATTTTCAAGTCGATTAAAATTGACTAAAACTGACAAAACACATTTTCCTTCGCCACGCTCACATACTAATTCGAAAAATTCTAAAAATTGAAACCTAGCAATAATTTGACATTCCGGTTCCAACAAAAGTGGTTTCGTCGAAAACAGAGGTCATTTGAAAATTGACTATTTTCACTGGCTTTAATATTATTTAAAAATGAAAATTTTAATTTCTAGCATATTTTCCAACCAAATTATTTAAAATAAAATTTTTAAATTGGTTCAGATTTTCCGGGTTGTTACACATAATACTTGATTATGCTGGATACAGTTCATAGCTTATCTTCGTTAAGTACATAAATTCAAACTAATCATTGGTTTTTGATGAAATCTATTATTTTTTTCCTCATGTCAGACATGGAATGAAACAATATCCTCATAAAGAAACATGCAGTCAACTATCAACAGACTCCATATGCAACATTCTCCGAACTTTAATATATCGTGTATCCATTTTAATTTGTTAATTTTGATGTTTTGCAAAATAGGTATGGTATTGTATTCATTTTAGATATTTGTATTTCTCCATAAAATATTGAATCATGCATGTGTTATACAAACCTGTTGTGCATTTTACTATATGTCCATGGGGCACAAATATATTGTTATTTAACCGATGGATGCTACATCATAGTACTTGCTAGGTTTTAGCTTGGATGCTCATTCTTTATCATTGACTATAGTCATACCTTATATGACGAGGCTAGCAGCTGTCCTTGATGTGGATGATCATTGTTACAAGGTACAGTAATTTTCTTACCTTCTATCAAGGACGTTTATAATTCATTATATCATATAATAATTTAAGTCTTTCTTCTGTTTACATATGTTGTTTGCTTCATGCTGCTATACAATACAAAGGAATTAAATTTACTGCCGCACGGTGATATAAAAATATCAGCAATTTTTTTGGATCATCCATTGTTTTCTTTGGTTAATATTTTATAAACACGAAATCTACTACAACCTGTTTACATTTTGAAATATTTCAAGTTTTTTTTTAAAAGTGACATTAAATGTAATATCATGCTACCAAATGGTTTTCTTTTAAGTACCTTAAATAACCACGTTAGAATATAAAAGTGCTAAATGTAAACTAAATATTGAACTTAGTACAAAAATATTATTGCAAGGTAACCGAACGTCTCTTATGAACATCATCGGTTTTGCACAACATACTTTTTTTTTCATTTTTGAAACTAAAATATTTGTCATTACCCGTGTGCAAAGCACGGGTTCGCACTTGTATATATATGTGTGTGTGTGTGTAAATCTATACCATAAATGATCAATGGCAATTGTATATGTTCACATTAATTTACACCACTTATTATATGACATGTGCCTGCTTTAGAATGGATAGAAGTTTATTAATGAAACTCGATCCCAGTAACTATCCCAAAAATTTCATTTTTACAGTCCGATTTAAAACATGGTTTTTAACACCATACCCTCTCTTTGGAAACCTTATTTCAATCTTAAGCACATTTACTTAATTTGAATATTAAGTAAACTATAATTTAAAACCTTTTCTATTACCTTTAACAATGTCAACAACATTATATGCAAATTTAATTCTGTTATAAATAAAACCCTTTATAAAAAATTTGATAAAATTATTTCAAACCCATTTTAGTCATATCACGATAAACCTCATCTCTTATTTAATATAGCGAAATTAGATCACATCTTTATAACTGAACTTACCTAGCCACTTTAATCAAATTTTGGTTTTCTGTTTCGATTTCCATTTCAAAATTTATCAGTCCCTGACCATAAACGATAGGAGAATAATCCTTCAAGTATCAACCCCAATGGCCGAAACCAACATCAGATTAATACATTGACAATCATTAAACTCAACCGATCTCTAGCTAGGTTGTAATTATTTAATTTCATATCTTGAGCTTTTATTTCATTCGTAGGTCATTTCTAATAGCTCCTTCCAATAATATATTCAATAAATCTTGGGTTGTATGACTTCGTCAAATCTTGGATTTATAAAATCCAGTTAAATATAATCCCAATAAGAATTTGGTTTAAACTTCAATTTACACTTAACTTATACTATTATTAATATCAAATCGCTTAAAAATTCATTAAACTATAAACAGGGCTTTAAGACTTCATAAACCTCCGTTAATAAATTTTAAATTCCAAGATTACCACTTTGATTATTATTAAATAAATAATAATTAAATTTCAACATTTATATAAAAAAACTGCTTTACTTCACCATTAACTATTTCCATTAAATTAACAAACTAATTTAATAATCAATTTCAGTTAAAACGGTTGACTTGGTCAACTCTAAACATGATTACCTCGTTAATCAATCCCGATTAGTCTTTTCTTTTAAATTAATTAATAATATAATTGATTTAAATAATCTCATTTAATCGTCTCTTGGAAACAATTAATCCAACTCTTAACCCTTGGGTTAATTTCAGCTCACTTGCTTATAAATCTAATTAATATAAGAATTAGCTTTATAGAAGCATTTAATAATTACTTATAGACTTAAATAATAAATATTTATTTTCTTTTTATAAACTTCCACTCAAAAAAATATTTCAAAATCTATCTTCATTTATAAAATAAATTTTATAACTTTCTTTCTATCGATTCACCTGATGGTAAATCGGTTTTAATAAAACGATGTATATTTAGGCCATCTACTGCCAATTTTTCAACCAATACTACCCATTGGTTAATATAAAAAAAACCACTGAATTTGGATTTAACAATCAATAATCAAATCAATCATTAAATCGGATTGGTTAAACAGTTAATATCATATAACATGAAAAAAAAAATTTGAGGAATCTAGCTGGATTTCTCCAACCTATCTTTCCCTACATTCGAATAGGTTGCCTCAAATAAAACCATACATTCAATATGATAATAGATTATCTGCTATAATAAACATGAATAATTAATTCAACTGATAATGGTCAACTAATAACAACAATTTAAGCATCCAATTTAATTTAATATGTTTATATTATTATAAACGTAACCAACAAGGTGTAAAGACCCAAAAATCCCCATCCATTGAATCGACCATAAACCACACAGTTCTGAACCAAAGGTCGGAAATCTTCGAATACTTTAACGTTGGGAATACAATACATTAGAACAAATAACAGCAGACTTTTATTACATCATGATAATATAACATCAGAGTACAGAATATATCAGAGTACATTGAGAAATAATACAGCGGAAGATTAATTTACTATATATATAATACAAAGCAGTGGAAAACAAATAAACTAATACAGCAGAAGACTATCATGCTTTGGACACAGCTTTGAGCTTCGATCCAGAATCCTACTCAAAAATAATATCTACAAAACAAGCTACTCGACTGCCTGTGTGGAAAATAAGGGGCACCCGAGTTTGCAAGTGAAACAAACTACTGGTCAGTCATGGGACTGGTATGAGATCTTACTTAACCTATCTAATAATAAGACTAATCACAGGACCACGCCGCTAACGCGGAACGGGTTTACTCCATTGGATTGCCAGTGCATAGATAAAGTAAATAGTTAAACAACGCAGTGCTTTTTAGAAAAATGAAACCATTATAAGACTCAAGTCCCATCACACAATGCAACGCAAACCGGAGGATAGAGTTTTACCTTATAATGGTCAAAAGATGCTTGATACAATAAAAACGGATTTGATATTATTATTAGTGTATATATGTTTTAAAAACAATTTCAATCATAATGTATCAATCATAGACGTCATAGTACCCCATCCTACTACGTCGCCATACTAGTTATACAATCAAAACTGCATAATGTCGTATTGGAAGTTGGGTTCCATCATGAGTCAAGGCTAGGGACGATCTCCTAACCGATTCGAGACACTCTAACAATGTCTCAGGATTCGGACGCTGGCGAATCCTTGGATACAGCAGGGTCGGTCCACAAATGCTTTAGTGGATTGGCAATTCCTGAACACATGCTTCCCGATCCTATTGGACCTATAAATTGGCCATTGGCGACCAATAAAAATAATCCGAGGTGCCTCATTCCATCAACCACATAAGTAAAAATGTCGGGCCGTGTAAAAACCTAAACATCACTTCTAGTTAGAAAGAAATGTGTGCACTTCCAACGTTCCCTTGTCCCGTTTTTGACTCTACCAGGGTATGAGGCTCGCAAGGTAATGTAATACACAAAGCTATGCCTAAATAGGCTATGCTTTGATCATCATCCACAAGGCTGTAATGACCCAGAAATCCGGTCCAATTTGAGCTGACCAAAAACACATGTCCAACCCCAAATTAAACTGAAAATCAGGAAATTAATAGAAAAAAACAGAGGGTGAGGAATGATAAGATAGAAACTTATAGAAAAGAAGAAGAAGAAGAACACAATATCAGAGTAACACGAATCTCACAGCGGATCGAATAAATATATTGCATAACATAACTTTGAAATACAAATATGTACTTGAATATACATATCATTATCAAAGTACAACACTTACAAAACAGCGGAAATAACTATAGCTATAAAATCCTGAAGCCTCCTGCTCCAAGCTCTTCCAGTATCTATAAATCCTGACTACTTGACTGCCCGTACAAAATTGGGCACCCAAGAGTTTAGGGAAAACAAAACAAAATAAAATCCGGGTCAGTCATGGGACTGGTATGAGTAAAACGGTTTAAAACAGTTCGAACAAGTAAACGATATCTCATAAGACCACGCCGTATAACACAACGGGTTTTTCTCTTATGAGAATCCAAAATATCTTTATATCAAAACCCTTTTGATATAATAATAATGTCTATCAACCACAACTATAATAATCATCTAGCAGAAACGCTTTTATCTCACGTTCTACATATATAGTACAATCAAAACCGCAAGCACGTATTGGGTAATGGATTTACAACTATGACAAGGTATGGAACCACCTTTCGCTAGTGTACCTCTAGAAAGGAATACACTGGGTTCAACAAGAACATCTTGCAACCCAGCCACACATGACCGACCACTCATTTCGCTTGAGAGTATCGAATGTATATCACCAACGGTTGGGATCAGCAACCGTTTCCCAAATGGGACAGCATCAACAATAGATTTTTAGAAGTAGATGAAACTCTAGATCAGGTGATTATACACCCTAATAGGCGCGACCTACATAGCCATGCTACCTGCCCGATTTCTGTCATTTACCGGTTGATGAGGCTAGAAGCTACGCTTTATCATCACACCAGATTCACATCGAATGCCACATCGTCACATTCATCAAATCACCAATTGACATCCTCAACAATACATTACGTGTTAGCTAAAAGAAGTTTCCTTCTTCGCTTTCACTCTTGGTACGGTTGGAGAAATCAATATACGTGATCGTCTGGAAATACTCTGTCTTCAATTATCTTTGGCATATATGATTCGCAACGCTTATGCCAATACATAGTGGTTCTTTGGATAATAATCCAACCGGTCTCCCCATATTAACAACGTTAAAATGGTCAAAAACTTCAATAGTCTGTGATTTAACTATCAAAGAAAAACACGTGTGCAAACAACGATATTATTTCCAAATGGAAATTCTATCAATCAATCATCATTTAACACATATATATATATATATATATATATATATATCCTTATTTTCTATGTTTAGAAAATATACGTTAATAATACTGGAAAACATTTCCATTGTTATTTACATATCACTATCATTTCACAACTATCAGTCCCTGACTGTAAACTAGTAGGAGAACAATTCTCTAAGTATAAACCTCGAAGGCCGAAACCAACATCAGATCGATACTCAGAAAACTATTCAACTTAACTAATCTCTAGTCAGTTTCTAATTTTGCTTAACTCTATTTCTTTAATTCTATTCGATTAATTCTATTTGATTAACTCTAATTGAATAACTCTAATTGAATAACTCTAACTGATTTACTCTATTTTCGAATAACTATATTCGATTTAACTCCTTCGAATATAAACTATATTCGATTTACTCCTTTAACTCTAACTGATTAATTCTAACTCCTTTTATAATATCGTATTTATTTTCTAAATAAATATTTCCTTTATTCTATTTATTTTCTCAAATAAATATTCCTTTATTCTAATTCTATTTATTCCCTAAATAAATAAATAATCCCTTTTAATCTATTTGTAAATGTTCTACAAATATTTCCTTTATAATTCTATTTTATTTGTAAATGGTTTACAAATATTTCTCTTCTTATTTGTTTGACAAATATTTCCTTTTATATTTGTTTTACAAATATTCCCTCTATATCTGTTTAACAAATTCTTTCCCTTATATTTGATTTACAAATATAATTCCCTTATATTTGATTTACAAATATATTTCTTTTATTCAAAATCCTTTTTCTTTTATAATATAAAATCCATTGATTTTATATAAATAAATTATTTTCAAAATATACTTTGAAAATCCCTTTTCCTACATCCAGGCATTTCTATGGTACTTAACACACCATATAACAACGATAAATATCGTCCAAACACGCATAATCAACAACAGAATATATATCACATCATATATCACAATAAATGAATCATAGTAAAATAAATGTTGAGGAATCCAGTTGGATTCCTCCAACCTGTTTCCCTGCATCACAGATGTTAAACAATATAAATAACATCACTTTCAGTTCCATATGATATATTCTTTTAAACAGAATCAATATAGAAATTCAACTAACTGACTAGCAGTTCAATCAAACAGTCAACACATAGTCAATCAGCCAATATTTAACAGTTCTAAAAATACAACATGAAATTATAAACTGTTCAGAGTTAGTGAGATTTACTCACATTGGCAGTTCATCGTTAAAGAATGATAAACTGTTGTTTGATTTGAATCAAACAGTTTAATTCGTCGTAAATTCAAATGATCCCCAATCCACTCCTAGTCAGTTCCATGTTGTAGACGCCGTCCATACGATCCTAATGGATCTGAGCATTCGCAAAAATGATACAGTATGTAGAGGTTATTACGTTTACAAGATTACACGCTATTATAAATTAAAATAAACTTAATTTAATTTTAGAATTTGGGCCTCACCCAATTATACTGGCCCACTACCTTTTACCCTCACTGTATACTATCCTTCCCACTATTTTCCTCCCTCCTTCCATCACTGTGCTGAGTGATACATCTTGTAGCCATTACCATGGCTTTCCACCATCCTTCCGGCCACATTTCTTCATGGAATCACCCAACGCCAACTCCATTGAACCCCCCATCGTTTGCTCCATATTCTTCTAACCAAAAACTCCAACTCGCTGCAACCATGGACATCACGTCATCCCCCATCCACAGTGAACGATCGACACAACTGGGTACCGAATCCTTCCAAATTTTGTGTATAAGTGCGAAATCCCCTCAGAAATCCCACTACAACAATCAATTCGCGAATCAAAGCTTAAGACTTTCGAATCCTTTAACCCTAGCTAACGCCGTCGATTTCAACCTCTGAAAATCGAAACCGAACCCCTCAAAAATCATACTGCGATGAACAGCTTTCGATCCCCTTTCAAAATATATAAGTGGTTTGATTTATAGTATTCGGTTTGAATTGTTTGATTTTTTTTGAAGGAAGAACTTTTACTGTGAATGGTTTGTATGCGGTTATATAGGCTGTGTTGGGGTTGGTATCATTTGTGGCCGAGAATGAGGTGAACATGGCCTTGTTTAGGACCAGAAATTACTTAGGATATTTTTAATTTGATTTTTCTATTTTATTTTATCGATTTTCTCCTTGTATCTTCCTTCTAAAAATCCCAGTGATTACATATGATATCCAAAAATCACCAAATTGGACATGCACCTTCAGTTCGACATTACGGTCCCAACGAAACTGGTTTCGTCGAATTCCGACTTCGTTTGCAAAAGTGGCTTATTTTTAAAGCTCTGAATGACCCATTTAAATATATAAATATATTTAAATATAATTAAATTAAACATTTTAAAAATAAATATTCTCGTCTATATTCACAGTGGAATACCATACAGCTCTAGAATATTCCTCTATGAATTTCTAACTTGATATTTCAAATCCCGATTAAATCGATATGCGATTTATAATGAAATTCCCTTTAAAAATATAAACAATTCCTTTATAAATTATAAAGGAATTCCACAGCGACTTTTCTAAAATTTGATTTGGACATATATCAAAATCTACACGATGAAATCCCGATTTTTCTCTTCCACTAGAAAGATATACTCCACCAGCTCCACACGTTTCTTGTTTCACAGAAATCCGGCTTAAAATGAATCCTGTACATTCAGTTGAAGTTTGAATCGCCAATTTACGAACTGCAGCGCCATTTCGAGCTCGTTTTTAATTATAGTATAATTCTACGTTCAAACTGTCGTTTGTGTAATATATTTGTTATTCAATTTCAATTCTAAACTGAATTAAATATCACAGATGATCCAGTTCACACCATATCGCCATTTCAACCAATTCTGATTATTTCAGAATTAAATATATTATTTAATTTATTATTTTAATTAAATATTCATCATTATTTAATTCCACGACCATTAAATTCTATAAACCACCATTTCAAATATTAAATAAATTAATTATAATACCTCTGCCAATGCGGGTCATTACAATCTTCCCCACTTAAAATAATTTCGTCCTCGAAATTGCTAAGGTAGAGAATGACCCTATCGACTGGTTAGAACATATTTGTTCACTTCTTAACTTCAGTTTCAATTAAACCAATTTAATTTCAATTAAATTACTAATTAATTCTTATCAACGAAAATTTTCAAAAATCCTGAAAATTTTCTAACACCTTAATTTTTCGAAAAAAATCGCCAACACCTCCTTTGTACTGGTCAATCGGTCAAACCACCACTCGCCTCTCTGGGCCATCTCCATCCCAAAAGAAAAATCAAACAGCCAAGCGGCTTGCCAATTCGGCTCATAAATCTTATATCCAATAGAAATATAAACTTGTACCTTTTGTCGGCATATCATTATATCCTTTCCACCTGTTATCAATTCAGCGGGTACAAGGGTCATCCCAATCAAATTCCAATATGTTTTTATCCACAAATCGAACCATTCGCTTATATCCGAGCCAAATATCATTTCAACTCGAGTTTCTTCTCGATTCCCAACTCTTAACTTGATTATCACATTACACTTCAAATTTGAATCTCACAATCCAATTTGTCTTGATATCATTCTAATTCAATCTCAGTTACCACTTTTCTGGCTTTACTTTAATTCAAAATTGCTTTCACAAAATTCTGTTAAATTTGTTTTTAATTCAAACAGTCTTTCCGTGGGAGTTTTTTAAACAGTTTACTCTTTTCAAAAATCAAATTTTCCTTTTTGAAATTCAACACAACTTGTCTTTCCCAAAACAAATTCAAAACAATATCTCTGGTAGTAATTCATCACTTACAACTCGAAAATGAATACTGATGATGCAGCTGTCATCATCAGAATCTATTTTCCAGCTATCGAAGTGAGTTCCATACTATAAAACCATTTCTAAACATTTCCACTTTGAAATTCATTTCAAAATATAATTCACACTGCTTGTAAAACAATTTAAAATCTCCCAGGATCTTAAATTTTCCTTATTTTTAATCCAAATCCATTTACAAACACTTATCCAATTCTCTAGAGTTTTAACTCAATTTCTGGTTTAAAATTTCAGATTCAACACATTTGATTTCACGTATTTCACTTATATGAATTCTGATTGGTTGTTTACATAACCATTTAATTTATTACCTTACTCGGTTATAATAACAACCAATATATCCAATATATATCAAAATATACTTTGGGTAAACCTATTTTCATTTGCCCTCTTTTCAAAACATATCGTGCCGACCCATCGTATTCGAGTGTTTATAAACTCCTACCGATACAGTGGATCAAACTGATCGACCACTCATAAACAACTCAACCAATAAATCTCCACAATATAAAACAAATTTTTATATCAATAACAAATACGCTCACTCGTATGTATACACTCAACTCAATCGAGGGTATTACTAACACCATCTATACTAAATCATGCCACAGAGCCAAGGTAATTCACTTAACTTAAGCTCTGATACCAACTGTAATGACCCGGAAATCCGGTCCAATTTGAGCTGACCAAAAACACAAGTCCAACCCCAAATTAAACTAAAAATCAGGAAATTACTAGAAAGAAAACAGAGGGTGAGGAAAGATAAGATAGAAACTTATAGAAAAGAAGAAGAAGAAGAAGAATACAATATCAGAGTAACACGAATCTCACAGCGGAACGAATAGATATATTTCATAACATAACTTTGAAATACAAATATGTACTTGAATATACATATCATTATCAAAGTACAACACTTACAACACAGCGGAAATAACTATAGCTATAAAATCCTGAAGCCTCCTGCTCTAAGCTCTTCCAGTATCTGTAAATCCTGACAACTTGACTGCCCATACAAAATTGGGCACCGAAGAGTTTAGGGAAAACAAAACAAAATAAAATCCGGGTCAGTCATGGGACTAGTATGAGTAAAACGGTTTAAAACAGTTCGAACAAGTAAACGATATCTCATAAGACCACGCCGTATAACGCAACGGGTTTTTCTCTTATGAGAATCCAAAATATCTTTATATCAAAACCCTTTTGATATTATAATAATGTCTATCAAGCACAACTATAATAATCATCTAGCGGAAACGCTTTCATCTCACGTTCTACATATATAGTACAATCAAAACCGCAAGCACGTATTGGGTAATGGATTTCCAACTATGACAAGGTATGGAACCACCTTTCACTAGTGTACCTCTAGAAAGGAATACACTGGGTTCAACAAGAACATCTTGCAACCCGACCACACATGACCGACCATTCATTTCGCTTGAGTGTATCGAATGTATATCACCAACGGTTGGGATCAGCAACCGTTTCTCGAATGGGACAACATCAACAATAGATTTTTAGAAGTAGATGAAACTCTAGATTAGGTGATTATACACCCTAATAGGTGCGACCTACATAGCCATGCTACCTGCCCAATTTCTGTCATTTACCGGTTGATGAGGCTAGAAGCTACGCTTTATCATCACACCAGATTCACTTCGAATGCCACATCGTCACATCCAACAAATCACCGATTGACGTCCTCAACAATACATTATGTGTTAGCTAAAAGAAGTTTCCTTCTCCGCTTTAACTCTTGGTACGGTTGGAGAAATCAATATACGTGATCGTCTGTAAATACTCTGGCTTCAATTATCTTTGGCATATATGATTCGCAACGCTTATGCCAATACAGAGTGGTTCTTTGGATATTAATCCAACCGGTCTCTCCATATTAACAACGTTAAAATGGTCAAAAACTTCGATAGTCTGTGATTTAACTATCAAAGAAAAACACGTGTGCAAACAACGATATTATTTCCAAATGGAAATTCTATCAATCAATCATCATTTAACATATGTATATATATATATCTATATATATATATATATATATCCTTATTTCCTATGTTTAGAAAATATACGTTATTAATACTGGAAAACATTTCCATTGTTATTTACATATCACTATCATTTCACAACTATCAGTCCCTGACTGTAAACTAGTAGGAGAACAATTCTCTAAGTATAAACCCCGAAGGCTGAAACCAACATCAGATCGATACTCAGAAAACTATTCAACTTAACTAATATCTAGTCAGTTTCTAATTTTTCTTAACTTTATTTCTTTAATTCTATTCGATTAATTCTATTTGATTAACTCTAATTGAATAACTCTAATTGAATAACTCTAACTGATTTACTCTATTTTCGAATAACTATATTCGATTTATCTCCTTCGAATATAAACTATATTTGATTTACTCCTTTAACTCTAACTGATTAATTCTAACTCCTTTTATAATATCGTATTTATTTTCTAAATAAATATTTCCTTTATTCTATTTATTTTCTCAAATAAATATTCCTTTATTCTAATTCTATTTATTCCCTAAATAAATAAATAGTCCCTTTTAATCTATTTGTAAATGTTCTACAAATATTTCCTTTATAATTCTATTTTATTTGTAAATGGTTTACAAATATTTCTCTTCTTATTTGTTTGACAAATATTTCCTTTTATATTTGTTTTACAAATATTCCCTCTATATCTGTTGAACAAATTCTTTCCCTTATATTTGATTTACAAATATAATTCCCTTATATTTGATTTACAAATATATTTCTTTTATTTAAAATCCTTTTTCTTTTATAATATAAAATCCATTGAATTTATATAAATAAATTATTTTCAAAATATACTTTGAAAATCCCTTTTCTTAAATCCAGGCACTTCTATGGTACTTAACACACCATATAACAATGATAAATATCCTCCAAACACACATAATCAACAACAGAATATATATCACATCATATATCACAATATATGAATCACAGTAAAATAAATGTTGAGGAATCCAGTTGGATTCCTCCAACCTGTTTCCCTGCATCACAGATGTCAAACAATATAAATAACATCACTTTCAGTTCCATATGATATATTCTTTTAAACAGAGTCAATATAGAAATTCAACTAACTGACTAGCAGTTCAATCAAACAGTCAACACACAATCAATCAGCCAATATTTAACAGTTCTAAAAATACAACTTGAAATTATAAACTGTTCAGAGTTAGTGAGATTTACTCACATTGGCAGTTCATCGTTAAAGAACGATAAACTGTTGTTTGATTTGAATCAAACAGTTTAATTCATCGTAAATTCAAACGAGCCCCAATCCACTCCTAGTCAGTTCCATGTTGTAGACGTCGTCCATACGATCCTAATGGATCTGACCGTTCGCAAAACTGATACAGTATGTAGAGGTTATTACGTTTACAAGATTATATGCTATTATAAATTAAAATAAACTTAATTTAATTTTAGAATTTAGGCCTCACCCAATTATACTGGCCCACTACCTTTTACCCTCACTGTATACTATCCTTCCCACTATTTTCCTCCCTCCGTCCATCACTGTGCTGAGTGATACATCCTATAGCCATTACCATGGCTTTCCACCATCCTTCCGGCCACATTTCTTCATGGAATCACCCAACGCCAACTCCATTGAACCCCCCATCGTTTGCTCCATCATCTTCTAACGAAAAACCCTAACTCGCTGCAAACATGGACATCGCGTCATCCCCCATCCACAGTGAACGATCGACACAACTGGGTACCGAATTCTTCCAAATTTTGTGTATAAGTGCGAAATCCCCTCAGAAATCCAACTACAACAATCGATTCGTGAATCAAAGCTTAAGACTTTCGAATCCTTTAACCCTAGCTAACGCTGTCGATTTCAACCTCTGAAAATCGAAACAGAACCCCTCAAAAATCATACTGCGATGAACAGCTTTCGATCCCCTTTCAAAATATATAAGTGGTTTGATTTATAGTATTCAGTTTGAATTGTTTGATTTTTTTTGAAGGAAGAACTTTTACTGTGAATGGTTTGTATGCGGTTATATAGACTGTGTTGGGGTTGGTATCATTTGTGGCCGAGAATGAGGTGAACGTGGCCTTGTTTAGGACTAGAAATTACTTAGGATATTTTTAATTTGATTTTTCTATTTTATTTTATCGATTTTCTCCTTGTATCTGCCTTCTAAAAATCCCAGTGATTACATACGATATCCAAAAATTACCAAACTGGACATGCACCTTCAATTCGACATTACGGTCCCAACGAAACTGGTTTCGTCGAATTCCGACTTCGTTTGCAAAAGTGGCTTATTTTTAAAGCTCTGAATGATCCATTTAAATATATAAATATATTTAAATATAATTAAATTAAACATTTTAAAAATAAATATTCTCGTCTATATTCACAGTGGAATACCATACAGCTCTAGAATGTTCCTCTATGAATTTCTAACTTGATATTTCAAATCCCGATTAAATCGATATGCGGTTTATAATGAAATTCCCTTTAAAAATATAAATAATTCCTTTATAAATTATAAAGGAATTCCACAACGACTTTTCTAAATTTGATTTGGACATATATCAAAATCTACATGACGAAATCCCGATTTTTCTCTTCCACTAGAAAGATATACTCCACCAACTCCACACGTTTCTTGTTTCATAGAAATCCGGCTTAAAATGAATCCTGTACATTCAGTTGAAGTTCGAATCGCCAATTTACGAACTGCAGCGCCATTTCGAGCTCGTTTTTAATTATATTATAATTCTACGTTCAAACTGTCATTTATATAATATATTTGTTATTCAAATTCAATTCTAAACTGAATTAAATATCACAGATGATCCAGTTCACACCATATCGTCATTTCAGCCAATTCTGATTATTTCAGAATTAAATATATTATTTAGTTTATTATTCTAATTAAATATTCATCATTATTTAATTCCATGACCATTAAATTCTCTAAACCACCATTTCAATAATTAAATAAATAAATTATAATACCTCTGCCAATGCGGGTCATTACAAAGGCCCTGCTTTTCAACAATTGAAACGCCCCACCTCCATTAAGGTCACTCACAAAGGGAATGCCTTAACTTTGGTGGAGGATTATAGGTGCAAGACACAGAAAATTTTACAAGACAGATAAATATAAGCAGCGAAATTCAAATATTTATTGCATATATGGTTCAATACAAAAGCATTACATCAAATTGTCTCAAAATAACTTCCAAAACATTACAATATAATTTCTGTCTTGATTATTTAATAAAGAAGCATAAACCATAAATAAAACTGCATAAATCCCCAAGGATAATGTCCAAGAGCCATAGCCAAGGTGAGAGAGAGTCCAAATCATACATCTACTTTCTTGAAGCTTGCAAAGAGTCTGACTAAGCTGGAGTATTCCCTCCCTGTAAAACTGGGGGGGGGGGACGGAAGAAAAGAGGACGCAAGAAAACGGGTCAGACAATAAGTCTGGTAAGTTCAGTGATTACTTGTATTTAAACAAGGAAAGGGATCATGACAGTAATAACAGAACATAGGACAATACCCTAATATAAGATAAGAGGAACATGTGATCGCACCCATTACTAAAGTCTCTGCACCTACTTAACCATTGGTTCAACCAGCCCTTCTTGTTCATAACAAATGATTCCCTTAATGATCGTCTCCTACTCGCATGCGCTCATATCCTGTGTCATTCGGCCCCGCTTGACTGTAGATACCTGTGCTGGTCCCACCATGGGGTGTATCAGTCCCTATGGTGGCAACCCGACACGATTCAAGATGCACAGTGTATACTACTGATGCCTAATGCCTGATTTTTCTACTCCGGGGTACGTGCACGCCCGTACTCCGTCGGAACCTACACTGGCCCACCAACCGCCGACGCTTTTTACTGCTTATAATCAGCCCAGTAATCGTGCCCCACCCTGCCTAGTTTCAGGGTACCATGATACATCTATGTGGGTTACTGCTGAAATGGGTCCCCGTCACTAGGGTTTTCTAATCAACATGTTTATTTGGTTAAGTGTCCAAGTTTACCTAACCCCACCCATTCGTTTAGTTAACATGTTGTATCGGCTAAGTGTTTCCCTAATTGACTTAACCCTACCAATCCGGACTTAGCTTTAATTTATTCATTAAAGCACCAACCACTCACATTAGATAGGTCTTGTTGTGGTCACTGGATATGCCGGTCGGTTCCGGGAAGATTTACACCACAACTCAGCCTAACCTCAGGTTCTTTTTGGGCTTGATGCACTAACTACCCACATCAGATAAGTCTTGTTGTGGTCACTGGATATGCCGGTCGGTTCCAGGCAGATTTGCACCACAACTCAGTCTAACTTCGGGTTAGTCATATTCATCTTTTTCTAAATTCACATTTTTCTATATATGTCTAATTTCTTTATGTAAATTTAATTTAATTTAATCATGCCATAATTATCCTTTGATTGTGCTCACAATATATGGTATATCAAATATACCATTTTATGAACAAATCTATGCCACGAAATTTTCATATTTTCCCATCGCTACCCCCGTGGAACGTACGCATGAAACAAATACAATGTTGGGCTAGTAAATTAGCCCAAACCCATAAACAAAAAGGGGTAATAAACAAGGGACATGAAATAAACATAAAATAGCATAAATTTAACTTATCATGTGTAACTTGGCATAGAAGTATCATTAACTTAATTAAACAGGTAAAGGTGAACTTGTGACTAAGTTGGGTCTAATTGTCATGTAATCTTGACAAAGATCTAGCATGGAGGTTTAACATATAATCACAATTTTAAACCACAACATAGCATATTAACTTATGGATGTCAAAACATAAGAAAGCTACTATAATCATTTTTAAATCACAACTTAGCATATTAACTTATGTGTGTTAAACATAAGAGAAATATTATCAACATATTCGAATCACAACTTAGCATGATGACTTATGTGTTTTAAGCATAAGAGAGCTACTATAAACATATTCGAATCACACCATAACATGATAACTTATGTGTGTTAAACATAAGAGGGCTATTATAAACATATTCGAATCACAACTTAGCATGATACTTATGTGTTAAAACATAAGAGGACTACAATTCCAATTTTACAACATAAATAGATTCAACCTAACATGGATATACATGAGTGTTGATCTAACATATAAGCATGTGCTTTAGATCATAAACTTGCAAGTAACCACCAAATTATAACATGACATGTTTCACCATTTATTTGGCATAATAAATCCATTACCCAATCATAATAGATTCCAATAACATACAATATGTTCATCTCCACAAGCGTATAGACATGATCAATCGTAACGATACTTTAAGATAAACAAGAATCAAACTTTATTTATCTTATACATAAGCATCATTCTATATTCGAATTACAACATGTCATGATTCATTTGAAAGGACGTTTAAATCTGCGTAATAACCAACTTACAAACTAAAAAGCAATTCTTGCTTTCTGAAATCTGAATTCTGAAATTGGTAAGCTCGCCTTCTATGTAGATCATTGAATTTGATTACTTTTTAATTTGATTTTGATTCAGGTTCTTATCTTGTCTTTGAATTGGTGACGGCTACTTCAAGTTCTCTATTGACGGCATGATAGTTCCAGGATTATTTCTGTGTGATTTTTAGGTTTGAGCATTGGGTTGTTTATATAGAATTTCAATTCAATTTGAGCCGTCGGATGATCCTAGAGTTAACCACAACCATTCAGTCAAGATAAGGTGATACCTCAGCCCTTAATGACTCAGCACTGAGTCACAAAATCGTCACCTTTCAGATCTGCTCAGGGGAGGGGGGCAGGTCAACCCCTAGGTCGACCTGTAGGGGGGAGGTCGACACTAGGGTCGACCCCCAGGTCGACCTGGGTCCTGGGCGGGAATTTTCCTGCCCAGCCTGCTTTTGACTTTTGATTTGAATTTGAATCTATTTTCGAGCTGTTTGAATTTATTTGAATTTTCTGGAAACTTCCGACAGCCATAACTTCTTCATACGAAGTCCAATTTACGCAAACTCGGACTCTATCTCAACCAGAATTCCGAGACGAACACAATGGCGTAACCCGTTTTCCTTAATTCTCACATTTTAAATTAAGTATTGTTTAATTTGTTACTATAACGTTAATAGAAAATACGGGGTGTTACATTCTCCCCTCCTTTTAGGATTTCGTCCCCGAAATCTTCAAGTCAAGAAGAACTTATATCCTAACATCCAATCACCCATCTACTCAACCATCAAACACTGGCGTCCATTGTACTTAAAAGATTTCTAATGCTTCATGATCATATGCATTGTGTGTGTACATGTCCTTATTTAATGCAAAATCTGGGGGTCTACTGATTTAGTTGACCTCCTTAATGCAAATTATGTTAGTGCCATGAGTCCATTATGAATGCAATTTTTCCTACTCAGAATTTCCTACATGAGAGCATAATCATTCATATAAATGCAACGTCCTATGATAACACATCAAGTTTTAATCCATATACCAATACATATATGCATATGAAATATGGAAGTGACTGAGCCGATCTAATCCCTAATGTGTGTGTGTGTATGCATCCACGAGCAACCACTTGCAACCATCGACCATAACATGTTTCATTTACATGTTTACATCCAAATGGGTTTCTACCTAAGGATAAAGGATAGGATCGAGGAGATATACCTAAAAAGATAGATACGATTAAGGAAAAAGAGATTATGGATGTACCCTCAAAAAGAAAAGGGTAGGCTGCACATATTTAGTCCTCAGTTTCCCAAGTCGCGTCTTCCTCGGTGTCGCTCCATTGAACTTTGACGAGCTTAACTTCACGGTTGCGTAGGTTTTTGACTTCTGTTCCCAAAATACGGGTTGGAATTCTCCTCACAGTTGCTTCTCGTTCAACTTCTACTTCCTCTAGCATGCTTGGTTCTACCACTTCCGCAGACTCGTGTAAGCATTTCCGCAGGTGAGAGACATGAAAGACATTATGAACCCCGGCCAATCTTTCGGGGAGCTGTACCCTATAAGCCATCTTCCCAATCTTTTCGATGATAGGGAACGACCCTACAAATCTTGGTGCTAACTTTCCTGTGGATCCAAAGCGAACGACGTTCCTCAAAGGAGATACTTTAAGGAACACCTTGTCTCCAACTTCGAACT
Source organism: Allium sativum (assembly GCA_030737875.1). NCBI lineage: Eukaryota > Viridiplantae > Streptophyta > Magnoliopsida > Asparagales > Amaryllidaceae > Allium > Allium sativum. The sequence goes on along the minus strand of CM060909.1, from coordinate 151,180,832 downwards.
CAAGGTCAGTTCTTCTTTTGTCTGCGTAGGACTTCTGTCTATCTTGGGCAGTCTTCATTCTTCTTCGTATCAAGTCTACTTTCTCTGAAGTTTCCCTAATCATGTCTGGTCCAAGTATGAGCTTGTCTGTGGACTCCCACCAGCAAGTTGGTGACCTGCACGGTCTTCCATATAAAGCTTCGAAAGACGCCATGCCTGTGGTGGCTTGGTGGCTATTGTTGTAAGCGAATTCCACCAAAGGTAGATGATCCTCCCATGTACCTCCAAAGTCAATAATGCATAATCTCAAGTGGTCTTCTAATACTCTATTGACTCTTTATGTCTGGCCATCGGTTTGAGGGTGATAGGCTGTGCTTAAGCATAACTGTGTCCCTATAGCCTCTTGTAAACTCTTCCAAAACTCGCTCGTGAAGATAGGGTATCGATCATTCACTATGCTGGAGGGTATCCCATGGAGTATAACTATCTCTTTAAGATATATGGATGCTAGAGATGAGGCAGTCCTTCTACTCCTGACGGGTACAAAGTGGGCGCTTTTTGTGAGCCTGTCCACTATTACCCAAATGCTGGTATTTCCCCTTCTTGACCTAGGAAAACCATCTATAAAGTCCATCGAGATGCTATCCCATTTCCACTGTGGGACCTCTAGAGGATGGAGCAGACCACCAGGATTCTTCTTCTCCGCCTTGACTTGTAGGCATATTAAACACCTAGAAACAAATTCAGCTACGTCTTTCTTCATGCCATTCCAAAAGAAAACTCTTTTGATGTCTTTATACATTCTGTCTCCGCCTGGGTGTATGGTCAGCTTGGAATGGTGTGCCTCTTCTAGAACGGCCTTTACCAAATCCCTTACTTGTGGGACACATAGTCTTCCATCTCGTCTCAACCAGCCCTTGGCATCAATGGAGTATCTATTGAGGTGACTGGAAGTCTCACCCCAAATTAACTTGTCCATCACATTAGCTAGCTGAGGGTCTTCTCTTTGCGCGGCTTCGATTGAGTCAAATAGAGTTGGCCGCACTTCTAACGTTGCTAGCAAGCCAGGTACAAAGTCAGAGGAGGGTCTGAAGTTAAAGCTTGCTATGAACTCCAAGCTTTGCCTTTCCACAAAGAGAGGGCTTAAGGCCAGCTTCTTTCTACTTAAGGCGTCTGCTACTGCATTGCCCTTGCCAGGAGTGTAGGAAATCTCAAAATCGAACGAGGCAAGAAACTCCATCCATCTTTGCTGCCTCAAATTGAAATCTTTCTATGAGAAAAGGTATTTCAACGATTTATGGTTAGTATACAGTTCAAATTTCTCACCTAGGAGATAATGGCGCCAAGATTTAAGCGCAAAAACGATAGCTGCCAACTCTAGCTTGTGGGTTGGGTAGTTTTTCTCGTGTACTTTCAACTTTCTTCCACCATAAGCCACTACCTTCCCTTCTTGCATCAGAACAACGCCTAGTCTCGTTCCGCAAGCATCTGTGTATACTGTAAACATCTTGCTTCCATCAGGCAATGTCAGAACTAGGGCTGTTGTTAGAGCCCTTTTCAAACGTTGGAAAGCAATATCGCAATCCAAATCCCAATTGAAAGCTAGGTTCTTCTTTGTCAATCTTGTCAGTCGAGCTGAGATTTTTGTAAAATCTTTGATAAACTTTCAATAAGAGCCTGCTAGCCCAAGAAAGCTTTGGGGTTCGGTTGCATTTCGAGGAACCTTCTAATCTTGCACAGCAACCACTTTCGTGGGGTCCACAGCTATCCCCTCTTTGGACACCACGTGTCCAAGGAACCTAACTTCTTCCCTCCATAAATGGCATTTGGAGAATTTCGCCTTCAACTGATGTGCACGGAGAGTATCCATGACTTCCTTTAGATGTTGAGCATGCTCTTCCTCATTCTTTGAGAAGATCAAAATATTGTCTACGAAGACCACCACAAACTTATTGAGGAACTCTCGGAACACCCTGCTCATTAAATCAATGAAGTAAGCGGGTGCATTTGTCAAGACAAAAGGCATGACAAGCCACTCGAAGAAACCGTCTGGAGTTCTGAACGCGGTCTTATCAATGCTGTCTTCAGCCACTCTTAGCTGATGAAACCCAGTAGCTAAATCTAATTGGGAGAAAACCGATGCACCTACAAGCGGATCGAACAAATCATCTATTCTCGGGAGTGGGTGCCTATTCCTCTTGGTCAGCTTGTTTAGCTCCCTATAATCAACGCACAGGCGAAGCGAACCGTCCGCTTTAGTTGCGAACACTACTGGAGCACCCCATTCAGAAATACTCCGCCTTATAAACCCCTTCTCAAGAAATTCTTTAACTTACTTGCTGAGTTCTTTCCTCTCCCTCGGAGCCATGTGTCTAACGGGTAAAGCAATGGGTTTTGCATTGTCAACGAGGTATATGTGGAAGTCTATCTCCCGCTTCGGAGGTAAGCCCTTTACCTCTTCAAACACATCCGAGTATTCACGGACTACCCTTACAGACTGCAAGTTCTCAACAGACGCATCAAGAGATTCTAGATAACTAAGAATAACGGAGTTCATGGGATTACAAGAAATTTCGAGAGTGTTACCGAGGAGAGTCATGAGTCTGACCACTCTCTTTTCACAATCGAGGATGGCACCATTACTGGATAGCCAGTCCATGCCTAGAATCAACCCATAGCCCGTGAAGCCCAAAACAAAGGCATTACATCTAAACCCAATGCTTTGTATAGATATTTTCAAATCCAAACAAACCATTGAAAAATAAGCTGAGCCCCCAATTGGATTTGAAACAACCAAGGGATCCTCTACTATATTGGTATCTAGGTGCAGAGATTCCACTAAAGCAGTAGATATAAAAGAGTGCGATGCGCCGAATCAAATAGTGTATGAACAAGATGATCAAAAAGATAGACTAAACTTTCGACAGAAATATTTCTACCTCGTTCTTGCGGAGGTGCCGTGAGAGCGTGAACTTGTCCTCCATAAGAAGGTCTAGCTCCCTGCCCTTGCTTCCTTAGGCAGGCCCTAGCCATGTGTCCTGTCTCACCACAGTGGAAACAGCCACCCATCTTCCTTTTCTTCTTCTTGCAGCCTTTGATCAGATGTTCAGGAATGCCATAGAAATTAAACTTTCTCTTGTCACTGGGTTTGTTGTTCTTCCCACCTTTCTTTGAATCAGCCTTCTTGTTCTACAACCCCTCCCCCTTCTTATCTTGAGGCACATCCGCATTTGTCTCTTTCTTGCCCTTGTCTTCCTCATGTAAGAGTGCCATGTCCACTAACCTCTCGTAAGTAGCCCCCATAGGTACATGGGTCATAGCCAAGCTGTGAAGTGGCTCATTCAATCTCTTGACAAAAAGGAGAGCCTTCTTATGAGGAGTATTCACTAAGTCCAGTCCAAATCGGGCCAAATGATTGAATTAGTTGACGTACTCCTTGACCATCATACTTCCTTGCTTAAGAGATAAGAACTTTCCTAGATGTAAACTTCATTCAGCTTGTGAGAGGAATTTCATCTCAAACCTCATTCTGAAATCCATCCATATGTCAACTGGTATTTCAGCGTTAGTGACTTCCCACCAATAGGAAGCTTCGTCTTTGAGCAACCAAACAGCCAACTGTATCTTCTGCCTATCGTCCACCTCGAAGATAATGAACAGATCCTCAGTTTCTTTGAGCCAGTTCCTTGCTTCCACGAATGATTCAGTTCCCTTGAAATCCTTCCTACCCATGGCCCTAAAGTCTCTACAAATCTTTGAGAAAGCATTTGCATGAGGAGGAGGAGGAACCGCTGCAGCCGGAGGAGGAGGAATATCTGTTGGGCCTGCGTCGTTGGCCTTACCTCTAAGTACCTCCTGAACCAGCCAGGTATCGGTACACCTCTGGAAGGTTAAGATTCCTAGACATGTTGAAACGAAAAAGAAAAGATTCAAAACGAAGTATAGAAAGATAGTGCATATGGCTTTGGGGATTATGCCTTTTTAAATTTAAAACAAAACTCTTTCTTGTAAAAAGCTTCTTTATATTTCTTTTTGAAAATAGTTTTCAAAAACTCTTATCTGATCTGGTAAACCTTTGCCCTGATACGAAGAGAAACACCCCACCTCCATTAAGGTCACTCACAAAGGGAATGCCTTAACTTTGGTGGAGGGTTATAGGTATAAGACACAGAAAATTTTACAAGACAAATAAATATAAGCATCGAAATTCAAATATTTATTGCATACGTGGTTCAATACAAAAGCATTACATCAAATTGTCTCAAAATAACTTCCAAAAGATTACAATATAATTTCTATTTTGATTATTTAATAAAGAAGCATAAACCATAAATAAAACTGCATAAGTCCCCAAGGATAATGTCCAAGAGCCATAGCCAAGGTGAGAGAGAGTCCAAATCATACATCTACTTTCTTAAAGCTTGCAAAGAGTCTGACTAAGCAGGAGTATTCCCTCCCTGTGGACCGGGGGGGGGGAGGGGAAGAGGATGAAAGAAAATGGGTCAGACAATAAGTCTGGTAAGTTCAGTGATTACTAGTATTTAAACAAGGAAATGGATCATGGCAGTAATAACAGAACATAGGAAAATACCCTAATATAAGATAAGTGGAACATGTGATCGCACCCATTACTATAGTCTTTGCACCTACTTAACCATTAGTTCAACCGACCCTACGTGTTCATAACAAACGATTCCCTTAATGATCGGCTCCTACTCGCATGCATTCATATCCTGTGTCATTCGGCCCCGCTTGACTGTAGATTCCTGTGCTGGTCCCACCATGGGGTGTACTAGTCCCTCTGGTGGCAACCCGACACGATTCAAGATGCACAGTGTATACTACTGATGCCCAGTGCCTGATTTTTCTACTTCGGAGTACGTGCACGCCTATACTCCGTCAGAACCTACACTGGCCCACCAACCACCGACGTTTTTGATTGCGTATAATCAGCCCAGTAATCGTGCCCCACCCTGCCTAGTTTCAGGGTACCATGATACATCTATGTGGGTTACTGCTGAAATGGGTCCTCGTCACTAGTGTTTTCTAATCAACATGTTTATTTGGTTAACTGTCCAAGTGTACCTAACCCCACCCATTCGTTTAGTTAACATGTTGAATCGGTTAAGTGTTTCCCTAATTGACTTAACCCTACCAATCCTAACTTAGCTTTAATTTATTCATTAAAGCACCAACCACTCACATTAGATAGGTCTTGTTGTGGTCACTGGATATGCCGGTCGGTTCCGGGCAGATTTACACTACAACTCAGTCTAACCTCGGGTTCTTTTTGGGCTTGATGCATTAACCACCCACATTAGATAGGTCTTATTATGGTCACTAGATATGCCGGTCGGTTCCGGGAAGATTTACACCACAACTCAGTCTAACCTCGGGTTAGGCATATTCGTCTTTTTCTAAATTCACATTTTTTTATATATGTCTAATTTCTATATGTAAATTTAATTTAATTTAATGATATCATAATTATCCTTTGATTGTGCTCACAATAAATGGTATATCAAATATACCATTTTATGAACAAATCTATGCCATGAAATTTTCATATTTTCCCATGGCTAACCCCATGGAACGTACGCATGAAACACGTACAATGTTGGGCTAGTAAATTAGCCCAAACCCATAAACAAAAAGGGGTAATAAATAAGGGACATGAAATAAACATAAAATAGCATACATTTAACTTATCATGTGTAACTTGGCATAGAAGTATCATTAACTTAATTGAATGGGTAAAGGCGAACTTGTGACTAAGTTGGATCTAATTGTCATGTAATCTTGACAAAGGTCTAGCATGGAGGTTTAACATATAATCACAATTTTAAGCCACAACTTAGCATATTAACTTATGTATGTCAAAACATAAGAAAGCTACTATAATCATTTTTAAATCACAACTTAGCATATTAACTTATGTGTGTTAAACATAAGAGAACTATTATCAACATATTTGAATCACAACTTAGCATGATGACTTATGTGTTTTAAGCATAAGAGAGCTACTATAAACATATTCGAATCACAACTTAACATGATAACTTATGTGTTAAACATAAGAGGGCTATTATAAACATATTCGAATCACAACTTAGCATGATACTTATGTGTTAAAACATAAGAGGACAACAATTCCAATTTTACAACATAAATAGATTCAACCTAACATGGATATACATGAGTGTTGACATACCATATAAGCATGTGCTTTAGATCATAAACTTGCAAGTAACCAACAAATTATACCATGACATGTTTCACCATTTAGTTGGCATAATAAATCCATTACCCAATCATAATAGATTCCAATAACATACAATATGTTCATCACCACAAGCATATAGACATGATGAATCGCAACGGTACTTAAAGATAAAAGAGAATCAAACTTTATTTATCTTATACATATGCATCATTCTATATTCGAATTACAACATGTCATGATTCATTTGAAAGAACGTTTAAATCTGCGTAATAACTAACTTACAAACTAAAAAGGAATTCTTGCTTTCTAAAATCTGAATTCTTAAATTGTTAAGCTCGCCTTTGATGTAGATCGTTGAATTTGATTACTTTTTAATTTGATTTTTTATTCAGGTTCTTATCTTGTCTTTGAATTGGTGACGGCTACTCCAAGTTCTCTATTGACGGCATGATTATTCCAGGATTATTTTTGTGTAATTTTTAGGTTTAAGCATTGGGTTGTTTATATAGAATTTCAATTCAATTTGAGCCGTCGGATGATCCAAGAGTTAACCACAACCATTCAGTCAAGATAAGGTGACACCTCAGCCCTTAATGACTCAGCACTGAGTTACAAAATCGTCACTAATTCAAAGCAGTGGGGCAGGTCGACCCCTAGGTCGACCTGTAGGGGGGAGGTCGAAACTTGGGTCGACCCCCAGGTCGACCTGGGTCCTGGGCGGGAATTTTCCCGCCCAACCCTCTTCTGACTTTTGATTTGAATTTGAACCTATTTTCGAGCTGTTTGAATTTATTTGAATTTTTTGGAAACTTCTGACAGCAATAACTTCTTCATACGAAGTCCAATTTACGCAAACTTGGACTTTATCTCAACCAGAATTCCGAAACGAACACAATGGCATAACCTGTTTTCCTTAATTCTCACATTTTAAATTAACTATTGTTTAATTCGTTATTATAAGTTAACAGAAAATACAAGGTGTTACGACAAAAGCCTTGATCCATGCATCTTAGTATGCCACATTGTCAATCCCTACCATTGATTTCTGCCAATAAATAACCTTTGAGCTCATACGTCTCAGAGAAGGGTATTAAGCAAGAGAATGAATTCTCCGCTATCAAACAGATATAAATTAGCATAAATCAATAGATATAATGTAAAGGAATACAACGTCAGACATACCATCCATTTACAAGTTCGTTCTGGGTTTGAACGAAACCGGAGGAACCTTATTCCTCGCATATCCGAAACAATCAACATGTACGTCGGGATGGCTACCACTGTATCCCCTTCAAGGTAGTTATTCCAATCATGGGCATCAGTAGCAACTCATCCATTCGACGTGAAGATCGTCGGTCTTGCACCGTCTTCAATTTCTTCGACTGTTAGTCGTCGTATTCATTATTCAGAATGGGTTAAACCCGGTCTTTCCGAATAACTCGCGTAATTTAAAATCAAGTGCTATAAAAACACATCCAACGCCTCATTCCAATTCAGAATGTTCTTTTAATAAAATATTCACAATATTAGGGCATAATTCCCATTAATATTATCTAAGATAAATCCTTTAAAGTTACCTTTTACATCTCTAAAACATTACTTAAAGATTATTCAAATTTAAGAAATTAATCTTATCTTTAACTGGGTTAAAGAACCGATGTCATTTAAAACACAGTTCACGATAAACCCAAAACCATCTTCCATTAAATATGGAATTTTCACAGAAATTGAATCAATATATATAATCGATATAAATTTCTGTATCAGACCAATAATATAAATGGAATAACGGCAAAGCCTTTTAAATTCCATATATAGTAACAGCCTTCTTTTACAGCAGCTCATCTCGATTATCACCGAACCAAATTCCATTCATTTCCAATTTAATGAAATAAATTGGAAAACTTTATTTTGGAAAAATTTCCAATTAAATCTTAATAAAAGATTTATAAATTCCGAATTTTATTTTCACTGTTAGTTGGGTTAAAGAACAAATGTCGTTTTAAAACACAGTTCACGATAAACCCAATTCACATTTCATTTTATTCCAATTACTAAATATAATTTGAAAACTCTATTAATCTTAATTAAAAGATTTATTCCTTTTTACAAGGGGTTTTAAGAATAGTGTTTTTGAAGACACCACTCACGATAACCCAAAAATCCAATTTATTTATTTTAAAACATTGGATTTTCTATCTAGTTAATAACTAGTTCATTTTGATAAAAATATATTTTTCCTTTGCAAAATTGGATTTTTTCATCTTAAAATCTCTTTAAATCATTTATTATGATTTTACATAATTTTCTTATTTTTTAAATAATTTTATTAAGGCCTTTACAGTCGATTTCCATAAACGGTCATCGAACTACATCCATAGCGACCTTTTCTGAAATTGATTTGGACATAACTCCAAATCTAACCGTTATTTTTCAAAACACTTATACTCATTGGAAAGCTCTTTTCGATACGAACCCAACAGTTCCAGTTTTAGGAGAATCCAACGGTCGGATCCCCTGTTACTTCAATTTGAAGTTAATGGTCGAAATTCACGAACGGTCGCTGCACGGTGTGTTCTATTCAGGCCATTATATATATATATATTATATCTTCGATTTCTACTAAAACATATTTTATAAAATATTTATAAATTCATTTTAAAATGTTTTTTACCTTTATTTTTAATTTTTAAAGCAAATTCAAATATTCTATATTTTTCTCATATTAAAATATTTATATTTCCAAAATATTAGATTTATAAATCACTTCTTCTTATATTTATTTTAAAATGAAATAAATCGATCGATAAACCCGTTCGGGTTAAAATAACGTTTGCTACTTAATTCGGCTTCACATTTTATATTTTTATATTCGCCTAAAAGGGACATAAAAATCATAGTTTTATTTACACTGAATATTATTTTAAAATATTCATAATTTTAAAATATTCTTTATTTACAAAATTCTTTAATTCAAAATATTCTTTATATAAAGATGTTGTTCATTTTTAAAAATATTATTTTATTAAAATTACTCTGAATCGGGATGTGACTCAATCAATTACCATATAAATTCAGTTATACGGATTTCACACATTGCATATATTCAACGATAATGATAAACAATCATCAAGCAATACATTCACATCCAAAGTGAGAATTATAACTGTATGAGCATTAAAATAAATAAATAAGTAATGCTCAACACAGACTGTCAATCCGTCGATTGACAATTGATTAAATATTGGGGCTAGTGTATATCAAATATCGTCCCAACACCCGTGTGGGGTTTCAACCAACAAACAATAATAGATTATTGTGCACTTGGGCGATGTGTGAAAAATTATCGTCACAATCACATAAACAAGTCGGATGACTTGTAAATGGAAGTGTAATATTTCAACAATGAGAAATTTTAATGATTCCTACATACGAAACAAAGATGTATATTTTTATTGTTCACCTATTTCATTTAATATCCAATTCTTTTTAATGCATATAAAATGGCAATAAAAATATAACATTAAAATCTATTCTCTTTATTGTCTTTAAAATGACAATAGAAATGTAACTTTCAATTCTATTCTTTTTGTTTCAACTAAAATGTCACTTTTAATTCTATACTTTTTATTGCCTCTAATTTGACAATAAAAATGCAACCTTTCATTCTATCATTTTTATTACAACTAAAATGTAAATAAAAAGGTAACTTTTAAATTTTATCTTTTATATACATCTAAAATGTAAATAAAAAATGTAACTTTTTAATCTATTCTTTTATTTACATCTAGAATGTAAATAAAAATATAACTTTTTAATCAACTCGTTTATTCACATCTAAATTGTAAATAAAATGTAACTTTTTAATTTAAGCTTTTATTTACATCTACAATGTAAATAAACATGCCACTTTTCATTTTATGGCATCATTTACATTTACAATAAAAATTAAAAAAAATGTACTTTTTATTCTGTGTTTTTATTTACATCTAAAATACAAATAAAAATGTAACTTTTTAATTCATGTTCTATTTGCATCAAGAAATGCAAATAAAAATGCAACTTTTATTTTAATGTTTTGTTTGCATCTGAAATTGCAAACAAAAATGCAACTTTTATTTTAATGTTTTGTTTGCATCTGTTGCAAACAAAAATGCAACTTTTATTTTAATGTTTAGTTTGCATTTAAAATTGCAAACAAAAATGCAACTTATTCCACGATGTTTATTTGCATCTAAATATGCAAAAAGAAAAAAAATGTAATTTTCTCTACGGTGTTTATTTGCATTAAAATATACAAATAAAAAGGAAATCTTTTAATATGATGTTTATTTGTATCTAAATATGCAAGTAAAAAAATGTAATTTTTAATAAAATGTTTTGTTTGCAACTAAATTTGCAAACAAAAACGCAACTTCATATTCCTAACTTTTTATTGTAATTCTAATTGGCAATAAAACATAATATTATGTTTCTAACTTTTTACTGAAATCCAAGTGACAATAAATATATGTTCATTTTTGGTAACAATAACATGACACTAAAAATATTCATTTCTAATGCATTAACATGACACGTAAAAATATGTGTTCATCTCTAATGCATTAACATGACACTTAAAAATATATATTCATTTTTCATGAAACTTAATGACACTAATATTGTAGTAACCCGGAAAATACGAGCCAATTTAAAATTTTTAAATTGGACATTTCAAAGGAATTTGAATAATTGAAATAGAATATTTCAATAAAATAGTGAATTAGAAATAGTGAGTCAGTTTGAAAATTTGAATTCAAACTTTGACTGACTGTGCAGGGTGGAAAATATAACGGATTTTAGCAAAACTAAAAATATTTAAATCTGTTAGTCAATACCTTTCTAACGAATCTGAAAAATCGAAGTTTCATAACGGGAATCAAAAGTTATGGCCGAATGAATTTTCAGAAAGGTCGCTATATAGAATATATAGCCCTGGAAAATGGATATTTTGCAAATGACCTCGGAATTCGACAAAACCACTTTTGTTTGGTCCGGGATGTCAAACTATTGCTAGGTAAATTTCATAATTTTTGAAGCTAGTATGTGATCGTGGCAAAAGAAAATGTGTTTGGTCAATTTCTGTTAAATTGGATCGACCAGAAAATGGCCATTTTTCAAACGATCTCATAATTCGACGAAACTAGTTTTGTTGGGACCGTAGCATCAAAACATAGCTAGATTTATTTTTCTGGAATTTTTCGAATCAGTTTGTGGCCCTGGCAAATTGAAATGTGTGTTCAAAATTAAAATTAAATGTTTTACACTTTAATTTGAAAAATAACTGACTGTAACAGTTGAATTGGCCAACGAAACATATCCCATTGTGTCCGGGATGGGGGTATTTAGCTAGGAGTGACAGTCGTTGGGCTTGAAAAGGAGTTCGTTGGTGAAAACCCTAATTTTCTGAAATATATATATTCCGGCGAATCAGAAAATTCCATTCATTATTTAAAAAAAAAAAACCCGTAACCCACGAACGAACGGCGAAACCCGTTTGATTCTTCTCCGACCGATTGTCGCCGCCTCCAACACTTCCAGGCGCCGCCGCCACCACCCCTCGACGCACCTCCCTCCCCTCGTCAGATCCGACCCACCCACGACCGCCACCATCGCCTCCTCTGCCTGAATCGAGCGCCCAAAGTCCACAACTTCCCATCGCCGCCGCCGCTCCAATCTGCCACCGAGCTCCACCAAACCACCACCGACAGGACCCCCACTCGAAGCTCTTCCACGTCCAACTCCCTGATCGTCGTCTAGGTCAGCGGATTTCGCGAAAACCTCAAACTTAGTTTCGAACCAAATAGAAAGGTGAGTCCTTTTTTATGTCTGCACTTTGAAAAATCATATCTTTTTGTTGTGTTGACGAAATTCGATGAAACAGGAAACATCGGGACCGCAAGGAAGCTCTCTACCAAATAGAAGAAGCCGCGGATTTTTCTGAGTCATCTACGATTTTTAGCACTCCGCAAACCAATGTGAGAAATCTAAATTAAAAGAATTTGAATGGAAAATGTCATGTATAAATTATATTAGCGAAATATAAATTACCCACGTGTTGTATGCCTCGTGTACATGTGTGGTGTAAGCTATATAAGCGAAGTATGAATTATACATGAATAGAATAATTGATATTGTGTTGAAATGCAAGTGAAATATAGCAATAAAAAAATTATATATATATATATATATATATATATATATATATATATACTCCCCTCGTCCACAAACCATGGACGATATTTATTGTTGTGGATTGGTGTGAAATATTGGATGGAAAATAAGAATGGTTGAATAATTGTTTGTGGTTGATATTGATTGGTTGTGGTTGAAAAATACCCATTGGTGATTGAAATGAATTAGAAATATTTGTGGAAATAAAAATAAAACATGCCGCCTACGTGCGAATTAGATGCATGAATCCCCATTGTCAAAAACCGTGAGGTTTTAAGGTAGAGCGAGGAGCCGTACTAGGGACGGTGCCGGTTTTAACTACCCTGCCGTTATGCTGCCGAAATTTTGAATAATCTTTATGTGTTAGAATAATTTTCATATGTTGAAATTATTTTCATGCGTTGAAATTAAAGTCATAGGTTGAAACTATATCCATGTGTGGAAATGTTCACGTGTTGAAAAGTGATGTGTGAAAATTAAATTCATTTGTGAATGAATGAAGTGTCTAAACAATAAAAATCACATTTTTATAATATATATGAAGTATGAAAAATATTCGCCCTATATAAATAGTTTCAACAATAAAAATTCCATCTTTCTTATATGAACAACATAGATAAAATATCCATGTGTCGAAATGCTCATGTGTTGAGAAGTGTGTGTAGTGGAAAAATTCATGTGTTGAATAAAAAGATCGAACAATAAAAATTACATTTTTATTGGAACTATGAAGTGTTGAAAACATCCATTTGTCGAATAAATATTTTAAATGATAAAAATATCATTTTTATCATATATGTGATATGCTAAAGATATGAGAGCATTGAAATAAATATTTGTGAATGAAATATTATTTTTAACATGTATAGAAACTAAATAAAATAGTCATGTGTTGAAATCTATTTTAGTTCGCCGAAATTATCATCTTTGAAATGTGAAGTGTTAAAAATAGCCACTTGTTCAAATAAAATATGCATGAGTTGAACTATACATTAATCAGCTAATGATATGATTTTAGCCTATGCATGCAACATTAGAAGGAATGGTGTTTTTAAACCAAAGTAAATCGAATATGAAGTTGAATGAAAAATGATAAGTGATGAAAATTGTATATATGTACATGCATATTTATTGAACAGGTTATAGCAAAAGGGGCTAGAGAAGAGGAATAAAATTTTGTGCCCGAAAAATAGGTACACATTTACTGTTTTGTTTAGGTGATGATTTTATGAGCCTGTTGGCTAGCCGCTTGGCTTTTTCTTTTTCTTTTTGACATGAGACGCCCGTGTGGCTATTTGGGAATTTTCCCAGCCCCTCCCGTACAAAGGAGGTTATGGCGAAATTTTCCAAAATTTAAAGGCGTTAGTGAAATAATTGAAGTGAAAACAATATAGGAATTTTTTGAATGAACTATATTTATATAAATATATAAATATAAATGAAATTAAAATGAAACGTGGCCGTGCAGTTCGTGTTTTGAAACCGTGATTTCAAACGACTAGTGCGGGAAATCCGACCATTGGATTTTCCTGAAACCGCAACCGTTGGGTACGCCTCGGAAATACCTTTCCAACGGCACCAACTTTGTGAAGATCCGACGGCTGGATTATCTGGAATGTTTAATTCAAATCTGAAGAAAAACAGCGCTAGAAACGATTATATTTTTATATATATATATATAAATATAATTAAATTAAATCGAATAACGACGCTACAGTTCGTAAATTGAAATCGTAACTTCAAATGGCTAGTGTCGAAGATCCGACCGTCGGATTTTCCCAAAACTGAAACCGTTGGATTCGTTTTGAAATGACCTTCCAAATGATATAAAATTTGTGAAGATCCAACGGTTAGATTTTCAGATATGTGTAAAACAAAATTAGTGAAAAACAACGTCAGTGCATCGGCACAACCTGAAATGTCGTTTAATTAAATATGGTCGTTTTAAATTAAATAAAAATGGCGATATATCGTTATAAAATACTATAGACGATATAGAGTGGAAATAAACCAATTTCGTTGTGTTTGCTTGATATGTGATGGTTGAATGTATTTAACATGAGAATTATAACTAAAGAACTGAAATGTGAATGTTGAATAGTCCAACCATGTGATAAATTGATTTGAAAATCTAAATATACGTGGATTATTTGAAAAGGCCGAGTTCATCTCGTTTCAAATAATCGATCGACGTTGAGAAGTCGAAGAGTCGAAGACGGTTGAAGACCGACGATCTTCACATTGGATGGATGGGCGCTACTGATGCTCGTGATTGGAGTAGCTACCATGAAGGAGCTGAAGTAGTAGCCGTCCAAACATACTGTTGATTGTACGGATATGCGAGGAATTGGTGCCTCCGGTTTCGTTCAGACCCAGAACGGACTTGTAAATGGACTGTGTGTCTGATATTGGATTTTGTTTTGTGCTGATTGATCTCTGTTAAATATATATCTGTTTGGCGGTGGAGAATTTATTCTCTTGCTTAACGCCCTTCTCTGAGACGTACGAGCTCAGAGGTTATATATTGATAGAAATCAGTTGCATGGAGTGGATTGCCTGTGTGGCACGCCTAAGTGGCATATGATCAAGGCTTCTATTGCAAAGCAAAGTCTTGTGGTTGATGATCAAAGCAGGGTCTGTGTGACATAGCTTTTTGTATAACGTGAATTCGCGAGCCTCACACCTCGGTATGAGTCAAAAACGGGAGAGTGACTGCAGGGAGAGCACGACGTTTCTTTCTATCTAAGGTGGTGTCAGTGACCTACCAGCCCTAACATTATATATACTTTTCACCTGTGTGGTTGTTGGAATGCGAGGCGCCTCTATTATAGGTCTGTAAGGACCAGGAAACGTGCGTTCAGGAATTGCCTATCCTCAAAAGTAAGAAAGGACCGGCCCTGAAGATCCAAGGATCATAGTGGGGTCCTGGGACATTTGCTAGAGTGTCTCGAATCGGAGAGGAGCTTGCCCCTTGCCTTGACTCATGAAGGAATCCAATTTCCAATACGAAATATGCGGACGTGATTGTATTACTAGTACGGCGACATAGTGTTATGGGTCATTTATGCCGCCTATGATTGATATTTATGATTGACATCGCTTTTGAAACATATATGCACTAGTAATAATATCAAACACTTTTGTTTAATTCGTATGAAGCATTTTTGGCCATTATAAGGTAAAAACTCTATCCTCCGGCTTGCGTTGCATTGTGTGATGGGACCTGAGTCTTATAATGGCTTCATTTTATAAAAAGCATTGCGATGATTTAATCATTTACTTTATTTCATGCACTAGCACTCATTGGAGTAAGCCCGTTCCGCGAAAGTGGCGTGGTCCTTTGATTTGCCTTATTATTGTTGTTAATCAGTTAAGTAGATTTCTCATACCAGTCCCATTACTGACTCGTAGTTTGTTTCACCTTGCAAACTCGGGTGCCCTCATTTTCACACGGGCAGCCTAGTTACAGGTTTCTGACTCACCTTTTGGCTCATTGCGAGGCTTGACTACACCGTGCTGACTTGGATTTTCTCCACCATTATTGTATCTATATTATGATTCCGCCATTGGTGATGTAGACTAATATTTATTTTGTGTACTCTTTATGTATGATTCCGCCTCTGGCGATGGTGACTGACTATGTATCATTATGCACTAAGTTGTATCATGTACTGTGCTTCTCTGATGTGATGATATCTATATGATTCAGCTGTCATATGTGTGTAAATTATTCTATTTTCTGTTTATGCTATTATCTGTGATCTGCTAATGATGATTAATGTGTTATATTCCAATGATTATCCTTAACACCGTGTCACGGGGTTTTGGGATCGTCACAAATATTAGGTTCATTTTTCATTAAACATGACGACGCTAAAAATATGATTATTTTACATGTTTAATGTCTAGACTATGAATATGATTATTTTTCAGTTGAAACATGACGACGCTAAAAATATGATTATTTTACATGTTTAATGTCTACACTAAGAATATGATTATTTTCAGTTGAAACATGACGACGCTAAAAATATGATTATTTTTCATGTTTCACAACAACGCTAAAAGTATGATTATTTTACATGTAACTTAACGACGCTAAAAAAATATGATTATTTAACATGTTTAATGTCTACACTAAGAATATGATTATTTTTCAGTTGAAACATGATGACGCTAAAAATATGTTTATTTTTAATAAATTAATACGGCACTAAAAATAATGTTCGTTTTTAATAAATTGACATAACACTAAATTTATGTTCACTTTTAATGACATAACACAACGCTAAATTTATATTCACTTTTCATGAAAATACACAATGCTAAATTTAAGTTCATTTATGCAATAACATTAATTTTGATGTCTACATAAGGTGTAAACTACTCATATGAATACATGTTACAACATCTAAATTTGGGTGTCAAACTATGGTGTCATTTTCATATTAACACATGTAACAACAACTAGACTTGGGTGTTAACATATAACGTCATAAATCAAATAAAAATGAATATTCTTATTTGAAACCACATCTAATCAAATCGGTGTTAATAGATCTAAATAAATAGGAAAACTTATTGTGGGACATAGATCTAAACAAACATGTATATGCCAAACCATCAAAACTCGCAAAACAACATTATCCAAACACATGACATCGCAAATATGATTATAATCATATATTCATGAACATAAATGGTGATAAATAAATAAATGTTTAATTATTCATTAAAACAGAAATCTCACAATTGTTTTTAATTCAGATCTGAATTTTCCTGAATTTTCAACGTACTCCATTTAAGCTTTAATCAGTTCCATGTTGTAGAATTCTCCACCACGATCGCAACGCAATTCGTTTCGTCAGATCCTGATTTCATTTGCACAAGTTATAGTATTTTAAATACTAATGACTTCATTTAAATAATTAAATAATTAATTAAAATAAAATTCCTTAACCATCCTCTTAAACCCGTCGTCTTCTTCCCAGGTATTCACAGCAGAAGTTCTCACTCATTTCGAAACCAGAGATGATTGTGACTATTGATATTGTAGCATTCGTCGAGCTCCTCGATCTTGTGTTTGGAGTTTTTGAAAATCATTGAGAAATTGAGGAGATAGAAGTAGAAGAAGATGGCTGCGTTTCAGCCATTGAAGATAAGGGGGGCGGCGGCTCTGTTTTATTAGGATTTAGGTTTTGTAAATTTTAAGGAATATATATATATATATATATATATATTAATTCTCTTTTATCCTTTTATTCCTCAAGGCCCATTCACATTTTGTATGTTATACGCTAAAAAAATGAATTGCTGAATAAGGCTAATGTGGCATATTTACTTCTCATTTATGTTTCCTTACATCCCCTTTATTACATGCTATAATGACACATTTATTTATTCCTTTACTATTCAAATTTCAAAAGCAGATAGCAATGAAAGAGAGAGAGAGAGAGAGGATAAAACAGAAAGAATTTGTGACAACCCCATTCCCGATAAGACGGTGGCAAGGGTAATCTTTGGAATATAACACATAAACAGACAGTAACAGAACAGAAATAAATAAATACACCAGATAATGCACAATAGAATACACTGGATAAATATAATCATCAGAGTTACACAGTATGTAGGGTCATACTTAGTACAAAATACAGTTCAACTATACATAAATGTCTACTGTGGAAAAGAAAACATAATATGTACTACAGGAGATGAACAGCATAAAAAGAGGTAAATGATAGAATCCATCTTCAGCTCTAGCTACCCAGAAAGAGCCTGATAAAACCTGAATACAAGGCTGCCCATGTAGAAAAAGGGGCACCCGAGTTTGCAAGTGAAACAAACTACGAGTCAGTCATGGGACTGGTATGAGAAATCTACTCAACACATTATTAAATATGGCAAATCACAGGACCACACCACTTTCATGGAACGGGTTCACTCCACTGGATTGCCAGTGCTTTAAAACAAATAATTCTTTTAAACATCGCAATGCTTTTTATAAACATGAAGTCATTATAAGACTCAATTCCCATCACACAATGCAACACACACCAGAGGATAGAGTTTTACCTTATAATGGCCAAAATATGCTTGATACGGGCAAAACAAATCATTTGATATTATTGCTAGTGTATATATGTTTCAAAAACAATTTCAATCATAACTATCAATCATAGGCGGCATTAATGCCCCATACCACTATGTCGCCATATATAGGTATACAATCAAAACCGCACGATGTCGTATTTGGAAATTGGATTTCCGTCATGAACCGAGGCAAAAGATAGTCCTCACCGAATTCGAGACAATCTAGCCCATTTATCAGGATCAGAACGCATCGACCCTTTGGAGCCACAGGGCCGGTTCGCCGATGTGGATTAAAATTCCTGAACACTGCGTTTCCCCGCCCTTTGGGGCGTAAATGAGCCCAATGACTTTATCGGTCCCGGATCGACCGATATATCCGAGGCGCCTCGCAACAGCAACAACCACATAGGTGAAAAGTATACAATTGTCAGGGCTGGTAGGTCACTGACACCACCCTAGCTAGAAAGAAACGCATGTCCTCCCTGGATCCTTCTCCCGTTTCTGGTCCATCCTGGGGTGTGAGGCTCGCGAATTCACGTTATACACAAAGCTATGCCACACAGGCTATGCTTTGATCATCAACCACAAGACTTTGCTTTTCAACAGAAGCCTTGATCATCTATCACTAAGGCGTGCCCACAGGCAATTCACCCCGTGCGACTGATTTCTATCGATATATAACCTCTGGGCTCGTACGTCTCAGAGAAGGGCGTTAGGCAAGAGAATAAATTCTCCGCCGCCAAACAGATATATATATATATATATATATAATAGAGATCAATCAGCACAGAACAAAATCCAATGTCAGACACACAGTCCATTTACACGTTCGTTCTGGGTCTGAACGAAGCCGGAGGCACTTAATACCTCGCATATCCGTACAATCAACAAGTACGTCCGGGTGGCTACTACTTCAACACCGTCAAGGTAGCTACTCCCATCATGAGCATCAGTAGCACCCCTCCATTCGACGTGAAGATCATCGGTCTTGCACCGTCTTCATATCTTCGACTTTCACTCATCGATCAATTATTTGAAATGAGAATTAACTCGGCCTTTTCAAATAATTCACGTATATCTCGAATTTCAAATCAATTCATTTCAATGGTTAAATTATTCGACAACACCGATTCGGTTCTTTAATGTAATTTTCACACCAAACACATTCAACCATCAAATATCAAATAAATCGAGCAAATTCAGTTTATTTCCATTCCATATCGTTTACAATATTTCATCACAATTTATCGCTATTTTTATTTATTTAGAAATAGCCAATCCATCCAAATAATGCTTCAGGCCATAACGCGGCCGTGGCGCTGTTTTTCTCCAGATTTGATTTACACATATCTGAAAATTTAACCGTTGGATCTTCACAAAATTTATATCTTTAAAAAGATCTTTTCAAAACGAATCCAACGGTTTCAGTTTTGGGAAAATCCGACGGTCGGATCTCCCACACTAATCATTTGAAGTTATGATTTCAAAATACGAACTGCAGTGTCGTTATTCGATTTAATTTAATTATATATATATATATAATTGATTCTGGCACTGTTTTTCTTCAGGTTTGAATTAAACGTTCCAGACAATCCAACCGTTGGATCTTCACAAAATTCGTGCCGTTGGAAAGATACTTCCAAGGCGAACCCAACGGTTGTGGTTTCGGGAAAACCCGATGGTCGGATCTCCCGCACTAATCGTTTGAAATCACGGTTTCAAAATACGAACTACAGCTTCATTATTCGATATATTATAATTATATATATTTCTATATATTTCATTCTTTGATTTCAAAACCATTTTCACTTCGCACTATCGATAAAAATGATATTTTTATCTAACAGACATTTATTCCAATACTTCACTATTTTCAACAATTCATGTATATAATAAAAATGAGATTTTAATTGTAAAACAATTTATTTCAAAACATGACTATTTTATATAATTCATATAGATGATGAAAATATGATTTTTATTATAAAACAATTTATTTCAAAACACGATTATTTTATATAGTTCATATAGACGATGAAAATATGATTTTTATTATAAAACAATTTATTTCAAAACACGATTATTTTTCAACACATGAATGTCTATTCAACACATGAATTTCTATTCAACACATGAATATAGTTTCAACACATGAAAATAATTCTAACACATGAATATTATTGAAAATTTCGGCAGCATAACGGCAGGGTAGTTAAAACCGGGACTGTCCCTAGTACGGCTCCTCGCTCTACCTTAAAACCTCGCGGTTTTTGACAATGGGGAATCATGCATCTAGTTCACACGCAGGCGTCATGTATATATTTTTCATTTCCACAAACTAATCCTATGTGGTTTCAACCAAATATTTTTCAACCACAAATGGGTATTTTTCAACCACAACCAATCAATTTCAACCACAAACAATTATAATCAATCATTCACTATCAACCAAATTTCACACCAATCACAAACAATAAATATCATCCATGGTCTGTGGACGAGGGGAGTGTGTATATATATATATATAATTATATTTCAATTCACTTCAATTCATTTCAACGCACATACAATTTTTACAATGCATATATAACTTATACATCGAACATACAACTTATATAACGCTTATACACGAGATGTACAACGCTTATATAACTCATACGTCGACTATATAATTTATACATCGTTGTTTTCCATATCGTTTATAATATTAGAAATCTCACATTGGGTTCCACTCCACCAAAAATTGCAGAAGGCTCAGAAAAATATGCGGTCTCTTCTAAAATGTAGAAGACGTCCTCACGGTCCCGGTGTCTCTTGTTTCACTGGATTTCGACAAGGAACGAAAAAGATATGATTTTTACAAGTTTGCAACACTTAAAAGTGTAAAAATCAATTCAAAATTAACAAAACCGCTACCTTTCTTGTTGGTTCAAAACTAGGGTTCGGAACCTCGTCAGATCCGTCGAGCTACAGGATGATCGGAGCGCATGATGTCGACGGCCTTGGAGTTAGCTTTCCGATGCCACCAGGGATGCCCAGCTCGACGGCGAGGTGGCGGAGCTAGCTGGCGCTGAACGGGGCAACTTCGGGCGCGCGATTCGAGGCACACACGCGATGATACGATCCCCAACCAGTATGGATCTGAAGTACTCGAGCTCCACTACAAAATCTTCCACAGGGACGATGGGTTTTATTGCTTGGATTGAGGGGAATCAAAGTGGGAAGGGAGGAAGGCCTCTTCGTTGTTGATCGCAATGGGGAAGAGAGAGAAGCTACGGGGAGAGAAATGATTTGATTGGCCAGGATTTTTTTTAATTTATATATTTTTAAATTCTCAAAAATACCCCTGGCCACACACGAACACCAATCCAAACCCAACGACTGTCGTCCCTAGCGTTTTACCCCCATTCCGAACGCAATGGGATATGTTTCGAAGGCCCATTCGAATGTTTCAGTCAGTTTTCATTCAAATTAAAATATAAAACATTCAATATTTAATTTGAACGTACATTTCAATTTGCTAGGGCAACAAACTGATTCGAAAAATTCCAAAACAATAAATCTGGCTATGTCTTGACGATATGGTCCCAACAAAACTAGTTTCATCGAATTCAGAGACCGTTTGCAAAAAGGGCCATTTCTGGTCGATCCAATTTAACTGTAATTGATCAAAACACATTTTCCTTTTCCACGCTCACATACTAGCTTCAAAAATTATGAAATTTGAAACCTAGCAATAACTTCACATCCCGGATCCAACAAAAGTGGTTTCGTCGAATTCCGAGGTCGTATGCAAAATGGCCAATTTCACGGGCTATATAAATTCCATAGCGACCTTCCTGAAAATTCATTCGGCCATAACTTTTGCTTTCCGCTATGAAAATTCGATTTTTCAGATTCGTTAGAAAGGTATTCACTAACATATTTAAATATTTTTGGTTTCACTAAAATCCGTTTTGTTTTGCACCCGGTACAGTCCGACAAAGTTTGAATTCAATTTTTGCAACTGCAGCGCCATTTCAGGCCTTGTTTATAATTAGAATTAATTATATTCGTTTTCAAACGTCGATTCAAACTCAGTTTTCATTGCTATTATTTAAAAATATTTATTTTAAATATTTAAAATCCACTATTTAGCCAATTTAAAAAATTTAAATTGGTTCAGATTTTTAGGGTCGTTACAGAATTTATGCTAGATTAATGCTATTTGTTTATGAACAAGTAGTCTACGTTTGGAATTTATAAAAGTTAAATTTGAATTGACAGGGGAAATATTTAAGAGGACAGCCAAAGATATGTACATATATATTTGTTGTCAAAATTTATTTTATTTATAACCTACACATTATTTTCAATCAATAAATTAATAAATGTCATTAAAGTTCCTAAAACATTGTTAGTGTTAACATATTTCAAGCTAGAATCTTTTAAATGCATCATTCTACATTAAAAATGTAATTTTGAATGTAAAAACATATTTCAACTAAAATCTTTTTAAATTATGCATGCATACATAAATATTTTATTAAGGTTTAAATGTTACATCAATTTAAACAATCTATGAATCATTTTAATGAATCGTTATTACATAAAAATGTGAATTTTTATGTTACAACAACTTTCCTATTTAAACAAATGTTCATTCTTCATATTTTCTTCTTTACAATAAAAATTAAAACTTTTTATTATTTAACCTTATTATTATTATATATATTTTATATATAATCGAATTTCTAATTTCTGGCGCATTTTCTATTTAAAATTTCTTAAAATAAAATTTTAAATTGGTTCTAATTTTCCGGGTTGTTACAATCTCCCCCACTTAAAATCTTTTCGTCCTTGAAAAGGAACGGAGCTAATGGTTGTTTAATTAATCAACTCAATTTTCATTTCTTATCCATTTAGTTCAATATTAAATTAGATTTAGCTAAATTTATCATTCTTTCTCATATTGGTTAAATTAATTATTATACCAATATTTTAATTAGTTAAACTAATTATCAAACATCACAACCAGCAATCAATTAGGTGATTAACTTTTTTAAATATATAACTTTTATATATAGTCAAAAATCATATTTTTAGTACAAATCATAGCAATAAACTCTAATTAAGTTTTGATTCTCATACCAGTCGATTGGAAATATATAGATATTCCACTTTCGAAACTCGAACATAAACACTGATGATGATGCATCATCATCAGAATTATCTCCGGGCGACTAGAGTGTGATTCTATATCTACCCAGTATATGTGGGACTTCGTATACACGTGGATCAGACATATATTAAAATCTTTATATGCTCGATTGTCCAAATTAAAATATAATAATATCTCAAATATGTATTTTAAGATAAAAATTTCAAAACTAAATTTGTTATCATTTTTATTTTTAAAATAACACTCTTCACACTCGTTTTAGGATACTACTGATCTCATCTCTAATGAGTAGTTCTTTTATAGGATATTACTAATCCTACCTCCGATGAGTCTTTTGTTCGGTTCTAATGAGTTGTACCCCAAAGATTTGAGCTAACCAGAGCTCTGATACCAAATGCAAAGACCCGAAAATCCCCACCCTTTGAATCGACCATAAACCACACAGGTCTGAACCAAAGGTCGGAAATCTTCGAATACTTTAACATTGGGAATACAATACATTAGAAAAAATAACAGCAGACTTTTATTACATCACGATAATATAACATCAGAGTACAAAATATATCAGAATACATTAAGAAATAATACAGCGGAAGATTAATTTACAATATATATAATACATTTAACGACCCATGTTTGGTCGTCAAATATTTATTTTAATTTATTATTTTAAATATTATATTTGGAGTATTAATGGATTTTAATATTTAATTCATTATTAAAACGAAGTTTGAACGTCAATTTTATTTATAATATAAAACGAGCTTGAAAATGGCGTGCAGTTCGTAATATTTGATTTTGAACTTCAACTGAGAATACGGGATCTGATATAAGTCGGATTTCGGTGAAACGAGAAACGATGGAACCGTGTCGATGATAATTTTCATATTGAAGAGAAAATTTCAGATTTCGTGTTATAGATTGTAAGTTATGGCTAAATCAAAATTTGAAATAGTCGCTGTGGAAATCGTTATTTAAATATCGACCTTTAAAATGGTCATTTTGCAAACGGACTCAGATTTCGACGAAATCAGTTTCATTGGGACCGTAGCGTTAAATTATTATATGGTGTTGAATGGCGTGGCAAACCGATGTTGTATGTGACCACGATAGCCGTTAACGCTCGTTCAAATTCTATAGCGCGCAATTAATTAAATAAAGGGTTATTTGAGTGCAACCTGAACAGACGATCGAATTAGGCCGCGAAACCAATTTCGTTGAGTTCGTATTGTCGATTAGAGTCAGGATAGGTATATAGTTTGTTATTTCAGAGACCGTGTAATTTGGTGTCCAAAATGGCATTTCGGTGCACGTAAAAATAGCCTACCGGGGAAACAGTCTCAGAATACGACGAAACTAGTGTCGTTGGGTTCGTATCGAAAAGTTATTGTTGGATTTCAAGGTTTCAAGTTGATTTGATTTATCTAGTGATTGTGAAAATATTTAACGCGTGTTTATTTCTGTCTTTATAAAGGAAATTTTTTCATACGACCTCGGATTTCGATGAAACTTATCCCATTATGTCCGGAATACCTTTTTACACCAAGATTACCTTTTTTATCAGAAAATAGAAATCGTTTGTGGTGGTTTTTATCAATTACTTCATACTAAAGTTTCAACCATAATAAAATTTCTTTTTCAATTGAATTCTTCACATGGACTGATGGACATGTTTGCTCAGCAACTCTAATTTCTTTTCGTATTAAAACTTCACATGCAAAGCCTGAAGAGAACTGAAAGCACGGCCACCCTATCAATTCAGATATGCATATGCCTACACTGACATATACAGCTAATGCCTTGTAAGCCACGCCCTATATTTAAATAAATTAAAACTCTCTTGTGCACTGTATCTTTCGTGAGTCCCAAACATTTGCTTTTCTTTCCGTGCAAACCACTTAAACCGTGGAGACCAAGTTACCTCAATAAAAATATTATATTCCAACACCGTGACTCCCACGTATTCTCTTCTATATAAACAAACGCTACTCTCCTTCTTTCAGCAATGAAAAACAAAGGCTCCCCTCAACAAAACTTAACCGCAACCTCCTTTAAAAAAAAGAAAAAAAAGAATATGATGCCTGAGTACTAGCATGAGAAGGAGGAGGAATGTTTGCATGTATGGAAAGTGATGACGCTTGGTGTCAGTTGAATGCGGAGAGGCGGTGATGTGCAGGGGAGAGGACGCGACAAGTCAGTGCGAATACTGGAGGAGGTGGACTGCGGGTCCGGTGGTGGAGCGACAACAGGGGAAAGCTATAGTGGCGTGAGGAAAAATAAAAATAAAAAAGGGAAAAATAGAAAATGCGGAACTGGGCATTGGCGTGAGTTAGAGAAGAAAGGGAGGATGCTTTTTGAGTGCCTTCGATTGTATTGTGGTGGAGATGAGAACGAAGGAGTGTTGATAAGGGGGATGAAGACATTAAGGTGGGGACATGTTGTCAAGACACGGTGGAAATATGGTTTGAACGTGAGGGGCAAACAGAAAGGAAATGGCAACAAGAGTGTTACGTGGATAGTGGAGCTCCCATGGAGGAACTGGTGATCAGTTTCGAGTGGGAAGAAAATGAATGTTTGGTGCTTGAGTGGATTCAAAAAGGAAGAAAGAAGATTGGAAGATAGGAGTGGGGTGCGGCACAAGGTTTCGGTGAAGTGTGTTTAAGGGGGGTACTGGGAACAAACGAAAGCAGCAACATCGACCAATCTCAAATGAAGGAACCCAAACCCTTTTCTATGATTATACTTAAAATGGTGTATATATCATATAAAAGGTTAACCTTATACTTAACGTTATCAGGAACAAGGTGAATGAGGAGATGGTTGGATTGAATTCATAGGCGTGAGCAGTTTTTGGAACAAAGAACAGGGCGTGTATGTCGAACAGGTATATTGAAGGAATTAAAAACAAACCGGGGTTCGGCCATTCCTTTAATTTGCAGTATAAGTTGTTTTAACCAATTAAGTAGCAAATTATATTCAACTAAGATTAAGTATATGTTTGACAATTTAATATGGTTATGGAAGCAGGAACAGTGCGTGGTTGGGCATGCTGAAGGAACGGGACAAAGCGGTAGAATGGAATCCAAATTTGCCTAAGTTAGCATTGTAATTAACTTACTATAATTATAATTAAGAATTTAACTTATTAATTAAATCGTATATTTTTATTTTAACCGTTGTATACTCGTATCTATGGACAGAATGGAACGGAGTAAAAGGCGTAGTGGCCATATCATCGAACATTACATTCTGGGACCAGTCTGGACAGATCTGGAAACATCATACCATTTTAATTAAATTAAACACTAGTTTGATTTAATCGCTTACCTACAGTATCGAATCAAAGTGAGTTAAACTTACTCAGTTTTTACCATTTATATTTTATATAAATTGGGTATTTTTATTTTGTGTGCTCTGCTTGCTGATGAATGCCTGTTTGTTAGTTATACCTTTGTTTGTTGATTTAACCGATGAAATTAAACTGTGTTTAATTTCAGTGAAATACCAAATCGTTATTTTAACGATTGGTTCCAATAAAGGCAACTCACCTTGATTGGTCACGTTTATAAAATAAACGTGTTTAAATTGTTTGAATTGGTTGCATTGCTTGTGAATTGGCTAATGTTAAATGTTCGTTATTATCAGTTAAATGAAACTGAATGATCTGGTTTGTGATAACCGTTTTGAATACAGGGAAGAACAGGTTGGAGGGACCCAACTGGAACCCTCAAATATATTATTTATTTATTTTCATATTATCACATATGAACTTTCATGTTTGGATGATTGATTTGAGTAGTGATCATTGACCGGAAATTCAACTTATGTTTTGTTTAAACAAATGGGCAGTATTGGTTGAGTATTGGGCAGCATATGGCCGATAAATTAAATTGTTTGTTTATATTAGTTTACCGTCGGGAGAACTAATAGAACTGAAGTTATAAAATTTATTTTATAACTGGAGATAGATTTTTATAAATATATCATTTAGAATAAAGGGTTGTTAAAAAAATAAATAAATATTTATTATTTATCATTTAAGTTATAATTAATCATTAATGGTTTTTTTATAAAGAAAAATCTGACGTGAATCAGATTTGTGAACCAGTGAATATAAATTAACTTTAACGGTTCAAACTTGAATAAATTGTTTGATAAGAAACAATTAAATAGAATTTATTTTAATTAATTATGTTAATTTAAAAGGGAAAACAAATTGGAGTCGGTTAACGAGATAACCGTATTTTGAGTAACTTAGTCGACTATTTGTCGAGAATTGATTATTAAATTGGGTTGATTTGAATTAATCAAATAAAATAGTTTAAAGATTATTTGTGTTAATGTTAATAAGATTTGTAAAGAGGAATTTACTATTTATTGTAATAAATAAATCAATTTACTAATGAAGTAGTTAATGATCGAGGTAGAATATTATTTAAATTAATAATAATTTAGGGAATTACTTGTTGACCGAGACTCGTTTATAAAGTAATCGAAATTGAAATGAAATCTAATTGGATGGTGGAAGAAGTTTAGGGACATGGTGTAACGACCCGTATTCTACACATCATAGGATTGTAGAATATTTATTTCTTTCCCATGTGAAGTCGTATAGTCATGTAACTTTGGGAAACATACATTAGAGTCATTTCTCATGCTTATGATTTTTGTCGATTTTTAAATGACCATTTTGCCCTTAGTTGGTACTGTTTTGGCCATAACTTTTGATTGGTCCTGCTTCCTCTTATTCTGAGAGTTATTCTTGCCTCCACCGCCTGCTTGCGGCTTTGGCCCTTCTGCAGATGCAGCCTCAGTCTTTGACTTAGGGTAAAGACTCTCTGATCTCAAAGCCTTCCCCATAATCGATTCAAAAGTCTCATCGATGTGGTTGATAAGCCTTTCCCCCAAGTATCCATCTAAACCAGTAATGAACTTCTCATTCTTCTTTTCAGGAGTATCAATGAGAGACAGTCCATACTTCGACAAGGTGTCGAACTCAGCAATATAATCAGAAACTGCCCTTCCGTTCTGCTTGAGTTCCAAGAACCTCTTAAACAATACTGACTTCTGGGCAGCGGGGATAAACTTCTCGCTAAAGCGAGCCTTGAACTGATCCCAAGTAACCTGATCCTCTGGAGTAGTTGTTCTAATGGCACTCCACCAATTCATCGCTCGCCCTTGCAGCTGACGAGACGCTAGCCTTCTCTTCATCGCATCCTCGAGACCCAAGTCATCAAAGATACGGTCACAGCTATCCATCCAGTCCTGAACATCCGTGGCCAACTCCGTTCCGTGGAACGGCTTCCCACCAAGATTAGTGTAATCTTTGCACAACTTGGCGAAATCGACCCTAGGCGCCTGCACTACTGGGCCAACACCAACTCCGGGATTGGGAATTGCCCCTTGCACTTATCTAAGCATGTCTCTCATGAGGTTAGTAAACATCGCCCTCATGTCAGCGGCATTCCCTTGGTTGGTCCCCCTACCAGCACCTCTCGTATCTCGGCTCATCGTCAATCTGAAAAAGGGAAACGATTAACGACCCCATAATGGTGCTAGTGCAGTGCGACTTCATCTTTATACTACTAATAGTATATACATACATAGCTTTTGAAAACCAAAATAATCACAAATACGCTCTCTCGTATACGTACTATCTCTCCCTGGTGTCTTTCCCTAGGTTAACTACACAACCTAGAGCTCTAATACCAAGTGTGGCGGCCCGCCCCGCACCAACCGACATTTACTCCAAAAGTGCGCTGTACACTTGTCCGGTTAGCATGGAACGGGTCACCAGAAGGAAAAGGAAGAAGGAAATGAACATACAAAGAACCTGTAAAATGTCTCACAGCGCATAGAACAAAATATAATAATAACATACTTGACATAAAACAGGAGAGACAGTGCATAAGCTGTAAATTAGAACTAAACATCATAGCAGCGGAAATCCAAAATACAGCTTATTACAACTTTCAAACTGTCTCAAAGCAAAAGTAAGATAAATGATGTGACGATCCCAAAACCCCGTGACACGGTGTTAAGGATAATCATTGGAATATAACACATTAATCATCATTAGCAGATCACAGATAATAGCATAAACAGAAAATAGAATAATTTACACACATATGACAGCGGAATCATATAGATAACATCACATCAGAGAAGCACAGTACAGGATACAACTTAGTGCATAATGATACATAATCAGTCACCGTCGCCTGAGGCGGAATCATACATAAAGAGTACACAAAAGGAATATCAGTCTACATCGCCAATGGCGGAATCATAATATAGATACAATAATGGCGGAGAAAATCCAAGTCAGCACGGTGTAGTCAACCCTCGCCATGAGCCAAAAGGTGCGTCAGAAACCTGTAACTAGGCAGCCCGTGTGAAAATAAGGACACCCGAGTTTGCAAGGTGAAACAAACTACGAGTCAGTCATGGGACTGGTATGAGAAATCTATTCAACTTATTAACAACAATAATAAGGAAAATCAAAGGACCACGCCACTTTCGCGGAACGGGTTTACTCCAATGAGTGCTCGTGCATGAAATAAAGTAAATGATTAAATCAACGCAATGCTTTTTATAAAATGAAGCCATTATAAGACTCAGGTCCCATCACGCAATGCAACGCAAGCCGGAGGATAGAGTTTTCCCTTATAATGGCCAAAGATGCTTCATACGAATAAAACAAAGTGTTTGATATTATTACTAGTGCATATATGTTTCAAAAGCAAATTCAATCATAAATATCAATCCTAGACGGCATGGGTACCATATATCATGTCGCCATACTAGTAATACAATCACATCCGCATATATCGTATTGGAAATTGGATTCCTTCATGAGTCGAGGCAAGGGGCAAGCTCCTCTCCGTTCGAGACACTCTAGCAAATGCCTCGGGACCGCACACAGCAATCCCCTGGATCCTCCAAGGCCGGTCCTCTCTTACTTTTGAGGATTGGCAATTCCTGAACACACGTTTCCCGGTCCTTACAGACCTATAATCGAGGCGCCTCGCATTCCAACAACCACACAGGTGAAAAGTAGATATAAATGTCAGGGCTGGGAGGTCACTGACACCACCATAGCTAGAAAGAAACGTCATGCACTCCTTGGGTCCTTCTCCCGTTTTTGACTCATACCGGGGTGTGAGGCTCGCGAATTCACGTTATACACAAAGCTACGTCACACAGACCATGCTTTGATCATCAACCACAAGACTTTGCTTTGCAACAGAAGCCTTGATCATATGCCACTTAGGCGTGCCACACAGGCAATCCACTCCATGCGACTGATTTCTGTCAATACATAACCTCTAAGCTCGTACGTCTCAGAGAAGGGCGTTAAGCAAGAGAATAAATTCTCCGCCGCCAAACAGATATATATTTAACAGAGATCAATCAACACAGAACAAAATCCAATGTCAGACACACAGTCCATTTACAAGTCCGTTCTGGGTCTGAACGAAACCGG
This sequence comes from Allium sativum, assembly GCA_030737875.1. Lineage (NCBI taxonomy): Eukaryota > Viridiplantae > Streptophyta > Magnoliopsida > Asparagales > Amaryllidaceae > Allium > Allium sativum. Next base: position 151,149,677 of record CM060909.1, on the reverse strand, counting down.
AGGCACCAATTCCTCGCATATCCGTACAATCAACAATATGTTTGGACGGCTACTACATCAATTCCTTCATGGTAGCTACTCCAATCACGAGCCTCAGTAGCGCCCATCCATCCAATGTGGAGATCGTCGGTCTTCAGTCGTCTTCGACTCTTCGACTTCTCAACGTCGATCGATTATTTGAAATGAGATAAACTCGGCCTTTTCAAATAACCCACGTATATTTAGATTTACAAACCAATTAATCACAGGGTTGAACTATTCAACATTCACATTTCAGTTATTTAGTTATAATTTTCACGTCAAATACATTCAACCATCACATATCCAGCAAACACAACAAAATTGGTTTATTTTCACTCTATATCGTCTATAGCACTTAATAACGATATATCGCCATTTTTATTTAATTTAAAACGGCCATATTTAATTAAACGACGTTTCAGGTCGTGTCGATGCACTGGCGCTGCTTTCCACTAATTTTGTTTTACACATATAGGAAAATCTAACCGTTGGATCTTCACAAATTTTACATCATTAGGAAGGTCTTTTCAAAACGAATCCAACGGTTCCAGTTTTGGGAAAATCCGACGGTCGGATCTTCCACACTAACCATTTGAAGTTACGATTTCAATTTACGAACTACAGCGTCGTTATTCGATTTAATTTAATTATATTTATATATATATATATATAAATATAATCGTTTCTGGCGCTGTTTTTCACTAATTTTGAATTAAACATTCTAGACAATCCAACCGTCGGATCTTCACAAAGTTGGTGCCGTTGGAAAGATATCTCCAAGGCGAACCCAACGGTTGAGGTTTCGGGAAAATCCAATGGTCGGATCTTCCGCACTAATCATTTGAAATCACGGTTTCAAAATATGAACTGCACGGCCACGTTTCGTTTTAATTATATTTATATTTATATATTTGTATAAATTTAGTTCATTCAATGATTTCCATATCGTTTTCACTTCAAATATTTTTCTAACACCCTAAAATTTTGAAAAATTTCGCCATAACCTCCCCTGCACCGGGAGCATCGGGAAATCGCAAATAGCGTTCCCGGTCCTTCTAATCTCAAAAAGAAAAAGAAAAAGCCAAGCGGCTAGCCAACAGGCTCATAAAATCATCACCCAAACAAAACGGTAAATGTGTACCTATTTGTCGGGCACAAAATTTTATTCCTCTTCTCTAGCCTCTTTGCTATAACCTGTTCAATAGATATGCATGCACATATATACAATTTCTAACATTTATCATTTTCTATTCAACTTCATATTTGATTTGCTTTGGTTTAAAAACACCTTTCATTCTAATATCACATGCATAGGCTAAAATCATATCATTAGCTAGTTAATGTATATTTCAACTCATGCACGTTTATTCGAACCAGTGGTTATTTTTAACACTTCACATTTCAAAGATGATAATTTTGGCGAACTAAAGTAGATTTCAACACATGACTATTTTATTTAGTTCCTATGCATGTTAAAAATAATATTTCTATCACAAATATTTGTTTCAACGTCTGCATATCTTTAGCATATCACACATATGATAAAAATGATATTTTTATCATTTAAAATATTTATTCAACCAATGTATGGTTTCAACACTTCATAGTTTCAATAAAAATGTAATTTCTATCGTTCAATCTTTTCATTCAACACATGAACCTTTCCACTACACACACTTCTCAACAAATGAGTATTTCCACACATGGACAATTTATTTTTGTTGTTCATATTAGAAAGATGGGATTTTTATGATTGAAATTATTTATATAAGGCGAATATTTTTCATACTTCATATATATATAAAAATATGATTTTTATTGTTTATACACTTCATTCATTCACAAATGAATTTTATTTTCACACAACACTTTTCAACACATGAATATTTCCACACATGGACATAGTTTCAATATATGACTTTAATTTCAATGCATGTAAAATAATTTCAACATATGGAAATAATTCTAACACACAAAGATTATTCAAAATTTCGGCAGCATAACGGCAGGGTAGTTAAAACCGGCACCGTCCCTAGTACGGCTCCTCGCTCTACCTTAAAACCTCGCAGTTTTTGACAATGGGGATCATGCATCTAATTCGCACGCAGGCGGCATGTTTATATTTATTTCATTTCCACAAACTAATCCTATGTGGTTTCAACCAAATATTTTCCAATCACAAACGGGTATTTTTCAACCACAATCAATTCAATATCAACCACAAACAATCCCAAACAACAATTTGCCGTCAACCAATTTTCACAACAATTTCAACCAATAAATATCGTCCATGGTTTGTGGACGAGGGGGCGTATATATATATATATAGATAAATATTTATATATAGCAATTCACTTTTATTTCCACACATGTATATATATATAAAAAGAAATTGAAGAGTGTGGAATTCTCACCAAAAGCTATCCAATAACACGACTCTTCCTTTTTAGAAATCTTCGCCTATTTCGCCTTCTTGTCGCTTTCGTTGCCCGTATTCTCTACATAGGTAAAAATCGAATTTTTACTATGTTATTCAATATATAAAGATTGCATTTTGACTTTGCTATTAAATATATAAAGATTATATTTTTATTATTCCCATGATGTAAAAATTATATTTTTATTGCTTTAAAAATATAAGAATCATATCTTATCTCTTTTTTACCTAATAAAAATCCCGTCTTTTTCTCTTTTTAAAAATATGATCTTTATTTTTGCAAGTTCAAATCTTTTCCTTTTAAAAGATTAAACCTTTTTCTATTTCAAAGTTTAAACCCCTTTTTTTTTCAAACCTTAAAATAAAATCAGTTTTTATCTCTTTTAAAATTCAGTTTTTAAATTCTTTATGAATCAGTTTTTAAATTCTTTTTAAAAAAAATCAGTTTATAAATCTAATTAAAATCAGTTTTTATCTCTTAAACAAATCAGTTTTTAAATTCTAAAAAAAAAACAGTTTTTGCATCTTTAAAAATTCAGTTTTTATATCTTAAAAAAATTCAGTTTTTAAATTTCTTTAAAAAAAATCAGTTTTAAAATTCTTTAAATCAGTTTATAAATTCTTTTAAAAAAAATCAGTTTATAAATTCTTTTCAAATCAGTTTTTAAATCTTTAAAAATTTAGTTTTTAATCTTTAAAAAAAATCAGTAATTAGCAAAACAAAAATAAAAATAAAAAAAAGTAAAATAACCCTAAATTACTCACCGCAGCCTACGAAGAGGAGGGAAGAAGAAGGAGCGTCGGTGGCAGGGTTTCAGGGGCTGCTCGATGGTGTCGGCGACTTCGAGACGAGGCGGCGATGTCTCGAGGGGGGGTTGCTTCGGGGTCTTCGTCGGCGACTTTGAGATGAGGCGGCGGCTTCGAGGGTTAGGCGGCGGCTTCGAGGGTTAGGTTTTCTCCTTTTTTTTTTATTTCGTTTTCTGATTATGAATCGGGGGGGGCAAGCAGAAGAAAAGGAGGGAAGAAGATATATTTTTTTATTATTATTATTTAATTTTTCAAAAAGGTTGACTTTTACATACGACCTCGAAACGAGGCCTACCGCCTGTCGTCCATAGCGTTTTACCCCCATTCCGAACACAATGGGATATGTATCGTAAGCTGGTTTGATCGTTACAATCAGTTTCTGTTGAAATTACATTTAAATCCTTATATTGAATTTTAAACGTACATTTCAAATTACCGGGGTCACATACTAACTAGAAAAATTCCAGAAAAATATTTTCTAGTTTCGTATTGCCGATACGGTTCTAACAAAACTAGTTTCGTCGAATTCTGAGGCCGTTTGAAAAATGGCCAATTTCTAGTCGATTAAATTCAACAGAAACTGGTCAAACGCGTTTTCTTTTGCCACGCTCACATATTGATTCGAAAAATTATGAAATTTGAAACCTAGCAATAGTTTGACATCCCGGACCCAACAAAAGTGGTTTCGTCGAATTCCGAGGCCATATGAAAAATATCAATTTTCCAGGCCTATATATTCTATATACTGACTCTTCTGAAAATTCATTCGGCCATAACTTTTGATTCCCGTTATGAAACTTCGATTTTTCAGATCCGTTAGAAAGGTATTGACTAACAGATTTAAATATTTTTGGTTTCACTAAAATCCGTTATATTTTCCACCCTGCACAGTCGGTCAAAGTATGAATTCAAATTTTCAAACTGACTTACTATTTCTAATTCACTAATTTATTGAAATATTCTATTTCAATGGTTCAAATTGCTTTTAAATAATCAATTTAAAATTTTTAAATTGGCTCGTATTTTCCGGGTTATTACAAATGAGGTACACTACTAATGCCCAAGTAGCGACCACCAATGACACAGGGAGAATGTGTGTGTGTGTATATATATATATATATATATATATATATATATATATCATACGTGGAAGCCTCCTGCCCGCCTCCGAATCAGCTACTCGCGCATCACCAGCTAACCTGTCTCTAGTCTGCTCGTGTGAGCACCCAGAGTAATAAGAGGAGACATAAAACTCTGGGTCAGACATAAAGCCTGGTATGAGCGATAAGCATCTAAAGTGAACAATAACAGGTAGACTAAAACATACCTGAACCTGGACCTACAACCAAAGAGTTAGCACTACATACTGTACAACACTCTAAGGTATCATATCAAATAATATAAAGATACGGAGGTGGGGGAGGTGTGCATGTCATAGGGATGGCAAACAATCAAACATAGCATCCATCCTCACATCTCTCACTCAGTGCGTAAAGCATACAATATTCACCACTTCGATCACCCAACATACCTTGCTACGATCACTTTGCCCCATGAAGTCATAAATGCCTTCACTGCACTGATAACGTAGCCACAAATCCTTCGCTATGTCCACTTTGCCCCCATGGAGTCACAAGAACCCCACTGCACTAGCTCATAGCCGTACTACGCATCACCTTGCCCCTCAGGTCATAATGACCCTACTGCACTGATAACGTAGTCTTGCTACCATCACCTTGCCCCTCAGGTCGTAATGACCCTACTGCACTGATAAGTAGCCCATTATTCATTTTTAGTGGTGAATCGAAGTTATGAACGTCGACAACTCCTTAGCACACGTCCCGCAGCAAAGTCCAACCATGAAGTGAACTCATCGGTTCCCAACTGGATCCTGAGCTCTAACTTCCCATATTGGACTACCTTTGCATCTCGGGTTATTGGTCAATACTGGGTCGGGTCGGGTTCCTCCTTAAGCAATCGGTTCGGGTCGGTGTCCTTCATCTGTTCGGGTAGGGTATCCTTCTGTTGCGGTTCGCGTCGGGTATTCCTTTGGGTTCGAGTCAAATGCTTCTCTTCGGGTCGGGTCCGGTGCTTCCCTTCGGGTCGGGTGTCCCTCCTTGGTTCGTGCTTCCGATCCGTCTCCTCGTCCTTCACATGCTCCTATCCGATCCGTCCTCATGCCTCCGCTCCGATCCGTTCTCCCTAATCCGATCTGATCCCAGTTCAGTTAGCGTGGCCTTCCTTTTTGCCATTTTCCCCAAGTGCTGGGTTCCGATCCGATCGGGTTCCTTGCTCAGTTCAACATATCCGATCCGAGCCCCATATCCGATCCGAACCGAACCCTGCACTGTTTTCTGAAACTGTTCCAGCAAGTATTTACGCCATTCGACGACGTTTTCGACCATTCTAACTATTGAAATCAATCACAAAGCATTTCATACAGTCATAGCAACATGCATAATCAACCACAAACATCAATACATCAACATGATAGGTTAAAATGGATCAAACATAGCCAAAACCCCATATTTCCCCCTAAGCATGTTTAGGTGAAACTAATGATAGGATTAGCAAAACTTAACCAAATTAACCCAAATTCATATCAGAGGTCTAAAACATCATTTAAGAACCCGTATTATACACATCATAGGATTGTAGAATATTTATTTCTTTCCCATGTGAAGTCGTATGGTCATTTAACTTTGGGAAACATCCATTAGAGTCATTTCCCATGCTTATGATTTTTGTCGATTTTTAAATGACCATTTTGCCCTTAGTTGGTACTTTTTTGGCCATAACTTTTGATTGGAAAGGAATTTTGACTTGAAACCACTTCCATTAGGTTTGTTTGATGGTTTATCTTTCCGTAGATTGATCATAATAGCCAAACGGACTTACCGTTTGGGAGATATGGCAGAAACAAGGTTTGGAGAGTGAAAAACTGCTTAACCGGGCCAAATCGGGTGATTAGTGAGTAGGCCCATAACCCATTTCGGGATTAGGGTTATGGGAGGGCTGAAATGAGACGGAGAATCATTCCATTTCAGTTTTCTAGCCTCCACTTATCACCAAGGATCCCTAAAAATGGCCTCTAACCTCTAAATCACCTCCAAATCATCTTTTGGTCAAGGATTTGGCTTAGCAACCCCTAATCAAGGAGGATCTTCACCAAATCAACAAAGGAGCTGCTATTTGGCATTGAGATTCACATCAAATCAGAGAATTATTTCAGATCTTAGTTTATTTTGTGGCTAAGGTGAGTGATTTGCATAGTTTTACACTAATTATGGCTAATTAGGAGTGATTAGTGTTAATTAGCGAATTTATACACTAATAAATTCGGGAAAAATGTTCATAAATTCTTAAATGATGTTCTAGACCTCTGATATGAATTTGGGTTAATTTGGTTAAGTTTTGCTAATCCTATCATTAGTTTCACCTAAACATGCTTAGGGGGAAATATGGGGTTTTGGGTATGTTTGATCCATTTTAACCTATCATGTTGATGTTTTGATGTTTGTGGTTGATTATGCATGTTGCTATGACTGTATGAAATGCTTTGTGATTGATTTCAATAGTTAGAATGGTCGAAAACGTCGTCGAATGGCGTAAACACTTGCTGGAACAGTTTCAGAAAATAGTGCAGGGTTCGGTTCGGATCGGATATCGGGCTCGGATCGGATATGTTGAACTGAGCAAGGAACCCGATCGGATCGGAACCCAGCACTTGGGGAAAATGGCAAAAAGGAAAGCCATGCTAACTGAACTGGGATCGGATTGGATTAGGGAGAACGGATCGGAGCGGAGGCATGTGGACGGATCAGATAGGAGCATGTGAAGGACGAGGAGACGGATCGGAAGCACGAACCAAGGAGGGACACCCGACCCGACCCGAAGGGAAGCACCCGACCTGACCCGAAGAGAAGCATTTGACTCGAACCAAAAGGAATACCCGACCCGAACTGCAACAGAAGGAGACCCTACCCGAACAGATGAAGGACACCGACCCGAACCGATTGCTTAAGGAGGAACCCGACCCGACCCAGTATTGACCAATAACCCGAGATGCAAAGGTAGTCCAATATGGGAAGTTAGAGCTCAGGATCCAGTTGGGAACCGATGAGTTCACTTCATGGTTGGACTTTGCTGCGGGACGTGTGCTAAGGAGTTGTCGACGTTCATAACTTCGATTCACCACTAAAAATGAATAATGGGCTACTTATCAGTGCAGTAGGGTCATTACGACCTGAGGGGCAAGGTGATGGTAGCAAGACTACGTTATCAGTGCAGTAGGGTCATTATGACCTGAGGGGCAAGGTGATGCGTAGTACGGCTATGAGCCAGTGCAGTGGGGTTCTTGTGACTCCATGGGGCAAAGTGGACATAGCGAAGGATTTGTGGCTACGTTATCAGTGCAGTGAAGCTATTTATGACTTCATGGGGCAAAGTGATCGTAGCAAGGTATGTTGGGTGATCGAAGTGGTGAATATTGTATGCTTTACGCACTGAGTGAGAGATGTGAGGATGGATGCTATGTTTGATTGTTTGCCATCCCTATGACATGCACACCTCCCCCACCTCCGTATCTTTATATTGTTTGATATGATACCTTAGAGTGTTGTACAGTATGTAGTGCTAACTCTTTGGTGGCAGGTCCAGGTTCAGGTCTGTTTTAGTCTACCTGTTATTGTTCACTTTAGATGCTTATCGCTCATACCAGGCTTTATGTCTGACCCAGAGTTTTATGTCTCCTCTTATTACTCTGGGTGCTCACACGAGCAGACCAGAGACAGGTTAGCTGGTGATGCGCGAGTAGCTGATTCGGAGGTGGGCAGGAGGCTTCCACGTATGATATATATATATATATATATATATATATATATATATATATATATATATATATATATATATAGACACACACACACATTCTCCCTGTGTCGTTGGTGGTCGCTACTTGGGCATTAGTAGTGTACCTCATTTATCTTACTTTTGCTTTGAGACAGTTTGAAAGTTGTAATAAGCTGTATTTTGGATTTCCGCTGCTATGATGTTTAGTTCTGATTTTCAGCTTATGCACTGTCTCTCCTGTTTTATGTCAAGTATGTTATTATTATATTTTGTTCTATGCGCTGTGAGACATTCTACAGGTTCTTTGTATGTTCATTTCCTTCTTCCTTTTCCTTATGGTGAGCCGTTCCATGCTAACCGGACAAGTGTACAGCGCACTTTTGGAGTAAATGTCGGTTGGTGCGGGGCGGGCCGTCACACTTGGTATCAGAGCTCTAGGTTGCGTAGTTAACCTAGGGAAAGACACCAGGGAGAGATAGTACGTATACGAGAGAGCGTATTTGTGATTATTTTGGTTTTCAAAAGCTATGTATGTATATACTATTAGTAATATAAAGATGAAGTCGCACTGCACTAGCACCATTATGGGGTCGTTAATCGTTTCCCTTTTTCAGATTGACGATGAGCCGAGATACGAGAGGTGCTGGTAGAGGGACCAACCAAGGGAATGCCGCTGACATGAGGGCGATGTTTACTAACCTCATGAGAGACATGCTTAGATAAGTGCAAGGGGCAATTCCCAATCCCGGAGTTGGTGTTGGCCCAGTAGTGCAGGCGCCTAGGGTCGATTTCGCCAAGTTGTGCAAAGATTACACTAATCTTGGTGGGAAGCCGTTCCACGGAACGGAGTCAGCCACGGATGTTCAGGACTGGATGGATAGCTGTGACCGTATCTTTGATGACTTGGGTCTCGAGGATGCGATGAAGAGAAGGCTAGCGTCTCGTCAGCTGCAAGGGCGAGCGATGAATTGGTGGAGTGCCATTAGAACAGCTACTCCAGAGGATCAGGTTACTTGGGATCAGTTCAAGGCTCGCATTAGCGAGAAGTTTATCCCCGCTGCCCAGAAGTCAGTATTGTTTAAGAGGTTCTTGGAACTCAAGCAGAACGGAAGGGCAGTTTCTGATTATATTGTTGAGTTCGACACCTTGTCGAAGTATGGACTGTCTCTCATTGATACTCCTGAAAAGAAGAATGAGAAGTTCATTACTGGTTTAGATGGATACTTGGGGGAAAGGCTTATCAACCACATCGATGAGACTTTTGAATCGATTGTGGGGAAGGCTTTGAGATCAGAGAGTCTTTACCCTAAGTCAAAGACTGAGGCTGCATCTGCAGAAGGGCCAAAGCCGCAAGCAGGCGGTGGAGGCAAGAATAACTCTCAGAATAAGAGGAAGCAGGACCAATCAAAAGTTATGGCCAAAACAGTACCAACTAAGGGCAAAATGGTCATTTAAAAATCGACAAAAATCATAAGCATGAGAAATGACTCTAATGGATGTTTCCCAATGTTACATGACCATACGAATTCACATGGGAAAGAAATAAATATTCTACAATCCTATGATGTGTAGAATACGGGTCGTTACACATGGTCTATTTTTTTTAAGCCTGAGTTTTATAATAAAGTTACAAAAAGAAATTTAAGCGATAGCTTAAATAAATGTGAATTAAATATTCGAATTGAATAAAAGAAAATTGAGAACAAAAAGGGTTTAGATTTAACCAGGATTTATTTAAACAAGGTTTGTAAAAGTGATGAAGTGTTAAGGCGTTAATTTTACATTAACGATACTTGAAAATGAAATCAAGTAGAAAGGGAAATTTTAAATAAGATTTCCAAGGTGGAAACTGTCGAATAGATTTGAAAGGAGATTGGTAAAAGGAATTCGGGTAAAGAAGTGGGTCGTATGATTTTATAACCAAATCCAATTTATAATGGAATTTGTTTTGAGGCTAAAATAGAATATTGGTTTGATTACAACATATATTTATCTGAAGGTAAGAACGTTGTTGATCAAGGTCTGATACGTAATTAAAATACCCCAACTTGAACAACATCAGGATTACCTGAAGATAATATTAGTTGGTAATCGTGAAAGAGGTTAGTGGTAATTTATTATTTCATTAGAGAAATAGTAACGCAACATTTTTGGTGAAAATTTGGTACATATATATATATATATAATGAGATTCCAAAGTAAAAAAGGGAAATAAAAGGGGATTGAGTGGAGTTCTAAAGGTAATTTTGAGTTAAAAAGGAAATGTAAAAGATGAGTTTTGTTTTATAATAGTAAGCATGGATTATCGTTTTCAAGTAATGAATAAAAGATATGTCATGACGTTGTTTAATATATAAATAAGTTGAATTGATTTCCCAATATTATATAATAATATGGCTAATGCCTTGTAAGTGAAATAGAAACTGGTTATGATATAGGATTTTCATAAGTATAAAAAATGAAATTTGTTAAGGAATAATCTTATGTTAAATAAGAAGTAAGAAACTATACTTTTAATATCGAATTATTCAAGGGTTTAAATTTACACTTGTTTTAATTAAAAGGCCAAGTGATGCCGAATATGATACCAGTGAACTCATTGGATTGTCATGATTGACACACTGTTTATTTTGATAGTTAAATCACCGACTATCAAATCTATCCAATACGATTGTTGGTACGGAAAGACCGGGATCGAATTCATATTCGAAAACCATTCCGACCAACGAATACGGGAAAGATCAGAAGATGATCGAGATGGAGCATTGAAGACCGTAGATATTCATAAACGGAAGAACCGCTACTAATCTCCGGTTTAGCGGCCAGAGATAAGCTGTGGTTCTGTCGTAGTTGGAATCTACGGGTTGCAAGGACTTCTCGCTACTGATCCATAGGGTGATTCCTTTATTGGATGCAGTAGGAGAGTACTTTCAGTTCATCCTGTTCCTGGATGACTTGTATGGACGGATGTCTGACAAAGTATTTCCTGAAACCACGTACGTTGATAAATATACCGAGTGGTGGAAAAGAGGGGCACTTCTTTTATACCCAGAGTATATTTGTGGATGTCAATTAGTGGCTTGACGGATCTGATAATGTGGCATTCAAAGTGAATGGTGACCAGATATTCCAAAACAGAAAGATAAACCTCAAGCCTTATCAACCGGGAAATGACAGAAATCGAGCAGGCAGCATGGCTATGTGGGTCGCTCCCATTAGGGTGTATAATCACCTATCTAGAGATAATCCTTTTGTTTCTTAAATCTGTTTCAATGCTGTCCCTTTTCGGGAAGACGGTGGGTAGCTCCTAATCGATGGTGATATACATTCGATACACTCAAGTGAAATGAGTGGTCGGTCATGTGAGGGCCGGGTTGCAAGACGTTCTTGTTGAACCCAGTGTATTCGCCTCTAGAGATACACTATCGGCAGGTGGTCCCATACCTTGTCATAGTCGGAATCCAATCTCCAATAAGCGCCAACGGTTTTGATTATGTACTATATATGTAGGGCGTGAGATGCAAGCGTTCGACTTGATTCTATTTACTTGTATTTAGACATTATGATAATATCAAAAAAGATATTGATTTTAAAATTGTTTTGGGTTATCGTAAGGTAAAAACCGTCCGTGTTTCTGTGTGGATTTGGTCTTATGATTACTCTTTGCTTTGAAAGATTTAAACTTCAAACTCAGATTGTGTGATACTCTTAATACTGTGTGTGTTTATCTCACTCTAGTTCACCAGACTGACCTGGTGTTTTGTAAATGTTCGGGTTAGCCCGGGGTGTACAGGTTCAGGTTGTCGAATGCTGTGAAGAGACGAGCTGGAAGAGTCCATACGTATTACATTACACAACTACTATTCGGCTGTGTGTTGTATATGAGGACAGGTTGTTATAACTGTCCAGTGGTGTTGATGTACTCTGATATGGTAAGTTTTATTTAAAGCTCTCAATAAAGTTATTTCTATATTATATTTTGTTCCAATGCGATGTGAGACTCTTTGTTGTGTTGTTTCTTCTTCTTTTTCTATTCTAACTTTCTTTCTTTCTTATCTCACCCTCTAATTTCTTTCAAATAACGTCCAGTGTTTTCGGTGTTTGGAAGGTCGGCATGAGTTACAGTAAAGGTATTTATGTCGATTTTCGGTGCCGAAAATTCCTGTTCGTTACAGTGGTATCAGAGCTATTAGTTTAGTGATAACCTTGGCTCTGTGGCGTAACTCGATAGGGATGGGGTCAGTAATACCCTAGACTGAGTTGGGTATATATATGAGAGCGTATTTGTAAATTTCATTTATAAATGTTTTGTACTGTGTTTGTTGATCGGTTCAAGTGTTGAGAAGCGTTGAACTGGAAATCGATACAGTATTGTTTGGCAAAGTGGGTAAATGAAATAATTTTACCCAAATTATATTTTATAGAAAAGAAAATATTTTTTATAAAATTGTTATGATATTAGTGTGATCAGTTGACTTGTATAAGATTCAAATTTGAGTTAAAAATTTGAATTGAGACTTAACTTTGTTAAGTGTAATTAAATTAAGAATGATATTGAAATGAAGTAAAGCTGATTTGAAATTTGATGAATATATAATAATCAAATAGAAGTCAATCGGAAATGAATCGATTGATGTTCAAATCCGTGAAACCATAATAAAATATCCACATTGAATGTAAATTCAACTGATTTGGTTGATTTGATTGTGTATTGGTTACTGATGGTGAATTGTTCGTTATTGGATGATGGTTTGTTTGAATAGTGATAATCAACAAATTTAGTGGGGCTAAATAAATTATAAACTAAAGAAAAAAATTCCAGTATAATTAAACTGGAGTGAGACCGCATATGAATTGGAATTTATGGTTTAACCCTGTATTTGATAATGAATTAATGTTGTGTGCAATTGGTGTAGTTATAATTGTTGATTAGTGAAATATTATCATAGTTTATTACTCATGTGTGAATTGAGCTAAGCACAGGTGCCAGCTTTCTAACCATAATGATACTGGTTGGGTAAATGGCATATACGTTGAGCAGATATGCTCAATAACGCTCGCAAAAAGGTACGCCTATGCAGAATATGAAATTTTGGTTTTTAATTGGGTTTTTGAGTTTGGTTTTTGAATTTTCCGACCCTGTTGGTTGATGGATATATATTTGTTGAACCTGCGAAATTGCAGATGTCCTCTGTACAGGGGAGACTCTGCCAAAAAATTTCCAAAATTTAAGGTGTTAGAATTTTTTTGAAGATTTTGGAAAATCTTTTATTTGAATAAAGTGGTTTTAAAACCAGTTAGATTTGTTTTGGAAATAAAAAATAGAGTTTTAAATTTATTATTTTATAAAGTAAAGGGGTTTGTAACGTTCTTTCTTACCTTAGCAATTTCGAGGACGAAATTATTTTAAGGGAGGGAGAATGTAACGACCCGTGTTTGGCCGTCAAATATTTAATTTAATTTATTATTTTAAATATTATATTTGTATTATTAATGGATTTTAATATTTAATTCGTTATTAAAACGAAGTTTGAACGTTAGTTTTATTTATAATATAAAACGAGCTTGAAAATGGCGTGCAGTTCATAATATTTGATTTTGAACTTCAACCGAGAATACAGGATCCGATATAAGTCGGATTTCGGTGAAACGAGAAACGATGGAACCGTGTCGATGATAATTTTCATATAAAAGAGAAAATTTCAGATTTTGTGTTATAGATTATAAGTTATGGCTAAATCAAAATTTGAAATAGATGCTGTGGAAATCGTTATTTAAATATCGACCTTTAAAATGGTCATTTTGCAAACGGACTCAGATTTCGACGAAATTAGTTTCATTGGGACCGTTGCGTTAAATTATTGTACGGTGTTGAATGGCGTGGCAAACCGATGTTGTATGTGACCACGATAGCCGTAAACGCTCGTTCAAATTCTATAGCGCGTAATTAATTAAATAAAGGGTTATTTGAGTGCAACTTGAACAGACGATTGAATTAAGCTGTGAAACCAATTTCGTTGAGTTTGTATTGTCGATTAGAGTCAGGATTGGTATATAGTTTGTTATTTTGGAGACCGTGTAATTTGGTGTCCAAAATGGCATTTCGGTGCGCGTAAAAATAGCCTACCGGGGAAACAGTCTCAGAATACGACGAAACTAGTGTGGTTGGGTTTGTATCGAAAAGTTATTGTTGGATTTCAAGGTTTCAAGTTGATTTGATTTATCTAGTGATTGTGAAAAAATTTAACGCATGTTTATTTCTGTTTTTATAAAGGAAATTTTTTCATACGACCTCGGATTTCGACGAAACTTGTACCATTGTGTCCGGAATACCTTTTTACACCAAGATTACCTTTTTTATCAGAAAACAGAAATCGTTTGTGGTGGTGTTTATCAATTACTTCACACTAAAGTTTCAACCATAATAAAATTTCTTTTTCAATTGAATTCTTCACATGGACTGATGGACATGTTTGCTCAGCAACTCTAATTTCTTTTCGTATTAAAACTTCACATGCAAATCCTGAAGAGAACTGAAAGCATGGCCACCCTATCAATTCAGATATGCATATGCCTACACTGACTTATACAGCTAATGCCTTGTAAGCCACGCTCTATATTTAAATTAATTAAAACTCTCTTGTGCAATGTATCTTTTGTGAGTCCCAAACATTTGCTTTTCTTGCCATGCAAACCACTTCAACCATGGAGACCAAGTTACCTCAATAAAAATATTATATTCCAACACCGTGACTCCCACGTATTCTCTTCTATATAAACAAACGCTACTCTCCTTCTTTCAGCAATGAAAAACGAAGGCTCCTCTCAACAAAACTTAACTGCAACCTCCTTTTAAAAAAAGAAAAAAAAAGAATATGATGCCTGAGTACTAGCGTGAGAAGGAGGAGGACTGTTTGCACGTATGGAAAGTGATGATGCTTGGTGTCAATTGAATGCGGAGAGGCCGTGATGTGCAGGGGAGAGGACGCGACAAGTCAGTGCGAATACTGGAGGAGGTGGACTGCGGGTCCGGTGGTGGAGCGACAGCAGGGGAAAGCTGTAGTGGCGTGAGGAAAATAAAAAAATAAAAAAAGAAAGGAAAAAGGGTAAATGCGGAACTGGGCATTGGCGTGAGTTAGAGAAGAAAGGGAGGATGCTTTTTGAGTGCCTGCGGTTGTATTGTGGTAGAGATGAGAACGAAGGAGTGTTGAAAAGGGGGATGAAGACATTAAGGTGGGGACGTGTTGTCAAGACACGTTGGAAATATGGTTTGAATGTGAGGGGCAAACAGAAAGGAAATGGCAACAAAAGTGTTACGTGGATAGTGGAGCTCCCATGGAGGGAGTGGTGATCAGTTTCGAGAGGGAAGAAAATGAATGTCTGGTGCTTGAGTGGATTCAAAAAGGAAGAAAGAAGATTGGAAGATAGGAGTGGGGTGTGGCACAAGGTTTCGATGAAGTGTGTTTAAGGGCAGTACTGGGAACTAACAAAAGCAGCAGCATCGGCCAATCTCAAGTGAAGGAACACAAACCCTTTTCTATGATTATACTTAAAATGGTGTATATATCATATAAATGGTTAACCTTATACCTAACGTTTTCAGGAACAAGGTAAATGAGGAGATGGTTGGATTGAATTCATAGGCGTGAGCAGTTTTTGGAACAAAGAACAGGGCGTGTATGTCGAACATGTATATTGAAGGAATTAAAAAAAAACAGGGGTTCGGCCATTCCTTTAATTTGCAGTATAAGTTGTTTTAACCAATTAAGTAGCAAATTATATTCAACTAAGATTAAGTATATGTTTGACAAATTAATATGGTTATGGAAGCAGGAACAGTGCTTGGTTGGGCATGCTGAAGGAACGGGGCAAAGCGGTAGAATGGAATCCAAATTTGCCTAAGTTAGCATTGTAATTGACTTACTATAATTATAATTAAGAATTTAACTTATTAATTAAATTGTATAATTTTATTTTAGCCGTCGTATACTCGTATCTATGGACAGAATGGAACGGAATAAAAGCGTAGTGGCCATATCATCGAACATTACATTCTGGGACCAGTCTGGACAGATCTGGAAACATCAGACCATTTTAATTAAATTAAACACTAGTTTGATTTAATCGCTTACCTACAGTATCGAATCAAAGTGAGTTATACTTACTCAGTTTTTCCCATTTATATTTTATATAAATTTGGTATTTTCATTTTGTGTGCTCTACTTGCTGATGAATGCCTGTTTGCTAGTTATACCTTTGTTTGTTGATTTAACCGATGAAATTAAACTGTGTTTAATTTCAGTGAAATACCAAATTGTTATTTTAACGATTGGTTCCAATAAAGGTAACTCACCTTGATTGGTCACGTTTATAAAATAAACGTGTTTAAATTGTTTGAATTGGTTGCATTGCTTGTGAATTGGTTGATGTTAAATGTTCGTTATTATCAGTTAAATGAAACTGAATGATCTGGTTTGTGATAACCGTTTTGAATACAAGGAAGAACAGGTTGGAGGGACCCAACCGGATCCCTCAAATATATTATTTATTTATTTTCATTTTATCACTTATGAACTTTCATGTTTGGATGATTGATTTGAGTAGTGATCATTGATCGTAAATTCAACTTATGTTTTGTTTAAACAAATGGGCAGTATTGGTTGAGTATTGGGCAGCATATGGCCGATAAATTAAATTGTTTGTTTATATTAGTTTACCGTCGGGTGAACTGATTGAACTGAAGTTATAAAATTTATTTTATAACTGGAGATAGATTTTTATAAGTATATCATTTAGAATAAAGGGTTGTTAAAAAAAATATTTATTACTTATCATTTAAGTTATAATTAATCATTAATGGTTTTTTTTATAAAGCAAAATCTGGCGTGAATCAGATTTGTGAACCAATGAATAGAAATTAACTTTAACGGTTCAAATTTGGATAAATTGTTTGATAAGAAACAATTAAATAGAATTTATTTTAATTAATTATGCTAATTTAAAAGGGAAAAAAAATTGGAGTCGGTTAACGAGATAACCATATTTTGAGTAACTAAGTCGACAGTTTGTCGAGAATTGATTATTAAATTGGGTTGATTTGAATTGATCAAATAAAATAGTTTAAAGATTATTTGTGTTAATGTTAATAAGATTTGTAAAGAGGTATTTACTATTTATTTTAATAAATAAATCAATTAACTAATGAAGTAGTTAATGATCGAGGTAGAATATTATTTTAATTAATAATAATTTAGGGAATTACTTGTTGACCGAGACTCGTTTATAAAGTAATCGAAATTGAGATGAAATCTAATTGGATGGTGGAAGAAGTTTAGGGACATGGTCTATTTTTTTTAAGCCTGTGTTTTATAATAAAGTTATAAAAAGAAATTTAACCGATAGCTTAAATAAATGTGAATTAAATATTCGAATTGAATAAAAGAAAATTGAGAACAGAAAGGGTTTAGATTTAACTAGGATTTATTTAAACAAGGTTTGTAAAAGTGATGAAGTGTTAAGGCGTTAATTTTACATTAACGATACTTGAAAATGAAATCAAGTAGAAAGGGAAATTTTAAATAAGATTTCCAAGGTGGAAATGGTCGAATAGATTTGAAAGGAGATTGGTAAAAGGAAATTCGGGTAAAGAAGTGGGTTGTATGATTTTATAACCAAATCCAATTTATAATGGAATTTGTTTTGAAGCTGAAATAGAATATTGGTTTGATCACAACTTATATTTATCTGAAGGTAAGAACGTTGTTGATCAAGGTCTGAGAGGTAATTAAAATACCCCAACTTGAACAACATTAGGATTACCTGAAGATAATATTAGTTGGTAATCGTGAAAAAGGTTAGTGGTAATTTATTATTTCATTAGAGAAATAGTAACGCAACATTTTTGGTGAAAATTTGGTATATATATATATATAATGAGATTCCAAAGTAAAAAGTGAAATAAAAGGGAATTGCGTGGAGTTCTAAAGGTAATTTTGAGTTAAAAAGGAAATTTAAATGATGAGTTTTGTTTAATAATAATAAGCCCGGATTATTGTTATCAAGTAATGAATAAAAGATATGTCGTGACGTTGTTTTATATATAAATTAGTTGAATTGATTTCCCAATTTTATATAGTAATGTGGCTAATGCCTTGTAAGTGAAATAGAAACTGTTTATGATATAGGATTTTCATAAGTATAAAAAATGAAATTTGTTAAGGAATAATCTTATGTTAAATAAGAAGTAAGAAACTATACTTTTAATATAGAATTATTCAATGGTTTAAATTTACACTTGTTTTAATTAAAAGGCCAAGTGATGCCGAATATGGTACCAGTGAACTCATTGGATTGTCATGATTGACACACTGTTTATTTTGATAGTTAAATCACCGACTATCAAATCTATCCAATACGATTGGTGGTACGGAAAGACCAGGATCGAATTCATAATCGAAAACCATTCCGACCAACGAATACGGGAAAGATCAGAAGATGATCGAGATGGAGCAATGAAGACCGTAGATATTCATAAATAGAAGAACCGCTACTAATCTCTGGTTTAGCGGCCAGAGATAAACTGTGGTTCTGTCGTGGTTGGAATCTACGGGTTGCAAGGACTTCTCGCTACTGATCCATGGGGTGATTTCTTTATTGGATGCAGTAGGAGAGTACTTTCGGTTCATCATGTTCCTGGATGACTTGTATGGACGAATGTCTGACAGAGCATTCCTGAAACCACATACTTTGATAAATATACCGAGTGGTGGCAAAGAGGGGCACTTCTTTTATACCCAGAGTATATTTGTGGACGTCAATTAGTGGCTTGACGGATCTGATAAAGCGGCATTCAAAGTGAATGGTGACCAGATATTCCAAAAGGGAAAATTAAACCTCAAGCCTCATCAACCGGGAAATGACAGAAATCGGGCAGGCAGCATGTCTATGTGGGACACTCCCATTAGGGTGTATAATCACCTATCTAGAGAAAATCCTTTTGTTTCTTAAATCTGTTTCGATGTTGTCCCTTTTCGGGAAGATGGTGGGTAGCTCCCAACCGTTAGTGATATACATTCGATACACTCAAGTGAAATGATTGGTCGGTCATGTGAGGGCCGGGTTGCAAGACATTCTTGTTGAACCCAGTGTATTCGCCTCTAGAGATACACTATAGGCAGGTGGTCCTATACCTTGTCATAGTCGGAATCCAATCTCCAATAAGAACCCGCGGTTTTGATTAGATACTATATATGTAGGGCGTGAGATGCAAGCATTCTACTAGATTCTATTTACTTGTATTTAGACATTATGATAATATCAGAAAAGATATTGATTTTAAAACTGTTTTGGGTTATCGTAAGGTAAGAACCGTCCGTGTTTCTGTGTGGATTTGGTCTTACGATTACCCTTTGCTTTGAAAGATTTTAACTTTAAACTCAGATTGTGTGATACTCTTAATACTGTGTGTGTTTATCTCACTCTGGTTCACCAGACTGACCCGGTGTTTTGTAAATGTTCAGGTTAGCCCGGGGTGTACAGGTTCAGGTTGTCGAATGCTGTGAAGAGACGAGCTGGAAGAGTCCATACGTATTACATTAAATAACTACTATTCCTCTGTGTGTTGTATATTAGGACAGGTTGTTATAACTGTTCAGTGGTGCTGATGTACTCTGATATGGTAAGTTTTATTTAAAGCTCTCAATAAAGTTATTTCTATATTATATTTTGTTCCGCTGCGATGTGAGACTCTGTGTTGTGTTGTTTCTTCTTCTTCTTCTATTCTAACTTTCTTTCTTATCTCACCCTCTAATTTCTTTCAAATAACGTCCAGTGTTTCTGGTGTTTGGAAGGTCGGCATGAGTTACAGTAAAGGTATTTATGTCGATTTTCGGTGCCGAAAATTCCTGTTCGTTACAATACAAAGCAGCGGAAAACAAATAAACTAATACAGCGAAAGACTATCATGCTCTGGACATAGCTTTGAGCTTCGATCCAGAATCCTTCTCAGAAAGAATATATGCAAAACAAGCTACTCGACTGCCCGTGTGGAAAATAAGGGGCAACCGAGTTTGCAAGTGAAACAAACTACGGGTCATTCATGGGACTGGTATGAGAAATCTTACTTAACCTATCTAATAATAAGGCTAATCACAGGACCGTGCCGCTAACGTGGAACGGGTTTACTCCATTGGATTGCCAGTGCATAGATAAAGTAAATCGTTAAACAACGCAATGCTTTTTAGAAAAATGAAACCATTATAAGACTCAAGTCCCATCACACAATGCAACGCAAACCGGAGGATAGAGTTTTACCTTATAATGGTCAAAAGATGCTTGATACAATAAAAACGGATTTGATATTATTATTAGTGTATATATGTTTTAAAAACAATTTCAGTCATAATGTATCAATCATAGATGGCATAGTACACATCCTACTATGTCACCACACTAATTATACAATCAAAACCGCATGATGTCGTATTGGAAGTTGGGTTCCACCATGAGTCAAGGATAGGGACGATCTCCTAGCCGATTCAGACGTTGGCGAATCGTTGGATACAGCAGGGCCGGTCCACAAATACTTAAGTGGATTGGCAATTCCTGAACTCACGCTTCCTGATCCTATTGGACCTATAAATTGGCCATTGGCGACCAATAAAAATAATCCGAGGCACCTCATTCCATCAACCATATAAGTAAAAATGTCGAGCCGTGTAAAAACCCGAACACCACTTCTAGCTAGAAAGAAACATGTGCACTACCTGCGTTACCTAGTCCCGTTTTTGACTCTACCGGGGTGTGAGGCTCGCGAGGTAACGTAATACACAAAGCTATGCCTAAATAGGCTATGCTTTGATCATCATCCACAAGGCTCTGCTTTTCAGCAAAAGCCTTGATCCATGCATCTTTGTATGCCACATTGTCAATCCCTACCATTGATTTCTGCCAATATATAACCTATGAGCTCATACATCTCAGAGAAGGGTATTAAGTAAGAGAATGAATCCTCCACTACCAAACAGATATATATTAGAAGAAATCAACAGATACAATGTAAAGGAATACAACATCAGACATACCATCCATTTACAAGTCCGTTCTGGATTTGAACGAAACCGGAGGAACCTTGTTCCTCGCATATCCGAAACAATCAACATGTACGTTCGGACGACTACCACTGTAGCCCCTTTAAGGTAGCTACTCCAATCATGGGCATCAGTAGCAACTCATCCATTCGACGTGAAGATCGTCGGTCTTGCACCGTCTTCAATTTATTCGACTATTAGTCGTCGTATTCATTATTCAGAATGGGTTAAACCCGGTCTTTCCGAATAACTCGCATAATTTAAAATCAAGTGCTATAAAAACACATCCAACACCTCATTCCAATTTAGAATGTTCTTTTAATAAAATATTCACAATATTAGGGAAAAATCCCCATTAATTTTATCAAAGATAAATCCTTTAAAGTTACCTATTACATCTGTAAATCATTACTTAAAGATTATTCAAATTTAAGAAATTAATCTTATCTTTAACTAGGTTAAAGAACCGATGTCATTTAAAACACAGTTCACGATAAACCCAAAATCATCTTCCATTAAATATAGAATTTTCATAGAAATCGAATCAATATATATAATCGATATAAATTTCTGTATCAGACCAATAAGATAAATGGAATAACCGCAAAGTCTCTTAAATTCCGTATATAGTAACAGCCTTCTTTTACAGCAGCCCATCTCGATTATCACCGAACCAAATTCCATTCAATTCCAATTTAATGAAATAAATTGGAAAACTTTATTTTAGAAAAATTTCCAATTAAATCTTAATAAAAGATTTATAAATTCTGAATTTTATTTTCACTGTTAATTGGGTTAAAGAACAAATGTCGTTTTAAAACACAATTCACGATAAACCCAATTCACATTTCATTTTATTCCAATTACTAAATATAATTTGAAAACTCTATTAATCTTAATTAAAAGATTTTTTTCCTTTTTACATGGGGTTTTAAGAATAATGTTATTGAAGACACCACTCACGATAACCCAAAAATCCAATTTATTTATTTTAAAACATTGGATTATCTTTCTAGTTAATAACTAGTTTATTTTGATAAAAATATATTTTACCTTTACAAAATTGGAGTTTTTCATCTTAAAGTTTTTTAAATCATTTATTATGATTTTACATAATTTTCCTATATTTTCAATAATTTTATTAAGGCCTTTACAGTCGATTTCCATAAACGATCATCGAACTGCATCCATAGCGACCTTTTCTAAAATTGACTTGGACATAACTCCAAATCTAATCGTTATTTTTCAAAACTCATATATTCATTTGAAAGCTCTTTTTGATATGAACCTAACGGTTCCGGTTTTAGGAGAATCCGACGGTCGGATCTCCTGTTATGTCAATTTGAAGTTAATGGTCGAAATTCGCAAACAGTCGCTGCGCGGCGCGTTCTATTCAGGCTATTATTTATATACATATATATATATATATATATATATATATATATTATATCGTCGATTTCTGCTAAAACTTATTATATCAAATATTTATAAATTCATTATAAAATGATTTTTATCTTTATTTTCAATTTTTAAAGCAAAATCAAATATTCTATATTTTTCTCATATTAAAATATTTATATTTCCAAAATATAGATTTATAAATCACTTCTTTTTATATTTATTTTAAAATGAAATAAATCGATCGATAAACCCGTTCGGGTTAAAATAACATTTTCTACTTAATTTGGCTTCACATTTTATATTTTTATATTCACCTAAAAGGGACATAAAAATCATAGTTTTATTTACTCTGAATATTGTTTTAAAATATTCATAATTTTAAAATATTCTTTATTTACAAAATTCTTTACTTCAAAATATTCTTTATATAAAAAATTTCTTCATTTTTAAAAATATTATTTTATTAAAAATACTCTGAATCGGGATGTGACTCAATCAATTACCATATAAATTCAGTTATATGGATTTCACACATTGCATATATTCAACGATAATGATAAACAGTCATCAAGCAATACATTCACATCCAAAGTGAGAATTATAATTGTGTGAGCATTAAATTAAATAAATAAGTAATGCTCAACACAGTGTAACGACCCAAGAATTTCCGGCCTTGAAAATCGACATAAATACCTTTACCGTAACTCATGCTGACCCTACAAGCACCGAAAACATTGGATAGTTAATGAAAGAAATTAGAGGGTGAGATAAGAAAGAAAGAAATATTAGAATAGAAGAAGAAGAACAACAACACAACACAGAGTCTCACATCACAGCGGAACAAAATATAATACAGAAATAAATCTTTATTGAGAGCTTTAAAAATACTTACAATATCAGAGTATATCACACAATGGGATAGTTATAATAACATGTTCCCATATACAACATACAGCGGAATAGTAGCTATATAATATCATACGTTTGAACATCTCCAGCTCGTCCCTGGACTTCCCAGCATTTGGTAACCTGAACCTGTACACCCCGGGCTAACCCGAGCATTTACAAAACACCGGGTTTGTCTGGTGAACCAGAGTGAGATAAACTCGCACAGTATTAAGGGTATCACACAACTTGATTTTAAAGATAAAATCCTTTCGAAAGAAAAGGATAATTGTAAGACCGAATCCACACATAAATACGGACGGTTTTTACCTTACGATAACCCAAAAACATTTTTGAAACCCATATCTTTTCTGATATTATAATAATGTCTAAATACAAGTAAATAGAAATCTAGCGGAACGATTGCATCTCACGCTCCACATATATAGTATACAATCAAAACCGTGGGCGCTTATTGGAGATTGGAATTCCGGCTATGACAAGGTATGGGACCACCTGCCGATCGTGTATCTCTAGAGACGAATACACTAGGTTCAACAAGAACGTCTTGTAACCCGACCCTCACATGACCGACCACTCATTTCGCTTGAGTGTATCCAATGTATATCACCGACGGTTGGGATCAGCAACCGTCTCCCGAAAAGGGACAGCATCGAAACATAGATTTAAGAACAAATAGGAATTTATCTAGATAGGTGATTATACACCCTAATGGGAGCGACCCACATAGTCATGCTGCCTGCCCGATTTTTGTCATTTCCCGGTTGATGAGGCTTGAGGTCAGAGTTTGTTTTTGAAACATCTGATCACCATTCACTTTGAACGCCACATCGTCAGATCTGTCAGATATCACTAATTGACGTCTACAAAAATACTCTAGTTAGAAGCTAAGAGAACGGCTAGTCTCCGCCAACGACTATAGCACGTTTGAAGAAATCAACGTACGTGACCCTTTGGAAATACTCTGTCAGACATTCGTCCATGTAAGTCATCCAGGAACAGGATGAACCGAAGGTACTCTCCTACTGCATCCAATACAGGAATCACCCCATGGATCAGTAGCGAGAAGTCCTTGCAACCCATAGATTTCAACCATGACAGAGTTACAGCTTATCTCTTCTTGCCAGGCAGAGAATATTAGTGGTTCTTCCATTTATGAAAATCCACGGTCTTCAATGCTCCATCTCGATTCTCTTCTGAGATGTCTTCGTATTTGTTGGTAGGAATGGTTTTCGAATATCAATTCGATCCCGGTCTTTCCGTACCAACAATCGTATTAGACAGATTTGATAGTCGGTGATTTAACTATCAAAATATACAGTGTTTCAATCATGACACCCCAACGAGTTCACTGTTTCAGTATTCAGCATCACTTGGCCTTTAACAAACTGATTTACTTTTGCTAAATTTAAAACTTCTAATTCTTTTAATATTTTAAAATACGATAATCGAATTCTTATCACTAACCTCTTTTACGATTACCAACTAATATCATCTTCTGATAATCCTGATGTCGTTCAAGTTGGGGTATTTTAATTACCTCTCAGACCTTGATCAACAATGTTCATATCTTCAGATAAATATCAGTTTTAATCAGAACCCAATATTCCATTTCAGTCTCAAAACAATTTCCATCATAACTGGGATTTGGTTATACAATTCTATAACCCACTTCTTTAACCAGACTCGCTTATTTCAAGCTCCCTTCAAATCTATTCGACCATTCCCCACTTTGGAAATCCCATTTCAATTCTCCCCTTTTTACTTGATTTCAATTTCAAATAACGTTAATCTAATATCAACGCTTTTACACTTAAAACCTCATTTACATAATCCTGGTTTTATATAACCCTTTATCTTGATTTCCTTCGACTTAATTCAAATATTAAGCATCCATCTATCTTACTCTCTCGTATTCTCTTCAACTTCTTTTTATAACTTCGTTATAAAAATTCGGGTTTTAAATATAATCCTACTCATAAATTACTCTCACCATCTCTTTTATTTCATTTCACTTTGATTACTTTTGAAAAGTAATTTTCTAAATTTTTATTAATCAAACTAATAATTTATCTCAATCATTAACTACATTAGTAGTCAATTTCTTTATTAATTAAAATAAATAGTAAATTCTTTTTTAAAAACCTTATTTACATTTATATAGGATTCATTACTATTTTAATTGAAACACATCCATTTGATAATCAATTTCAATTCAAACTGGTCGATTTAATTGATTAAAACTCGATTATCTCATTAACCGATTCTAGTTAATCCTCACTTTAAATTAATAAAAAATATAATTAATTTAAATAAGTCCATTAATTGTTTTCTTTACCGAAACAACTATCCAAATCTTACCATTCGATTTATTCCTTATCCTTGTACTTACAAATCTGATTAATGTCAGAATTGACTTTATAAAATCAAACAAAGTCTTAAATAAGTAGATTATTTATTTATTTCTCTTTTTATAACTTTTATTCAAAATAATATTTTTCAAAGATCCGACTCCAGTTATAAAATAAATTTTATAACTTCATCTCTATCGACTCACCCGACGGTGAATCAAATTTTTTAAACAATTGGTTTTATAGGCCATACGCTGCCAAATACCCAACCAATATCACCCATTGGTTTAAACAAATAAATTTTGAACATTCAATAATCAATCACCCCAAACAGGACAGTTCATATATGATAATATGAAAATAAATAACATATTTGAGGAATCCGGTTGGATCCCTCCAACCTGTTCATCCCTGTATTCACACCGGTTATCACAAACTAGATCTTTCAGTTTCATTTAACCGATAACAATAAATAACGGCCATCTAACATCAACCACACGCAATTCAAACAATTCAACAATTTAAAACACGTTTATTTTATAAACGTGACCAACCAAGGTGAGTTACCTTTATTGGAACCAATCGTAAAAATAACGATTTGGTATTTTACTGAAATTAAACACAGTTTAATTCCATTAGTTAAATCAACAAACAATGTATAACTAGCAAATAGGCAACCATCAACAAGCAAAGCACACAAAATAAAAACCCAATTTATATAAAATATAAATGGGAAAAACTGAGTGAGATTAACTCGCCTTGACTCGATTTCGTTGAAATGGTATGTTTTAATTAAATTAAACAAGTGTTTAATTTAATTAAAAATCCTGTTTGATTCCAGTTCCGTTCCATGACATCGTACTCGTAACGATGATCCAATGACATCTGATTTGTCTGATTCTGATAATGTAATAACGAGTTATTAATATTTCATGGTTAATAGGTACTAAATTAAAACTAATCAAATCTAATTTACGGTTTAGTTTTAAATCAATTACATTGGGCAAAACAAATACTCAGGCCCGATTAAACACCTTGCTTTCTTTTCAACTGGTACTCTAACCACGATGCTTCTGGTTCCATTCTATTAACCAAAACACAAATATTATAAATGTTATAAGTTAACACAAATATATTAATATAATTATTAATCTCAAAAATCTAAGTTTAATTAATCAAATAAATTACGTTTTTAAAGTCCATTGTTAATGGCCGACTAAAGCTTGTTACCGCTGCTTCCTTATCTGTTCAATAACTAACAACAAACGGTAACAAATAACATAGGGTTTTTAGTTAAATGATGAACTAATTACTTCCAATACAGGATAGTCGGAACCTTTCTCCTCTTTTCCGTTCTGTTCCATAGTGCCCAAACATACCTGCATCGAATTCCTATTTAAATTAGTCCATGCTATATGATAATTAAATCCTTTAATTAAAAATTAGTTAACTTAATCATAGTTAATTTTACTTAACCACGTATTCACACTTTTCGTTTGGACCAGAACAGAACGAATTTTGTACTTCGTTTCCGCTGCTTTCGCTCCAGGTTACTCACGCTTTCACCATCACTGCACCCTAAAAAACCACGGCCTTTCATCCTCCCTTGTTTTGCGTTCAACTTCCTGTACACAACCGCCCTTCACACAAATCTCGGTTCCATCCTTCACGGTTTCAAAGAGAACCCAAACACCCGACACCTTTCTACAGAAATCAGTACCGAAGTTTCCTTTGGAAACTGCTTCTCGCGTTTCCTCACTTCAGAGGCTCCTAGACCCTTCAATAGCTGTTGCCACTCTTCGCCAATTATTCCCAGTAACCCACCAACGCCGGCGGCTTAAGGCCCTTATTCCGGTCACCAGAGACTGCTGAATCCGACCGTCACCGGTAAAGTCGTAGACCTCGCGGAGTTGAACAGTTTTCTATTTGGTAATATTAGATTTAGGTGCGTGGTTATAATGATTTGGAGGAAGAAAGGTTAGAAGCTGCTGATCATTCATTGTTAAAGGGTGGCGGCGCATTTTTTTTAACGAGAGAAAAAACAGTTTAGGGTTTGCTGAGAAATGGTATTTATAGTGAGGACAAATCATTATTTTATTATCAATGAAACTTCACCGTGAAGTAACACGCAGAAACTACCACAAACGACTTTCGTTTACTGATAAAAAAGCTAATCTTAGTGTAAAAAGGTATTCCGGATCCAATGGGACAAGTTTCGTCTAAGTCCGAGGTTATATGGAAAAATTTCCTTTATAAAACCAGAAATAAACACGCGTTTAATTTTTCCACGGTCACCAGATAAATCAAATCCACTTGAAACTTTGGTATCTTACAATAATTTGTTGATACGAACCCAACGGCACCAGTTTCGTCGCATTTTGAGACTGTTTCCCCGGTAGGCTGTTTTTATGCGCACCGCAATGCCATCTGAACACCAAATTTGTCGGTCTCTAAAAATAACAAACTATATACCTATCCTGACTCTAATCGACGATACGAACTCAACGGAACTGGTTTCGTGGCCTAATTCGATCGTCTGCTCAAGTTACACCCAAATATCCTTTTATTTATTTAAATACACGCTATAGAAATTGAACGGGCGTTTATGGCTACCGCGGTCACATACGACATCGGTTCGCCACGCCATTTAACACCATGCAAAAATTTAGCGATACGCTCCCAATGAAACTGATTTCGTCGAAATCTGAGTCCGTTTGCAAAATGGTCATTTTAAAGGTCGATATTTTAATAACGATTTCCACGGCGTTTTTTTCAAATATTGTTTTAGCCATAACTTACAATCTATAACACGAAATCTGGATTTTTCTCTTTCATATGAAAATTATCGTCAATACGCTTCCAGCGTTTCTTGTTTCCTAGAAATCCGACTTATATCGGACTCTGTATTCTCAGTTGAAGTTCAAAACTTGAATTTACGAACTACACGCCATTTTCCAGCTTGGTTTATAATTATATATATATATAACGTTCGAACTTCGTTTAATTAACGAATTAATAATTAAATTCCATTATATTCCTAAATAAAATAATTAAAATAAATTAATTAATTAAATTAAATATTTGACGGCTAAAAACACGGGTTGTTACATTCTTCCCCCCTTAAAATAATTTTGTCCTCGAAATTGCTAAGGTAAGAAAGAACGTTATAAACTCATTTATTTCCAAATCCAATTTAGTTTAAATCAAAACCCGATTTATTACCGTATATCAATATTTTCAAAATATCGAAAATTTTCTAACACTTTAAATTTCCGAAAAATTTCGCCAGCACCTCCTTTGTACGGCTCAATCGGTACAACTCCAACTCGCCCTTCTAGGCCTTCTCCAATCCAAAAGAAAATAAAACAGCCAAGCGGCTTGCCAAACAGGCTCATAAATCTCCAAATCCATATAAAAGTAAATGTGTACCTTTTTGTCGGGCATATCATTATATTTCTTTCTGTCTGCTGCCCTGTCAGCCTATACAAATGCATTTCCAAAAAAAATCCAATTTTATTCCCAAAACCAAATCCTTCACGCGTCCAAGCCAAATATCATTCTTAACTCAATTTCCATCCATTATCAATTTTAACTCTTAACTCACCAGTCCAACACCATTTTAGATTCCTGTCTCACGATTCAAAACTTGATTCTACTTGATATATCCCGATTCAATTTCCAGTTAATTGGTTTCAATTTAGTTCATATTTGTTTTCACAAATTTCTGTTAAATTTTGCTTTTGTTCAAACAATTCCCATGGGAGTTTTTAAATAGTTCAGCTCTTTCAAAAATATCCAATATTCCTTTTCAGGATTCAAAACAACTTGTTTTTCTTAAAGCAACTCAAAACAAGATTTTTGGTAGTAATCCGTCACTTAGAACTCGGAAATGAACACTGATGATGTGGCCAGCATCATCAGAGTTATTTCCCAGCTATCAAAGTAAGTTCAATACTATATAACTTTTCAAAATCATATTTAAACATTTTCATTTTTGAAATCTTTTTCAAAATATCCAAACACAATGCTTGTAAAACAAATTTAAAATCTCCCAGGATTTTAAAATTCTCATATTTTAATCCA
Organism: Allium sativum; assembly: GCA_030737875.1. Classification (NCBI taxonomy): domain Eukaryota; kingdom Viridiplantae; phylum Streptophyta; class Magnoliopsida; order Asparagales; family Amaryllidaceae; genus Allium; species Allium sativum. The sequence continues at coordinate 151,119,735 of CM060909.1, read as the reverse complement.
AGTTCATTCGCAAATTCCTTTCCACTTTTAGGAATTTTAATTCCAATTCTGATTTTAATCTCAGATTTAATAAATCTGCTTTTATATTATATGAATTCTAATTGGTTATTTATATAACCATTTTAATTTTAATCAACCAACACATCCAATATATTATAATTTTTCCAATATATATTTTCTTTATATCAAAATATAATATTTCATTTACCCTCTTTCAAAACATAGTGTGTCGGTTTATCGTACTTGAGTGTTTAGAAACCCTTATCGATACAGTGAATCAAACTGATCGACCAGAACTCATAAACAACTCAAACAAATAAATCTCCACAATATAAAACATTTTTTTATAAAATCTACAAATACGTTCACTTGTATATATATACACTCAAACTCAATCTAGGGTATTACTAACCCCATCTCTATTGAGTTATGCCACAGAGCCAAGGTAATCACTTAACTTTCAGCTCTGATACCACTGTAACGACCCAAGAATTTTCGGCCTTGAAAATCGACATAAATACCTTTACCGTAACTCATGCCGACGCTACAAGCACCGAAAACACTGGATAGTTAATGAAAGAAATTAGAGGGTGAGATAAGAAAGAAAGAAATATTAGAATAGAAGAAGAAGAACAACAATACAACACAGAGTCTTACATCGCAGTGGAACAAAATATAATACAGAAATAAATCTTTATTGAGAGCTTTAAAAATACTTACAATATCAGAGTATATCACACAATGGGACAGTTATAATAACCTGTTCCCATATACAACATACAGCGGAATAGTAGCTATATAATATCATATGTCTGAACATCTCCAGCTCGTCTCTAGACTTCCCAGCATTTGGTAACCTGAACCTGTACACCCCGGGCTAACCCGAGCATTTACAAAACACCGGGTCAGTCTGGTGAACCAGAGTAAGATAAACTCGCACAGTATTAAGGGTATCACACAACTTGATTTTAAAGTTAAAATCCTTTCGAAAGAAAAGGATAATCGTAAGACCAAATCCACACATAAATACGGACGGTTTTTACCTTACGATAACCCAAAAACATTTTTGAAACCCATATCTTTTCTGATATTATAATAATGTCTAAATATAAGTAAACAGAAATCTAGCGGAACGCTTGCATCTTACGCTCCACATATATAGTATACAATCAAAACCGTGGGCGCTTATTGGAGATTGGAATTCCGACTTTGACAAGGTATGGGACCACCTGTCGATCGTGTATCTCTAGAGACGAATACACTGGGTTCAACAAGAACGTCTTGCAACCCGGCCCTTACATGACCGACCACTCATTTCGCTTGAGTGTATCGAATGTATATCACCGACGGTTAGGATCAGCAACCGTCTCCCGAAAAGGGACAGCATCGAAACATATATTTAAGAACAAATAGGAATTTCTCTAGATAGGTGATTATACACCCTAATGGGAGCGACCCACATAGCCATGCTGCCTGCCCGATTTTTGTCATTTCCCGGTTGATGAGGCTTGAGGTTAGAGTTTGTTTTTGAAACATCTGATCACCATTCACTTTGAACGCCACATCGTCAGATCCGTCAAATATCACTAATTGACGTCTACAAAAATCTCTAGTTAGAAGCTAAGAGAACGGCTATTCTCCGCCAACGACTATAGCATGTTTGAAGAAATCAATGTACGTGACCTTTGGAAATACTCTGTCAGACATTCGTCCATACAAGTCATCCAGGAACAGGATGAACCGAAGGTACTCTCCTACTGCATCCAATATAGGAATCACCCCATGGATCAGTAGCGAGAAGTCCTTGCAACCCGTAGATTTCAACCATGACAGAGTCACAGCTTATCTCTACTTGCCAGGCAGAGAATATTAGTGGTTCTTCCATTTATGAAAATCCACGGTCTTCGATGCTCCATCTCGATTCTCTTCTGAGATCTTGTCGTATTTGTTGGTCGGAATGGTTTTCGAATATAAATTCGATCCTGGTCTTTCCGTACCAACAATCGTATTGGACAGATTTGATAGTCGGTGATTTAACAATCAAAATATACAGTGTTTCAATCATGACACCCCAACGAGTTCACTGTTTCAGTATTCAGCATCACTTGGCCTTTAACAAACTGATTTACTTTTGCTAAATTTAAAACTTCTAACTCTTTTAATATTTTAAAATACGATAATCGAATTCTTATCACTAACCTCTTTTACGATTACCAACTAATATCATCTTCTGATAATCATGTTGCCGTTCGAGTTGGGGTATTTTAATAACCTCTCAGACCTTGATCAACAACGTTCATATCTTCAGATAAATATCAGTTGTAATCAGAACCCAATATTCCATTTCAGTCTCAAAACAATTTCCATTATAACTGGGATTTGGTTATACAATTCTATAACTCACTTCTTTAACCAGACTCACTTATTTCAAGCTCCCTTCAAATCTATTCAACCATTCCCCACTTTGGAAATCCCATTTCAATTCTCCCCTTTTTACTTGATTTCAATTTCAAATAACGTTAACCTAATATCAACGTTTTTACACTTAAAACCTCATTTACATAATCCTGGTTTTATATAACCCTTTATCTTGATTTCCTTCGACTTAATTCAAATATTAAGCATCCATCTAACTTACTTAATGACCCGCATTTGCAGAGGTATTATAATTAATTAATTTAATTATATAAATATTGATATAGTGAACTAAATGGTGGTTTAATTAAATAATGGTGAATATTTAATTTAAAATAATATATTAAATAATATATTTAATTCTAAAATAATCAGAATTGGCTGAAATGGCGATATGGTGTGAACTGGATCATTTGTGATATTTAATTCAGTTTAGAATTGAATCTGAATAACGAATATATTATTTGAACGAAGTTTGAACGTATAATTATATTATAATTAAAATCGAGCTTGAAATGGCGCTGCAGTTCGTAATTTGGCGATTTGAACTTCAACTGAATGTACAGGATTCGTTTTAAGCCGGATTTCTGTGAAACAAGAAACGTATGGAGCTGGTGGAGTATATCTTTCTAGTGGAAGAGAAAAATCGGGATTTCATAGTGTAGATTTTGATTTATGTCCAAATAAAATTTTAGAAAAGTCGTTGTGGAATTCCTTTATAATTTATAAAGGAATTATTTATATTTTAAAAAGGAATTTCGATATAAATCGAATATCGGGTTGACCCAGATTTGAAATATCGAGTTAGAATCCATGTAAGATTTTTTTTAGAGCTGTAAGATATCGTATACGATAATATTTATTTATTAATATTTTATTTAAATATATTTATATATTTAAATGGGTCATCCAGAGCTTTAAAAATACGTTGTGTGAGCAAACGGAGTCGGAATTCGACGAAACTAGTTTCGTTGGATCCGTAATGTCAAACTCTAGTTGTATGTCCATTTTCATTACGAATGGAGTTCTTATGTAATCAAACGAATATAAAACATCCTATGATAAACAAAACTAGAATATGCTAGGAATATTCTTTAAACCTATTATATATTGCCCTATCCATTCCTAACCCTTATTCTTTCTCGTTCATTTCTTCTGTGGTCAATGCCAAGAAAAAAATCACGCCGCCATCGTTCTCTTCCTCAAAACCCAATATCGTGAGTTTCACAAATCATAAGAAATCAAATAAAAATCCTAAAATGTTGAAATCAATTGTTTTGAGCTCGTGGAAGCAAGAGCTTTCCACTGATGTCCTTCGTTTTATGTGCGATCAGTTTTCCTAAGAGGCGGAAATGTGTACAGTGAGTCTAGGGCTGAAGTAATCTCATTGTTCAAGCTTCGATTCGAGTTTTGGTGGGTTGTTTGTGGTTCAAGAGATAAAACCGCACTTCTGTGATTTGTTTTTGGGTTTTCTCGGTGATGTTTTTGACGATGGTTTATGATGTGCGAACGGATTTCATGGGGGAAAGTCGAGCTGGACATTGAGGAGTTTTAGAGGAGAAGATAGGAGCTGGAGGTCAGGCGGTTGTATTTGTGAGATGGAAGAAGGGGCGTTGGTTGATTAGAGAAGGAGTATGGAAGGAGAGAAAGATCGTGATGGCTGTGAATAAAGGAGGAGCGGAGCGTCGTCTTGAATCATGGAAAAAGATATGGGGTAGTGGATACAAGTTTTCGTTCATGGAATTTGTTTGAATCTATGTTGAGGGTGGCTGACAGCAGTTAGATGGTTTATATACATATTGAAGATGCCATCGTATGGGGCGGGGCTGTTTTGTGACGTCACAGTCACCATAAAGCATTGAGATCAGTTTGTTCTGGCGATTGGAGTCACACGTGAAAACGGGGAGTAGTGAAGTGCGAGTGGTATGATGAGGGATAGTGGATGGGTTCGTTAAGGGTGAAAGGTGAGGCCTGGGAAGCTTCCGAACTGGAAGAGGAAAAACGATGAGGGTACGGTTTGGGTTTAAAGAAGAATGGGCGGAGGAAATTAAGTGGTAAAGCCCAAATTTCATGAAAAGAAAGAAGTGGGCTTAAACGATGATGGGCCGAAGTTAAATAAGAGATCCGACAGGATCGTATAGATAGACACTACACCATGGAACTGACGGGGAGTGAATTGGAGCTGGTTACAATTTATAGCGAAACAAATTGTCGGATCCGAATCAACTACCGAAATTGTTATTTAACGATTAATGGACAATGTGAGTAAACCTCACTAACTCTGTTCAGTTTATATTTTTATAAATTGTACTTTATTTTTGTCAATGCTGATTGATTGTTGTGTATTGATTGTTTGGACTGTTAAATAGATTTGATTGAAAATGTAGATATATTTATATATAAAAGTCGACAATCAAATATTAATTCAGTTCATCAGTATATTTCATGTTGGAAATGAAATTGATGTATATCATATTGTTTAACATCTGTGATGCAGGGAAACAGGTTGGAGGAATCCGACTGGATTCCTCAACAGTTATTTTACTGATTTTTCATATATTGTGATATAGAATCTATTATGTATTGTATATGTTTGGATGATATTGATCATTGCTGTTCAGTATTTTAAATACCATACGGAATACTAGTATGTTAAAAGGAAATTTTCAAAAGTATATTTGAAAAGGAAACATAAATAAAATCAACGGATTTTATAAAAGGGGAAATAGAAATAAAATCAAAGGATTTTATAAGAGAAATAAAATCAAAGGATTTTATAAAAGGGAAAAGATTTATAAAAAGAAAAGGGTTTTATAAATGGAATAGATTTATAAAATCAAAGGATTTTATAAAAAGAAGGAATTTATATATATTCGAAGGATTTTATAAAAGAAGATATTTATTTAGAAATAAATAAATAGGATTATAAAGGTTATTTATTTAGGAAATAAATAAGATGTTATGAATGAGATATTTATTTAGAAAATAAATAGAAACGGAAAGGAAATATTTATTGGTTAATAAATAGAATTGAAAGGAAGCATTTATTTGATAAATAAATAGAAACGAAAAGGAAATATTTATTGGTTAATAAATAGAATTGAAAGGAAGAATTTATTTGTTAAATAAATAGATAAGATAAAAGAAACATTTATTTGTTAAATAAATAGAATTGAAAGGAAGTATTTATTTGTTAAATAAATAGAAAAGATAAAAGAAATATTTATTTGTTAAATAAATAGAATTAAAAAGGGAGTAGTTATTTGTTAAGTAAACAAATAGATAAGGAATAAACGCTGTTAAAAGGAAAATCATTATAAAGAATAAACGCTGTTAAAAGGAAATCTTTATAAAGGAATAAACGCTGTAAAAAGGAAAATCATTTTAAAGAATAAACGCTGTTAAAAGGAAAATCATTATAAGGAATAAACGCTGTTAAAAGGAGATCATTATAAGTGAATAAACGCTGTAAAAAGGAAATCTTTATAAAGAGAATAAAGTTAGTGAATAAGGGTAAACCGACAAGTAGAGTTAATTGAATATTAGTTATTCAATTAGAGTTTATCGAATATCAGTTATTCGAATAAGTGTTAACTAGTTAGAGTTAATCGATTAGGGTTGACCAGTTAGAGTTAATCAGTTAGGGTTAACCAGTTAGAGTGGAGTTAACCAATAGAGAAATTAAATAGAGTTAATTGAATTAGAATAAATCGATCATAGTTATTCGAATCAAGTTAAAAGGAGTTATTGAATATAGTTTATTCGAAGGAAGGTTTTCGAATCTAGTTATGCGTAAAAAGAGATTATCAAATATAGTTATTCGAAGGGAGGAGTTGTCGAATAGAGATTTATTCGAATGAGAGTTACATAAGGAAGTTGTTAAAGGTTTAAAAGATGAACTTACCCTATTTTGAGATTTTAAATGTTGTTCAGTTAAGGTCTGAGAGGTGGTTATACCCCAACTTGATTGACTTCGTTTTTAATTTAGAAATAGTTAAGGTTCGAGAGTGAAAGTGGTTAAGTAAATAAGTATAGTGGTTGAGTTGCCGTCGCGATGTTGATTTAAACATCTGTTTAAATCCAAGTATAGAAGATTTGGAAATGTTTTCCAAATAGAATCAGAAACGTAATCAAAGATTGAAATAAGGAAAATATGAATATATATATATATATATATATATATATATAGATATATATATATATATATGATTGATTTTTGATTGATACAATTTCCATTTGGAAATGATATCGTTGTTTGCACACGTATTTTCCTTCGATAGTTAAATCACTGACTATCGAAGTTTTAACCATTTTAACGTTGTTAATATGGAGAGACCGGTTAGATTATTATCCAAAGAACCACTTTGTATTGGCATAAGCGTTGCGAATCATATATGCCCAAGGAAATTGAAGGCGGAGTTATGCAAGGGCTATCCTGTTTACAGAATAGTGCCTTCGGTTCATCCGATTCCTGGATGACTTGTATGGACGGATGTCTGATAGAGTATTTCCAGACGATCACGTATATTGATTTCTCCAACCGTACGAAGAGTGGAAGCGGAGAAGGAAACTTCTTTTAGCTAACACATAATGTATGGTTGAGGACGTCAATCGGTGATTTGATGGATGTGACGATGTGGCATTCGAAGTGAATCTGGTGTGATGATAAAGCGTAGCTTCTAGCCTCACATCCGGTAAATGACAGAAATCGGGCAAGCAGCATGGCTAAGTCGGTCGCAACGAAGTAGGGTGTATAATCATCTGATCTAGAGTTTCATTTACTTCTAAAAATCTATGGTTGATGTTGTCCCATTCGGAAAACGTTTGCTGATCCCAACCGTTGGTGATATACATTCGATACACTCAAGCGAAATGAGTGGTCGGTCATGTGTGGCCGGGTTGCAAGATGTTCTTGTTGAACCCAGTGTATTCCTCTCTAGAGGTACATTAGCGAAAGGTGGTTCCATACCTTGTCATAGTTGGAAATCCATTACCCAATATGTGCTTGCGGTTTTGATTGTATACTATATATGTAGAACGTGAGATGAAAGCGTTTCTGCTAGATGGTTATTATATTGTGGTGGATAGACATTATTATAATATCAAAAGGTTTTGATATAAAGATAATTTGGATTCTCATAAGGGAAAACCCGTTCCGTTATACGGCGTGGTCTTATGAGATATCATTTACCTGTTTGAACTGTTTTAAACTATTTTACTTACACCAGTCCCATGACTGACCCGGAGTTTATTTTGTTTTGTTTTCCCTAAACTCTTGGGTGCCTAATTTTGTATGGGCAGTCAAGTAGTCAGGATTTACAGATATACTGGAAGAGCTTGGAGTAGGAGGCTTCAGGATCATATAGCTATAGTTTATTTCCGTTGTGTTGTAAGTGTTGTACTTTGATAATGACGTATATTCAAGTACAGATGTATATTTCAAGTTATGTTATATATATTATATGTTATTCGTTCCGCTGTGAGGTTCGTGTTACTCTGATGTTGTGTTCTTCTTCTTCTTCTATTATAAGTTTCTATCTTATCTATCCTCAACCTCTAATTTCTTTCATTAATGACCGGTATTTTCGATCCTTGGATGTTCGATATGTGTTGTATATCGGATAACCAAGATCGTCAAAATCCCGGGTCATTACAGTTGGTATCAGAGCTTAAGTTTAGAATTACCTTGGCTCTGTGACGTGACTCGGTAGAGATAGGGTTAGTAATACCCTAGATTGAGTTTGAGTGTATATATACGAGTGAACGTATTTGTATTTGACATAAAAATTTGTTTTATATTATGGAGATTCATTGGTTGAGTTGTTTATGAGTTCTGGTCGATCAGTTTGATCCACTGTATCGGTAGGAGTTAATAAACACTCGTATACGATGGGTCGTCACGATATGTTTTGAAAAGAGGGTAAATTAAAATAAGTTTACCCAAAGTATACTTTGATATAAAGAAGTATATATATTAGATATATTGGTTGTTATTATAATCGAGGAAGATTATAAAGTGAAATGGTTATGTAAATAATCGATCAAAATTCATATAAGTGAAATATATGAAATTGAAATGAATTAAACATGAATTTAAACCAGAAATTGAGTTAAAATTCTAGAAAATTGGATAAGTGTTTGTAAATGGATTTGGATTAAAAATAAGGAAAATTTAAGATCCTTGGAGATTTTAAATTGTTTTACAAGCAGTGTGAATTATATTTTGAAATGAATTTCAAGGTGGAAATGTTTAGAAATGGTTTTATAGTATTGAACTCACTTCGATCGCTGGAAAATAGATTCTGATGATGACAGCTGCATCATCAGTATTCATTTTCGAGTTGTAAGTGACGAATTACTACCAGAGATATTGTTTTGAAATTGTTTTGGGAAAGACAAGTTGTGTTGAATTTCAAAATGGGATTTGAATATAAGAGAAGTGAAATAGAAATTCAAATGGGATTTATAATATAGAATTTGAATAATAGAAGTGAAATAGATTTGGATAAATAGAAGTGAAATAGACTAAAGAGTTAATTAACAAATTAATTAACGAATTGAGTTAAAACGATCAGGTATAGTTAAAATAGATTGGGCAGGTATAGATATACAAGAGACAGGTTTGGAATATAATATAGAAGTAGAATGCCCGACAAAAGGTATGTATTTAATTTCCATATGAGATTTTATGCGCCGAATCGGCTAGCCGCTTGGCTTTTCTTTTTCTTTTTGGATTGGTGAGGGACATGGGAGGCTATTTGAAATATCCCGATGTTCTCGGTACAAAGGAGGTTATGGCGAATTTTCTGGGAATTTAAGGAGTTAGAATATTTTTAAGATAATTTGATAGTTAGAAATCAACGTATCGAAATATACAGAAGTCGATAAGGAACGAACTTAGAAATAGAATAGTAAAATCAAAAAGGAAGACTAAGAATAAGATCTCGTAAGGATAAAAAGAGAAGGTGTATATGTGTTTAAAAGTGAATCAGTAGTTGTATGGTATTGATTATTCGAGTAAGTAGTCATATCTATTTTGACGTTATAAATGTTATTCAGTCAAGGTCTGAGAGGTAGTTATACCCCAACTTGATTGATTTCATTATTAACAAATAAATAGTAAGATTTCAGGCTCGAAGATCAATGTTGAATAAGAGTTAGTTGAATATAGTATTTGGGTTGTCGTAACGATGTTTTACATAACATCCGTTTTAACCCAAATAAGTGTAAACTTGGAAATAGAATAATAAATATTTCCTAAGTATAGAAATAAACGAGATCGGAAAAGGGATAAGTAATTGGAGTATTTTCCAATTATAAATAGGATTATAATGATTATTGATTTATAAAATAAAGGAAGGCGATATTCGGAAATGTTTTCCAAATAACATAAAAGGCCAATATGGTTATTGAAAATATTTGGTTAACAAATATTGATAAAGAAATAGAGAAGTGATTTAACTAATGGAATATTGATTAAGGGCTCAGTTGAATTTCAAAAAGGAAAATTTGATTTTTGAAAAGAGTCAACTGTTTAAAAACTCCCAGGGAAAGACTGTTTAAATTAAAAACAAATTTAACAGAAATTTGTGAAAGCAGATTTGACTTAAAGTAAAGTCAGTTAAGTGGTAACTGAAGTTGAATTGAAATCAAATAAGATTGGGTTTGTGAAATTAGAATCCGAAATGGTATTGGATTGAGGAGTTAAGGAATTGAAAATCAAGAATTGAACTTGAGTTGAAATGGGATTTGGCTTGGATATAAGCGAATGGTTGTGTTGGAGATAAAAACTGATTTGGAGTTTGATTGGCATGACATTGGTATATGCTGAATTGATAACAGGTGGAAAGGATATAACGATATGCCGACAAAAAGGTACAAGTTTATATTTCTATTGGATATAAGATTTATGAGCCGAATTGGCAAGCTGCTTGGCTATTTGATTTTCTTTTGGGTTGGAGATGGCCCAGAGAGGTGAGTTGGAGTTTGAGATATTGACCAGTACAAAGGAGGTGCTGGCGAAATTTTTCAAAGAGTTAAAGTGTTAGAAAATTTTCAGGAATTTTGGAAATTTTCGTTGATAAGAATTAATTAATAATTTAATTGAAATTAAATTGGTTCAGTTGAAACTGAAGTTAAGAAGTGAACAAATATGTTCTAACCAGTCAATAGGGTCGTTCTCTACCTTAGCAATTTCGAGGACGAAATTATTTTAAGTGGGGAAGAATGTAATGACCCACATTTGCAGAGGTATTATAATTAATTTATTTAATTATATAAATAGTGATATAGTGAATTAAATGGTGGTTTAATTAAATAATGGTGAATATTTAATTTAAAATAATAAATTAAATAATATATTTAATTTTGAAATAATCAGAATTGGCTGAAATGGCGATATGGTGTGAACTGGATCATCTGTGATATTTAATTCAGTTTAGAATTGAATCTGAATAACGAATATATTATTTGAACAAAGTTTGAACGTATAATTATATTTTAATTAAAATCGAGCTTGAAATGGCGTTGCAGTACGTAATTTGGCGATTTGAACTTCAACTGAATGTACAGGATTCGTTTTAAGCCGGATTTCTGTGAAACAAGAAACATGTGGAGCTGGTGGAGTATATTTTTCTAGTGGAAGAGAAAAATCGGGATTTCGTCGTGTAGATTTTGATTTATGTCCGAATCAAATTTTAGAAAAGTCGTTGTGGAATTCCTTTATAATTTATAAAGGAATTATTTATATTTTAAAAAGGAATTTCAATATAAAGCGAATATCGGGTTGACCCAGGTTTGAAATATCGAGTTAGAATCCATGTAAGATTTTTCTAGAGCTGTATGATATCGTATACGATTATATACGATGATATTAATTTATTAATATTTTATTTAATTTTATTTAAATATATTTATATATTTAAATGGGTCATCCAGAGCTTTAAAAATACGTTGTGTGAGCAAACGGAGTCGGAATTCGACGAAACCAGTTTCGTTGGATCTGTAATGTCAAACTCTAGTTGTATGTCCATTTTCATTACGAATGGAGTTATTATGTAATCAAACGAATATAAAACATCCTATGATAAACAAAACTAGAATATGCTAGGAACATTCTTTAACCCTATTATATATTTCCCTATCCATTCCTAACCCTTATTCTTTCTCGTTCATTTCTTCTGTGGTCAATGCCAAGAAAAAAATCACGCCGCCATCGTTCTCTTCCTCAAAACCCAATATCGTGAGTTCCACAAATCATAAGAAATCAAATAAAAATCCTAAAATGTTGAAATCAATTGTTTTGAGCTCGTGGAAGCAAGAGCTTTCCACTGATGTCCTTCGTTTTATGTGCGATCAGTTTTCCTGAGAGGCGGAAATGTGTACAGTGAGTCTAGGGCTGAAGTAATCTCATTGTTCAAGCTTCGATTCGAGTTTTGGTGGATTGTTTGTGGTTCAGGAGATAAAACCGCACTTCTGTGATTTGTTTTTGGGTTTGCTCGGTGATGTTTTTGTCGATGGTTTATGATGTGCGAACGGATTTCATGGGGGAAAGTCGAGCTGGACATTGAGGAGTTTTAGAGGAGAAGATAGGAGCTAGAGGTTAGGCGGTTGTATTTGTGAGAGGGAAGAAGGGACGTTGGTTGATTAGAGAAGGAGTATGGAAGGAGAGAAAGATCGTGATGGCTGTGAATAAAGGAGGAGCGGAGCGTCGTCTTGAATCGTGGAAGAAGATGTGGGGTAGTGGATACAAGTTTTCGTTCATGGAATTTGTTTGAATCTGTGTTGAGGGGGGCTGACAGCAGTTAGATGGTTTATATACATATTGAAGATGCCATCGTATGGGGCGGGGCTGTTTTGTGACGTCGTAGTCACCATGAAGCATTGAGATCAGTTTGTTCTGGCGATTGGGGTACTGACGTGAAACCGGGGAGTAGTGAAGTGCGAGTGGTATGATGAGGGACGGTGGATGGGTTCGTTAATGGTGAAAGGCGAGGCCTGGGAAGCTTCCGAACTGGAAGAGGAAGAACGATGAGGGTACGGTTTGGGTTTAAAGAAGAATAGGCGGAGGAAATTAAGTGGTAAAGCCCAGATTTCATGAAAAGAAAGGAGTGGACTTAAACGATGATGGGCCGACGTTAAATAAGAGATCCGACAGGATCGTATAGAAAGACACTACACCATGGAACTGAAGGGGAGTGAATTGGAGCTGGTTACAATTTATAGCGAAACAAATTGTCGGATCCGAACCAACTACCGAAATCGTTATTTAACGATTAATGGACAATGTGAGTAAAACTCAGTAACTCTGTTCAGTTTAAATTTTTATAAACTGTACTTTATTTTTGTCAATGCTGATTGATTGTTGTGTATTGATTGTTTGGATTGTTAAATAGATTTGATTGAAAACGTAGATATAGTTATATATAAAAGTTGACAATCAAATATTGATTCAGTTCATCAGTATATTTCATGTTGGAAATGAAATTGATGTATATTATATTGTTTAACATCTGTGATGCAGGGAAACAGGTTGGAGGAATCCGACTGGGTTCCTCAACAGTTATTTTACTGATTTTTCATATATTGTGATATATGCTGTGATATAGAATCTGTTATGTATTGTATATGTTTGGATGATATTGATCATTGTTGTTCAGTATTTTAAATACCATACGGAATGCTAGTATGTTAAAAGGAATTTTTCAAAAGTATATTTGAAAAGGAAATTAAATAAAATCAAATGATTTTATAAAAGCGGAAATAGAAATAAAATCAAAGGATTTTATAAGAGAAATAAAATCAAAGGATTTTATAAAAGGGAAAAGATTTATAAAAAGAAAAGGGTTTTATAAAGGGAATAGATTTGTAAAATCAAAGGATTTTATAAAAAGAAGGAATTTATATATATTCGAAGGATTTTATAAAAGGAGATATTTATTTTTGAAATATATAAATAGGATTATAAAGGTTATTTATTTAGGAAATAAATAAGATGTTATGAATGAGATATTTATTTAGAAAATAAATAGAAACGAAAAGGAAATATTTATTGGTTAATAAATAGAATTGAAAGGAAGTATTTATTTGTTAAATAAATAGAAACGAAAGGGAAATATTTATTGGTTAATAAATAGAATTGAAAGGAAGTATTTATTTGTTAAATAAATAGAAAAGATAAAATAAATATTTATTTGTTAAATAAATAGAATTGAAAGGAAGTATTTATTTGTTAAATAAATAGAAAAGATAAAAGAAATATTTATTTGTTAAATAAATAGAATTAAAAAGGGAGTATGTAATAACCCGGAAATCTGGGCCAATTTAAAAAATTTTATTTTGGCAATTTTAGCGAATTTTGATTATTTAAAATGAATTATTTTAAATAATATCGACGAGAAATTTATTTTGAATATAATTCGAACGTATATATTCGTTTGAATCGTCGTTAGAATATAAATATTTATTTATATTTATAAAAGGAATTGAAAATGGCGCGGTAGTTCGATAATTCGATTTCAAACTTCAATTAAATGTACCGGGTGCAAAATAAACCGGATTTTAGTGAAACCAAAAATAATGGGATCTAATTGTGACTATCTTTCCAACGAATCCGAAAAATCAAAATTTCATAGCGGGAATCAAAAGATATGTCCAGTTGAAAATTCTGAATAGTGGTTATGGAATTCAGGCCCTTAAAAATGGAAATTTTGCAAACGACTTCGGATTTCGACAAAACCACTTTTGTTGGGTCCGTAAAGTCAAGTTATTGCTAGATTCCAAATTTCATAATTTTTTGAATCAATATGTGAGCGTGGCAAAGGAAAATGCGTTTGACCAGTTCAGTTGATTTTAATCGACTGGAAAATGACCATTTTTCCAACGGTCTCAGAATTTGACGGAATTAGTTTTGTTAGGACCGTATCGTCAATACGATGTTAGAAAATATTTTTCGGGAATTTTTAGAGTTAGTGTGTGGCCCTGGTAATTTGAAATGTGCGTTTAAATTGAATATACAAAAATTTATATTTTAAATTCAACGGAAATGGGTAGTAACGGTCGAATTGGCCTGCGATACATATCTCATTGTGTTCGGAATGGGGGTAATTAGCTAGGGACGACAGTCGCTGGATCTCGTTCCGAGTTGGAACAAAAAAGTCAACTTTTTAGTAAAAATTAAATTAAATAAATATATTCTCTTCTAGCCTAAACCCCCCTATCTACTTTGACCAAGTCGACACTCAGATTAAAAAAAAAGGAAAAGAGGGCACGAAGCCCTAAGCCACCGTCGCCTCGCGGCTACCCATCACCGCGCCACCGCGCTGCAGGCACGATCACCTCCCTCTCTCCAAGATCCGACGCACCCACCTCCCTCGCTCTAAAAACCCGACGCAGCCCATTGAGCCCTGACCGAAGTCGCGCCATCGTGAAGCACCTGGGAACCGCCAGCGTTGAACCCCGCTGCAAAGCCAAACCCCCACCACCTCGCACGCGCCACCACTTCGCCGGACTACCCTCTGAGCGATGCAACCAAGATGAAGTCAAGGGAGAACTTCCCTGGAGAGAAAACAACAGCAAAAGGTAATTTAAATTAACTAATTTATTAAGTACAAAAGTAAATGTTAATTATATTACATTGTTTAAATTCGTTTTTTTTCTTTATATATAAATACTTAGCAAGAAATGATTTTTAGAAATAAAAAGTTAGGAATTTTTATCGCAAGAAAGGTTGTGATTTTCTTCATGAAAAGGATTCGATTTTCCATAACAGAAAAGATCTGATTTTGAGAAGTAAAAATTTGATTTTTATATATTGAATAGCGAAGTAAAAATTCGATTTTTATATATTGAATAGCGAAGTAAAAAAATATGATTTTTATATATTGAATAACCAAGTAAAAATTCGATTTTTATATATTGTATAGCAAAGTAAAAATTTGATTTTTATATATCGAATAGCGAAGTAAAAATTCGATTTTTATATATTGAATAGCGAAGTAAAAATATGATTTTTTATATTGAATAGCGAAGTAAAAATTCGATTTTTATATATTGAATAGCGAAGTAAAAAAATATGATTTTTATATATTGAATAACCAAGTAAAAATTCGATTTTTATTTATTGAATAGCGAAGTAAAAATTTGATTTTTATATATTGAATAGCGAAGTAAAAAATCGATTTTTATATATTGAATAGCGAAGTAAAAATTCGATTTTTACATATGTAGAGAATACGGGCAAAGAAAGTAAATATACTTCGTCGATTTCAATTCAAAACGTGCTTTATAAATCGTTTTTAAAATTCATTTTCAAAACGGTTTCAACTTCATATTCAATTTCAAATCAAAATTGAATATTCCAATATAAATTTGTTTTAAATTCATTTCAAATCGATTTCAATTCAAATTGATTTCTAATTCAATTTCAGTTCGTTTTCAATTCAATTTCAATTCGAATTCATTTCTATCCGATTTCAATTCGAATTCATTTCTATTCAATTTCAATTCGAATTCATTTCTATTTAGTTTAATTCGAATTCATTTCTTTTCAGTTTCAGTTTGAATTTCAATTCTATTCAAAATATCAGATTTTGAAATCACTTTCGATATTCATTATAAAATGAATAAAATCGATATAAATATCGTTCACGTCAAAATGGCGTCAATCTAATCTACACGGCTTCAAATATTTCTATTTTCAAATATTCCTATTTTCAAATATTTCTATTCAAATATTTCTATTCAAATATTTCTTTTTCAAATATTTCTATTCAAATATTTCTATACAAATATTTCTATTCAAATATTTCTTCTTCAAATATTTCTATTCAAATATTTCTTCTTCAAATATTTCTATTTCTAATATTTCTATTTAAATATTTCTATTCAAATATTTCTTCTTCAAATATTTCTATTTCAAATATTTCTATTTTCAAATATTTCTATTCAAAACTGGAATGAAGCCCAATCAATTACCATAGATTTTATTTCTATGGATTTCCATGCAACGCATGTATATCAACAATGACAAATAATCAACCATCATCCAAAGTGCATTCTACATTGTATAAGCATCAAATATAAATATTCAACGCTTATAACAGTCTGTCAATCAATCGATCGACATACAACTAACTATTGGGATTAGTGTATGTCATATATCACCCCAATACCCGTGTGGGGTTTCAAACAATTAAACACAGATTTTATTTGTGCAGTTGGGCGATGTGTAAAATTTATCGACCCAATCAATATCAGTCAAATGTGTGTATATAAACAAATCATCCGATTTGTTTATTTTTATTTTATTTCATATACACATTAAAAATTCTATTTTTAACTATAAAATATTTTCCACTATAAAATATTTTATTTCATTTCACATCACATCACACAATCAACTACACAACAAAATCAAACAAACAAGCATACATGTCGTCCATGGTCTGTGGACGACGGGTGTCGGGTGCTACTAAACACCGTCTGCATCCTAGTATATATTTTAACTAGAAAATAAAATAAAAGGTGAGAAATTCTCACAGAATTGCTAATCCAATGCCATGACTCTTCTTAGGTAGAAATCTTCGTCGTTCTTGCCTCTTGTCACTTTCTTTGCCCGTATTCTCTACATATGTAAAAATCGAATTTTTACTTCGCTATTCAATATATAAAAATCGAATTTTTACTTCGTTATTCAGTATATAAAAATCGAATTTTTACTTGGTTATTCAATATATGAAAATCATATTCTTTTACTTCGCTATTCAATATATAAAAATCGAATTTTTACTTCACTATTCAATATATAAAAATCATATTTTTACTTCGCTATTCAATATATAAAAATCGAATTTTTACTTCGCTATTCAATATATAAAAATCGAATTTTTACTTCGCTATTCAATATATAAAAATCGAATTTTTACTTGGTTATTCAATATATAAAAATCTTATTTTTTTACTTCGCTATTCAATATATAAAAATCGAATTTTTACTTCGCTATTCAATATATAAAAATCAAAATTTTACTTTGCTATTCAATATATAAAAATCGAATTTTTACTTCTTAAAATCAGATCTTTTCCGTTATGAAAAATCGAATCCTTTTCATGAAGAAAATCACAACCTTTCTTGCGATAAAAATTCCTAACTTTTTATTTCTAAAAATCATTTCTTGCTAAGTATTTATATATAAAGAAAAAAAAATGAATTTAAACAATGTAATATAATTAACATTTACTTATATACTTAATAAATTAGTTAATTTAAATTACCTTTTGCTGTTGTTTTCTCTCTAGGGAAGTTCTCCCTTGACTTCATCTTGGTTGCATCGCTCAGAGGGTAGTCCGGCGAAGTGGTGGCGCGTGCGAGGTGGTGGGGATTTGGCTTGGCAGCGGGGTTCAACGCTGGCGGTTCCTAGGTGCTTCGCGATGGCGCGACTTCTGTCAGGCTCAATGGGCTGTGTCGGGTTTTTAGAGGGAGGGAGGTGGGTGCGTCGGATCTTGAAGAGAGGGAGGTGATCGCGCCTTGAGCACGGTGGCGCGGT
Organism: Allium sativum; assembly: GCA_030737875.1. Lineage (NCBI taxonomy): Eukaryota > Viridiplantae > Streptophyta > Magnoliopsida > Asparagales > Amaryllidaceae > Allium > Allium sativum. Next base: position 151,101,775 of record CM060909.1, on the reverse strand, counting down.
GATGGGTAGCCGCGAGGCGACGACGGCTTAGGGCTTCGTGCCCTCTTTTCCTTTTTTTTTAATCTGAGTGTCGACTTGGTCAAAGTAGATGGGGGGGGTTTAGGCTAGAAGAGAATATATTTATTTAATTTAATTTTTACTAAAAAGTTGACTTTTTTGTTCCAACTCGGAACGAGATCCAACGACTGTCGTCCCTAGCTAATTACCGCCATTCCGAACACAATGGGATATGTATCGCAGGCCAATTCGACCGTTACGACCCGTTTCCGTTGAATTTAAAATATAAATTTTTATATATTCAATTTAAACGCACATTTCAAATTACCAGGGCCACACACTAACTCTAAAAATTCCCGAAAAATATTTTCTAACATCGTATTGACGATACGGTCCTAACAAAACTAATTTCATCAAATTCTGAGACCGTTGGAAAAATGGTCATTTTCCAGTCGATTAAAATCAACTGAAACTGGTCAAACGCATTTTCCTTTGCCACACTCACATATTGATTCGAAAAACTATGAAATTTGGAATCTAGCAATAACTTGACTTCACGGACCCAACAAAAGTGGTTTCGTTGAAATCCGAAGTTGTTTGCAAAAATTTCATTTTTAAGGGCCTGAATTCCATAGCGACTATTCAGAATTTTCAACTAGACATATCTTTTGACTCCCGCTATGAAATTTTGATTTTTCGGATTCGTTGGAAAGATAGTCACAATTAGATCCCACTATTTTTGGTTTCACTAAAATCCGGTTTATTTTGCACCTGGTACATTCAATTGAAGTTTGAAATCGAATTATCAAACTACCGCGCCATTTTCAATTCCTTTTATAAATACAAATAAATATTTATATTCTAACGACGATTCAAACGAATATATACGTTCGAATTATATTCAAAATAAATTTCTCGTCGATATTATTTAAAATAATTCATTTTAAATAATCAAAAATCGCTAAAATTGCCAAAATAAAAATTTTAAATTGGCCCAGATTTCCGGGTTATTACAGAGTAGTTATTAGTTAAGTAAACAAATAGATAAGGAATAAACGCTGTTAAAAGGAAAATCATTATAAAGAATAAACGCTGTTAAAAGGAAATCTTTATAAAGGGATAAACACTGTAAAAAGGAAAATCATTTTAAAGAATAAACGCTATTAAAAGGAAAATCATTATAAGGAATAAACGCTATTAAAAGGAGATCATTATAAGTGAATAAACACTGTAAAAAGGAAATCTTTATAAAGAGAATAAAGTTAGTGAATAAGGGTAAACCGACAAGTAGAGTTAATTGAATATTAGTTATTCAATTAGAGTTTATCGAATATCAGTTATTCGAATAAGTGTTAACCAGTTAGAGTTAATCAATTAGGGTTGACCAGTTAGAGTTAATCAGTTAGGGTTAACCAGTTAGAGTGGAGTTAACCAATAGAGAAATTAAATAGAGTTAATTGAATTAGAATAAATCGATCGTAGTTATTCGAATCAAGTTAAAAGGAGTTATTGAATATAGTTTATTCGAAGGAAGGTTTTTGAGTCTAGTTATTCGTAAAAAGAGATTATCAAATATAGTTATTCGAAGGGAGGAGTTATCGAATAGAGATTTATTCGAATGAGAGTTACATAAGGAAGTTGTTAAAGGTTTAAAAGATGAACTTACCCTATTTTGAGATTTTAAATGTTGTTCAGTTAAGGTCTGAGAGGTAGTTATACCCCAACTTGATTGACTTCGTTTTTAATTTAGAAATAGTTAAAGTTCGAGAGTGAAAGTGGTTAAGTAAATTTAGTAAATAAGTATAGTGGTTGAGTTGTCGTCGCGATGTTGATTTAAACATCTGTTTAAATCCAAGTATAGAAGATTTGGAAATGTTTTCTAAATAGAATCAGAAACGTAATCAAAGATTGAAATAAGGAAAATATGAATATATATATATATATATATGATTGATGATTGATTGATAGAATTTCCATTTGGAAATGATATCTTTGTTTGCACACGTATTTTCCTTCGATAGTTAAATCATAGACTATCGAAGTTTTGACCATTTTAACGTTGTTAGTATGGAGAGACCGGTTGGATTATTATCCAAAGAACCACTTTGTATTGGCATAAGCGTTGCGAATCATATATGCCCAAGGAAATTGAAGGTGGAGTTATGCAAGGGCTATCTTGTTTACAGAGTTGTGGCTTCGGTTCGTCCTGTTCCTGGATGACTTGTATGGACAGATGTCTGATAGAGTATTTCCAGACGATCACGTATATTGATTTCTCCAACCGTACGAAGAGTGGAAGCGGAGAAGGAAACTTCTTTTAGCTAACACATAATGTATGGTTGAGGACGTCAATCGGTGATTTGATGGATGTGACGATGTGACATTCGAAGTGAATCTGGTGTGATGATAAAGCGTAGCTTCTAGCCTCACATCCGGTAAATGACAGAAATCGGGCAGGCAGCATGGCTAAGTCGGTCGCACCGAAGTAGGGTGTATAATCACCTGATCTAGAGTTTCATTTACTTCTAAAAATCTATTGTTGATGTTGTACCATTCGGGAAACGGTTGCTGATCCCAACCGTTGGTGATATACATTCGATACACTCAAGCGAAATGAGTGGTCGGTCATGTGTGGCCGGGTTGCAAGATGTTCTTGTTGAACCCAGTGTATTCCTCTCTAGAGGTACATTAGCGAAAGGTGGTTCCATACCTTGTCATAGTTGGAAATCCATTACCCAATACGTGCTTGCGGTTTTGATTGTATACTATATATGTAGAACGTGAGATGAAAGCGTTTCTGCTAGATGGTTATTATATTGTGGTGGATAGACATTATTATAATATCAAAAGGTTTTGATATAAAGATAATTTGGATTCTCATAAGGGAAAAACCCGTTCCGTTATATGGCGTGGTCTTATGAGATATCATTTACCTGTTTGAACTGTTTTAGACTATTTTACTCACACCAGTCCCATGACTGACCCGGAGTTTATTTTGTTTTGTTTTCCCTAAACTCTTGGGTGCCCAATTTTGTACGGGCAGTCAAGTAGTCAGGATTTACAGATATACTGGAAGAGCTTGGAGCAGGAGGCTTCAGGATCATATAACTATAGTTTATTTCCGCTGTGTTGTAAGTGTTGTACTTTGATAATGACGTATATTCAAGTACAGATGTATATTTCAAATTATGTTATGTATATTATATGTTATTCGTTCCGCTGTGAGGTTCATGTTACTCTGATGTTGGGTTCTTCTTCTTCTATTCTAAGTTTCTATCTTATCTATCCTCACCCTCTAATTTCTTTCATTAATGACCGGTATTTTTGATCCTTAGATGTTCGATATGTGTTGTATATCGGATAACCAAGATCGTCAAAATCCCGGGTCATTACACTTACTCTCTCGTATTCGCTTCAACTTCTCTTTATAACTTCGTTATAAAAATTCGGGTTTTAAATATAACCCTACTCATAAACTACTCTCACCATCTCTTTGATTTCATTTCACTTTGATTACTTTTGAAAAGTAATTTTCTAAGTTTTTAGTAATCAAACTAATAATTTATCTCAATCATTAACTACATTAGTAGTTAATTTCTTTATTAATTAAAATAAATAGTAAATCCTTTTTTAAAAACCTTATTTACATTTAAACATGATTCATTACTATTTTAATTGAAACACATCCATTTGATAATCAATTTCAATTCAAACTGGTCGATTTAATTGATTCAAACTCGATTATCTCATTAACCGATTCTAATTAATCCTCACATTAAATTAATTAAAAATATATTTAATTTAAATAATTCCATTAATTGTTTTCTTTATAGAAACAACTATCCAAATCTTACCATTCGATTTATTCCTTATCCTTGTACTTACAAATCTGATTAACGTCAGATTTGACTTTATAAAATCAAACAAAGTCTTAAATAAATAGATTATTTATTTATTTCTCTATTTATAACTTTTATTCAAAAAAATATTTTTCAAAGATCTGACTCCAGTTATAAAATAAATTTTATAACTTCATCTCTATCGACTCACCCGACGGTGAATCAATTTTTTTAAAACAATTGGTTTTATAGGCCATACGCTGCCAAATACCCAACCAATATCACCCATTGGTTTAAACAAATAAATGTTGAACATTCAATAATCGACCATCAAATCAATCACCCCAAACAGGACAGTTCATATATGATAATATGAAAATAAATAGTATATTTGAGGAATCCGGTTGGATCCCTCCAACCTGTTCTTCCCTGTATTCACAACGGTTGTCACAAACTAGATCTTTTTAGTTTCATTTAATCGGTAACAATAAATAATGGCCATCTAACATCAACCACACGCAATTCAAACAATTCAACAATTTAAAACACGTTTATTTTATAAACGTGACCAACCAAGGTGAGTTACCTTTATTGGAACCAATCGTAAAAATTACGATTTGGTATTTTACTGAAATTAAACACAGTTTAATTTCATTAGTTAAATCAACAAACAATGTATAACTAGCAAACAGGCAACCATCAACAAGCAGAGCACACGAAATAAAAACCCAATTTATATAAAATATAAATGGGAAAAACTGAGTGAGATTAACTCACCTTGACTCGATTTCGTTGAAATGGTATGTTTTAATTAAATTAAACAAGTGTTTAATTTAATTAAAAATCCCGTTTGATTCCAGTTCCTTTCCAGTTCCGTTCCATGACGTCGTACTCGTAACGATGATCCAATGACATCTTATTTGTCTGATTCTGATAATGTAATAACGAGTTATTAATATTTTAAGGTTAATAGGTTCTAAATTAAAACTAATTAAATCTAATTTACGGTTTAGTTTTAAATCAATTACATTAGGTAAAACAAATACTCAGGCCCGATTAAACACCTTGCTTTCTGTTCAACTGGTAATCTAACCACGATGCTTCTGGTTCCATTCTGTTAACCAAAACACAAATATTATAAATGTTATAAGTTAACACGAATATATTAATATAATTATTAATCTCAAAAATCAAAGTTTAACTAATCAAATAAATTACGTTTTTAAAGTCCATTGTTAATGGCCGACTAAAGCTTGTTACCGCTGCTTCCTTATCTGTTCAATAACTAACAACAAACGGTAAAAAATAACATAGGGTTTGTAGTTAAATGATGAACATAAATGACGAACTAATTACTTCCAATACAGGATAGTCGGAACCTTTCTCCTCTTTTCCGTTCTATTCCATAGTGCCCAAATATACCTGCACCGAATTCCTATTTAAATTAGTCCATGCTATATGATAATTAAATCCTTTAATTAAAAATTAGTTAACTTAATCATAGTTAATTATACTTAACCACGTATTCACGCTTTTCGTTTGGACCAGAACAGAATGAATTTTGTACTTCGTTTCCACTTCTTTTGCTCTAGGTTACTCATGCTTTCACCATCGCTGCACCCTCAAAAACCACAGCCTTTCATCCTCCCTTGTTTTGCGTTCAACTTCCTGTACACAACCGCCCCTCACACAAATCTCGGTTCCATCCTTCACGGTTTCACAGAGAACCCAAACACCCGACGCCTTTCTACAGAAATCAGGACCGAAGTTTCCTTTGGAAACTACTTCTCGCGTTTTGTAATGGCGGGAATTTTCGACCCAGAAAATCAACATAAAAACACACTGTTGACTATTCAAGCATCGAAAACACCAGGACATTAATAGAAGAATTTAGAGGGTGAGAAAGAAAAGATAGAACTAATAGAATAGAAGAAGAAGAAGATCACAACTGAACAGAATCAGAGTAACACGAAACTCGCAGCGGAACAAAATAAGATGTATTATATAACATAACTTTGAATACAAAACTGTATTGTATATACATACCATTATCAGAGTACAATACATCATATCACAGCGGAAATAACTCTACATAACTAATGGTGAAGCTTCCTGCTTTTGAGCTCCTCCAAGTGAATCTGCAAAGCCTGAAACACTTGACTGCCCGTACAAATTTGGGCACCCAAGAGTTTAGGGAAAACAAACAAAATAAACTCTGGGTCAGTCATGGGACTGGTGTGAGTATATTCCAACCATACTGTTTTACTTTGAAAATCCTTTTCAAAACAAGAAGATAATAGTAAGACCAGCCCACACATAAACATGGACGGTTTTTACCTTACTATAACCCGAAATATTCTTGATATCAAAACTAGTGATATTATGATAATGTCTAAACAAATAATTATACAAGTAGCAGAACGCTTGCATCTCACGTTCCACATATATATAGTATAAAACCATAAACCGCAGGGCGCTTATCGGAGAATGGATTTCAACAGACAAGGTATGGGAGCACCTTCTGAATAGTGTACTCTAGAGGAGATACACTCAGGGTTCAACAAGAACGTCTTGCAACCCGGCCACACATGACCGCTCACTCATTTAGCTTGAGTGTCGCGAATATATTGCCACCACGGTTGCAGGCCATCCAACCGTCATCCGAAGATACAGAATCGAAAAGAAGTATAAATATGAATTTTCTCTAGATCGGTGACAATACACCCTGCTTGGGGATGACCCAACTAGCCATGCTGCCTAGCCCAACTTCTGTCATTCCTGGTTGTGAGGCTAGAGGCTACGTTTATCTTCACAACATCTGATCACCATTCACTTTGAATGTCACATCGTCAAATCCGTAATCACACATTGATTACACAAATGCACACTGGGTGTAGAATAAAGAGAAGTTATCTTCTCCCCACCAACTTGGTATATTCGTAAAATCAACGGCATGACCGTTGGAAATACTCTGTCAGACACTCGTCCATACAAGTTGTCCTGGGACTGGACAAACAAAAACACACCATTCTATAACTGGTCCATCCTTGCATTTAACTCCATCTTCAATTATCTTCAGCATATCTAATTCGCAATGATTATGCCTATACGGAGTGGTTTCCGGATAATATATCCAACCGGTCTCTCCGTATTGACAACGATGGTCAAAACACTTCGATAGTCGGTTATTTAACCATCGAAGTTAAAACAAACATCCATTCTAATGTATAACTAAACACCACACAACCACGGGCACTTTTATTTGACATTCGTTTTATTTTTCGAATTCTCATATCTTACCAGATATTTCTCAAATCCCGTTTTAGCCTTTTCATACTTCTTGGAAAACATTTCCAGTTATTATAAACTCTTATTCTTTCATGTTCCAGAAACATACGTTATTAACGTTCGAAACATTTTCATTCTTTTCACATTCCTTGGTTTCTACACTTGGTTCGTATACCCTATCTTCATTGGAAAATATTTCCAATTTCATTATAAATATTTTAATCGGCCAACCGTTTACTTTTAAAACATAATTCACTTTAAAATGTGAATACCATTTCTGTTATAGAAATCTGAATACCTTTATCAATTAACTCTTTATTCAAGTAATACTTATCTCGTTTACCGAAATCTCTTTCATACTTTTTCACTCCTATTCCACTTTATAAACTCTGTCTCTAAGTCAACTTCTTATCTAATCGATATCAAGTTTATAACTAAATACTGACTCATATCCTATTAACATTTATTTGTTTAAACTAAATGTTAATTATTCTATCAGATTATAATCCCTAAAAATAGTTTACTTTTAATACATTCGACACCGTCGAATTCTAATTACAAATCCTAATTATTTAATTCTAATCACATTTCGAACATCGAAATGTTGTCCTCAGTTTCTAATACGATTCCCCCATTTCTTTTTCTAAACTCTTTCTTATATTTCTTTGAACAAACGTCGTTACTTATTACTCTAGAATAAGTGGATTTCAAACCAAACTGTTAGATTTCCTAGGAAGTGCTGCTATATATAAAAGTCATGCTTAAGTCTAATCAATAGCAGTTAATTTGTGGCTATAGTTCTAAACTTGTTATACGCTGTAATATTCTCCTTATAACTAATCTCAACATTTCAGTCACACTTACCTTATCAACAGCGTTATTTTTATCGCTATAGTTCAACTTGTCATACGCTGTAATATTCTTTGTTATAACTAATCTTGACATAACAGTCGCACTTATCTTATCAACAACGTTATTTCATCGCTATAATTATAAGACTTGCATATGCTGCCATATTCCTTTTATACAAAAATCTTGACATCTCTTTCCGTTACAAAAATCTTGACATCTCTTTCTGTTACAAAAATCTTGACATCTCTTTCTGTTACAAAAATCTTGACATCTCTTTCCGTTACCAAAAATCTTGACATCTCTTTCCGTTACAAACTGATATTGTTCCTCGGTAATAGCGAAGCCGTTCAAGTTGGGGTATTTTATTTACCTCTCAGACCTTGATCGACAACGTTCTTACCTTAGAACCGATACAAGTCTGTATTCAAATTCCTTATTACTTAATATATTTATTAAATCGTATTTCCTTGTTGTATTTTGGAATATGGTTTTACAACACCATATTCTTACTTTGGAATCTCTGTGGTTTATGAATATTTAATTTAAACATTAACTCTTTGCTTTCTCCATTTCCCAGTTCTTATCTATAACCTCTTAAATGGTAATTAACTCTCATTAATTTCGATAAACTTATTTCTAACCTGTTTTCATTAGATTAATTAAAGACCAATTAATCTAATAATCATGTTCCCAAATAACAGTCGATTAAATCAACTTATTTCCATCAGTAAATTCGTTAACTGATTTTAAATTACTTCTTAACATTAGATTAATCTAATCAATCTAATGATATCTCTAAATTATTTATCTTAAATATAATTATCCAAATATTTAATCGTCGGATAGTTTTTACTTTATAAACTTGTTTAAATATCAAAAATCACTTTTATTTGCTTTATAAAAACGAACTCTAAAATACTGGTTTATAATAGAACTTCTATTATAATTTAAAACTTCACTTTAATTATAAAAATATAATTTCTATAATTAACTTCATTGATTTGCCTGACGGTAAATCAGTTTCTTAACAAAACGATGGTTTTACGGTCGACTATTAACACTTTCTAAATCGATATCGTTTATTTATTTAATCTAAACAAATGTTGAATTTCCGTTCAACATCAATATTCACACCGGGTTTTAAATATAATTCGGGTTCAAACAGTGCATACACAACAAACAGTACATATAAATATCGAGGAATCCGGTCGGATTCCTCCAACCGGTTTCCGCATCCACAGATGTCAGTCAACACAATTTACACTAACTCTATACTAGGGGATATTTTAATCGATGAAATCAGTGTCCAACCGATGATGTGTACATATGCAACGATATAAATATTTAACCAATTTAATTGAAATCTACCTAATCGACCATCATACAGCATTCAAACAACATTTAAAATATAATTAAAATATTTTAAATAGATCAGAGTGAGTGATTTTACTCACCTTTGCGCGTTAACCGTTAAATAACGATTTGCATCAGTTCGATTCCCCGTCGAGTTGTTGCTCCCAGACCAACCCGACGCTGCTCCATATGTTGATGTACCAACCCAAAAATCCACGTACAACTTCTCTGTCCTCAACGCAATTTCGCCCCGCTCCTAGTATTACACGCACAGGTTTCTATTCCCATGCACACGCCGGTGACTTCATTCACCAGACCCCGGTACTTTCCTCGACGCCATCCTCGAGGCCTCCTTGACTGATACACGTACTGCACCGACACCTTCCTCGCCAACATCTGATTTAGCCATAACCAGGTCTGACTTAATTTACGTGCATAGTTTTCCACTTTTATCTTGCCTTGGTCTGTTAGCCACACGTTAAAACTTCCTTTCATTTGAACAACATTATAGCATGCCCCAACGTTCACGTTTCCAGACCTCATCATCCGCCCTCATACAACCGGTAGCTCCCCTATCCAGTTTACAGTAAAACCCATGAGGAAAACACTGCTGTACACACTACCCACTACAATGAATACATGGACAAAGATAATCCCCTTAACAAAACAAACACATGCTTTGTTTCCACTGGACAACCGTCTGCTCTATGGTAACCAACTCCATTCGCCAAAATAACTTCTCCCCCCTCATGAACCATCGCCCCCATACAAACGCCACTGCCATTTACTAGTACCTTACAGTTACAGCAACCCTCCCGAACTTAAAACAAACATTTAACGTGCATCTCCCCCCGATCCATGTTCATACGCAAGCTCCATTTCTTCACCAACATGTACGCTACCACCACCATCCAGTGTATACACTATCCTGCATGCCCACAGTAATGCCCATTCACCCTCTCGTGCTCCTTCACTTGCGGTTCCAGGCTCTCTTCATGGTGCAAAGGAAAACCACTAACGAAAAATGCCCAACAGCCTATATTATCATTTCCTCTTGTCGGTTCTCAGCAAATCGCGTCACCAACCCATGCATGAAAATGAACTAATTCTTTACCTATCTCTCTCCAATATTAGAACCAACACGATGACCATGCTACAACTTCATTGTACCATCCACCATTTAGAATGCGTCAACACTTCTCTATCGCCCAACCGATAACATATGAGCGATCCTAAAACTTCGCAGATCTCAACTATGGAATCCATCGGGAGCTTTTCTCTCGAGCCAAGGTTTTATCGCACCAAAATGGTTTAGTTTTGTCTTCCCAATGGGATTTCGTTTCTCTTTTTGTTTTGGGTGTGGGAGGTTCTTCAGCGATATATATAAAGGAGAAACCGAGGATACGCTTTATGTCATTTCTACACAATAGGGTAAGGTGTTTAGGAGTATGGTTTATTTTTCCCTGTACGTTTAGAAGCATGGCATGAGGCTTATAGGGTAGGCGTGTGAATAGTATGTGATGGTGATTATTCAGTTTTAGAGTATGGGTTGCACGATCTCTCATGACATAGGGTATGGTTTCGTTTGGGTGTATACTAGTTTAAGGTAGGCTACATGTTCAGGAAATTAGGGAATATGATTTTAATTTGATTTAAAGTTTTCGTTTTATACAGGAATCATAACTTAAGGTTTAAGAAATGCAAGTACTACACGCTTAAATGGAGGAGAGTAGCCATGTTAAGATGGTGACCACTCATGCAGCTAGCCTGCGTTTCTAGGAGGGATAGGTTGTACAGTTTCTCTTAATGGCCAAGGTAAAGAAATATAATTATATGTATATATGTTTAAAAGTTTAGTCTACCCCATTATATAAAATTTTATTCATGTCCGAGCCGCTACCGACAGAAATGAGGATACGGTCGTGTCCAACGAGGTGTCACGATCCCGAAAATATAATAATACCGGTAGATTGACTCATTCTGTGAAATCCCGAAATACCGATACAGGGTGCACAATACTCCAAATAAAAAGTTGCATATTAAATTAATTAAAAATTACAGTAAAATTCTAAAAATTAAATTATTGCTGCGCCTCAAAAGGACCTTGTCCCGATTTGTACCAGATATCAAGTTATATTCAAATAAACGTTACGGTCGATATATGCTTCTACAGCGACTTTTTGAATATTTGATTTAGACATATCTTGCAGTCGGTATGGCGAAATCTCCATTTTCCACTTTCGTTGGAAAGATACCGTTCAACAGATTCCAACGTTTCTCATTTCGAAGAAATCTGATTTAAAATGAGTCTGGTACACTCAGTTGAAGTTCAGAACGTTAATTTACGAACTGCAGCGTCGTTATGGGCTCAATTATAATTAATATATATCTTTATACGTTCAACTTCGTTTTAATTAATATATAAATCCACTTATATTACAAATTCAATATTTAAACTGATTTAAATATTCAAATACAAACCGACAAAAATGCGCGACGTTACAGACCTTCCCCCTTAAAATAATTTCGTCCTCGAAATTGCTAAGATATGGAAAATGCTACAATCTCTGTTATAACATGGTTAAAAATCTTTTTGGTTTACTTCATAATTCCAATTCCCACTGAACTTATTATTTCCAATTAAAATATTAGTTTCTTCTTATTTCGAATGTTTTCAAAATTCTGAAAATTTCCTAACGGCTTAAAATTTCAGAGGATTTCGCCAGCATCTCCTCTGCACGGCTCACTCGGTACTACAACCACTTGCCTTTCTGGGCGTTCTTCAATTCAAAAGAAAATCAAACAGCCAAACGCTTTGCCCAAACTGACTTAGAAAAATCTCATACTCGTATATAAACATGTACCTTCTCTATTGGGCATTCAACTCTATCGCTGCCATCTGCTATCAAACCAGCATATCCAAGCATCCTTGGTTGATCTCCCATCAATCCGTTCTCAAACCAGTCTTTCGCTTTTACTAAGCCAAATTTCTATTTCAACTCCGATTCCACTCTCAGTTCTTAACCTTGTTAAGTTTTATTACGACATTCCATTTACTGATTTATTTCTCAAATCAGTTATCTCCATCTCTAATTCAAAATTCGATTCTTATTCTCCAAGAATCAATTCATTTTTAATAACTCGAATCTCCAATATTTTTCTTTTATAATTTTCATTCTGGTTCTTTCCAAATTCAGTCCAGTTTTGTTATCCTTGTTTAAATTCCATTTTTTTATCATTTCAACTCCATAAGTTAAATTTTTATTTCAGAATTCAAATTCCTGGGATTTATTTCAAATCAGTTTGAAATCATATATAATTCAAAACATTTGAATTTCTGACAACTTGTTTCTCAAACAATACAAAACAAAATCTTTGGTAGTAATCCGTCACTTGCCAGCTCGAAAATGAACACCGATAATGTCGCTATCATCATCGGAATTTATTTTCCAGTCATCAAAGTGAGTTCAATACTGTTATCATTTTTCAAAACTCATTTTTCAAACATTTTCATTTTGAATATTACTTCAAAATATCATTCACAGCACTTGGAAAACAAATTTTCAAATCTCCCAGGATTTTAAAATTCCCTTATATTTTATCCAAATTCAATTTCAATTCTTTTCCAAGTTTCTAGAGTTTTATTTCAATTCTGGTCTTTAATTCAGATTCAGCTCATCTGATTTTGCATATCATACTTATATAATATTTCGATCGGTTATTTATATAACCAACTCAATTATATATCTTATTTGACCATAACAACGATCAATAATATAATAATCTCAAGATATATATTTCTTTTATATCAAAATATATTTTTCGGGTAAAATATTTTTATTTACCCCTTTTCAAAACATACTGTGTCGAATTACTCTGTTCAAGAGTTTAGAAACACCTATCGACGCAGTTTGCATTACTGTTTCGACCAGAATTTATAAACCACTCGACTGACCAGTCAACACAATATAAAACGGTTTTTATATAAATCTGCAAATACGTTCACTCGTATATATACACTCAACTCAATCTGGAGTATTGCTAACTCCATCTCTATTGAGTGACGCCACAGAGCCAAGGTAATCACTTAACCTTATGCTCTGATACCATCTGTAATGGCGGGAATTTTCGACCCAGAAAATCAACATAAAAACACACTGTTGACTATTCAAGCATCGAAAACACCAGGACATTAATAGAAGAATTTAGAGGGTGAGAAAGAAAAGATAGAACTAATAGAATAGAAGAAGAAGAAGATCACAACTGAACAGAATCAGAGTAACACGAAACTCGCAGCGGAACAAAATAAGATGTATTATATAACATAACTTTGAATACAAAACTGTATTGTATATACATACCATTATCAGAGTACAATACATCATATCACAGCGGAAATAACTCTACATAACTAATGGTGAAGCTTCCTGCTTTTGAGCTCCTCCAAGTGAATCTGCAAAGCCTGAAACACTTGACTGCCCGTACAAATTTGGGCACCCAAGAGTTTAGGGAAAACAAACAAAATAAACTCTGGGTCAGTCATGGGACTGGTGTGAGTATATTCCAACCATACTGTTTTACTTTGAAAATCCTTTTCAAAACAAGAAGATAATAGTAAGACCAGCCCACACATAAACATGGACGGTTTTTACCTTACTATAACCCGAAATATTCTTGATATCAAAACTAGTGATATTATGATAATGTCTAAACAAATAATTATACAAGTAGCAGAACGCTTGCATCTCACGTTCCACATATATATAGTATAAAACCATAAACCGCAGGGCGCTTATCGGAGAATGGATTTCAACAGACAAGGTATGGGAGCACCTTCTGAATAGTGTACTCTAGAGGAGATACACTCAGGGTTCAACAAGAACGTCTTGCAACCCGGCCACACATGACCGCTCACTCATTTAGCTTGAGTGTCGCGAATATATTGCCACCACGGTTTCAGGCCATCCAACCGTCATCCGAAGATACAGAATCGAAAAGAAGTATAAATATGAATTTTCTCTAGATCGGTGACAATACACCCTGCTTGGGGATGACCCAACTAGCCATGCTGCCTAGCCCAACTTCTGTCATTCCTGGTTGTGAGGCTAGAGGCTACGTTTATCTTCACAACATCTGATCACCATTCACTTTGAATGTCACATCGTCAAATCCGTAATCACACATTGATTACACAAATGCACACTGGGTGTAGAATAAAGAGAAGTTATCTTCTCCCCACCAACTTGGTATATTCGTAAAATCAACGGCATGACCGTTGGAAATACTCTGTCAGACACTCGTCCATACAAGTTGTCCTGGGACTGGACAAACAAAAACACACCATTCTATAACTGGTCCATCCTTGCATTTAACTCCATCTTCAATTATCTTCAGCATATCTAATTCGCAATGATTATGCCTATACGGAGTGGTTTCCGGATAATATATCCAACCGGTCTCTCCGTATTGACAACGATGGTCAAAACACTTCGATAGTCGGTTATTTAACCATCGAAGTTAAAACAAACATCCATTCTAATGTATAACTAAACACCACACAACCACGGGCACTTTTATTTGACATTCGTTTTATTTTTCGAATTCTCATATCTTACCAGATATTTCTCAAATCCCGTTTTAGCCTTTTCATACTTCTTGGAAAACATTTCCAGTTATTATAAACTCTTATTCTTTCATGTTCCAGAAACGTACGTTATTAACGTTCGAAACATTTTCATTCTTTTCACATTCCTTGGTTTCTACACTTGGTTCGTATACCCTATCTTCATTGGAAAATATTTCCAATTTCATTATAAATATTTTAATCGGCCAACCGTTTACTTTTAAAACATAATTCACTTTAAAATGTGAATACCATTTCTGTTATAGAAATCTGAATACCTTTATCAATTAACTCTTTATTCAAGTAATACTTATCTCGTTTACCGAAATCTCTTTCATACTTTTTCACTCCTATTCCACTTTATAAACTCTGTCTCTAAGTCAACTTCTTATCTAATCGATATCAAGTTTATAACTAAATACTGACTCATATCCTATTAACATTTATTTGTTTAAACTAAATGTTAATTATTCTATCAGATTATAATCCCTAAAAATAGTTTACTTTTAATACATTCGACACCGTCGAATTCTAATTACAAATCCTAATTATTTAATTCTAATCACATTTCGAACATCGAAATGTTGTCCTCAGTTTCTAATACGATTCCCCCATTTCTTTTTCTAAACTCTTTCTTATATTTCTTTGAACAAACGTCGTTACTTATTACTCTAGAATAAGTGGATTTCAAACCAAACTGTTACATTTCCTAGGAAGTGCTGCTATATATAAAAGTCACGCTTAAGTCTAATCAATAGCAGTTAATTTGTCGCTATAGTTCTAAACTTGTTATACGCTGTAATATTCTCCTTATAACTAATCTCAACATTTCAGTCACACTTACCTTATCAACAGCGTTATTTTTATCGCTATAGTTCAACTTGTCATACGCTGTAATATTCTTTGTTATAACTAATCTTGACATAACAGTCGCACTTATCTTATCAACAGCGTTATTTCATCGCTATAATTATAAGACTTGCATATGCTGCCATATTCCTTTTATACAAAAATCTTGACATCTCTTTCCGTTACAAAAATCTTGACATCTCTTTCTGTTACAAAAATCTTGACATCTCTTTCTGTTACAAAAATCTTGACATCTCTTTCCGTTACCAAAAATCTTGACATCTCTTTCCGTTACAAACTGATATCGTTCCTCGGTAATAGCGAAGCCGTTCAAGTTGGGGTATTTTATTTACCTCTCAGACCTTGATCGACAACGTTCTTACCTTAGAACCGATACAAGTCTGTATTCAAATTCCTTATTACTTAATATATTTATTAAATCGTATTTCCTTGTTGTATTTTGGAATATGGTTTTACAACACCATATTCTTACTTTGGAATCTCTGTGGTTTATGAATATTTAATTTAAACATTAACTCTTTGCTTTCTCCATTTCCCAGTTCTTATCTATAACCTCTTAAATGGTAATTAACTCTCATTAATTTCGATAAACTTATTTCTAACCTGTTTTCATTAGATTAATTAAAGACCAATTAATCTAATAATCATGTTCCCAAATAACAGTTGATTAAATCAACTTATTTCCATCAGTAAATTCGTTAACTGATTTTAAATTACTTCTTAACATTAGATTAATCTAATCAATCTAATGATATCTCTAAATTATTTATCTTAAATATAATTATCCAAATATTTAATCGTCGGATAGTTTTTACTTTATAAACCTGTTTAAATATCAAAAATCGCTTTTATTTGCTTTATAAAAACGAACTCTAAAATACTGGTTTATAATAGAACTTCTATTATAATTTAAAACTTCACTTTAATTATAAAAATATAATTTCTATAATTAACTTCATTGATTTGCCTGACGGTAAATCAGTTTCTTAACAAAACGATGGTTTTACGGTCGACTATTAACACTTTCTAAATCGATATCGTTTATTTATTTAATCTAAACAAATGTTGAATTTCCGTTCAACATCAATATTCACACCGGGTTTTAAATATAATTCGGGTTCAAACAGTGCATACACAACAAACAGTACATATAAATATCGAGGAATCCGGTCGGATTCCTCCAACCGGTTTCCGCATCCACAGATGTCAGTCAACACAATTTACACTAACTCTATACTAGGGGATATTTTAATCGATGAAATCAGTGTCCAACCGATGATGTGTACATATGCAACGATATAAATATTTAACCAATTTAATTGAAATCTACCTAATCGACCATCATACAGCATTCAAACAACATTTAAAATATAATTAAAATATTTTAAATAGATCAGAGTGAGTGATTTTACTCACCTTTGCGCGTTAACCGTTAAATAACGATTTGCATCAGTTCGATTCCCCGTCGAGTTGTTGCTCCCAGACCAACCCGACGCTGCTCCATATGTTGATGTACCAACCCAAAAATCCACGTACAACTTCTCTGTCCTCAACGCAATTTCGCCCCGCTCCTAGTATTACACGCACAGGTTTCTATTCCCATGCACACGCCGGTGACTTCATTCACCAGACCCCGGTACTTTCCTCGACGCCATCCTCGAGGCCTCCTTGACTGATACACGTACTGCACCGACACCTTCCTCGCCAACATCTGATTTAGCCATAACCAGGTCTGACTTAATTTACGTGCATAGTTTTCCACTTTTATCTTGCCTTGGTCTGTTAGCCACACGTTAAAACTTCCTTTCATTTGAACAACATTATAGCATGCCCCAACGTTCACGTTTCCAGACCTCATCATCCGCCCTCATACAACCGGTAGCTCCCCTATCCAGTTTACAGTAAAACCCATGAGGAAAACACTGCTGTACACACTACCCACTACAATGAATACATGGACAAAGATAATCCCCTTAACAAAACAAACACATGCTTTGTTTCCACTGGACAACCGTCTGCTCTATGGTAACCAACTCCATTCGCCAAAATAACTTCTCCCCCCTCATGAACCATCGCCCCCATACAAACGCCACTGCCATTTACTAGTACCTTACAGTTACAGCAACCCTCCCGAACTTAAAACAAACATTTAACGTGCATCTCCCCCCGATCCATGTTCATACGCAAGCTCCATTTCTTCACCAACATGTACGCTACCACCACCATCCAGTGTATACACTATCCTGCATGCCCACAGTAATGCCCATTCACCCTCTCGTGCTCCTTCACTTGCGGTTCCAGGCTCTCTTCATGGTGCAAAGGAAAACCACTAACGAAAAATGCCCAACAGCCTATATTATCATTTCCTCTTGTCGGTTCTCAGCAAATCGCGTCACCAACCCATGCATGAAAATGAACTAATTCTTTACCTATCTCTCTCCAATATTAGAACCAACACGATGACCATGCTACAACTTCATTGTACCATCCACCATTTAGAATGCGTCAACACTTCTCTATCGCCCAACCGATAACATATGAGCGATCCTAAAACTTCGCAGATCTCAACTATGGAATCCATCGGGAGCTTTTCTCTCGAGCCAAGGTTTTATCGCACCAAAATGGTTTAGTTTTGTCTTCTCAATGGGATTTCGTTTCTCTTTTTGTTTTGGGTGTGGGAGGTTCTTCAGCGATATATATAAAGGAGAAACCGAGGATACGCTTTATGTCATTTCTACACAATAGGGTAAGGTGTTTAGGAGTATGGTTTGTTTTTCCCTGTACGTTTAGAAGCATGGCATGAGGCTTATAGGGTAGGCGTGTGAATAGTATGTGATGGTGATTATTCAGTTTTAGAGTATGGGTTGCACGATCTCTCATGACATAGGGTATGGTTTCGTTTGGGTGTATACTAGTTTAAGGTAGGCTACATGTTCAGGAAATTAGGGAATATGATTTTAATTTGATTTAAAGTTTTCGTTTTATACAGGAATCATAACTTAAGGTTTAAGAAATGCAACTACTACACGCTTAAATGGAGGAGAGTAGCCATGTTAAGATGGTGACCACTCATGCAGCTAGCCTGCGTTTCTAGGAGGGATAGGTTGTACAGTTTCTCTTAATGGCCAAGGTAAAGAAATATAATTATATGTATATATGTTTAAAAGTTTAGTCTACCCCATTATATAAAATTTTATTCATGTCCGAGCCGCTACCGACAGAAACGAGGATACGGTCGTGTCCAACGAGGTGTCACGATCCCGAAAATATAATAATACCGGTAGATTGACTCATTCTGTGAAATCCCGAAATACCGATACAGGGTGCACAATACTCCAAATAAAAAGTTGCATATTAAATTAATTAAAAATTACAGTAAAATTCTAAAAATTAAATTATTGCTGCGCCTCAAAAGGACCTTGTCCCGATTTGTACCAGATATCAAGTTATATTCAAATAAACGTTACGGTCGATATATGCTTCTACAGCGACTTTTTGAATATTTGATTTAGACATATCTTGCAGTCGGTATGGCGAAATCTCCATTTTCCACTTTCGTTGGAAAGATACCGTTCAACAGATTCCAACGTTTCTCATTTCGAAGAAATCTGATTTAAAATGAGTCTGGTACACTCAGTTGAAGTTCAGAACGTTAATTTACGAACTGCAGCGTCGTTATGGGCTCAATTATAATTAATATATATCTTTATACGTTCAACTTCGTTTTAATTAATATATAAATCCACTTATATTACAAATTCAATATTTAAACTGATTTAAATATTCAAATACAAACCGACAAAAATGCGCGACGTTACACGTTTCCTTACTTCAGAGGCTCCAAGACCCTTCAATAGCTGTTGCCACTCTTCGCCAATTATTCCCAGTAACCCACCAACGCCGGCGGCTTAAGGCCCTTATTCCGGTCGCTAGAGACTGCTGAATCCGATCATCACCGGTAAAGTCGTAGACCTCGCGGAGTTGAAAAGTTTTCTATTTGGTAATATTAGATTTAGGTGCGTGGTTATAATGGTTTGGAGGAAGAAACGTTAGAAGTTGCTGATCGTTCATTGTTAAAGGGTGGCGGCGCATTTTCTTTAACGAGAGAAAAAACAGTTTAGGGTTTGCTGAGAAATGGTATTTATAGTGAGGACAAATCATTATTTTATTATCAATGAAACTTCACCGTGAAGTAACATGCAGAAACCACCACAAACGACTTTCGTTTACTGATAAAAAAGCTAATCTTAGTGTAAAAAGGTATTCCGGATCCAATGGGACAAGTTTCGTCGAAATCCGAGGTTATATGGAAAAATTTCCTTTATAAAACCAGAAATAAACACACGTTTAATTTTTCCACGGCCACCAGACAAATCAAATCCACTTGAAACTTTGGTATCTTACAATAATTTGTTGATACGAACCCAACGGCACCAGTTTCGTCGCATTCTGAGACTGTTTCCCCGGTAGGCTGTTTTTACGCGCACCGAATGCCATTCTGAACACCAAATTTGTCGGTCTCTAAAAATAACAAACTATATACCTATCCTGACTCTAATCGACGATACGAACTCAAAGGAACTGGTTTCGTGGTTTAATTCAACCGTCTGCTCAAGTTACACCCAAATATCCTTTTATTTATTTAAATACGCGCTATAGAAATTGAACGGGCGTTTATGGCTACCATGGTCACATACAACATCGGTTCGCCACGCCATTTTACACCGTGCAGAAATTTAGCGTTATGGTCCCAATGAAACTGATTTCGTCGAAATCTGAGTCCGTATGCAAAATGGCCATTTTAAAGGTCGATATTTTAATAACGATTTCCATGGTGTTTTTTTTTCAAATTTTGTTTTAGCCATAACTTACAATTTATAACACGAAAACTGGATTTTTCTCTTTCATATGAAAATTATCGTCAACACACTTCCAGCGTTTCTTGTTTCATAGAAATCCGACTTATATCGGACTCTATATTCTCAATTCAAGTTCAAAACTCGAATTTACGAACTGCACGCCATTTTCCAGCTTGGTTTATTATTATATATATATATATATATATAACTTACGAACTTCGTTTAATTAACGAATTAATAATTAAATTCCATTATATTCATAAATAAAATAATTAAAATAAATAAATTAATTAAATTAAATATTTGACGGCCAAAAACACGGGTCGTTACACACAGACTGTCAATCCATCGATTGACAATTAATTAAATATTGGGGCTAGTGTATATCAAATGTCGTCCCAACACCCGTGTGGGGTTTCAACCAACAAACAATAATAGATTATTGTGCACTTGGGCGATGTGTGAAAAATTATCGACCCAATCACAAAGACAAGTCGGATAACTTGTAAATGGAAGTGTAATATTTCAACAATGAGAAATTTTAATGATTCCTACATACGAAACAAAGATGTATATTTTTATTGTTCACCTATTTCATTTAATATCTAATTCTTTTTAATGAATATAAAATGGCAATAAAATTATAACATTAAAATATATTCTCTTTATTTTCTTTAAAATGACAATAGAAATGTAACTTTCAATTCTATTCTTTTTATTTCAACTACAATGTCAATCAAAATGTCACTTTTAATTCTATACTTTTTATTGCCTCTAATTTGACAATAAAAATGCAATCTTTCATTCTATCATTTTTATTACAACTAAAATGTAAATAAAAAAGGTAACTTTTAAATTCTATCTTTTATTTACATCTAAAATGTAAATAAAAAATGTAACTTTTTAATCTATTCTTTTATTTACATCTAGAATGTAAATAAAAATAACTTTTTAATCAACTCTTTTATTCACATCTAAATTGTAAATAAAAATGTAACTTTTTAATTTAAGCTTTTATTTACATCTACAATGTAAATAAACATGCAACTTTTCATTTTACGGCTTCATTTACATTTACAATAAAAATTAAAAAAAGTATATACTTTTTATTCTATGTTTTTATTTACATCTAAAATATAAATAAAAATGTAACTTTTTAATTCATGTTCTATTTGCATCAAGAAATGCAAATAAAAATGCAACTTTTATTTAAATGTTTTGTTTGCATCTAAAATTGCAAAAAAAATGCAAATTTTATTTTAATGTTTTGTTTGCATCTAAAATTGCAAACAAAAATGCAATTTTTATTTTAATGTTTTATTTGCATCTAAAATTGCAAACAAAAATGCAACTTTTTCCATGGTGTTTATTTGCATCTAAATATGCAAAAAGGAAAAAAAATGTAATTTTCTCTACGGTGTTTATTTGCATTAAAATATACAAATAAAAAGGAAATCTTTTAATATGATGTTTATTTGCATCTAAATACGCAAACAAAAAAAATGTAATTTTTAATAAAATGTTTTGTTTGCAACTAAATTTGCAAAAAAAAATGCAACTTCATATTCCTAATTTTTTATTGTAATTCTAATTGACAATAAAACATAATATCATGTTTCTAACTTTACACTGAAATCCAAGTGACAATAAATATATGTTCATTTTTGGTAACAATAACATGACACTAAAAATATTCATTTCTAATGCGTTAACATGACACTTAAAAATATAATGTTCATCTCTAATGCATTAACATGACACTTAAAAATATATATTCATTTTTCATGAAACTTAATGACACTAATATTAAATATATTTTTCATGAAACATGGCGACGCTAAAAATATGATTATTTTACATGTTAAATGTCTAGACTAAGAATATGATTATTTTTCAGTTGAAACATGACGACGCTAAAAATATGATTATTTTACATGTTTAATGTCTACACTAAGAATATGATTATTTTCAGTTGAAACATGACGACGCTAAAAATATGATTATTTTTCATGTTTCACAACGACGCTAAAAATATGATTATTTTACATGTAACTTAACGACGCTAAAAAAATATGATTATTTTACATGTTTAATGTCTACACTAAGAATATGATTATTTTTCAGTTGAAACATGACGACGCTAAAAATATGTTTATTTTTAATAAATTAATACGGCACTAAAAATAATGTTCGTTTTTAATAAATTGACATAACACTAAATTTATGTTCATTTTTAATGACATAACACAATGCTAAATTTATATTCACTTTTCATGAAAATACACAACACTAAATTTAAGTTCATTTATGCAATAATATTAATTTTGGTGTCTACATAAGGTGTAAACTCCTCATATGAATACATGTTACAACATCTAAATTTGGGTGTCAAACTATGGTGTCATTTTCATATTAACACATGTAACAAAAACTAGACTTGGGTATTAAAATATAACGTCATAAATCAAATAAAAATGAATATTCTTATTTAAAACCACATCTAATCAAATTGGTGTTAATAGGTCTAAATAAATAGGAAAATTTATTGCAGGACATAGATCTAAACAAATATGTCTATGCCAAACCATCAAAATTCGCAAAACAACAATATCCAAACACATGACATTGTAAATATGATTATAATCATATATTCATAAATGTAAATGGCGATAAATAATTAAATGTTTAATTATTCATTAAAACAGAAATCTCACAATTGCTTTTAATTCAGATCTGAAATTTCCTAAATTTTCAACGTACTCCATTTAAGCTTTAATCAGTTCCATGTTGTAGAATTCTCCACCACGATCGCAACGCAATTCATTTCGTCAGATCTTGATTTCATTTGTACAAGATATTGTATTTTAAAAACTAATGACTTCATTCAAATAGTTAAATAATTAATTAAAATAAAATTCCTTAACCATCCTCTTAAACCCGTCGTCTTCTTCCCAGGTATTCATTGCAGAAGTTCTCACTCATTTCGAAACCAGAGATGATTGTGACTGTTGATATTGTAGCCTTCGACAAGCTCTTCGATCTTGTGTTTGGAGTTTTTTAAAATCATTGAGAAATTGAGGATATAGAAGTAGAAGAAGATGGCTGCGTTTCAGCCATTGAAGATAAGAGGGCGGCGGCTCTGTTTTATTAGGGTTTAGGTTTTGTAAATTTTAAGGTATATATATTAATACTATTTTATCCTTTTATTCCTCAAGGCCCATTCACATTTTGTATGTTATACGCTAAAAAAATGAATTGTTGAATAAGGCTAAGGTGACATATTTACTTCTCATTTATATTTCCTTACATCCCCTTTATTACATGCTATAATGACACATTTATTTATTCTTTTACTATTCACATTTCAAAAGTAGATAACAATGAAAGAGAGAGAGGATAAAATGGAAAGAATTTATGCTAAATTAATGCTATTTGTTTATGAACATGTAGTCTACGTTTGGAATTTCTAAAAGTTAAATTTGAATTGACAGGGGAAATATTTAAGAGGACAACCAAAGATATGTACATATATATACCTATATATATATATATATGTCAAAATTTATTTTATTTATAACCTACACATTATTTTCAATCCATAAATTAATAAATATCATTAAAGTTCCTAAGACATTGTTAGTGTTAACATATTTCAAACTAGAATCTTTTAAATGCAATAGTCTACATTAAAAATGTAATTTTAAATGTAAAAACATATTTCAACTAAAATCTTTTTAAATTATGCATGCATACATAAATATTTTATTAAGGTTTAAATGTTACATCAATTTAAACAAGCTATGAATCATTTTAATGAATCATTATTACATAAAAATGTGAATTTTTATGTTACAACAACTTTCCTATTTAAACTAATGTTCATTCTTCATATATTCTTCTTTACAATAAAAATGTAAACTTTTTATTGTTTAACCTTATTATTATTATTATTATTATTATTATATATATATATTTTTATATATAATAGCATTTTCTAATTTCTGGCGCATTTTGTATTTAAAATTTCTTAAAATAAAATTTTAAATTGGTTCTAATTTTCCGGGTTGTTACACAAGGTAAGTTGCCTCATTTGGAAATAGTGAAAATTAGGGACACATCCCTAAAATGAAACTTAATTCACGCCACATCCACCTAAAGTATCACTTACGTTTCCGATCCCTAAAAATGAGATGCCTCCCAACTTTTCTAGCAGGTTCCGCCTTTTTGACTTGTCCCCTTCATATTTTTCTCTTTTGAACAAAAAAATGCACTTTGGCATAAAAAAATAAAAAAAAAATCTAAATTCTGGAAACTTCTCCAGAAGTTTACGCAAAAAAAAAGTTGCAAACATGTATGCAACTTTTGCCAATAGTTGCATACATGTATGCAACTATCTGCATACACATATAAAAAATATGTGAATGTTCACTGAATAATTGCATATAGGTATGCAGTTATTGAGAATAACTGCATACTAATATGCCAGAATATGATGAAGGCTGTAGGCAACGCAATATGTGCATACTTGTATGTATTTTTTCTGCTTAACTGCATACTTGTATGCACATATACAAGTATGCATGTTTTCTATGCCCATTTTGAATAGTTGCATCAGAAGATGTATTTATTTCACAAATCTGCATACATGTATGCATTTATGCTGCTGTTCGATGCAGAATTGTAATAAATGCATATATGGTATGCAAGTATGTGAAATATGTGCATGGTTCGATGCATTTTACTGAATTTCGCTTTTTTTTTGTATTTTTTGATTTTGACATGTTTATTGATTGTTTTTCCAACTGATTTTTTTCTCGTGTACTTCTTTTATTTTATTATGAATTTACGTAATTATTTCTGTCCTATTTTTGAAGAATAGGGACCTAATTTATAATAAGTTTATGACCGGATGTGAGTCTAATTTTGAAACTTAATAGGAACATGTAAAAAAACACACCCTTGGAAATAATTGTTAAAAATAATGATTGGTTTCAGTTAAATTTAACGAACGTTTAATTTAATCAGTTATATAAAAATATTCAGCATATATCCAAACAAGCATTAAATCATCCAACAATTAGCAAACATAGCACACAAACATTAAACTCGACTTATATAAAATATAAGTAAGACAATTGAGTGAGTTATACTCACCTAGATTTCCTTTCTTTGTTTTAAATGACTTATTTTAATTACGTTAAACGGACGTTTAATTTAATTAAAAATTACAGTTGCCTCCAATCTTGACCAGACCAGCTCCATCTCGTAGCCTACATCCATACGGTTCCAACGCGACCAACCACGCTCAATTTTGATAATGTACATGCAAGATATTGCATTAATAAGATTATAATAAATGTAATTTAATTTAAACTTTAATTTAAAACAAATTGGGCCTCACCCAAACTCATTCGGCCTAAACCCGCACCATATAACCACTTACTACAGTATCATCTTCCCCAGTATTTCCTGCAGCTTTCCTCTCGTTTCTCCCGTGCACGCATATATATGATACCACACTACAGACCACGAACCATCGACCTAACACCAACATTCAACCTCTCTCCCTAGCCTCGACTCGCCGACGCCATGTGCACCCACTCCGACGCTTCCATTCTCCGACCGACGTCAGCTTCTCCCATCCAAGTGCGACAATTTTTGTTCTTGGAATTCACAAAAAAATTACCATATGCGCGCCTCACCTCAAAGATTATTGCTCCACCATCAAATTTGCGTAATGATCCCTATATTGTGAGATAAATCCAGACAACATCGTTTGATATTCGAGAAGGTGAAAATGCATAGATGGACTTTAGGGGTTTATTGCAACATATTTGGTGATTTATAATCGAGTATTCGTGTTGCAATAATTTTTAAAAGGATCACGATGCCATTTTTGTTCACTGTAAAAAAATGTCAAGGGTATACACTGCTATATATTTATAGCATGAGAATCCTTGGCAAGAACAAAAATGGTTTGATACAAACACATGTATTTTAGATAGTAGGGTAGATATGTTCTTTCTTCTCTATAGCAGTGTGCTATTATTTAGTATGTGCAAAGGTCTATGAATGTTTAGCTATTATTAGGTTAGTACGTTTAAATCCTTAGGTAAGCTATCTCTCTTCATAAGGCATGTGCAAGCCAGTCTCTCATTTCCTAGGTCTGCATGTATATAGTTAGTTAGTAAGATATGTTCGAATTATATTTAAGGCTTAAACATATATGTTTATTTATTTATTACTTAGTGTAGAAGCTTGTACACGTTTTATATTTTTTAATACGGTTATTTAATTTATCGCTATTTAACGTTGCACGTTAAATATGCGCACCATCAAACATCAACTCCTAACGCAACAAAAACAAACAAACTGCTATGTCTTGATATTCCGGATCTAATGAAATTAATTTCATTGAAATCCGACTCCGTTTGCAAACAGAGTTATTTTAATTTAAATTTATTTATCGGTTTAAGTTTAAATGTTGCACGCTCATAAAACAACTTTGATTGGCTCTAAATTGGAAATCTAGCAAGAATTAGTTATGTGTTTTCTAATAAAATCGTTTCATCGGAAATGGAGGTTGTTTGAAAAATAGCTATTTGTAAGGCTTATATAATATCGATAAAATATAATTAGATCCCAAAACAATTAAATTTAATAATAAAAAATTATTACTATCGTATATATATCAAAATGAAATAATATACAGCTCCAAATATAAACCAATATGGAATCATAACTCAACATAATATTTTCGAGTTAAACGATACCCAAATTCTATAGCAACCCTTTTATAATTTATTAAACAAATGTTATAGTTTACAAATGATTCCATAGCGACTATTTGAAAATATGATTTGTGTAACACCCCACCTCCGCTAGGGTCACTCACAAAGGGAATGCACTAGTTTTGGAGAGGTATTATCGAGATAACATCACAGAATTATCACAAGACAGAACATTAATAAAAAAAATTAAGTAAACAGCGGAAGAATTTATGAGCAAAACAGAACTTCATTTTATTCCAAAATAAACCATGTCTCTTACAAACATTTCAAATAACTTCATTACAATTGTCTTGTAATAATAGCCAAAGAAGCAATAACTTAAAAACCAAAAAACAGCTTATTCCCCAAGTGCAGTAAAAAGAAGCAGCCATAGCAAACCGTACATGCTGAGCCAAAGCAAGTGATATCCAAGCTAAGAGCTAGTGTTTCCTCCCTGAGAACCTGGGGGGAAACGAAAGAAAACGAGGCGAAAGGAAAAGGGTCAGTCATAAAGGCTGAGTAAGCCCTAGTGACTTTCAATGTAAAAACGGTTAAAACAACCTGTCATGTATGAACTGGAACTAAACTTAAGAATGGTGTCAAGGTGAACAAGATAGACTAAGGTGATCAGGATAAGTCAATACAAGTCAAGTAAAGCATCACATGTTCGAGATTCGTTGCATCGACTGTACTAGTGTACTAGTCCCATATCACAAGTTAATCACGAAATAAATCCAACGGCCCAATATCATGAAATGACCCTGAAACGGGGTCTGACCCAAGTACGGGGTCCTACGGAGCGATTATCTAGTCAATCGGCTCCCTACAAGTTCTAGCTCGTCAAGTGTCCGTGTCATACGGCTAATCACGAATGTAGTCACCTGTGCTGGGTCCACCTTCGGGTGTATCAGCCCTAGGGTGTCAACCCCTGACACGATTCAAGATGCACAGATAAATCTACGGATACCCAGTGTCTGCCCCGGAATACATGCACGACCGTAGCCCACCGAACCTACACTGGCGTACCCCACTGCCGTCGTTCACCTCTTACAATCAGCCCAGTAATCGTGCCCCATCCGGCCTAGCCCCAGGGTACCTTGATACATCTAGAGGGTTACTGCTGGAAAGGGTCATGTCTAGGGTTTCGCCTAACAGATTAGGTCATGTAATTCGTGACCTAACCCGCCTAACCGATTAAGTAATGTAATTCGTGACTTAATCCTTTTCCAGTCTAGTCGTGTCAAGATGGTTAAGTATGTCATTTCAATTCGTGACTTAACCCGCCTACGTGTCATGTCAAGTTGGCTAACCGTTGTCGCTTCAAGTTCATGACTTAGCCCTACAAATCGTGTTCAAGTTGGTTAAGTTGTCTTTTCATGTTCATGACTTAACCCTAATTGGCATTAATTGATTCGTTAATGCACCGAACCTCTCACATTGGATCCTATTGTTCGTAGCCACTGGATTTGTCGGGCGGTTCCGGGCAGGTTTACGCTACGAACTCAACCTAACCTCGGGTTTCAAGCGCGATGTGACCAACTACCCACATTGGATCCTATTTTTTGTAGCAACTGTATTTGCCGGGCGGTTCCGGACAGGTTTACACTACAAACTCAACCCAACCTCGAGTTGGCCACTTTCTTGTTTTCTAAAGTCATGCCCATGTTCTTATCAGATTCGTGCTATTTTCATAGCATGTTCATATGTCAATTTCGTGCCCAACTAAGGCATGTTTCAAGTCAAGTCATAGAATATTCAAGTCAAGTTTTTCGTTCCATATTTCATGTTCTACTTATGCCAAATTTCATGGTTTATGATTATAACCAATTCAATTTTCGCCTATTCTACCTAATCGTATCCCCAACGCATATAAACGTACTACGTTCGCAAGCATAAACAATTCAAGAGATAAAGGGGAATAACACTAAACATGTGATAGGCATATGTGACAATTCCACCATCACTTGCATAATAAACAGGCTATAACATATCACATGGTTTCGATACTAGCATGATGATAACTTGGCATAGTAATGGTTCCAACTTAGTTCAACATGATGAATTCAACTTTACATCATAGGCATAATAATCATTGCGGGCATAATAATAATTTTATTACAAACATGAAACATTAAAGGCATGGTAATTCTAATAGGCATAGTGGATTCCAATTTAGTATTTTTAACATAATGATTCTCATCTAGCATTATAAATATAATGATTCCAACTTTTCATCATAACCTAGCGATTCCCAATTTAACATGATAGGTATATTAACATCACAGGCATAGTTTCATTAATATCATAGACATGGTTTAATTAGCATCATTGGCATGGTTTAATCAACATGAGGATTTCAATGAACATATTGATTCCATGGACATGTATTTGTTCAACTTGCAATAAAATTAAGCCCAAGTGATTCATAATAACATCAACATCATGATAAGTTTAACTTGCAACATTAACATGGCAATATTCCCAAATTTTGATTCAAAGTTAAACAATATAAACATGGATTAATAATAGTTCTTAAATCCGGTTTCAATTCATAGCATGTCCATGTTATTTTAGCGTTTTTGCCTAAAAAGTAACATAGAACTTACAATATGAAGCAAGCAATCCAAATCAAAACTTTAAATCAAATAGCCCCAAATCCGTTGTCTAAAGCGTCGTAGTTGTTGTAGCTTCTAGTTGTAGCCTTCAAGAATCATCCTTCGTCTTCTTTAATTTTTGTTCTTTGTATTTTTAATTTAGAGTTCTAGGTTTAATGGCGGCTGCATGAGTGCTAAAATGAAATAGTATGATTAAGGCTAGGTCTTAGGGTCTTTAAATAGTTGTAGGCAACTCATTTAGGCCATTAGATCAACCCCTGAGTCAATCCGGACCATCAAAACACATACCGGGCTTCAAAAATGGGTTCTGGGCCAAACCAGGCCGACCAGGTCGACCTGTACAGGGGTGTCGACTCTAGGGTCGACCTGGCCTGGGGAGGTCGACTCTAGGGTCGACTCGGTTCTGTCTGCCAGAAAGTCTGCTGAAACTTGTTTTGGCCATATCTTGGTCATACGGACTCCGATTTTCGAAAACTCGGACTCTATTTCGCGTATTTTTTCGAGAGGAACGCAATGGTGAAGTCCATTTTACCTAATTCCTGATTCTTAAATTAATTATCCTTATTTTAATATCTTTTCCGTAACACACACTGTTACCGAACTAATTTTTCTTCTCTTCCAAATATTAATTAATTCTTCTTATGCATCACCATTATTTACCTATCTAAACATATTTTTATATATTTTATTTCATTTTTAATTATACCTTGATTTCTTGTTTTCACATGTTGTTAAAATTCGGGTTGTTACATTCTCCCCTCCTTAAAGGATTTCGTCCCCGAAATCTTCAAGTTAAGAAGAATGTGTCCTACCATCCATCATCCATCTACTCAAAACATCATCCACGAGCAACCATGGTCCTTAAAAGATTTCTAATGCTGTATGAACATATGCAGAAAGTGTGTGTATATGTTCCTTATCTAATGCAAATGATCAGGCCTGATTGATCCTTTCAAATGCAAAATATGTTTAGTGAAATGAATCCAATATGTATGCAAAAAGTTTCCTATAATAATTCATAATTTCTATATGAGTGCTCAAACATTCAATCATATGCAACAACCAAATGATAGCACAACCAAGTTTCCAAAATAAACACTCATGCATATGCAAGTATGAAATTGTGACTGAGCCGATCTAGTGCCTAATGTGTATTCATGCATCCACGAGCAACCACTTACGACCACTTGCAACCATTTTGCAATCATAACATGTTTCAATTACATGTTTACATCCAAAAAGATTCTACCTATGGTTCTCAAGATAGGATCGAGGAGATAACAAGATAAAACAAAGCATCTAGAAAAAGAAGTTAAAGATGTACCCCTAGAAGGTCCGGTCTGCTTCTTAGGGCAGTCCTTGCTGATGTGTCCAATCTCCCCACAATGAAAACATTCACCTTGCTTTCTCTTCCTCTTTCTACAATCCTTGGCTATGTGCCCTTCCGTACCACAGAAATTGCATTTCCTTTTATCACGTGAGTTGTCGTTCTTGTCTCCCTTCTCGGAGTCTACCTTCTTATTCTGAGAATCGTTGGGCTTGACCTCTTTCTTGCCCTTCTTATCTTCCTCATACAGTAGGGCCATATCCACCAAGCTTTCAAAGGTCGCCCCCATGGGCACATGAGTCATGGCCAAACCATGTAGTGGCTCGTTCAAGCCTCGTGCAAAACGTAGCACCTTTTTCTGAGGAGTGTTGACTAACTCCAATCCGAAGCGAGCAAGCTGATTGAAACGGTTCATGTATTCTTTAACTGTCATATTTCCTTGTTTAAGGGCCAGAAACCGTTCCATTTGGAGATCTCCTCTGCCGATGACAAGAACTTAAGCCCAAATCTCCCTCTAAAGTCCGCCCAAGTCTCAATGGGCCTAGTAGCGTTGGTGACTTCCCACCAATAAGAAGCTTCCTCTTTCATGAGCCACGCTGCCAACTGTACTTTCCTATTGTCCTCTACCTCAAAGATAACAAACAAGTCTTCGGTTTCCTTCAACCAATTCCGTGCCTCAACAAAAGTTTCAGTTCCTAGGAAATCCTTTCCGCCCATGGCCTTAAAGTCCTTGCATATATTTGAAAAAGCGGTTTCTCGCGGAGGTTGAGGAGGATGAGGAGGAGGATTGGCTGGGCCTGTCACATTAGCCCGAGCCTCGAGGAAACGACGGAACCAAGTGGGTATATTGACACCCTCGGGAAGATTAAGATCGTCGGCCATGATAAGCTGAAAACGAAAAAGGAAAAGATTCAAACGAGGAAACAAAGATAGTGCTAACGGCTTTCTGGGGAATAGCCTTTTGAAATAAACCAACTTTTCTTGAAATGTGCTTCTTTGTAAATGGTTTTGAAAAAAAAAATTCAAAAGGTTTTCAAAACTTTTGCGCAATCTTGGTAACCTTCTGCTCTGATGCCAAGTGTAACACCCCACCTCCGCTAGGGTCACTCACAAAGGGAATGCACTAGTTTTGGAGAGGTATTATCGAGATAACATCACAGAATTATCACGAGACAGAACATTAATAAAAAAATTAAGTAAACAGCGGAAGAATTTAATAGCAAAACAGAACTTCATTTTATTCCAAAATAAACCATGTCTCTTACAAACATTTCAAATAACTTCATTACAACTGTCTTGTAATAATAGCCAAAGAAGCAATAACTTAAAAACCGAAAAACAGCTTATTCCCCAAGTGCAGTAAAAAGAAGCAGCCATAGCAAACCGTACATGCTGAGCCAAAGCAAGTGATATCCAAGCTAAGAGCTAGTGTTTCCTCCCTGAGAACCTGGGGGGAAACGAAAGAAAAAGAGGCGAAAGGAAAAGGGTCAGTCATAAAGACTGAGTAAGTCCTAGTGACTTTCAGTGTAAAAACGGTTAAAACAACCTGTCATGTATGAACTGGAACTAAACTTAAGAATGGTGTCAAGGTGAACAAGATAGACTAAGGTGATCAGGATAAGTCAAGACAAGTCAAGTAAAGCATCACATGTTCGAGATTCGTTGCATCGACTGTACTAGTGTACTAGTCCCATATCACAAGTTAGCCACGAAATAAATCCCACGGCCCAGTATCATGAAATGACCCTGAAACGGGGTCTGACCCAAGTACGGGGTCCTACGGAGCGATTATCTAGTCGATCGGCTCCCTACAAGTTCTAGCTCGTCAAGTGTCCGTGTCATACGGCTAATCACGAATGTAGTCACCTGTGCTGGGTCCACCTTCGGGTGTATCAGCCCTAGGGTGTCAACCCCTGACACGATTCAAGATGCACAGATAAATCTACGGATACCCAGTGTCTGCCCCGGAATACGTGCACGACCGTAGCCCACCGAACCTACACCGGCGTACCCCACTGCCGTCATTCACCTCTTACAATCAGCCCAGTAATCGTGCCCCACCCGGCCTAGCCCTAGGGTACCTTGATACATCTAGAGGGTTACTGCTGAAAAGGGTCGTGTCTAGGGTTTCGCCTAACAGATTAGGTCATGTAATTCGTGACCTAACCCGCCTAACCGATTAAGTCATGTAATTCGTGACTTAATCCTTTTCCAGTCTAGTTGTGTCAAGATGGTTAAGTATGTCATTTAAATTCGTGACTTAACCCGCCTACGTGTCATGTCAAGTTGGCTAAGTGTTGTCGTTTCAAGTTCATGACTTAGCCCTACAAATCGTGTTCAAGTTGGTTAAGTTGTCTTTTCATGTTCATGACTTAACCCTAATTGGCATTAATTGATTCGTTAATGCACCGAACCTCTCACATTGGATCCTATTGTTCGTAGCCACTGGATTTGCCGGGCGGTTCCGGGACGGTTTACACTACGAACTCAACCCAACCTCGGGTTTCAAGCGCGATGTGACCAACTACCCACATTGGATCCTATTGTTTGTAGCAACTGGATTTACCGGGCGGTTCCGGGCAGGTTTACACTACAAACTCAACCCAACCTCGAGTTGGCCACTTTCTTGTTTTCTAAAGTCATGCCCATGTTCTTATCAGATTCGTGCTATTTTCATAGCATGTTCATATGTCAATTTCGTGCCCAACTAAGGCATGTTTCAAGTCAAGTCATAGAATATTCAAGTCAAGTTTTTCGTTCCATATTTCATGTTCTACTTATGCCAAATTTCATGGTTTATGATTATAACCAATTCAAGTTTTGCCTATTCTACCCAATCGTATCCCCAATGCATATAAACGTACTTCGTTCGCAAGCATAAACAATTCAAGAGATAAAGGGGAATAACACTAAACATGTGATAGGCATATGTGACAATTCCACCATCACTTGCATAATAAACAGGCTATAACATATCACATGGTTTCGATACTAGCATGATGATAACTTGGCATAGTAATGGTTCCAACTTAGTTCAACATGATGAATTCAACTTTACATCATAGGCATAATAATCATTGCGGGCATAATAATAATTTTATTACAAACATGAAACATTAAAGGCATGGTAATTCTAATAGGCATAGTGGATTCCAATTTAGTATTTTTAACATAATGATTCTCATCTAGCATTATAAATATAATGATTCTAACTTTTCATCATAACCTAGCGATTCCCAATTTAACATGATAGGTATATTAACATCACAGGCATAGTTTCATTAATATCATAGACATGGTTTAATTAGCATCATTGGCATGGTTTAATCAACATGAGGATTTCAATGAACATATTGATTCCGTGGACATGTATTTGTTCAACTTGCAATAAAATTAAGCCCAAGTGATTCATAACAACATCAACATCATGATAAGTTTAACTTGCAACATTAACATGGCAATATTCCCAAATTTTGATTCAAAGTTAAACAATATAAACATGGATTAATAATAGTTCTTAAATCCGGTTTCAATTCATAGCATGTCCATGTTATTTTAGCGTTTTTGCCTAAAAAGTAACATAGAACTTACAATATGAAGCAAGCAATCCAAATCAAAACTTTAAATCAAATAGCCCCAAATCCGTTGTCTAAAGCGTCGTAGTTGTTGTAGCTCCTAGTTGTAGCCTTCAAGAATCATCCTTCGTCCTCTTTAATTTTTGTTCTTTGTAATTTTAATTTAGAGTTCTAGGTTTAATGGCGGCTGCATGAGTGCTAAAATGAAATAGTATGGTTTAGGCTAGGTCTTAGGGTCTTTAAATAGTTATAGGCAACTCATTTAGGCTATTAGATCAACCCTAGAGTCAATCCGGACCATCAAAACACATACCGGGCTTCAAAAATGGGTTCTGGGCCAAACCAGGCTGACCAGGTCGACCTGTACAGGGCGGGTCGACTCTAGGGTCGACCTGGCCTGGGGAGGTCGACTCTAGGGTCGACTCGGTTCTGTCTGCCAGAAATTCTGCTGAAACTTGTTTTGGCCATATCTTGGTCATACGGACTCCGATTTTCGAAAACTCGGACTCTATTTCGCGTATTTTTTCGAGAGGAACGCAATGGTGAAGTCCATTTTACCTAATTCCTGATTATTAAATTAATTATCCTTATTTTACTATCTTTTCCGTTACACACACCGTTACCGAACTAATTTTTCTTCTCTTCCAAATATTAATTAATTCTTCTTATGCATCACCATTATTTACCTATCTAAACATATTTTTATATATTTTATTTCATTTTTAATTATACCTTGATATCTTGTTTTCACATGTTGTTAAAATTCGGGTTGTTACAATTTGGACATAACTCGATCATAATTTATAAGATAAAATCTCGATTTTTCTCTTTCATCAGAAAATTATAATATAATAGATTCTAATGTTTCTTGTTTTACGGAATTCTGAGTTAAGAAAGGATAATGTGTATTCAATTGAGTTTAAAAACTCAATATTACAAACAACACAACATTACGAGTTTGCTTTAAATTAAATATATATTAAATGTTCAATCATCGTTTAATAAAATAATTCTATATTAAAACTATTAATATTTCAAATATAATATTTAAAAACAAGTTTAATATTCGAATTCAAATATCTGAAAAATCCGTGTCGTTACAGTTTATTCTAAAGCTGTGTAAAATTCTATTTGAATATTTACGATGATGATAATTTATTTTCAATGAATTTGATTGTTTGGAAATCAATTTATATTTTATTGACTTAATTTAATGCTTTTAAAATATCTATTTTCAAATAGTATTGGGTTTCGATGAAATCAGTTTCATCGGATCTGGAATGTTAAATTATTATAAGATTCAATTTTCGTATCTATCGAAGTTGTTAAATGAGCTTGCACGAAAATCAATATGAAAATAATAATGGTTTATAATTGAATAACGGTCATAAACAATCGAATTGGCTTCCGAAACATGTTCCATTGTGTTCGGAATATGGGTATTTAGCTAGGAACGTCAATCGTTGCACTTTGTTTGGAGTTCGTGAGATTTTCAGCTTATAGTGTTAATAAAATATTAATTTCTTATCCTGTATAATACCTTAAAGTCCCAACCCCAACCCTCATTTTTCTACCAGCCGCCACCCCTATATCTCAATGGCCGAAATCATCCCATCTTTCTTCGTTAATCTCTTCAGATCTATTCACTTTCAGAGAAAAACTTCCAACATGAAAGTTGTAGATCTTCTCTTCCTCTTTAAATCCATACGGTTGGATCGTTGATTAAGTCATTATGGCATCGTTGATATGAGTTTAACCGAGAGCAAGCCGATTTCGTATTTTCATATATCCTGGCTGTTGGAGGCGTTTTAGGTGAAATGGTCAACAGGAGAGTGGAAGAGGATGACGAGGCCGATCTAGTGCTGAAGTTTGGTGGTCATCGGAGGTCGAAGGTGGCCGCTAGGCCGAGATGTTTGTTTACGGGTTGGATGCATTTTCTGGTGAACATGTTTGTCGATGGGGGCCCGACTTCTAGCCGTAGGCACTACATGCAACGGCGGTTCTGGTGGGTGTGAGGGTCGGAGATTCAACAAACTCCTAGAGGCGCGATGGTGGTCAGAACGTAGGTGTAACACCCCGTAATTTTATAACATTAAAATTCACAAATTAAAGTATACTTAATTTTTAGAAAAGAATTAAGTGAAATGGGTTGCGCAGAGAAATATATATATATATATATATATATAAATATATATAAATTAAAAATTAAATAAATAAATATGCGAAAAAGTTCAAAACAGCGAATTGGGAGGGGGAATAACCGAACCGGCCCATTTTTGAGGTCGACCCGAGCCTCGCTGGGTCGACTAGGGGTTAATCCAGGGTGTTTGGCTGTCAACCCGTGGGCCGATTCGCTCAAATGCAGATTTTGCATTTGATTGGTTCTCATGGTTCAGGGTTAATCTAATGGTCCTAAAATAACTTCCTACACCTATAAATACATCCTAATGCTAACCCTAAACCTAATTAAAATAGAATAGTTACCGTCATACCATCGCCATGGAAATCAATGGAGCCGCCGCCAACTAAGAAAGAAGAAAAGCAAATTCAATTCTAATTCTCTCAACCCTAAAGCAAAGCAAAACTCTCTCTTTTATTCTCTAGATTGTGAGTATGATGATCTTAACAAGATTATTATCATTTTAATTAGGTTGAGTTATGAATGGATTATGAGTAGATGATGTGAATTATCATATATGTTGTTGTAATTTTTCTGTTCTATATTCACTTATAACCTCCATGGAAGTTAATGCATTCCCTTTGTGAGTGACATTAATGGACGTGGGGTGTTACAGTAGGGAGCAGTTTGGGTTTCAAAGCTTTATAGATCCGAACGATGGAAGATGGTTTAACATGTGATTATTATGTTAATCCAAGGTGATTTTTAACTAATTACAATTATTTAAGTTAATGACAGTGATTAGTGTATTTAGTTCATTTTAATTTAAGCGTAAACTTATAATGATTATAACTTATTCATTCGTGATCAGAATTGAACATCGTCGATTGTGTTAGAATCCTGTCAGCGATATCTACAAGTAAGAACTGGAATTGGAAATTTGGAGCAGTTGGAATAGTCTTTTTAAAGTTAAACATTGGTTTAGTTTAATTAGAAACTTATTAGTAGTTCAATGTCGTAATCTGATTATTGGTTGCCTTGTGGATGTTGTGGTTGATGTATGTTATTACATTTATTATTATTATTATTATTCATGTATGTATAAGCGTTAAATGTTGTGAAACGACCCAAACTCCCCCGTAAAGGGAAGCCTGGATTGCTTTGAGAACAACACACATCAGAGCACAAACTGAAGAACCTTTTATTGCTGATTACAACAATTACATCAGAGTACATGAATATAACAGAGTATGAATACTTATTACATAATAGAAATACATTAATATCGGAGATTTAAATTACATTTAAATAGCAGCGGAAAAATAATACAAATATACAACCGGAAGGAATACACAGATACAGAGCTTCCCGGAAGGAATATACGGATATAGAGCTTTTCGAATATCGCTTCAGCTGTAGACCGGGATCCTGTAAATATATATGCAAAAAACTACTCGATTGCCCGTGTGGAAAATATAGGCACCCGAGTTTGCCAGTGAAACAAACTACAGGTCAGTCATGGGACTGGTATGAGAAATCTTAACTTAACTTATCTAATAATAAGGCTAATCACAGGACCACACCGCTAACGCAGAACAGGTTTACTCCATTGGATTGCCAGTGCATAAAATAAAGTAAATTGTTAAACAACGCAATGCTTTTTAGAAAAATGAAACCATTATAAGACTCAAGTCCCATCACACAATGCAACGCTAACCGAAGGATAGAATTTCACCTTATAATGGTCAAAAGATGATTGATACGATAAAACGGAATTGGTATTAGTGTGTATATATTTTAAAAGCATTTCAATCATAATGTATCAATCATAGACGGCATAGCTACCATATACTATGTCGCCATACTAGTTCTACAATCAAAACCGTAAGGTCGTATTGGAAGTTGGGTTTCCATCATGAAATCGAGGCTAGGGATCGTCTTCTCCAATTCGAGACACTCTAGCAAATGCCTAAGGATCCCCCGCAGTGAACTCCTGGAGCGATAGGGCCGGTCCTCACCTGTCGAAAGTGATTAGTTATGCCTGAACACACGCTTCCCGGTTCCTTTGAACCTATAATATGACCACTTCCGACCTATAAATCCGAGACGCCTTAAAATCCATCATCCACAATAGTAAAAATGTCAGGGCTGGTAGGTCGCTGACACCACTTCTAGCTAGGAAGAAACGAGTGCACTCCCTACGGTCCATATCCCGTTTTTGACTCATACCGGGGTGTGAGGCTCGCGAAGTCACGCTATACACAAAGCTATGCCGTAATAGGCTATACTTTGATCATCCCACAAGGCCCTGCTTTTCAACAAAAGCCTTGACCATTTGCATCTTGGAGTGCCACATTGACAATTCACGCCATGCTATCGATAATTATTAATATATACCAGGGTGTTAAGCAGAGAATAAATTCTCTACCACCAATCAGTCATACATTAATAAAAAACAATTTAATTTACATGGAACGAAATCCAATGTCAGACACGCATCCATTTACAAGTCCGTTCTGGGTCTGAACGAAACCGGAGACACCTGAGAGGTCCTCGCATATCCGGACAATCAACAATACGTCCGGACGGCTACCACTGTAGCCCCTTTAAGGTAGCTATCCCAATCATGGGCATCAGTAGCAACACATCCATTCGATGTGAAGATCGTCGGTCTTCAACCACCGTCTTCATCTTCGACTCTTCATCGTCGTAGTAATTATCCGGAATGGGTTAAACCCGGTCCTTCCGAATAACTTGCGTATTTTTATAATTAAAAATAAAGTGATATAAAAACACATCCAACGCCTCATTCCAATTCAGAATATTCTTTTAAATAAAATATTCACATTATTCTATCAAAGATAAATTCTTTAGATTATCCTTAAATCTTTCATTTAAAGATTTATTAAAACTCCAATTTGGTTTAAATATCAAAAATCATTATTCAATGATTATTTAAATTTAAGAAATTAATCTTATCTTTAACTAGGTTAAAGAACTAAAGTCATTTAAAACATAGTTCACGGTAAAGCCAAAATCATCTTCCATAAAATATGGAATCTTCACAGAAATTAAATCAATATATAATCATTATAAATTTTTGTATCTGACCAATAATATAAATGGAATAACGGCAAAACCTCTTAAATTCCATAAGTAGTATCGGTCTTCTTTTACAGAAGCTTATCTTGGTTATTTTTAATTCGAATTCCATTCAATTCCAATTTAATATATTAAATTGGAAAACTTTACTTTTGGAAAATTTCCATTTAAATCTTAATAAAAGATTTATAAATTCCAAATCATATTTTCACTGTCAGTTGGGTTAAAGAACAAATGTCGCTTAAAACACAGTTCACAATAAACCCAACTCACATTTCATCTTATTCCAATTACTAAACATAATTAAAAACTTTAATAATCTAAACTAAAAGATTTATTCTTTTCTCAACTAGGTTGAAGAAAGGTGTTATTGAAGACACCATTCACGACAAACCCAAAATCCAATTCCTTTAATTTAATTTCAATTAAATATTAAATAATTGGAAAACTTCATAAAATCTTAATTTAATGATTTATTCTAGTTAATAACTAGTTCATATCAATAAATATATTTTTCAAAATATCATTTAAAAAAAATTCAAAGATATTTTCTAAAATATTCTTTTTCTAGAATATTCTTTATTGGAATGTGACTCAATCAACAACCGTATATTGCATGTAATCAACAATCATGATAAATAATTATCAAACGTCCAAATAACAACCAGAGTGGATTCTACAACAAAATATAGGGATTAGTGTCTGTCAAATATCATCCCAATACCCGTGTGGCGTTTCATCCAACAAACAAATAATAAATTATTTGTGCACTTGGGCGATGTGTGAAAATTATCATCCCAATCACATAAACAAGTCAGATGACTTGTAAATAGGAGTGTAATATTCAATTTGAATATACTATCATTACCTTTAATACATCAAAGATTGACACATTACAGACATATATTTCAATTTCTTTTTATTGTGAACAAATGACAATAAAAATCTAATCTTCTATTTAAATTCTTTTTATTGTAAAAAATGACAATAAAAATCTAGTCTTTTAATTCAATTCTTTTATTGTAAACAATGTTACAATAAAATGAAATCCTTTAATTCAATTCTTTTACAATAAAATGTAATCATTTAATTCAATTCTTTTATTGTAAACCATGTTACAATAAAATGTAATCATTTAATTCAATTCTTTTTTGAAAACAACATTACATAAAATTTAATATTTTAATTCCATTAATGAAACATTTTTTTATCAAAAATGTTATTTCTTTTCTAAGGCAACATTTTATAACAAAATGTCATTTTATTCTAAATGATCCAGTTTAAAACAAAGTGTTATTTTAGTCTAATGTCACATATTTATAATTAACATAAATGACATATTATAATTAACATATATGTCATTGTTGCTTTGCATACAAATTCTAATGTATGCATTTACATTAGAATGATATGTTCATTTTGAATATAATTCTAATGAATACCTTTATATTAAAAAGGTATTTTGATTATGCATACAAATCCTAATGCATGCATTTGCAATAAAATGATATTTCCTCTTTTATATATAAATTCTGATGTATACATTTACATTAAAATGACATTTTTGTTTAATTCTTTTAAACTAACAAAAATGTAAATTTTTGTCTAATCCTTTTAAATAAACAAAATGTAAATTTTTGTCTAATCCTTTTAATGTGTGTAAAAATGTTCATATTTATTTAATTCTTTTTTAAGTGAACAAAATGTACATTTTTGTTAAATTCCTTTTTGATGGTCAAAAAGGGAATGTTTAGGTTTAATCATTTTTAAAAACCAAAAATGGCTATTTTGGTTTAATCCCTTTTAATGAGCAAAAATGTATATTTTCAATTCATTCTATTTAATTTGCAAAAATGAATATTTCCTATTCATTCTTTAAAAATGACCAAAATGAATGTTTTCAATTCATTCTTTTAAAAATGACCAAAATTGATAATTTTGGTTAAACTCTTTTTAGTGACCAAAAGCGATTATTTTGGTTAAACTCTTTTTAATGTAATAAAAATGCCTCTTTTTATTTCATTCTTTTGTTTGGACAAAAATGTATTCTTATTTCCATTCATATGTTTGGACAAAAATGTATATATTGTTTTCATCATTCTAATTTAACATAAAAATGTTTTTATATGGCAATTCTAGTTCAACATAAAAAATGATATTTTTATGTTACACAAATATAGTTCAACAAAATGATATTTTAAATATGAACAAACATTACTCTATAAAAATGACATTTTGAATTCTAGCATAAATGGTATTTATAACTCAACATGAATGACATTTATAACTAAAATGATATTTTATCGACATGACATTATCTAAATGAAATGATATTTTTATTTAACATGACATCATCTACATGAAATGATATTTTTATTTAGCATAACAAATACTAGCTAAATAACATATTTATTTGCCCAAAAGTATATTCTAACAAATTAACATATTTATTAACAAAATATGTTCTATAACTGAATAACAATTTTATTCTAACATGACAATTTTTAACTAAAATGTCAATCTTTTTCTAACATGACAAATGTCAATTTTAAATTTACATGAGATATTGGTTTTCAACAAAACAATCATCATTCAACACAACAATCATCATTCCACACATTTAAAATTCCAAACATCACAAATCTAATTTATTATCGTAATTTCATGGATTCAGAACAGTGCAAAATATCTAAATTATTAATTATGTAAAAAAAATAAGAATTCTCACCTTACTTTCTAATTTAGATCTAAAATTCCCTGAATTTTCAACATGCTCGGTTTCCGCTCTGAT
This sequence comes from Allium sativum, assembly GCA_030737875.1. NCBI lineage: Eukaryota > Viridiplantae > Streptophyta > Magnoliopsida > Asparagales > Amaryllidaceae > Allium > Allium sativum. The sequence continues at coordinate 151,058,795 of CM060909.1, read as the reverse complement.
CTGTTCCATCACGTAGAACTCCGCTCCACGATTCCAGTGTCTTTCATTTCACTGAATGTCGTTAAGATTTGAACAAGTTATGACCCTTACACTACAACAAACTGACCATATTACAACGGTGGAACACCGTTGTAATATACATTTTACAACGGTGGTGCCACCGTCGTGTATTAAGAAGTTGTAATAGATAAATATCTTTTACAACTTTTTTGTACCGTTGGAGCACCGTTGTAGTTTCGTACATTTTACAATTGTTATTCACTGTTGTAATAAACTTTATTACAACTTTTATGCACCGTTGTAATAATATCTACTACAATTTTTATGCACCGTTGTGATTTCATAATTATTACAACTATTTCTATCGATTTGTAATACACTTTATTATAATTTTAATTGAATAAATTTTGTAAATGCAACAAAAGCTGGATAAACAGAAAACAAAATGATATAAATTCAAAGCAACGAATCCATTCATACAAAAAAACGTTTCAACTTTATATTCGAAATATAAAACTAATGAATCATACATCATCACATTAGTATATCAATTCTTCATTACAAATAGTGATTACAAATCAGTACCATCCAAAAACTTTGCTTCAACTATCAGCCTACTTCATCTTTGCACTTCCTCAACATCCCCACCACCACAAGACACACCACCTGCACAATCACAAAATATGCATATATATAAATATAACCATTTTACATTAGTACAACCATTTTCATTTGTGGAATTCTAAATATTAAATTTATAATAGGAAGGGAAACAAAACAGTAACATTTTCATGATATTGCAAGAGCAGGTTGTGATCCAGCAACTTCCAGAATGGAAAGCACATGAATGGGAGTAGATGATATTGGCTTATAGTAAATGATAAAATACTTAATGTTTCGGATCATTTTCATTTTTATATTGATCGATGTAACTGGATTCATTAGTGCTTTTTTATAATTCAGCTCGCTACAAATGTAAATATTATGCAGTTTGAGTTTATTCAGAATTTCATAGTATAAATTTATGACCATAAATTCATTGTTCACTGTGGCACAGCTACAACACTGATACTACCAGCCCATAACCCATAATTTTCGTTTTTTGACCAAACGCATATTAAATGTACCTTTTTCTTGAATCTAAATGACTCTCCCGAAGATATATTTGTATTGTGCAGCTTGATTATTTATTCTTCTTCGAAGGCAGTAACCGAAGACACATACAGTTCTCATCATCATTCTAGCCTTTGATACCTGCAGAAATATTGTACTCTAGGATTAACAAATGTAGAAACAAAGAAAATAATATAGTGTAATACATAGTCAAACGGTATTTACCTGAAAGGAACTACCGTTGATCTCGATTGATCTTTGCTGCTCTACTCCTTTCTCACCACTTACCTTCAATACTACATATATATTTTTTGTCACAATATGATGAAAACATTTTGCATTGCAGGAACGCTAATGGCTAAGAGTTGGCATCAAAACACAACATATATTTTGTACTAAGCCTAATATTTGGCCTAACTGACATTTTCCTCCTTTTCTTTTCTTAAAAAAAGAAAAAAAAACTGAAGAATCTCAACTTATCAGTCAATTCAGATATTTTGGTAAGCATTATCTCATTAACAATGTTTCGTTTCAGTTCAGGTTTTGGTGGAAATTTAGATGCATATTTGATTATGACATGGAAAAACATTTCCCATAAACTTGAATGCTTTAATACCAATTCTTGTGAATAGAAAGCTAATGCTCTGTTTGTTGTCATTCTTAGTTTTATGTTTCCGTCCAAAAAACACATATGTGACCCATGTATTTTTGAAAAACTAATATGGAAAATGACGAAAACATACAAAATAGAAAATCATTCAATTATATTTTTCATATTTTGAAAAATAACAAAAATTGAAAAACAGTCCACTCCGTCCGCCATTCATGTCCCTCCACCATCATCAATGACCGAAAATTTTAAAAAGATTCTTTCATTATCCTAATATTTCGTTATAAATGTTGATAATAAAAAACAAAAAAATGAAACCAAATAGGCTCTAAATTTGCTGGAAAACCAATGTAAGTATGATGGACACACCGAGAGTAGGGTTGCGGAACTAAAATATTTCTTAATGCCCATTTTTATCTTATTCTAAATAATATTATTTATTTGCTTAATCCTTTTGATATAAGACACTATTTAGATCAACCATATCAGAAATAAATTAAATTATAAGCATGCTTAGGCAGTCAATATCATATTTTTGATCTCAAGTATTCAGTGATGACTTTTTTCTCGTCTTCTTATAATGTAAATCATTCTCTGAATAGACACATATTCTGAAATTCTTGATGTTAACACAACACCACTGATCTCCTCACAACTGATACATTCAAAACAATCGATGTTGAAAGAAACAAGGCAATACAAAAGATAAAAACTTGAACAAACTGGCCTAATAGTAAAGGAGAGAAATCGTTAAACGATGTAGCGTTTGCTTTCAGATCAAATGTAAATAATTTTTTTTGAACATTGTAACTCATATATAAAATTACCTTTTTCCTAACTTTTGTATGATATTATCACCACTGCTACCACTATAATTAACATGATAACTCTTTAATAGTTTTCTTATGAGATATAAGAGAGCATTTGCAAATAGACAACAATTGTTAACTTTCAAAGAAGAAAAGGCTGAATGAAATTTATGAAACCAACATGATGAAAATAAGAGAATTGAACACTACTGACCTCTTCTTTTAACATCGTTGGACCAATAATCAAACCTGAGAAATATGATGTAAACATAGTTTCAATTTATAATTCATCATTCTAATCTAAGCATTCAAACCAAGAATATACACACAGAGTAATTTCAAAATAATATCATCGAGAATGAAGCGGCTTACCTAGGAATAATTAATCGCGTCTGACCAGGTCGTCGTGGCAGCCTATTGTTCGTCGCGGTCGAGTCGCTACTATCATCTAAGTCTGGAGTCTCGTCAATCATGCGCTATGCCTTTTTTTTTGTAATACAAATACAACAATCTTTCAACAGCTGAACACATAAAATTTTGAGAATTCGTCACCAACTCGAAAATGTGTAGTCTTTTTTCTTATGGTATCATCAGAATAGGAAATTACACTAGGCTTGAGAGAGATTAATATAAATAACGTTAAAGAATGGTCATATTTGATGAACATCATATCTCAAAGCAATCCCATTTAGCAATGATAAATACTTGGCAGCTCGTAAACCTTGTGCTCTTCCATCAACTCCTTAAGGAATGCAATCAAAGGGAAGCAGTGCCTGTACTGTTCGGCACAACATAATCCAACACAATGACATTCTCCAGCAAAGGCCTAAGCTTCTCTTTCTGCTTCTCAACAAACTCAGTATCCTCCATTAACAAATATATCTCCTCAGAATTTTTAAACATGCCAACCATGGCCACATCATAGACCTTAGCCCTAGCAGGTGAGAAATTTTCCCCAAAACTAACTTGCTCTGCCTTTCCTGCCACTCCGTCTCCCTAATCATCTTCACAACCTCATTTGCAGACACCCCTTCCTTTGCTTTCACGATTGTGACCCTCAAAACCTTCCCTGCCTCAGGAACAGCCAAAGGTTCCTGGTCGGAGACCTAGTTGACGGCCATGATGTCATCAGTTATAGGAAGGATGTAGTTCTTAACAACCGAGACATGATCTTCATGAGCGGAGTAGGTGGATAGATCAGAATTAGATGGGTAACGAGAGTGAAGGAGGTGAGTAAACCCTAATTCGTCGGCGCCAGCGGAGCAACGGCGAAGGATAGGGGCGGCCGTAAGGAAGGAGGTGAGGGAGAGAGAGGATAGGGATTGGAGGCTGGAGACTATGGAGGAAACCTGGGACTCGGTAGCCGAGGGTTTGACTTTGAAAAGGACGATGTGTTCGATTGTCGAGGTGGGACCAGTGGACATGGCGGCGGAAGAAGAGGAAGAGAACAATCATGCGCGATGCCTGGGAAGTCTACTGCTCTCTTCTTTCCTTAGTCACTCGATGGTGGTGGAGTGCTTGGAAAATTAAGCGATTTCGTGGAACCCTAACTGATTTAGGAGACGAACGTGGAACCCTAACCGATTTGGGGGTCGAACGATTTGTGATCTGGAAAGTTGAGACAATGGGAAAGGGAAACATGCAAAATTAAAGCGTGCGGTGAAACAATGTTGGTGTGCCCGCCATAAAATTGGGATGCCGGTTTTTTTTTATTAACAAGGCTACATTCATTAGTTTCAATTAAACCAAATTAGCAGAATTTAAAGTTCGGAGAGGAAATAAAAACCGATGAATGTAATTAGAGTTTAAATCATGTATTTCAATGTTTCTTATACTATATATAACATTGTTTTTTTATTTATCACTTGACCATTCTTGATAATTAATTTGATTTTTCTATTTTAGTCTGTATCGATTAAATCATTTAAATATCGGCTTCGACTTCGAAATGCATTTATTGGAAAACATAGATAGAGTTTAATGTTAAAATTTTGTAAAAGAGGTAACTAATAAGTTTTCTACAATTTTGAATACTTAATAAATTTTTAACTTAATACAAAAAATTATTTTCTGTTTTGCGAAAACTTCAAAATTATATAAACATTTGAAAAATTAATTTAGAAAATTTGAAATTTCAAAATTTTCAGAATATTAAATATAATCATCAACTTAACTACTAAATATTAAATACTAATAACAAAAATGACTTCATAATTATTGAAGACTATTTACAATTATTAATTATTAAAAATTAATTATATAAATATTAAATATTGCTATTAATTATTAATAATTACTTCTTAGTTATTAATCAAAGTTAGTAATTATTAATAATTAATATGGATAATTATATTTTAATTAATTATTAATTAGGATTATTTCATATTAATAATAGTTATTATTTAAATTTTACTTATTTCTACTTAGTTATAATCGAGTAATAATTATTAAAAGTTTATAATGTATATGTTACTAAATATTAATTAATAAGCAGTTAACATTGACTATTAAAAATTAATTACTACTTATTAACTATTAATTAATAAATATTATTGATTCCTAAGTTTATTATTAATTATTAATTAATATTAAATATTAATATAAGTAGTTATTAAAAATCGATATTATAAACATGAACTTTGTAATAGGCATCTATTACAACTAGCAAAATGAAAAGTTGTTAAAAATATGTTTATTACAACTTTAGGTAATTGAAAGTTGTGAAAACCATTTATTACAACTGTGCTTTTCTGACAGTTGTAGAATTAAAGTTGTAATATGGTGTTTTTGTTGTAGTGTTACAACTTTAATTATAAATTGAATAAAATTAATTTACTAATTACATTAGTTAGCCGTTTAATCCCTTCCTCCTTCTTCTTCACGGTTACTATAACCCATCGTCCAAAACAAAACCCAAAGCCGCCAACTCTAGGTCCAAATCGCACCCTCACTTGCGTTTATGATGATCTGAAACTTCCACGATGTCACCCTCTTCGAGCTCTCCCTGGCGCCCTCCTCTATGGCTAGCTCGGCCACGTCCTGCGCCCCCAATTCGCACCTAAACGTAGCGACTTCACGGTGAAAAATAGGCCTCCACAGTCGACGGTTTCAGATCACCACCGTATGAAAATGAAGACCTCAGAAATCCTTGTCGTTTTGTGTTGAGAGATTCACGATTTATTTTTTGGATTGAGAAATTTTAAGGAATTAAAATAGGAGCTTATCGGCCATTCAAGAAAGGAGATGGCGGCTGCGTTCTTTCTGGTGCTAGGGTTTCTGAAATCCTAAATATTTATAATATTTTATTAATTAATTCATTAATTTACAAAATAAAGCCCATTAATTCTAACAGCCCCAAATTCAGCCCAACTTATGTTGTCCCTAGGCAAATACCCACGCTCCAGATGCAATGGGCTAGGTCCCGTCAGCCCAAACGAACGTCTTCAGCCTGTTTTATTTAATTTAATATTTAAATCATTTATTTAATTAATTCAATCTTACATTTAAATTCACCGGGACCACATACGAACTCTAAAAATTAGAGAAAAATTATTTCTGGTTAAGTTTTGACAATACGGTCCTAACAAAACTAATTTCGCCGAATTCCGAGACCATTTGAAAAATGGCCATTTTCAAGTCGATTAAATTTGACTGAAACTGACAAAACACGTTTTCCTTTGCCACGCTCACATATTAATTCGAAAAATTATGGAAAGTTAAACTTAACAATAATTTGACATTCCGGTTCAAACAAAAATGGTTTCGTCGAAAACAGAGGTCCTTTGCAAAATGACTATTTTTAAGGCCAATATATTATATTAAAATATATATAAATTCTACAACGACTTTTCTAAATTTTATACGGGACATAACTTGCAAATTATGAAGTGAAATTTCAGCTTCTTACATTCGTTAGAAAGATATGATTAAAAAGATTCAAATATTTCTTGTGTCGCTCAATTCTGATTTAAAATGAATTATGTATATTAAATTGAAATTAAAAATCAAATTTTCGAACTGCAACGCCATTTCAAACTCCTTTTATAATTAAATTAAATTTATTCATTTTAACTTCGATTAAAATAAATCTTTAGTCGTTATTATTTAAAATAAATTATTTTAAATATTAAAAATCCATTAAAATTTCGAAAATAAAAATTTTAAATTGGCCCCAAAATTCCGGGTTGTTACAATCTCCCCCACTTAAAATCTTTTTGTGCTCGAAAAGGAACGAAGCTAAAAGTTGTTTAATTAACCAACTCAACTTTCATTTCCAATAAATTTTGAATTCTGTTCAGTAACGAATTCGATTTAGCTAAATTTATCATTCTTTTATATATTGGTTTAATTAATTATCATTTTAATATTTTAATTAGTGAAACTAATTATCGAACATCACAACCAGCAATCAATTAGGTGATTAAGTTTTTAAATATATATATATAACTTTTATATATTCAAAAATCATATTCTTAGAGCAAATCACAGCAGTATATCCTATCTAAGTTTTGGTTCTCATACCAGTCAATGGAAATATATAGATATACCACTTTTGAAACTCAAACATAAATACTGATGATGGAGCTCCATCATCAGAATCATCTCCGGGCCACTAGAGAGTGATTCTAAATCTATCCAGTATATTAAAACTTCGAATATCCGTTAATTACTCGTATATTCAAAATCTTCATATACTCGATTGTCCACATTAAAATATAATAATATACTCAAATGCGTATTTTAAGATAAAATTTTCAAAACTAAATTTGTTTTTACTTTTATTTTTAAAGAAAATAATACTCTTCACAGTCGTTCTAGGATACTATTGATCCCATCTCTAACGAGTTATTCTCATTGGATATTACTAATCCAATCTCTGCTGAATTCTTTCGTTCGGTTCTAATGTGTCTTGTTCTCGAGCTCTGTAAACCAAAGCTCTGATACCAACTGAAACGACCCAAACTTCCCCGTAAAGGGAAGCCTGGATTGCTTTGAGAACAACACACATCAGAGCACAAACTGAAGAACCTTTTATTGCTGATTACAACAATTACATCAGAGTACAAGAATATAACAGAGTATGAATACTTATTACACAATAGAAATACATTAATATCAGAGATTTAAATTACATTTAAATAGCAGCGGAAAAATAATACAAATATACAACCGGAAGGAATACACGGATACAGAGCTTTCCGAATATCGCTTCAGCTGTAGACCAGGATCCTGTAAATATATCTGCAAAAAGCTACTCGACTGCTCGTGTGGAAAATATGGGCACCCGAGTTTGCCAGTGAAACAAACTACAGGTCAGTCATGGGACTGGTATGATAAATCTTAACTTATCTAATAATAAGGCTAATCACAGGACCACGCCGCTAACGCGGAACGGATTTACTCCTTTGGATTGTCGGTGCATAAAATAAAGTAAGTCATTAAACAACGCAATGCTTTTTAGAAAAATGAAACCATTATAAGACTCAAGTCCTATCACACAATGCAACACAAACCGGAGGATAGAGTTTTACCTTATGATGGTCAAAAGATGCTTGATACGATAAAATGGATTTAGTATTAGTGTGTATATATTTTAAAAGCATTTCAATCATAATGTATCAATCATAGACGACATAGCTACCATATACTATATCACCATACTAGTTCTACAATCAAAACTGCAAGGTCGTATTGGAAGTTGGGTTTCCATCATGAAATCGAGGCTGGGGATCATCCTCTCCGATTCGAGACACTCTAGCAAATGCCTAAGGATCCCCCACAGTGAACCGTTGGAACGGTAGGGCCGGTCCACACTTGTCGAAAGTGGATTAGTTATGCCTAAACACACGCTTCCCGGTTCCTTTGAACCTATAATATGACCACTTCCGGCCTATAAATCCGAGGTGCCTAAAAATCCATCATCCACATAAGTAAAAATGTCAGGGATGGTAGGTCGCTGACAACACTTCTAGCTAGAAAGAAACGTGTGCACTCCCTACGGTCCATATCCCGTTTTTGACTCATACCGGGGTGTGAGGCTCGCGAAGTCACGCTATACACAAAGCTATGCCGTAATAGGCTATACTTTGATCATCGTACAAGGGTCTGCTTTTCAACAAAAGCCTTGACCATTTGCATCATGGCGTGCCACATTGACAATTGAAGCCATGCTATCGATAATTATTAATATATACTAGGGTGTTAAGCAGAGAATAAATTCTCCACCACCAATCAGTCATACATTAATAAAAATCAATTTAATTTACACGGAACGAAATCCAATGTCAGACATGCACCCATTTACAAGTCCGTTCTGGGTCTGAAAACCGGAGACACCTTAGAGGTCCTCGCATATCCGGACAATCAACAATACGTCCGGCCAGCTACCACTGTAGCCCCTATCAAGGTAGCTACTCCAATCATGGGCATCAGTAGCAACACATCCATTCGATGTGAAGATCGTCAGTCTTCAACCACTGTCTTCATCTTTGACTCTTCATCATCGTAGTAATTATCCAAAATGGGTTAAACCCGGTCCTTCCGAATAACTCGTGTATTTTTATAATTAAAATTCAAGTGCTATAAAAACACATCCAACGCCTCATTCCCATTCAGAATATTCTTTTAAATAAAATATTCGCATTATTCTATCAAAGATAAATTCTTTAGATTATCCTTAAATCTTTCTTTTAAAGATTTATTAAAACTCCAATTTGGTTTAAATATCAAAAATCATTATTCAATGATTATTTAAATTTAAAAAATTAATCTTATCTTTAACTGGGTTAAAAAACTAATGTCATTTAAAACATAGTTCACGGTAAACCCAAAATCATCTTCCATAAAATATGGAATCTTCACAGAAATTAAATCAATATATAATCGTTATAAATTTTTGTATCTAACCAATAATATAAATGGAATAACGACAAAACCTCTTAAATTCCATATGTAGTACCGGTCTTCTTTTACAGAAGCTTATCTCGGTTATTTTTAATTCGAATTCCATTCAATTCCAATTTAATATGTTAATTTGGAAAACTTTACTTTTGGAAAATTTCCATTTAAATCTTAATAAAAGATTTATAAATTCAAAATCATATTTTCACTGTTAGTTGGGTTAAAGAACAAAGTCGCTTAAAACACAGTTCACAATAAACCCAATTCACATTTCATCTTACTCCAATTACTAAATATAATTGAAAACTTTAATTATCTTATTTAAAAGATTTATTCTTTTCTCAACTGGGTTTAAGAAAGGTTTTATTGAAGACACCATTCACGACAAACCCAAAATCCAATTCTTTTAATTTAATTTCAATTAAATATTAAATAATTGGAAAACTTCATTAAACCATAATTTAATGATTTATTCTAGTTAATAACTAGTTCATATCAATAAATATATTTTTTAAATGTTTTTTTCAAAGATATTTTCTAAAATATTCTTTTTCTAGAATATTCTTTATTGGAATGTGACTCAATCAACAACCGTATATTGCATGTAATCAACAATCATGATAAATAATTATCAAACATCCAAATAACAACCAGAGTGGATTCTACAACTAAATATTGGGATTAGTGTCTGTCAAATTTCATCCCAATACCCGTGTGGGGTTTCATCCAACAAAAAAATAATAAATTATTTGTGCACTTGGACAATGTGTGAAAATTATCATCCCAATCACATAAACAAGTCAGATGACTTGTAAATAGAAGTGTAATATTCAATCTGAATATACTATCATTACCTTTAATACATCAAAGATTGCCACATTACAGACATATATTTCAATTCTTTTTATTGTGAACAAATGACAATAAAAAAGAAATATTCTATTTAAATTCTTTTTATTGTAAACAATGACAATAAAAATCTAGTCTTTTAATTCAATTCTTTTATTGTAAACAATGTTACAATAAAATGAAATCCTTTAATTTAATTCTTTTACAATAAAATGTAATCATTTAATTCAATTCTTTTATTGTAAACCATGTTACAATAAAATGTAATCATTTAATTCAATTCTTTTTTTAAAACAATATTACATAAAAATGTAATCTTTTAATTCCATTATTGAAACATTTTTTTATCAAAAATGTTATTTCTTTTCTAAGGCAACATTTTATAACAAAATGTCATTTTATTCTAATGATCCAGTTTACAACAAAGTGTTATTTTAATCTAATGTCACATATTTATAATTAACATAAATGACATCTTATAATTAACATATATGTCATTGTTGTTTTGCATACAAAATCTAATGTATGCATTTACATTAGAATTATATGTTCATTTTGAATATAATTCTGGGTATTGTTATCTACACTCCAAATATTGTTAAGGGGTGACCCAATTTTTTGTTTTTGTTTTTTTACTAAGAGGGGGACTTTCAAAAGTTGTCACCCCTTAACACATAATTATATCTTGACCAAATTACCCCTTATGCATTTTTAATCCTAAATTTAATCACCGTTGTAACAAATCTTATCTCTCTAATCAGCTTTTTTTTAAACAGAAACCCTAATTCAAATCAACGAAGGAAATAAGCCATAATTCTTCAACTTAGAAAACAGACAACTTGATTTGCGCTTAAATTTAACTTTTAATATCATATGATGAACAGTAACAATTGCTAAGGTATTTTTTAATTATTTTCCTTTTAGATTTATAGATTCGTACTGCTAAATATGGATGTTTGCTTGATGGGCAGGAAAAACAGCAAGGTATAGTCGAAATTGTGTTATATTTTCGGTGCCGATTGTAAGAGTGGTATAGTTCCCAAAAATCGTCTTTGTCTATGTGTATATTTGGTGGCATTGCACTGTTTTATATTAATAAAAACGGTGTTAATTGATCTATTTTTTTGTTTTGTCATTCGATGTGTCTACGTTAACGTTTTCCATATTTTCTAAGTTAATGTATTGGTAATTTTTGATGCGAGGGCAGTTTGGTATCTAATTTTTCATTTTGAAGCCTCCCCTTAACAATTAAAACTGTGTATGGAGTCCGCTTAAAATTGATCACCCCTTAACAATATTTAGAGTGTCAATAACAATACCCATAATTCTAATGTATACCTTTACATTAAAAAGGTATTTTCATTATGCTACAAATCCTAATGTATGCATTTGCATTAAAATCATATTTCCTCTTTTATATATAAATTCTGATGTATACATTTACACTAAAATGACATTTTTGTTTAATTCTTTTAAACTAACGAAAATGTAAATTTTTGTCTAATCCTTTTAAATAAACAAAATGTAAATTTTTGTCTAATCATTTTAATGTGTGTAAAAATGTTCATTTTTATTTAATCCTTTTTTAAATGAACAAAATGTACATTTTTGTTAAATTCCTTTTTGATGGTTAAAAAGGGTATGTTTTGGTTTAATCATTTTTAATAACCCAAAATGGCTATTTTGGTTTAATCCTTTTTAATGAGCAAAAATGTATATTTTCAATTCATTCTATTTAATTTGCAAAAATGAATATTTCCAATTTATTCTTTAAAAATGACCAAAATGAATGTTTTCAATTCATTCTTTTAAAAATGACCAAAACTGATAATTTTGGTTAAACTCTTTTTAATGACCAAAAATGATTATTTTGGTTAAACTCTTTTTAATGACCAAAAACGATTATTTTGGTTAAACTCTTTTTAATGTAACAAAAATGCCTCTTTTTGTTTCATTCTTTTGTTTGGACAAAATGTATTCTTATTTCCATTCATATGTTTGGACAAAAATGTATATATTTTTTTTCATCATTCTAATTTAACATAAAAATGTTTTTATATGGCAATTCTTGTTCAACATAAAAAATGATATTTTTATGTTACACAAATATAGTTCAACAAAATGATATTTTAAATATGAAAAAACATTAATTACTCTACAAAAATGACATTTTCAATTCTAACATAAATGGTATTTATAACTCAACATGAATGACATTTATAACTAAAATGACATTTTATCAACATGACATTATCTAAATGAAATGATATTTTTATTTAACATGACATCATCTACATGAAATGATATTTTTATTTAGCATAACAAATACTAGCTAAATAACGTATTTATCTGCCCAAAAATATATTCTTACAAATTAACATATTTATTAACAAAATATGTTCTCTAACTAAATAACAATTTTATTCTAACATGACAAATTTTAACTATAATGTCAATCTTGTTCTAACATGACAAATGTCAATTTTAAATTAACATGAATATTGGTTTTCAACAAAACAATCATCATTCAACACAACAATCATCATTCTACACATTTAAAATTCCAAACATCACAAACATCACAGATCTAATTTATTATCGTAATTTCATGGATTCAGAATAGTGCAAAATAACTAAATTATTAATTATATATAAAAAAAAGAATTCTCACCTTGCTTTTTAATTCAGATCTAAAATTCCCTGAATTTTCAACATGCTCGGTTTCCTCTTTGATCTGTTCCATCATGTAGAACTCCGCTCCACGATTCCAGCGTCTTTCGTTTCGTTGAATTTCGGTAAGATTTGAACAAGTTATGACCCTTACAACTTTAATTATAAATTGAATAAAATTAATTTACTAATAACATTAGTTAGCCGTTTAATCCCTTCCTTCTTCTTGTTCACGGTTACCGTAACCCATCGTCCAAAACAAAACCCAATGCCGCCAACTCTAGGTTCAAATCGCACCCTCCCTCATTTGCGTTTCTGATGATCCGAAAACTTCTACGATGTCACCCTCTTCGATCTCTCCCCGGCGCCCTCCTCTATGGCCAGATCGGCCACGTCCTACGCCCCTAATCCGCACCCAAACGTAGCGACTTCACGGTGAAAAATAGGCCTCCACAGTCGACGGTTTCAGATCACCGCCGTATGAAAATGAGGACCTCATAAATTCTTGTCATTTTGTGTTGAGAGATTCACGATTTATTTTGTGGATTGAGATATTTTAGGGAATTAAAATAGAAGCTTATCAGCCATTCAAGAAAGGAGATGGCGGTTGCGTTCTTTCTGGTGCTTGGGTTTCTGAAATCCTAAATGTTTATAATATTTTATTAATTAATTCATTAATTTACAAAATAAAGCCCATTAATTCTAACAGCCCCAAATTCAGCCCAACTTATGTTTTCCCTAGGCAAATACCCACGCTCTAGACGCAATGGGCTAGATCCCGTCAACCCAAACGAACGTCTTCATCCTATTTTATTTTATTTAATATTTAAATCATGTAATGACCCGGACTTTTAGGGGTAAATTTTATAATATTTGATATGGATTTAAATATTGAGTTAAGTAAATAAATCAATTTTTATAGGGAGTTATGGATTTAAAAATCAATTTCAATTTAATATTGAAAATCAGAATAAGAAAATGGATTTTGTTGAATTCAAACTTTTATTTGAATTGAATACAGTTCAAATAATTTATAGGAAATTTTATTTAAATTTATAACGATAATAATATTTATTGATTATCGAGGAGAATAAATTATCTGAAATTAATTTATATTGATTTAAATTAATATCTTCTCCAGATGATTGAATTGGACTTCGTGACCTATCCCAGTGTGTCCGGAATATGGGTATTACCTTAGGACTGTCCGTTGTTGGGTTCAGAAAGGAGTTTGAAATTAGGGTGTATTTTAATTAAAGAATACCGGTTTAAATTAATATAAAATAAACAAAAAAAATATCTTAGGGAAAATATCTTTTCATTTGTGAATTATATTTCTCCAACGTTCACGCTTTGTGCCCCTTTTCCTCACCACAAAACAAAATTTACTTAACACCGAAGTATGCCTCTCTATATAAACGCAATACCCTGTTTGCATCTAGAATCTCAGATTTCCATTCCTCAGGCAAAAGAAAGGAGATAAAAACCGTTCCCTTCCATTTTGTTTTCCCCTTCTGGCTAAATCAAAATCAAAAGCTGTGTTATTCGAATCATAAATCCCTGGTTCTGTGAGGGTCGCCCTTCATTTCCGCGCTCACATCTGGAGGCACGATGCGAGATTTGCGACTTAGGGCAACGTAATGAAATCGAAGGTCGCGATGGACTGTTGGTTTAGGGTTACTATTTGGGGAAGTTTGAATTCGTTGCTGATAAATGGGTGCGGAGGAGATGGCGTGGTTCACTGGACTGAGGTGGAGTTCGTTGATGATGGGCACACCTTTCCGTCGCTGTCTGTAGCAATGCGAGTCTGTGGTGATGATGAAGCTCGAACACTGTTATGGGGGTTGCGATGGTTTCCAAGTCGCAGGCAAGACAGGGAGGGGTTTCACTTCGCCGTAAGAAGAAGGTGATCGAACGGACGAGGGACGGGCTAACATGGTGGTAATGATATGGTTCTAAGGGCGAGTGTTCGAACTGTTAATGTAAGGTAAGGAATAATATAGTAATTTATTTAGTTTATTTATTTTTATTCGAGTAGTTAAAATAAATAAATGTTTAATCGTAAATTAAAATAAATAATCTTGGGAAAAGATTTCATTCGGGATTCGTTCAAGTGGAAGAAAAGCGAGACGATAGAGAATGTTAAATGAATATTCGACAAATGGAAAATCATTGGTGAGTAAACCTCACTCACCATTTATTTAGAAATTATTTTTATATAGTTAAAAATAATTGTCTGTGCTTGTTTGAATGCTATCTGATTGTTTTGAAATATATATTAGTTATTTAGGATATATATATATATATTGGGTTGATGATTGGTTGGATTCCCGCAGTTTCATTAGCGGATGTCCGCGGTACCATAGCGGATGATTACCCTATACGCCCCACGCTATGATTAGTGGATGACCTTTATACCGCGATATTCTGCCACGAAGCAGAATGGGTATTATTTATGTGCTAACGTCTGTGGATGCAGGAAAAACAGGTTGGAGGAATCCAACTGGATTCCTCAAAAATATATATTTTCTGTTGTTTGTTTGATTTCATATATATTCATATATGATGAGTTAAAAATCAAATGATTGAAAATTGGTTGGTTTGATTGTTTAAAATATCCCTAGAGCTTGAATATTGATTCATAAACATATCGGAAAGGGTATTTGATATTTAAAAAGGAAATTCTATTTTTATAAATAGAATTGGAATTTTTAATAAGACTATAGAAAATATTTAACTTGTTTGAAGGTATATAAAACAAGTGATTGAATTTATAAACTTTGTTTATAAATGAAAAGATGGAATTTGAATTGAATTTATAAAAGTTGTTTATAAATGGAAAGGTGGGATTTGAATTGAATTTATAAAAGTTGTTTATAAATGGAAAGGTGGGATTTGAATTGAAGTTATAAACGTTGTTTATAAATAATGCCGAGAATTCAAATGGACTTTGAGTATAAGGAATTGAAATAGAGATTTGAATAATCAAATTCAAATGGAGTTAAACTATAGAATTTGAATATAGTATTTCAAATGGAATTTGAATAATCAAATTCAAATGGAGTTAAATTATAGAATTTGAATATAGTATTTCAAATGGAATTTGAATAATCAAATTCAAATGGAGTTAAACTATAGAACTTGAATATAGTATTTCAAATGGAATTTGAATAATCAAATTCAAATGGAGTTAAACTATAGAATTTGAATATAGTATTTCAAATAGAATTTGAATATAGAAATTCAAATGGAGTTAAACTATAGAATTTGAATATAGAAATTCAAATAGACTTTAAACTATAGATTTGAATATAGAAATTCAAAGGGACTTTAAGCGATTTGAATATAGAATTCAAATGGACTTTAAACTATAGAATTTGAATATAGAATTCAAATGGACTTTAAACTATAGAATTTGAAAATAGAATTCAAATGAAGTTTTAAATAAAAAGAATTCAAATAGAATTGATTTGGAATTTGAATAAGAAGTCGATAAGGAAACGAGAGTATGAGTATAATTAGAATGTGTAATATGCAAGTTAAAAATATATTTGAACATGTCATGTTCAAATATGAAGGTGAAATAGACTGAAAAGTTAAGTAACAGATTTAATTAACAAATTGAGTTAAAACGATTGGTATAGTTAAAATAGATTGGACAGGCATAAATATACAGGAGACGGGTATGGAATAAAGTATAGAAGTGAAATAAATAGAATGCCCGACAAAAAGGTACGTATTTAATTTCCATATGAGATTTTATGCGCCGTATCGGCAAGCCGCTTGGCTTTTTTCTTTTTCTTTTTGAAATGAGAAGGACCGGGAAAGCTATTTGAAATTTCCCGATGCTCCCGGTACAAAGGAGGTTATGGCGAATTTTTCCGGGAATTTAAGGAGATAGAATATTTTTAAGATAATTTGTTAGTTAGAAATTAATATATCAAAATATATAGAAGTCGATAAGAAAACGAACTTAGAAATAGAATAGTATAACCAAAAAGGAAGTCTAGAATAAAAACTAGTAAGAATAGAAAGAAGAAGTGTATATGTGTTTAAAGGTGAATAAGTAGTTGTATGGTATTTGTTATTTGAGTAAGTAGTCTTGTCTGTTTTGACGTTAAATGTTATTCAGTCAAGGTCTGAGAGGTAATTATACCCCAACTTGGTTGATTTCATGATATACCGATAAGTAGCAAGATTCAGGCTCGAAGATCAATGTGGAATAAGAATTAGTTAAATACTGTATTTGGGTTGTCGTAACGATGTTTTACACAACATCTGCTTTAACCCAAATATGTGCAAAGCTTGGAAATAGATGTTAAATATTTCCTAAGTATAGAAATAAACGAGATCGGAAAAGAGCTAAGTAATTGGAATATTTTCCAATTATAAATGACATATATTTTCTAAAGTTTAGAAAATAAAAGAAGGCGATATATGGAAATGTTTTCCAAAGAACGTAAAAGGCCAATATGGTTATTGAAAATATTTGGTTAACAAATATTGATAAGAAATAGAAAAGAGATTTAATTAATGGAATATTAATTAAAGGTTCAGTGATTGTTGGATGTTTGGATGAACACTTGTTTTATTCGATAGTTAAATCATCGACTATCGAAACACTTGTTTTTATTCGATAGTTAAATCACAGACTATCGGAGTTTTGACCATCGTTGTCAATATGGAGAGACCGGTTGGATTATTATCCGAAGAACCACTCCATATCGGCAGTAGCGTGCGAATCAGATTATATAAAGATAATCGAAGACGGAGTAGAGTGCAAGGACTTTTTCTATAAATAGAAATAGTGCCTTCAGTTCATCCTGTTCCTGGGTGACTTGTAGGGATGAATGTCTGACAGAGTATTTCCAGACGATCACATATATTGATTTCTCCAATCGTACCAAGAGTGGAAGCGGAGAAGGGAACTTCTTTCAGCTAACACGTAATGTACTGTTGAGGACGTCAATCGGTGATTTGATGGATTTGACGATGTGACATTCGAAGTGAATATGGCGTGATGATAAAGCGTAGCTTCTAGCCTCATCAACCGGTAAATGACAGAAATCGGGCAAGCATCATGGCTATGTAGGTCGCACCTATTAGGGTGTATAATCACCTGATCTAGAGTTTCATTTATTTCTAAAAATCTATTGTCGATGCTGACCCATTCGGGAAACGGTTGCTGATCCCAATCGTGGGTGATATACATTCGATACACTCAAGCGAAATGAGTGGTCGGCCATGTGTGGCTGAGTTGCAAGATGTTCTTGTTGAACTCGGTGTATTCTCCTCTAGAGATATACTAGCGGAAGGTGATCCCATACCTTGTCATAGTTGGAAATCCATTACCCAATACGTGCTTGCGGTTTTGATTGTATATTATATATGTGGAACGTGAGATGCAAGCGTTCCACTAGATTGTTATCTACTTGATTTAGACATTATTATAATATCAAAAGAGTTTTGATATAAAGATAAATCAAGTGTTTGGATTCTCATAAGGGAAAAACCCGTTCCGTGTTATACGGCGTGGTCTTATGAGATATCATTTAGTTTTCTGAAACTGTTTTAAACTGTTTACTCATACCAGTCCCATGACTGACCCGGAGTTTACTTTGTTGTTTTCCCTAAACTCTTGGGTGCCTAAATTTGTACGGGCAGTCAAGTAGTCGGGAATTTACAGATATACTGGAAAATCTTGGAGCAGGAGGCTTCAGGATCATATAGCTATAGTTATTTCTGCTGTGTTGTAAGTGATGTACGTTGATATTGATGTATATTCAAGTACAGATGTATATTTCAAGTTATGTTATATATATTATATGTTATTCGTTCCGCTGTGAGATTCGTGTTACTCTGATGTTGTGTTCTTCTTCTTCTTCTATTCTAAGTTTCTATCTTATCTATCCTCACCCTCTAACTTCTTTCTATTAATGGTTCGAATTTCCGTGATATTTGGGGTTGGACTTGTGTTTTTGGTCAGCTCAAATTAGTCCGGATTTTCGGGTCACTACAGTTGGTATCAGTGCTTAGGTTGAGCGAATACCTAGGCTGTGTGGAAATGTGCTCATTAGAGATAGGATCAGTAGTATCCTAGAATGAGTTGAGCGTATATATATACGAGAGAGCGTACTTGTTATTTGATATAAAAACTGTTTTATATTGTGTTGACTGGTCTGTTTAGTGGATTATAAATTTTGGTCGAATCGTGGGACGCCACGAAGTCGATAGGAGTTTATAAACACTTGAACAGAAGATTGGACACGATATTGTTTTTAAGTAGAGTTGATTGTTAGGATTATAATCGAATAAGATTATAAGAAACTGAAATAGATATATAACCAATGGAATTTGTATATGAAATCAAATATACAAATGAGATCAATTGAAATTGAATTCCAACCAGAATTCAAAATTTAAAATCCTGGGAGTTTGGAAAATATTTTTCTAAATGGATTTTGAAAAAAAAGAAAAAAAAAGAAAAAGAAATAAAGCACTGAACTCATTCAGTAGCTGGGAAATAATTCTGATGATGGTCGCAACATCATCAGTGTTCATTTTCGAGTTTCTAAGTGATGAATTGCTGCCTTAGAAAATTTTTGATGGAAATTTGTTTGAAAGAAACAAGTTGTTTGAAAATTCAAATGTTTTGAATTTGGGATAGGTATAAATATATGTATATATTTATATAACTTCAAAGGAATTTTGAAATGTGAAATGGGAATATAGATTTTAAATAGAAGTAAAATAAAGGAATTTGAATATATATATAATTCAAATAGAAGTGAAATAGAATTTGAATTCAAAGGAATTCAAATGGATTTGAATAAAGAAAATTCAAATAGAAATTGTATAAGAAAAATTGAAATGGAATTTGAATTCAAAGAAATTCAAATGGATTTGAACAAAGAAAAGCCAAATAGAGATTTGAATATTAGAATTCAAATGGAATTTGGTTAAATAGAATTTCAAAGAGAATATAAAGTGGAGGATGAATATTAGAATTCAAAGAAAATAAAAGGAGTTTAAATAGAATTTGAATTCAAAGTTAAATGAAATAGAATTTGAATTCAAAGTAGTTAAAATAGAATTTAAATTCAAAGGATTTCAAATAGAAATTGAACAAAGGAATTTAAATAGAAATTGAATAAAGAAATTTCAAATAGGAATTTGAATAGAAGGAATTTAAATAGAAATTGAATAGAAGGAAGTTCAAATATAGAGTTTGAATAAAGAAATTCAAATGGAATTTGAATATTTTAAATTAAGATATAGGACTTGAATATGTGAAGAGAAATAGATCGGGAATATTATGTTGGAATGGATTAGATACATATTAAAAATATATCAGAATGGAGTTGAATATATATTAAACAAAGTTAAAACGTTTATATTTATAAATATAATTAAAACGAGCTCGCCGTAGCACGGCAGTTCGAAAATTGGCGATTCGAACTTCAAATTAGTATACAGAACTCGATTGAAATCGGAATTCTTTGAAACAAGAATCGTCGGGACCGGTTGAACGATAGTTTTCTAATGAAAGAGAAAAATCTGGATTTCGTCGTATAGATTTTGAGTTATGTCAAAATCAAATTTTTAGAAAAACAGCGCCAGAACCATTATAAAACCATAACGGTTTAATTAAATAAATAAAAGGGATTATTAGGAAATAAAATCCGAATTGGCATTAGAAAATCCAGACTGGAGATATAAAATAAATATGAACTCCAGTGAAGTAAGTGAAATGATTTTTAAGACAAAAATCATATTTTAAATGGTTAAATAGAATTAACTAAATGGGAAAATAATTAGTTAAAGGAAATTTGAATCGAAATTGGGTTTTTGATAAGTGGAAGAGATGAGAGTTTATATTCGAAATCGAATATATAACTCGAGTTGAAAATATAATTAGATTAGTCTATAATCGAGTTGACATATATTTGAACAAGTTATATTCAAATAAAAAGGATGAAATAGGCAAAACGGTTAATTAGCAACTAGTTAATGGGAATTTGAATGGTTGAAATTAAATTTAACTTAAGTAAGTTAAATGGATTGAAATGAATAAACTGAGTAAAATCAATGTGAATGGAATATGAATTGGGGGTGAATAGAGGAAATATATTTGTAACATAAATACAAAGGAAGTTATGTGCAAACAAATAGAAGGAGAAATATTTGTAAAAACATTTACAAATAGAATTTGGAAGGGGAAATATTTGTAAACCATTTACAAATAGATTGAATGGAAATATTTATTTATAGATAATAAATAGAATGTTATAAATGAGATATTTATTTGTTAAATAAATAAAATTTAATCAAAGGAATATTTCGAAGATGAATAGAAAATGGAAATCTGTTTTTAACGGATAAGTAGAAAAGATTAAATTTTGAATAACAGTATAAATTAAATTAAATATTTATCATTCGATAAATGGAATATATAAGTCTGAACTTATATAGAGAAGAGATATTGGTTTTTAACACCGATAGTTTTAAATAGATGGGGTACACAACACCTTGTATAAGTGAAGTAACGTTATTAAAGAGAACATTTATAAAGTGAAGAACCGTTACTAAAAGTAAATCTTTAAAAAAATGAATAAATGTTATCCAGTATAGTTATTCGAACAGGAGAAGTCGAATAGAGTTAGAATAAATCGATTAGAGTAAGAGTTAACCAGATAGAGTTAATTGAACATACTTAATCGAATTAGGATTTAATTGAATGTTAGTTATTCAATTAAAGTTGATCGAATATAGTTATTGAGATAGAGTTAGCCAAACAAAGTTACTCAGGATAAGTTGCCATTTCGCACGACTGCTAGCGTAATTCGCAGGGCTGCAGATAGCCTAGGGCGGTCGGATGTTTCCTGAGGGAATCAGGCGTAACCATTGTGATCGCTGCGATCTAGAGTCAAGCGAATGAGGTTAAATCGAATATTAGTTATTCGAATAGAACTAAAGGAGTTATCGAATATAGTTTATTCGAAAGGAATTATTGAATTTGGTTATTCGAAAGGAGTTATCAATTATTAGTTAATCGAAGGAGCTATCGATTATGTGTTAATCGAAATGAGTTATCGATTATAGTTTAATCGAAAAGAGTTATCGATTAGTCTAATCGAAGTGAGTTATAGAATATTGGTTATTCGAAGGAGTTATCGAATTTAGTTATTCGATGGAGTTAATCGATAAGAGTAAAATCCAATAGAGTAAAATTGAATAGAGTAAATCGAATATAGTTTATTCGAAGAAAGGTTTTCAAATCTAGTTATTCGAAAGAAAAATTATCGAGTATAGTTATTCGAAGGGAGGAGTTATCGAATAGGGATTTATTCAAAAGTGAGTTACGTAAGGAAGTTTGAAATGTTGAGTATCAACATAAATAAGTTCTGAAAAGTTAATGGGTTTGTAGCACTTTTTCTACCTTAGCAATTTCGAGGACGAAATTATTTTAAGTGGGGAAGATTGTAATGACCCGGACTCTTAGGGGTAAATTTTATAATATTTGATATGGATTTAAATATTGAGTTAAGTAAATAAATCAATTTTTATAGGGAGTTATGGATTTAAAAATCAATTTAATATTGAAAATCAGAATAAGAAAATGGATTTTGTTGAATTCAAACTTTTATTTGAATTGAATACAGTTCAAATAATTTATAGGAAATTTTATTTAAATTTATAACGATAATAATATTTATTGATTATCGAGGAGAATAAATTATCTGAAATTAATTTATATTGATTTAAATTAATATCTTCTCCAGATGATTGAATTGGACTTCGTGACCTATCCCAGTGTGTCCGGAATAGGGGTATTACCTTAGGACTGTCCGTTGTTGGGTTCAGAAAGGAGTTTGAAATTAGGGTGTATTTTAATTAAAGAATACCAGTTTAAATTAATATAAAATAAAACAAAAAAAATATCTTAGGGAAAATATCTTTTCATTTGTGAATTAGATTTCTCCAACGTTCACGCTTTGTGCCCCTTTTCCTCACCACAGAACAAAATTAACTTAACACCGAAGTATGCCTCTCTATATAAACGCAATACCCTGTTTGCATCCAGAATCTCAGATTTCCATTCCTCAGGCAAAAGAAAGGAGATAAAAACCGTTCCCTTCCATTTTGTTTTCCCATTCTGGCTAAATCAAAATCAAAAGCCGTGTTATTCGAATCATGAATCCCTGGTTCTGTGAGGGTCGCCCTTCATTTCCGCGCTCACATCTGGAGGCACGATGCGAGATTTGCGACTTAGGGCAACGTAATGAAATCGAAGGTCGTGATGGACTGTTGGTTTAGGGTTACTATTTGGGGAAGTTTGAATTCGTTGCTGATAAATGGGTGCGGAGGAGATGGCGTGGTTCACTGGACTGAGGTGGAGTTCGTTGATGATGGGCACACCTTTCCGTCGCTGTCTGTAGCAATGCGAGTCTGTGGTGATGATGAAGCTCGAACACTGTTATGGGTGTTGCGATGGTTTCCAAGTCGCAGGCAAGACAGGGAGGGGTTTCACTTCGCCGTAAGAAGAAGGTGATCGAACGGACGAGGGACGGGCTAACATGGTGGTAATGATATGGTTCTAAGGGCGAGTGTTCGAACTGTTAATGTAAGGTAAGGAATAATATAGTAATTTATTTAGTTTATTTATTTTTATTCGAGTAGTTAAAATAAATAAATGTTTAATCATAAATTAAAATAAATAATCTTAGGAAAAGATTTCATTCGGGATTCGTTCAAGTGGAAGAAAAGCGAGACGATAGAGAATGTTAAATGAATATTCGACAAATGGAAAATCATTGGTGAGTAAACCTCACTCACCATTTATTTAGAAATTATTTTTATATAGTTAAAAATAATTGTCTGTGCTTGTTTGAATGCTATCTGATTGTTTTGAAATATATATTAGTTATTTAGGATATATATATATATATATATATATATATATATATTGGGTTGATGATTGGTTGGATTCCCGCAGTTTCATTAGCGGATGCCCGCGGTACCATAGCGGATGATTACCCTATACGCCCCACGCTATGATTAGTGTATGACCTTTATACCGCGATATTCTGCCACGAAGCAGAATGGGTATTATTTATGTGCTAACGTCTGTGGATGCAGGAAAAACAGGTTGGAGGAATCCAACTGGATTCCTCAAAAATATATATTTTCTGTTGTTTGTTTGATTTCATATATATTCATATATGATGAGTTAAAAATCAAATGATTGAAAATTGGTTGGTTTGATTGTTTAAAATATCCCTAGAGCTTGAATATTGATTCATAAACATATCGGAAAGGGTATTTGATATTTAAAAAGGAAATTCTATTTTTATAAATAGAATTGGAATTTTTAATAAGACTATAGAAAATATTTAACTTGTTTGAAGGTATATAAAACAAGTGATTGAATTTATAAACTTTGTTTATAAATGAAAAGATGGAATTTGAATTGAATTTATAAAAGTTGTTTATAAATGGAAAGGTGGGATTTGAATTGAATTTATAAAAGTTGTTTATAAATGGAAAGGTGGGATTTGAATTGAAGTTATAAACGTTGTTTATAAATAATGCCGAGAATTCAAATGGACTTTGAGTATAAGGAATTGAAATAGAGATTTGAATAATCAAATTCAAATGGAGTTAAACTATAGAATTTGAATATAGTATTTCAAATGGAATTTGAATAATCAAATTCAAATGGAGTTAAACTATAGAATTTGAATATAGTATTTCAAATGGAATTTGAATAATCAAATTCAAATGGAGTTAAACTATAGAACTTGAATATAGTATTTCAAATGGAATTTGAATAATCAAATTCAAATGGAGTTAAACTATAGAATTTGAATATAGTATTTCAAATAGAATTTGAATATAGAAATTCAAATGGAGTTAAACTATAGAATTTGAATATAGAAATTCAAATAGACTTTAAACTATAGATTTGAATATAGAAATTCAAAGGGACTTTAAGCGATTTGAATATAGAATTCAAATGGACTTTAAACTATAGAATTTGAATATAGAATTCAAATGGACTTTAAACTATAGAATTTGAAAATAGAATTCAAATGAAGTTTTAAATAAAAAGAATTCAAATAGAATTGATTTGGAATTTGAATAAGAAGTCGATAAGGAAACGAGAGTATGAGTATAATTAGAATGTGTAATATGCAAGTTAAAAATATATTTGAACATGTCATGTTCAAATATGAAGGTGAAATAGTCTGAAAAGTTAAGTAACAGATTTAATTAACAAATTGAGTTAAAACGATTGGTATAGTTAAAATAGATTGGACAGGCATAAATATACAGGAGACAGGTATGGAATAAAGTATAGAAGTGAAATAAATAGAATGCCCGACAAAAAGGTACGTATTTAATTTCCATATGAGATTTTATGCGCCGTATCGGCAAGCCGCTTGGCTTTTTTCTTTTTCTTTTTGAAATGAGAAGGACCGGGAAAGCTATTTGAAATTTCCCGATGCTCCCGGTACAAAGGAGGTTATGGCGAATTTTTCCGGGAATTTAAGGAGATAGAATATTTTTAAGATAATTTGATAGTTAGAAATTAACATATCAAAATATATAGAAGTCGATAAGTAAACGAACTTAGAAATAGAATAGTATAATCAAAAAGGAAGTCTAGAATAAAAACTAGTAAGAATAGAAAGAAGAAGTGTATATGTGTTTAAAGGTGAATAAGTAGTTGTATGGTATTTGTTATTTGAGTAAGTAGTCTTGTCTGTTTTGACGTTAAATGTTATTCAGTCAAGGTCTGAGAGGTAATTATACCCCAACTTGGTTGATTTCATGATATACCGATAAGTAGCAAGATTCAGGCTCGAAGATCAATGTAGAATAAGAATTAGTTAAATACTGTATTTGGGTTGTCGTAACGATGTTTTACACAACATCTGCTTTAACCCAAATATGTGCAAAGCTTGGAAATAGATGTTAAATATTTCCTAAGTATAGAAATAAACGAGATCGGAAAAGAGCTAAGTAATTGGAATATTTTCCAATTATAAATGACATATATTTTCTAAAGTTTAGAAAATAAAAGAAGGCGATATATGGAAATGTTTTCCAAAGAACGTAAAAGGCCAATATGGTTATTGAAAATATTTGGTTAACAAATATTGATAAGAAATAGAAAAGAGATTTAATTAATGGAATATTAATTAAAAGTTCAGTGATTGTTGGATGTTTGGATGAACACTTGTTTTATTCGATAGTTAAATCATCGACTATCGAAACACTTGTTTTTATTCGATAGTTAAATCACAGACTATCGGAGTTTTGACCATCGTTGTCAATATGGAGAGACCGGTTGGATTATTATCCGAAGAACCACTCCATATCGGCAGTAGCGTGCGAATCAGATTATATAAAGATAATCGAAGACGGAGTAGAGTGCAAGGACTTTTTCTATAAATAGAAATAGTGCCTTCAGTTCATCCTGTTCCTGGGTGACTTGTAGGGATGAATGTCTGACAGAGTATTTCTAGACGATCACATATATTGATTTCTCCAATCGTACCAAGAGTGGAAGCGGAGAAGGGAACTTCTTTTAGCTAACACATAATGTACTGTTGAGGACGTCAATCGGTGATTTGATGGATTTGACGATGTGACATTCGAAGTGAATATGGCGTGATGATAAAGCGTAGCTTCTAGCCTCATCAACCGGTAAATGACAGAAATCGGGCAAGCAGCATGGCTATGTAGGTCGCACCTATTAGGGTGTATAATCACCTGATCTAGAGTTTCATTTACTTCTAAAAATCTATTGTCGATGCTGACCCATTCGGGAAACGGTTGCTGATCCCAATCGTGGGTGATATACATTCGATACACTCAAGCGAAATGAGTGGTCGGCCATGTGTGGCTGAGTTGCAAGATGTTCTTGTTGAACTCGGTGTATTCTCCTCTAGAGATATACTAGCGGAAGGTGATCCCATACCTTGTCATAGTTGGAAATCCATTACCCAATACGTGCTTGCGGTTTTGATTGTATATTATATATGTGGAACGTGAGATGCAAGCGTTCCACTAGATTGTTATCTACTTGATTTAGACATTATTATAATATCAAAAGAGTTTTGATATAAAGATAAATCAAGTGTTTGGATTCTCATAAGGGAAAAACCCGTTCCATGTTATACGGCGTGGTCTTATGAGATATCATTTAGTTTTCTGAAACTGTTTTAAACTGTTTACTCATACCAGTCCCATGACTGACCCGGAGTTTACTTTGTTGTTTTCCCTAAACTCTTGGGTGCCTAAATTTGTACGGGCAGTCAAGTAGTCGGGAATTTACAGATATACTGGAAAAGCTTGGAGCAGGAGGCTTCAGGATCATATAGCTATAGTTATTTCTGCTGTGTTGTAAGTGGTGTACGTTGATATTGATGTATATTCAAGTACAGATGTATATTTCAAGTTATGTTATATATATTATATGTTATTCGTTCCGCTGTGAGATTCGTGTTACTCTGATGTTGTGTTCTTCTTCTTCTTCTATTCTAAGTTTCTATCTTATCTATCCTCACCCTCTAACTTCTTTCTATTAATGGTTCGAATTTCCGTGATATTTGGGGTTGGACTTGTGTTTTTGGTCAGCTCAAATTAATCCGGATTTTCGGGTCACTACAAATCATTTATTTAATTAATTCAATCTTACATTTAAATTCACCGGGACCACATTCGAACTCTAAAAATTAGAGAAAAATTATTTCTTGTTAAGTTTTGATAATGCGGTCCTAACAAAACTAATTTCGCCGAATTCCGAGACCGTTTGAAAAATGGCCATTTTCAAGTCGATTAAATTTGATTGAAACTGACAAAACATGTTTTCCTTTGCCATGCTCACATATTAATTCGAAAATTTATGGAAAGTTAAACTTAACAATAATTTGACATTCCGGTTCCAACAAAGTGGTTTCGTCAAAAACAGAGGTCCTTTGCAAAATGACTATTTTTAAGGCCAATATATTATATTAAAATATATATAAATTCTACAGCGACTTTTCTAAATTTTGAACTAGACATAACTTGCAAATTATGAAGTGAAATTTCTTCTGCTTACATTCGTTAGAAAGATATGATTAAAAAGATTCAAATATTTCTTATGTCGCTCAATTCTGATTTAAAATGAATTATGTATATTAAATTGAAATTAAAAATCGAATTTTCGAACTGCAACGCCATTTCAAACTCCTTTTATAATTAAATTAAATTTATTCGTTTTAACTTGGATTAAAATAAATCTTTAGTCGTTATTATTTAAAATAAATTATTTTAAATATTAAAAATCCATTAAAATTTCTAAAATAAAAATTTTAAATTGGCCTGAAAATTCCGGGTTGTTACATGTTGTAATGCTTATATTGTAAACATTGTGAAATGGATGATTGGTTGTTGTGACTGTTATTATGATTGTTCACATATTACATCCACATATATGGAAATTATTTGGGTATTGGTTAAGTCTCGTCTGTTTGAATAATAAAAATGAATATTTTATTCATTTAAGTAAAATAAAGCAAAAAATGGAAGTTGGAATTTTATATCTGAGTCCAGATAGAAATGAAATTAAAGTGTATATGAACAACATTTGTAAAGGTGGAAACATATTTGAAAAAGTTTTGATTTGAAAATGGTTTTTTCTAACTTGAAATCGATTTCGAATAAAAAGTTCAAAATTGAATTTGAGTTAGCTATATAAACGGTATTTTAAACTCAAATCGACTGTTCTGATGATCTTCTATTATGTTTAATTTGATTTCTGTAAAGTTCAGAATTCAAAAGATTAAATTTTGAAAAATAATAATATTATATTAATATTAAAATATTCAATTTTGATTTATAATTGAATTTGAAGTTGAAACTTGAAAATATTGCTTTGAAATGGGTTTATATATAAAGTTTATAAAAATATTTGAAGTTAATCGGGCGAATTTTATTTTAAAATTATAATATGGCCTGGATAAAGCTAGTTGTGCTGCGGTAGTTTGCGAATTTCGACCATAAACTTCAAACGCTTCTAACTAATGCAATCTAAGGATTTACCTAAAAAGGAAAAAATTGCTTTCTAATGATAATAGTTTTCAAACACAAAAATAAATTTTGAATTTCAAATTATAGATTTTCAATTATTTCCAAAACAAGTTATAAATAAAATCGCGGTTTTGCAGTTCGGTGGCCGTATTTGGAAACCGTTAGAAACAACTTTATAAAAATTATTAAAAATATGAAAAAAAAAATTAATAAATCATATTAAATGATTTTAGAGCGATTTGGGTAAGAAATATGAAGTTTTGAACTAAGATTTGATTTTGGGGTTTTTCATCCTAACTAACTAGATACTGTAAAAAACAATGTTTTGGAATCTAATTTTAAATGAACAAGAGTTTTCCAATAATAAATTTATTGGATTTGGATGGAAACAATGCTTTTTTATTTGATATTGAATTCCGTATTTAGGACGTATATTATTTGAGGAATTTGAGAAATACTTATATCGTTATACCACTTATAGCATTCGTTGATTACGAGAAGTGGTGTTGAATATTAGTTTAATTTTTTTTTTGTTTAAATCTTATATTTAATATCAGCTGGTTTTGGGTTTGTTGTGAATGGTTTCTTAAATAACTTCATTCTTTAATCCAGCTAATATTAAGTTATGATTTGGAATTTAAATAGGATTACGTTCTTTTAAAGTCTAATTAAGATGATGCTTAATGACCTTGATTTAGAGATGGGTTTTTAAAAAGGAAAGTAGAGAAATAAAGAACTAATGAATCTTAATAAAGGTGGATGAGTTATTATTAATATTTTGAGGCTTAATTATCTTTAACTTAAAAGAGATATGTTTTACAGAGGAATTTATGAAATTAATTTTTGGAATGTGAATTTTTAAAAGGAACTTTGGGTAGGATGAATCTTGGTTTAAAGATTTAATGAATGGTCATTAAAATTAGCAAGGCTTGCTCATTTACAAGTTTTTCATTTGAGAATTCTTTAAAAGAGAAATGTTTAAGAAGGTTTTAATTAAATCAATTTAAGTGGAAAGAGACAAAACAAATCCTATGTTTCCATTTGGTTTTAAAAATAGTGCTCATTATTCGAAAAGACCGGGATTGGATTTCTATCTGAAACATTTTCAAATAATGATAGAACAAAATGTAGCAAATAAAGATATTTAAGACGGTGGTTGAAGACTAGGAATCTTCACATCGAAAGGACTGCTTGTTGATGCCTCCGATAGCTCCCATTATAAGGTTATATATTTATATCAGTGGTTCGGGCATACTTGGAGATTTTCCGGATTTACAAGGGATTCTCTCATTTATTTGATGAGGAATAAAGCTCCTTGCATTTAGTTCAGATCCAGAACGGACTTATATGGATGTGTGTCTGACATTGTATTTTGTAATGTATTGATTGATCTTTACAAAACATATTTATGTCTGGTGGTGAAGAATATGTTCTCTTAGCTTAACACCCTTTTTTGAGACATAGGAGCTCAAAGGTGATATGGTTAGTGATTATCAATTATATGTTATGAAATGATAGTGTGGCATGCCAAGTGATTGAGTTGTAGATGATCAAAGCATTCTTTAAGGTAAAGCGTAGCTTTGTGTAACGCGACTTCGTCAGGCCTCACAACCCGGTAATGGCCTAAAACAGGATTATGGTAGCAAGGCTATGTGGGTCATTCCCATTAGGGTATGATCATTCCCTTCTAGATAAAAATTTATACTATGGTATGGAGCCCATGTATTTACTTATGTGGACATTCTACTTTATGTGAATGATGGAAGCCAGCGCTCGTCTAAACGTTGGTTACGACCGGTAAATGTCATATTCGTGTTGCCATCTAGAACAGTCAGCATACAGAGATTGTCCGACCTTGTGTAGTTGAGAAAGCATAGTTGTTTTCTCATGGGTACATCCCTCTAGAGGTATTCCAATCGATTTAGGAAGATCATTTGCCTTTGTCATTGTAGGCATCCAATTCACCACTATGGGCCCATACAATTTTAGTTGTATACCTAAGTCAACATAATATGATGGTGTATTATGTTGGCTAAGGTTGATATATTTACTCGCAAAGTGATTTTCCACGCTATGCACTAATAATAATATCAAATTGGTTTTCGTGTATCAAGCATTTCTGGTTATCATAAGAGCAAAACTTGCTCATGGCTGTATGCTTGCATTGTGTGATGTGGGATGAGCCTTATGATAACTTCATTTTCTAAAAAGCATTATGTATTTTGTGCATTGATATTCATAAAGGAGAAACCTTTTCTGTGTTTATACGACGTGGTCTTATGAGTTAACTCATTTTAAAATAAATAGATATTTTTAAGTTCTCACACCATTCCTATGACTGACCTGGAGTTTATTGTTCTTCCACCTAAACTATAGGTGCCCATATTTTTTCACGTGGACAACCTGTTAATTAAGGTTTGTAGATAGTTTGGAGTCATCTTATAGAGAAGGTGATGATTTAGAATGGAGCTATATTTGGAACATTTGATCCTTTTGTTGTACTTAGTTATTTTTCCGTTCTATATTTAATGTACTCTATTGATATGAAATTATTGTTGTATTATTAAAAGTTCGTTGTTTCTGTTTTGGTATGTTACTAGCCCTAACAATCTGTCTATAAGAATGTTTTGAGTTGGTTTAATTACCGGCTTTAAGCGGTCAAAAAGGCGGGTCGTTACATTGTGGTATCAGAGCTTTGGTTTATACAAAGCTTATGGGGTATGACGCATTAGACGGAAGGAAAAGACCCATCAAAGATAAGATTAGTAATACCTTAAGATGATTAACTCATTAGAAACGGGGTTAGTGTAACGACCCGTATTTTTGGTCGTATAATATTTAATTTAATTTAATATTTTAAATATTTTATTTGGAGTATTATTGAATTTTAATATTTAATTCGTTATTAAAAACGATATTTGAACGTTAAATTTGTATTTAATATAAATTGATTTTAGTATTTAATATTGCTGTACCCAGTGTATTAAATATAATTCAGATATATTAAATGTTAAATAAAAATAATTATTATTATATAATTAATAATACCGTACGCTAATAACTGTATAATTTTGTGTGACGTTACCAGAAGTGAACCGGACAAGATATACCAGAATGATCTATTGCATGGAACTATTCCAGACAAAGATGGATATATCTGGATTTTTACAGTTAAATTAAACAATTGATTAATTTAACGGTAACTAAACTGCTGCTGCAGATGAACGGAATCAATGTGAGTTTACTCACTCAGTTTTACCCATTTATAATATAAATCGGGTTTTTATTTTGTGTGCTATGCTTGAAAATTGTTTGTTGTTTGCTGTGGGTTGATTTAAACATTAGTTTTAAAAAAATCTAATCATTATTTTAACGGTTAATTCCAAACAAGGTAACGCACCTTGTTGGTTACGTTTATAATAATATAAACGTGTTATATAAATAAATGCTTGAATTGTTGTTATTATTTGATCTGTTGATTGAATTGAATTTGAGATAACATATTTTGTTACAGGGAAGTACAAATTGGAGGGATCCAACGGGATTCCTCAAATTTATTGTTATTTTCATGTCACATTATATGAACTGTTTGGCCAACCTGATTAGACCATTGATATGTTTATTGATTGTTGAATCATGGTTCAACGTTGGGTGTTATTAACCAATGGGTAGTATTGGTTAGGTAATCGACAGCACATGGCCTATAAATAAATCGATTTATAAATATGGATTTTACCGTCAAGTAAATCGACGGTAGTGAAGTTATAAAATTTATTTTATAACTAAAAACAGATTTTTAATCTATTAATTGGAATAAAGGTTATTTTAATAGAAAATAAATATTCATATTTTATAAAGTTTATAAGTTGTTATTAAATGATTTTATGAAGAGATTTCGAGCGGATGCGATAGGTAAAATAAATATTTTATATAATATTCGAATTATGCAAAGGCAAATTGAGATGGAAAAAGGTTTCGAAGAATTATTATAATAATTCCAGGGTGATGTAAATAAAAAGGATTGGAGAATATAAATTAATATTTCCGATGAAAAGGGAATAGAAAGGGGTTTGTGAAATTACACAATATTCTAAAATAAAGAAATTATAGAGACGAGTTTGAATGGGTTTATTCGAGAAGAATAAGTGTTAGTTGTTGTTTTGCAA
Organism: Allium sativum; assembly: GCA_030737875.1. Lineage (NCBI taxonomy): Eukaryota > Viridiplantae > Streptophyta > Magnoliopsida > Asparagales > Amaryllidaceae > Allium > Allium sativum. Next base: position 151,025,595 of record CM060909.1, on the reverse strand, counting down.
ACAATACTCAAAAGAGATTTCGGGGCAATGTTTTTACTTAAAACCAGAGTGGGATGTACATATATATATATATATATATATATATATATGTGTGTGTACATATGATTTAAGAATTAAAGTATTAAACATGTTTTGCGAATATTCTTATAATAAAATGAGAAGTAATACCGTGTTGGAAATATTTGGAAAATTAAGAAGTTTAATTTTGTTTTTAAATTGAAAGGGCCAAGTGATGTTGAATATTGAACCAGTGAGTCCATTTTATATTTATGGTTGAATGGTTGTTTATTAGATAGTTAAATAACCGACTATCAAATCTGGACAATACGATTGTTGGTATGGAAAAACCGGGACGAATTATATTCGAAAACCATTCCGACCAACAAATACGAATTCAAGAAGGTATTAGATGCTGATCAAGACGGAGCCATTGAAGACCATAGATATTTATAAACGGAAGGATTACTTATATCTTTGGTCAAACCCCCTATAGTTTTCAAAGTCTACTATATATAAACTTAATCTATAATTTATAACCAAAGATGTACTGTGGTTCTGTCGTGGTTGAAATCTACGGATTTGCAAGGACTACTCGCTACTGATCTATAGGGTGATTCCTATGATGTGGTAGGAGAGTACTTCGATTCATCCTGTTCCTGGATGACTTGTATGGACGAATGTCTAACAAAGTATTTCTTAAGAATCACGTACGTTGATTTTTACAAACGTATTTCTGTAGGTGGCAGAGAAGACACCTTCTCTTAGCATAAACACCCAGAGTATCTTTGTGGGCGTCAACTAGTGATTTGGCGGATCTGACGATGTGGCATTCAAAGATATTGTGTTGTTCTAAAAGTAATGTTAAACCTCAAGCCTCATCAACCGGGAAACGACAAAAACCGGGCAGGCAGCATGGCTTTGTGGGTCGCTCCCATTAGGGTGTATAGTCACCTATCTAGGAAAAATTCATTTTCTTCTTTAATCTATTTTTGATGCTGTCCCTTTTCGGGAAGACGGTGGGTAGCTCCCAACCGTTGGTGATATACATTCGATACACTCAAGCGAAATGAGTGGTCGGTCATGTGAGGTCCGGGTTACAAGACGTTCTTGTTGAACCCAGTGTATTCGCCTCTAGAGATACACTATTTGGTAGGTAGTCCCATACCTTGTCATAGTCAGAATCCAATCTCCAATAAGCGCCCGAAGTTTTTATTGTATACTATATATGTTGAGCGTGAGATGCAAGCATTCTACTAGATTGCTATTTACTTATATTAAGACATTATTATAATATCAAAAAAGATATTGATTTCAAAAATGTTTTTGGTTATCGTAAGGTAAAAGCCGTCCGTTTTTATATGTGGATTTGGTCTTATGATTACCTTTTCTCTGAAAGATTTTAACTTTAAAATCAAGTTGTGTGATACCCTTAATACTGTGTGAGTTTATCTCACTCTGGTTCACCAGACTGACCCGGTGTTTTGTACATGCTCGGGTTAGCCCGGTGTGTACAGGTTCAGAATTATCGAATGCTATGAAGTCCAGAGACGAGCTGGAGAAGTTCAGACGTATGATATTATATAGGTACTATTCCGCTGTGTGTTGTATATGGGAACTGGTTATTATACTGTCCCGTTGTGTGATGTACTCTTATATTGTAAGTATCTGTAAAGCTCTCAGTAAAGATTTATTTCCGTATTATATTTTGTTCCGCTGCGATGTGAGACTCTGTGTTGTGTAAATTAGTTCTTCTTCTTCTATTCTAATATTTCTTTCTTTCTTATCTCACCCTCTAATTTCTTTCTAATAACTATCTGGTGTTTTTGATACTTGATTTCGGGCAAGTAATACGAGTTTTAGATATTATTGTTGGAATTCAAGCGTCGAATTCCCCGGGTCGTTACAGTGGTATCAGAGCTATTGGTTTAGTAAAAACCTTGGCTCTGTGGTGTAACTCGATAGAGATGGGGTTAGTAATACCCTAGATCGAGATTGAGTGTATATATATATATATGAGAGCGCGTATTTGTAATTTGATATAAAATTATTTTTGAAATTATTTTTGCCCAATTTATTTTATAATGAAAGTAATGATTTTCTAAATTTATTATAATATGGGAAATCGATTTATTTGTTAATATGGGTTTGAATGATATGTTTGGATTGTGTTGTTGGTTGCTTGAATAAATCTGAAAATGATAGAATTGGTTTAAAACCAATATGAAATAAATAAGTTGGATAAATCAATCCAAATTAATAAACCTGAAGGGATAATTAAAGAAATAAATGAAGTAATTATAAATAATTACAATCTCATGTAGATTAGATTGTGTATAGAACTGGTCGGATCGTATGATATGGATATTTTGAAACTAATTAATGTTGTTTTGGAGACTAATGAAATTTATTTAAGTTGAGAACAGGTGCAGAAGTGCCAATTCAGCTTTAAAATCCATTCAAGAGAAATTTCTGGAGTTAATTGAATCCAGTTTGAATAGAGCTGCATAATAACTAAGCAAGCTCGAATATAAAATATTGCTTATCGTATAATAACGCTCGCAAAAAAGTACGCTTATGTAGAATATGAAATTTTGGTTTTTATTCAGGTTTTGAGTTTGGTTTTTGAATTTTCCGACCCTGTTGGTCGATGGATATATATTTCTTGAACCTGCGATATCGCAGATGTCCTCCGTACAGGGGAGACTCTGCCAAATTTTTTCCAAAATTTAAGGTGTTAGAAATTTTTGAAGATTTTTGGAAAATCCTTTTATTTGGAACAAATTGGTTTTAAAACCAATTAGATCAGTTTTTGAAATAAAAATCGAGTTTTAAATTTATTATTTTTGTAAAGATAATGGGTTTGTAACATCCATTCTTACCTTAGCAATTTCGAGGACGAAATTATTTTAAGGGGAAAGAATGTAACGACCCGTATTTTTGGTCGTATAATATTTAATTTAATTTAATATTTTAAATATTTTAGTTGGAGTATTAATGAATTTTAATATTTAATTCGTTATTAAAAACGATATTTGAACGTTAAATTTGTATGTAATATAAATCGAGCTCAAAACGGCGCTGTAGTTCGTAATTTTGAATTTTTAACTTTAATTGAATGTACAGGGTCCGATATAAGTCGGATTTCTGTGAAACGAGAAACGTTGGAACCGTATTGATGATAATTTTCATATGAAAGAGAAAAATCCAGATTTTGTGTAATAAATTGTTATTTATGGCCAAATCAAATTTTGAAATAGTCGCTGTGAAAATCGTTATTTAAATATACGCGTTAAAATAGCCGTTTTGCAAATGGACTCAGTTTTCGATGAAACTAGTTTCATTAGAACCGTATCGTTAAATTATTGTACGGTGTTGAACTGCGTGGCAAACCGATATCGTATGTGACCACTGCAGCTACAAACGCCGTTCAATTTCTATAGCGCGTAATTTTTTTGAAACCAAAAATGTGTGATCTTCTGTAAGGAAGAGAGCACACATATATAATATATATCTAAAATGCTACAAAGTCCAACTATAAACCCAGAAGGAAAACAATACAACGACACATGGCTGTGTATGAGTGTACAGATAAGTAGTTGGATGAGCTCTGGATAAACCGCCACCCATCATACTCTAATATCGAATTCCGGCAAAGCCACCACCCGATATTGAGTATATCTACTCCAATACAAATAATAGCCGTTACAATCAAAATGTAGCTAAAATAGAATGAACACCCAATAATCACTACATCATCCGCTAAAAAATATCAAATAGTGAAACTGCGTCCAAATCTCCTACTATCTACTAAACTCTTCTACTATATCCGCAACCTGGAATCTGCACAGTACTAGACAATCAATTAGTTTTACAACATATATATACGATTATTTGTATGTGTATATGTATATATATATCAAATAATATATATATATATATAAATATATATATGAATATACATACTCTTAACCATACATATATATGTAGCAGAGAAATAAAATAAAGGAAAAAGGATAACATACGTAATCGACTAAATGAGATTAGTAACAAAGCCGAGCTCTATTGTTAAAATATCTGTTAATTCTAATAAACAATTTCAAATTGGATCTAACCTTAACCAAAAAACTGACAAAGCACAATTCTCTAAACAACTTGTATTGTGAATTTGACATCCAATCCAGACAATAATGAACTATTCTAATAATTAAATTATCTGGGTTATCTATGGTAGAATGAAAAAACTTCTGATTTCTCTCCAACCAAATAAACCAACTTATAATGATGATTAAAGAGTCAAGCACATATCTTTGTTTAGTCTTACAATTAAATCTATAAAAGACCCAATAGTCTACACAACTACTATGAGAATTATAAATATCAAACACAAAAATTCTTAAAATCGTATTAAAAACAAAATTTGTAATTTTGCAATTGAAAAATAGATGGTCTACATCCTCGTTCAAAAGATTACAAAAGCAACACTTAACGTCAAAAATAATATTCTTTCTCTTTAAATGTTCTACCGTATTTAATTTCTTACGAGTAATCAACCACATAAGAAACTTAGCTTTAGGAGGGGAATTAGATTTCCATATAAACTCGAAATGATGAAGAGAGACCCCCGAAAAATTAATGAAATTATACATAGAATTAGTGGAGTAGACTGAACTTTTATCCCAACACCAACAAATTAAATCACTATTCTCATCTATATGATATAAGGCCATCTTAGCTTTAAGTAGAGCTAATTGTCTTAACATTTCTCCTTCCAAAATATTTTCAAATGAAAACATCCATGGGGGATCTGAATTCCCACTATAGATATCTTTTATCAAAGCATCTTTAAAGCTGCTATTATTAAAAAATTCCCTAAATTCAATTTTAAGTGGTAAACACGAAATCCAAGAATCATGCCAAAAATAAGTAAGATTTTCGGAATGAACAGTCATCTTACACCCTAAGTTAAAAAGATCGAAACAATACAAAACAGACTTCCAAAAGTAAGATAGTTTATTTGACCCTCTTACACTAGGATCTGCAATAAACTCACTACCAGAATAGTAAAATTTAGAAACTAAACTCTTCCACGTAGCCAATACATCAGGACATCTAAATCTCCATAACCATTTGGCAATCAAAGATGAATTAAAATTATATAAGTTAATGATCCCCAAACCCCCATCTTTCTTTGGCTTACAACAGATCTCCCAACTAACTAAGCATTTATACCCTCTACCAATTGTATCACCATTCCAAAGAAAATTTCGTCTTATTCTATCAATTTTTTCTAGAACCCATTGAGGAAATCTATGCATAGTCATCCAATAGGTAGGTAAAGCTGATAACACTGAATTAACGAGTACTAATCTACCAGCTCTAGACAGAAATCTATTATTCCAGTTAGATAATCTATTATTAATCTTGTCAATAATAATTAGCCAGTCGACCTTCTTAAGCTTTGAAGGCCTAATCTTAAACCCTAAATAATCAAAAGGAAATTTCATAACTGGACAGTTTAAAGTACTAGCAACCTTGTTCTCAACATTATCAAAATCATTAATGACCATAACAGCACTCTTATCAAAGTTAATTCTGAGACCAGATAACATCTCAAAACAGTATAGAATAAATTTAAGAGACGTAATATGTTTAGGTAGGTGTGATGAAAATAATAATGTACCATCTAAAAATTAAAGTATTGATAATTCGTTGTTTAATTCTTCATTACCTATGTTACCTAAGATGCCTAATCTCACAGCTCTCTTCATTATTCTAGAAAAAACATTAGCTGCTAGATTAAAAAGAAATGGTGATAGGGGGTCCCCCTGACGTAGACCTCTCTTAGATTGGATCTTCTTACCCACTACCCCATTTACAACTATATTAGAGCTCCCTGATTTAAGTAAGAGCATAATCCAATTGATCCATCTGACACTAAAACCCCTAGCAAGACATAATTCGCAAATAAAATCCCAATCAATACAATCAAAGGCTTTCTCAAAATCTAATTTCAAAATTGCGCAAGAGAAATTATTTTTACAACATATATTAATATATTCCTGTACCGTTGCTACTCCATCCACTATATTTCTACCTTTAATAAAGGCAGTTTGGGAATAATCTATCAGATTGTTCATTTTAATACTAAGCCTATTTGCTAAAACTTTTGAGATAATTTTAACCGAAACATTAATTAATGAGATTGGTCTAAAGTCTTTTAAGGAATTAGCTTCTACTCTTTTATGAATAAGGATAACGTTAGCAAAATTGAAACTACCTAAACGCAAGTCCCAACTATAGAATTCATTAAATAAATTAATAATATCAAATTTCAAAATCTCCCAAAATTGTTTATAAAAAAGAACGGAAAAACTATCAGGTCCTGGAGCTTTATCACTAGGCATATCACAGATAGCCTTCCAAATCTCCTGTTCAGTTATCTAAATCAACCAACTCTTCCTTATTATCACTTGGATAAATGTCCTTCCATCTAACGTTAATTCTTCTCTTTATCCTATCCCCAAAAATTTGCTTATAATATTTTGTGAAAGCTTCATTTAAGTCCCTCTGAACGGTTAATTCCACGTCATTAATAAAAATAGAATGAATTAAATTATCACGTCTCCTCTTATTAGCTACACTATGAAAAAATTTGTATTACATATCCCCTTCTTTAATCCATTGGACTCTGGATCTTTGCTTCCACATAATCTCCTCTTTTTCCAAAATCCATTTGAGGTCCTTTTTAAGATTACAAAGTCTATCCCTTTCCATATTATTCAGAGTCCTTAACTCACTAACCTAATCTAAATCTAACATCTCACACATAATTTTATCTTTACTAATTCTGACACTACCAAAGACAAACTTGTTCCACCTTTTAAGGAAAAATCTTAATTTACCTAACTTTGCTACTAAAATCTTTGCAGAATTTCCGTTATATAAATTATTGAAATAAAATAGAGACGCCCATTTGACAGAAACAAGATTTAAAAAACTGGAATCCAAAAGCCATATTTTTTCAAATTTGAAGCTACTACTAATAGAAATGTTTATGTCACATGATAGAATGATCGGACAATGATCCGAATATAAAAAAGGTAAACCCTTGACCCTACAGATGGAAAATCTGTCCTCCATTTCAGAATTAATAAGAAATCTATCTAACAATGCAAATGAAGGGCAATCACTAACATTAGACCTAGACCAAGTGAATGATCTATAGCGCGTAATTAATTTAATAAATGGTTATTTTGGTATAACTTGAGCAGACGATCGAATTAAGCCATGAAACCAATTCCGTTGAGTTCGTATCGTCGATTAGAGTCAGGATAGGTATATAGTTTGTTATTTTTGGAGACATGTAATTTGGTGTCCGAAATGGCATTGCGGTCGCGTAAAAATAGCCTACCGGGGAAACAGTCTCAGAATGCGACGAAACTGGTGCCGTTGGGTTCGTATTGAAGAATTATTTTAGGATTCCAAGGTTTCAAGTTGATTTGATTTATTTATTGATCGTGGAAAAATTAAACGCGTGTTTGTTTCTGGTTTTATAAAGGAAATTTTTCCAAATAAAGTCGGAATTCGACGAAACTTGTCCCATTGGGTCCGGAATACCTTTTTTCACCAAGATTAGCTCTTTTATCAGAAAACAAAGGTCATGTAAAATGTTTTTCTCTTGAAAAGCTGGCAGCAGGAGTTCGTTATATTATTATAAAAAAAAGAGACAACTCAACGCGGTGAGACACTTCATTTCCGACCTATCCTAAGTTGCAGACGTCCTATATTTTTTTTACTCCATCCTTCTTACTTTATGCCTCTTCATCTGTCAATACTCGCATGGCCTAAGAACAGAACACTAGAAACATAAGCAAACTTTACCCCCTCCATACCTACCTAGTCATGCACGTTATTACTTAAATCCCAAGTATATACGTCACCCCTCACGCCTTGTATTGTCAATTTGTTCCAGCTATTATGTACGTTATTAATCAGCCTATGATTTTAACCCCTGCGTGCACCTGCTATGAAAGGGAACGTCAGCTGCTACCTAATGATAAGAAAACTCGAGTGTATATATATATATCTGCTAGCCTATTTAGTATGGCGCATAGTCTGTTCCTTCAAGCTTCTATCTTGAAAAGAAAAACCTGCTTCAATTAGTCACCTTCAAGTTAAATCACAGCTACCATCCTATATTCTGAAACTTACACAGGTTATCGCCATCCTATGATGTAACGCACGAAAGACGTTAATGTTATCCGTTCGTAATTTCCTTCTATAAATAAGGCGTGGCCATGCTCATTTCATCTGGAAGCTAAATGAGAACCAAACATATGCCATTACAGTTTGAAACGAAACCTCTGCATCTGCGTCAAAAAAAACAAACTTTCAGATTTAAAGTGAGAGCCCCCAACTTGTTTCGAACTGGGATCAAATATCAAATGGTGAAATCGTGAACAAATTTTCTTCTGAGACTGGGTATTTCCAAAACAGTTGGATCTGTAACGTTTTATTAAGGAGTGGGATTTGGTGTTTGTTTGAGCAACAGAAATAGTAAAAGAAGATCGGTGCAGTTTTCATACAAACGAAGCCAGATCTAAGAAGTGGGGGAGTAGGTGGGGAGACTGGACGTGCGGCCATGGAGTCGGTGTTGGGTGCTGGTCAGGTAACGACGAACTGCAGGGGTTCAGCGCGGATCAGGGAAGGTCGTGGGTGTCTTGAACGGAGGGAGAGATACATGGAGAGTGAAGAGTAGCATGGCGGGTCCGGTGTCAGAACGGTGGACAGTGGAGCTGTGTTAAACGATGCGTGAGGGGATGAAGTGAACAATCAGGTGAGAAAACTTGCGTTACATGTATGCAGGCCCGGCCCTAGGGTTAGTCGAGGGAGACTACCGCCTAGGGCAACCACCCGGATGGGGGCAGCATGGAGGAGGAAGAAGAAGCAGTAAGTTTGAGTTCTTCTATATTTTTAAACGACTATTGTGAAGGATAACTAAAACCTCCTTTGGCGCAGTGGTGGAGCATCCACTTGTATACCTGGAAGTTGGGTGCTCAATCCCCAGCAGGTGCAACATTTTCTGAATTTTTTATCCTCATCTAAACTTTCTTCACAGGGGCAACATTCTCTGATTTTTTTCCCCCATTTAACCTGTCTTCGCCTAGGGCAACGGGAAGTCCAGGGCCGGCCCTGCATGTATGGATGTGGTATGGTGTTTGTGTGAATGGAGGAGCGAGTCTTTCGGGGAAGATACATAGTACTTGGGGAACAAAATATAACGGCAGATGAGAAAGGATACAGCGTTGGCAAGTACATAAGGTTGGTGGGCTGTTTCTTAGGTGAGCTTAGGCCTGATGAGAATAAGAAAAGAAAAAAATGTGGTGCAAACTTTCGAACTGGAAAGTGAAACAAATTCAAGAACGAAGGCCAAATATAAGAGTGATGGGCACATGTTGACATGTAGCAGTTGGGACGTGTTTTTGAAAAGCCGAGATGATTTGAGTCTGGGCAACTTCAAAAACAAAGTCTGCAAATCAGTTTGGTCCCTTCGACGTATAATAAAAAGGAAAAGGTAATTCAGATATATTAAATGTTAAATAATAATAATAATAATTATTATTATATAATTAATAATACCGTACGCTAATAACTGTATAATTTTGTGTGACGTTACTAGAAGTGAACCGGACAAGAGATACCAGAATGATCTATTGCATGGAACTATTCCAGACAAAGATGGAGATATCTAGATTTTTACAGTTAAATTAAACAATTGTTTAATTTAACGGTAACTGAACCGCTGCTGCAAATGAACGGAATCGAAGTGAGTTTACTCACTCAGTTTTACCCATTTATATTATATATAAATCGGGTCTTTATTTTATGTGCTATGCTTGAAAATTGTTTTTTGTTTGCTATTGGTTGAATTGGTTGATTTAAACATTAGTTTAAACAAAATCTAACCATTATTTTAACGGTTAATTCCAAATAAGGTAACACACCTTGTTGGTTACGTTTATAATAATATAAACGTGTTAAATAAATAAATAAATAAATGCTTGAATTGTTGTTATTGTTTGATCTGTTGATTGAATTGAATTTGAGATAACATATTTTGTTACAGGGAAGAACAAATTGGAGGGATCCAATGGGATTCCTCAAATTTATTGTTATTTTCGTGTCACATTATATGAACTGTTTGGCCAACCTGATTAGACCATTGATATGTTTATTGATTGTTGAATCATGGTTCAACGTTGGGTGTTATTAACCAATGAGTAGTATTGGTTGGGTAATCGACAGCACATGGCCTATAAATAAATTGATTTATAAATATGGATTTTACCGTCAAGTAAATCGACGGTAGTGAAGTTATAAAATTTATTTTATAACTAAAAACAGATTTTTAATTTATTAATTGGAATAAAGGTTATTTTAATAGAAAATAAATATTCATTATTTTATAAAGTTTATAAGTTGTTATTAAATGATTTTATGAAGAGATTTCGAGCGGATGCGATAGGTAAAATAAATGTTTTATTTAATATTCGAATTATGCAAAGGCAAATTGAGATGGATAAAGGGTTCGAAGAATTATTATAATAATTCCAGGGTGATGTAAATAAAAAGGATTGGAGAATATAAATTAATATTTCCAATGAAAATGGAATAGAAAGGGGTTTGTGAAATTAAACAATATTCTAAAATAAAGAAATTATAGAGACGAGATTGAATGGGTTTATTCGAGAAGAATAAGTGTTAGTTGTTGTTTTGCAAACAATACTCAAAAGAGATTTCGGGGCAATGTTTTTACTTAAAACCAGAGTGGGATGTACATATATATTTATATGTATATATGTGTGTACATATGATTTAATAATTAAAGTATTAAACATGTTTTGCGAATATTCTTATAATAAAATGAGAAGTAATACCGTGTTGGAAATATTTGGAAAATTAAGAAGTTTAATTTTGTTTTTAAATTGAAAGGGCCAAGTGATGTTGAATACTGAACCAGTGAGTCCATTTTATAATTATGGTTGAATGGTTGTTTATTTGATAGTTAAATAACCGACTATCAAATCTGGCCAATACGATAGTTGGTACGGAAAGACCGGGATCGAATTATATTCGAAAACCATTCCGACCAACAAATACGAATTCAAGAAGGTATTAGATGCTGATCAAGACGGAGCCATTGAAGACCATACATATTCATAAATGGAAGGATTACTTATATCTTTGGTCAACCCCCTATAGTTTTCAAAGTCTACTATATATAAACTTAATCTATAATTTATAACCAAAGATGTACTGTGGTTCTGTCGTGGTTGAAATCTACGGATTTGCAAGGACTACTCGCTACTGATCTATAGGGTGATTCCTATGATGTGGTAGGAGAGTACCTTCGGTTCATCCTGTTCCTGGATGACTTGTATGGACGAATGTCTGACAGAGTATTTCTTAAGAATCACGTACGTTGATTTTTACAAACGTATCTCTATAGGTGGCAGAGAAGACACCTTCTCTTTGCATAAACACCCAGAGTATCTTTGTGGGCGTCAATTAGTGATTTGGCAGATCTGACGATGTGGCATTCAAAGATATTGTGTTGTTCTAAAAGTAATGTTAAACCTCAAGCCTCATCAACCGGGAAATGACAAAAATCGGGCAGGCAGCATGGCTATGTGGGTCGCTCCCATTAGGTTGTATAGTCACCTATCTAGGGAAATTTCATTTGCTTCTTTAATCCATTTTTGATGTTGTCCCTTTTCGGGAAGACGGTAGGTAGCTCCCAACCGTTGGTGATATACATTCGATACACTCAAGCGAAATGAGTGGTCGGTCATGTGAGGGCCGGGTTACAAGACATTCTTGTTGAACCCAGTGTATTCGCCGCTAGAGATACACTATTCGGCAGGTAGTCCCATACCTTGTCATAGTCGGAATCCAATCTCCAATAAGCGTCCGCAGTTTTTATTGTATACTATATATGTAGAGCGTGAGATGCAAGCGTTCTACTAGATTGGTATTTACTTGTATTTAGACATTATTATAATATCAGAAAAGATATTGATTTCAAAAATGTTTTGGGTTATCGTAAGGTAAAAACCGTCTGTGTTTATATGTGGATTTGGTCTTACGATTTCCTCTTCTCTGAAAGATTTTAACTTTAAAATAAAGTTGTGTGATATCCTTAATATTGTGTGAGTTTATCTCACTCTGGTTCACCAGACTGACCCAGTGTTTTGTACATGCTCGGGTTAGCCCGGGGTGTACAGGTTCAGAATTATCGAATGCTGTGAAGTCCAGAGACGAGCTGGAGAAGTTCAGACGTATGATATTATATAGGTATTATTCCGCTGTGTGTTGTATATGGGAACTGGTTATTATATTGTCCCGTTGTGTGATGTACTCTGATATTGTAAGTATCTGTAAAGCTCTCAATAAAGATTTATTTCCGTATTATATTTTGTTCCGCTGCAATGTGAGACTCTGTGTTGTGTAAATTAGTTCATCTTCTATTCTAATATTTCTTTCTTATCTCACCCTCTAATTTCTTTCTAATAACTATCTGGTGTTTTTGATACTTGAGTTCGGGCAAGTAATACGAGTTTTAGATATTATTGTTGGAATTCAAGCATCGAATTCCCCGGGTCGTTACAGTTAGTAATACCCTAGAATGAGTTTGAGGGTTATATATATGAGAGAACGTATTTGCAATTTGAAATTGATTTTGAAGAGTTATATTTTAAATATAAAAGAACAGTGTGTTATGAGAAATATTGATATAATTAGCTATATATATTGTGACATGGATAATAAGTTAAAGATCAAGTTTAAATATAAATGTTGTTGAAGTTTTTGATCGATTAAACACTCCCAAACTAATTAAGATAAACAAATCTAAGTGAAAATGTCTTGTGGATTCAATTTAACTATAAGATATTTGAAGATATAAAGTAGATTTTGGAATTTTTGAAAGATTATATTTTGAATATAAAAGAAAAGGTTTCAAAAATATATATAGTTAGTTATAACTTGGATAAATAGTTAAGATAGTTAAAATTGGAATATGAACATTTTTGGTCAAACTATGGAATTCTAATCGTTCATATAGAATTGTAATTTGCATTTACTAACTAATTAGAGTAAATAATCAAAGTATAAAAAAGCTTTGTAAAATTTAATAAGACTAAGAACTTGGTTAAAAGAATATTTTATGGTAATTTGAATAATGATTAAGATAATCTAAATAGATTGAAACGATAAAAGTAAATCAAATGAAATAAAATTTAGATTAAGTGGAGTTAAATAAATTTGGATTGGATTTGAAATAATATCGAGTGGAATTGAATATTGGAAAAAATAGAGTTGTAACCGATTTTATAACTTGGTTCTAAATTAGATGGGAAATTTCGACTATCCGAATATCGAAATTTTCAAGTTATTTGAAAACCGAGCTAGACTGTTATTATATCCCTAAGTGAGTAAGTTAGATTATAATTGATTAATTAAACAAAGTTTGAACGCAATTTTAAACTTAATTAAAAGAGAACTGGTTATGCATGACGAATTCTTAATTTGATGATTTGAACTTCAACTGAGTATATAAAATTCAATATAAGTTGGAAGATTCTTGTTTCCTAGTCGGAAGATCAATTATTATATCTTCAGGATCTATTGAATTATAGTTTCCTAGTGGAAAATAAAATTTGGAATTTCATCTGATAAATTTTGAGTTATATTAAAATCAAATTTCCAGAAAAACCAGAATGAGGTAATTTATAAATTATAAAGATTTATTAAGTAAAATGGAAGGAATTTTAAGGAAATTAAATTGAGTAGCTTATAAAATGAAAAAGGGAATAGTAAGGAAAATATAAGTATGATTCGATACTTTTGGTGAAAAACGGGAAAATAAATTGGGCTACATTGGATGAATTAAAGGAATTAAGTTTAAAACTTCGGGATAAAATCCAGACTTGAATTTTTAAATAAATATGAACTCATGTGAAGTGTTGGGTTTCAATTAAGTGAATTTTTGAAAAGTTAATGTAACGTCCCATATTTTTTGCTGTCAAATATTTTATGCAATTTATTATTTTAAATATTATATTTGGAATATTAATGAATTTTAATATTTAATTTGTGTATAAAACGAACTTTGAATGTTATAAATTTATATAATATAATTCGAGCTTGAAATGATGCGGCAGTTCGTAATATTGAATTTTGAACTTCAACTGAATATACAGGATTCGATATAAGTCGGATTTCTGTGAAATAACAAACGTTAGAACAATATCGATGATAATTTTCATATGAAAGAGAAAAATGCAGATTTGGGGTTATAGTTTGTTAGTTATGGCCAAATCAAATTCTGAAATAGTCGCTATGGAAATCGTTATTTAAATATAGGCCTTTAAAATAGCTGTTTTGCAAACGGACTCTGTTTTCGACAAAACTAGTTTCATTGGGACCGTAGCGTTAAATTATTGTATGGTGTTGAATAGCGTGGCAAACCGATGTCGTATGTGACCACGGTAGCCGTAAACGCCCGTTTATTTTCTATAGCGCGTAATTAAATTAATAAAGGGATATTTGAGTGTAACTTGAGTAGACAATCGAATTAGGCCACGAAACTAGTTCCGTTGAGTTCGTATCGTCAATTAGAGTCAGGATAGGTATGTAGTTTGTTATTTTTGAAGACCGGATAATTTGGTGTTCAAAATGGCATTGCGGTGCGCGTAAAAATAGCCTACCGAGGAAACAGTCTCAGAATGCGACGAAACTGATGCTGTTGGGTTCGTATTGATTAATTATTGTAAGATTTCAAAGTTCAAGTTGATCGGGTTTATCTAGTGATCGTGGAAAATTTAAACGCGTGTTCATTACTGGTTTTATAAAGGAATTTTTTTCAAACGATGTCGGATTTCGACGTAACTTGTCCCATTGGATCCGGAATATTTTTTTACACTAAGATCAGCCTTTTATCAGGAAACAGAAATCGTATGTGGTGATTTTTAACATGATTTCTCCACGACGAAGCTTTGTGCATTATAATATTAATGAAAGCATCCCACACTTTCACTACCTTCACTGTAGCATACCCTTTTCTTACTTGCATCCCAGAACTCTTCTATTTCCTTGCGTCCCAAACTAGCACAACTCCTTGCATCCCAATCCATCCAATTCCTTGGCCGCCAATCCATTACACCATGACAAGAAAGCACAGTATTGAAACACACACCCACCCACATGCAAACCTAGCTAACCTATACGCTACACTGCAAACCTACCGCAAGCACCTTGCTAACCATGTAATGCTCTCTATAAAATCATCGTTGTTTTCCCCTTCATCTCAGAAAGAAAACCACACCTTCAAAAGGGAAAAAGAAGAAGAAGAAGGGGGTGCAAGTGAATGTAACAACCCAGAAAATCTGAACCAATTTAAAAATTTTAAATTGGCTAAAATAATGGATTTTAAATATTTAAAATAATTATTTTAAATAATAGAGATTAAAAGTGAGTTTGAATCGACAATTGAAAACGAATATAATTAATTATAATTATAAACAAGGCCTGAAATGGCGTGGCAGTTTCAAAAATTGAATTCAAACTTTGTCGGACTGTACCGGGTGCAAAACAAAACGAATTTTAGCGAAACCAAAAATATTTAAATCCGTTAGTGAATACCTTTCTAACGAATCTGAAAAATCGAATTTTCATAACGGAAAGCAAAAGTTATGGCCGAATGAATTCTCAGAAAGGTCGCTATGGAATTTATATAGCCCGTGAAATTGGCCATTTTGCATACGACCTCGGAATTCAATGAAACCCCTTTTGTTGGATCCGGGATGGGAAGTTATTGCTAGGTTTCAAATTTCATAATTTTTAAAGCTAGTATGAGAGCGTGGCAAAGGAAAATGTGTTTTGGTCAATTATAGTTAAATTGGATCGACCAAAAATGGGCCTTTTTGCAAACGGTCTCAGAATTCAACGAAACTAGTTTTGTTGGGACCGTATCGTCAAAACATAGCTAGATTTATTTTTCTGGAATTTTTCGAATAAGTCTATGGCCCTGGCAAATTGAAATGTACGTTCAAATTGAATATTGAATGTTTTATATTTTAATTTGAATGGAAACTGACTGAAACAGTCGAATGGGCCTTCGAAACATAGCCCATTATGTTCGGAATGGGGGTAAAACGCTAGGGACGTCAGTCGTTGGGTTTGAATTGGTGTTCGTATGTGAAGAGGGGTATTTTCGGTTTTTTGAAATAAATAAATAAAAAATGAGCCGGCCAATCACAATTCATCTTCCACCCGTAACCCCCATGCGCGAGACGAAAATGACTTCAAATCTTCCAGGAGAGATTTCTCTCTCGTTTCTCAATGAAATCGAGTGATTCCAGATCCATTTTAAAGCTCTTCTTCCCCTCTTTAAATCCATATAAGCCTTGCATTTTATCGTCGTGTTTTGGTCAAGATCTGGGCCCGGGAACCTCCGCCGAGTCGCACCTCCTAGCGCCCCCCACCGTGGTTCGAGTTCGACGAAACCCCCTCCTCCTGGAGCGCCTCTCCAAGGCGGACAACGTGGTCAACCCCGATCAGCCTCTAACGCAACGGATTTCGGGAATTTGCAAGACCTAGTTTTGATCGTGAAGGAAGGTATACGGCTTGGGTTTTAAAAATAGAATATAACGTTTTTAAGCATTGCTAATGATGATTTTAGTATAAAAATCGTATCTTTAACATATGTTAACGAAATTCGATGAAACAGGAGACAGTGGACTCGTGAGGGCGTCTTCTACATTTTAGAAGAGACCGCGTATTTTTTTGAGCCTTCTGCTATTTTTGGTGGAGTGGAACCCAAGGTGAGATTTCTAATTTATAAACGATATGGGAAACGACGATGTATAAATTATATAGTCGATGTATGAGTTATATAAGCGTTGTACACCTCTTGTATAAGTGTTGTATAAGTTGTATGTTCGATGTATAAGTTATATATGCATTGTTAAAATTATATATGTGTTGAAATAGAAGTGAATTGCTATATATATATATATATATATATACGCCCCTCGTCCACAAACCATGGACGATATTTATTGATTGTGATTGGTGTGAAAATTGATTGATAGCGAATGGTTGTTTGGGATTGTTTGTGGTTGATATTGATTGATTGTGGTTGAAAAATACCCGTTTGCGGTTGAGAAATATTTGGTTGAAACCACATAGGATTAGTTTGTGGAAATGAAATAAATATATATATTCCGCATGCGTGCGAACTAGATGCATGATCCCCATTGTCAAAAACCGCGAGGTTTTAAGGTAGAGCGAGGAGCCGTACTAGGGACGGTCCCGGTTTTAACTACCCTGCCGTTATGCTGCCGAAATTTTGAATAATATTCATGTGTTTGAATTATTTTCATTTGCTGAAACTATATTTATTCATTGAATAGAAAACCTTCATGTGTTGAATCGATATTCATTCGTTGATTAGAAATTCATGTGTTGAATGGTCTTCGTGTTTTAAATATAAAAATCACATTTTTATCTATGTATATAAACTATAGAAAACCTTCATGTGTTGAATCGATATTCATTCGTTGAATAGAAATTCATGTGTTGAATGGTATTCATATTTTGAAATAAATTGTTTTATAATAAAAATCACCTTTTTATCATCTATATGAGCTATGTAAAATAATCCTGTTTTGAAATAAATTGTTTTACAATAAAAATCCTATTTTTATCACCTATATAAACTATATAAAATAATAGTGTTTTGAAATGAATTTTTTTACAATAAAAATCACATTTCTATTATATACATGAATTGTTGAAATTTGAAGTGTTAAAAATAGCAACTCGTTCAAATAAATATGCATGAGTTGAAATATTCATTAATTAGCTAATGATGTGATTTTTACCTATGCACGCAACATTAGAATGAATGATGTTTTTAAACCAAATGGGATCAAATATGAAGTTGAATGGAAAATGATAAGTGATAAGAACTGTATATATGTACATGCATATTTATTGAACAGGTTGTAGCAAAGGGGCTAGAGAAGAGGAATAAAATTTTGTGCCCGACAAATAGGTACAAATTTACTGTTTTGTTTGGGTGATGATTTTATGAGCCTGTTGGCTAGCCGCTTGGCTTTTTCTTTTTCTTTTTGACATGAGACGCCCGTGTGGCTATTTGAGAATTTTCCCAGCCCCTCCCGTGCAAAGGAGGTTATGGCGAAATTTTCCAAAATTTAAAGGCGTTAGTGAAATATTTGAAGTAAAAACGATATTGAAATTGTTGAATGAACTATATTTATATAATTATATAAATATAAATAAAATTAAAACGAAACGTGGCCGTGCAGTTCGTGTTTTGAAACCGTGATTTCAAACAACTAGTGCGGGAAATCCGACCATTGGATTTTCCCGAAACCGCAACCGTTGGGTTCGCCTTGGAAATATCTTTCCAACGGCGCCAACTTTGTAAAAATCCAACGGTTGGATTGTCTGGAATGTTTAATTCAAATCTGAAGAAAAACAGCGCCAGAAACGATTATATTTACATTTATATATAAATATAATTATATTTAATCGAATAACGACGCTGTAGTTAGTATTTTGAAATCGAAACTTCAAACGATTGTACCGGGAGATCCGACCGTCGGATTTTCCCGAAACTAGAACCGTTGGATTCGTTTTGAAAATACCTTTCTAATGATGTAAATTTTGTGAAGATCCAACGGTTAGATTTTCAGATATGTTTAAATCAAATCTGAAGAAAAACAGCGCCACAGCCGCGTTATGGCCCGAAGCGTCGTTTTGAATAAATTAGCTATTTTAAAATAAATAAAAATAGCGATAAATCGTTATAAAATATCATAAACGATATGGAATGGAAATAAACTGAATTTGCTCGATTTATATGGTATTTGATGGTTGAATGTGTTTGGTGTGAAAATTACATTAAAGAACAAAATTGGTGTTGTCGAATGATTTAACCATTGAAATAAATTGATTTGAAATTCTAAATATACGTGAATTATTTGAAAAGGTCGAGTTAATTCTCATTTCAAATAATTGACCGACGATTGAAAGTCGAAGATGAAGACGGTGGTCGAAGACCGGAGATCTTCACCTCGTTTGGATGGTAACCGAGGTCCTGATTGGGAGGCATCCCGAAATATGGATAATGAGTGGTGATCGTCCAGACGTACGTGGTGATCGATGGGTTTGCGAGGTATTTAGTGCCTCCGGTTTCGTTCAGACCCAGAACGGACTTGTAAATGGACTGTGTGTCTGACATTGGAGTTTATTCTCTGTTGATTGATCTCTGTTAAATATACATCTGTTTGGCGACGGAGAATTTATTCTTTTGCTTAACGCCCTTCTCTGAGACGCACGAGCTCAGATGCTGTATATCGATGGACATCAGTCGCATGGCATGAATTGCTAGTGTGGCATGCCTAAGTGGCAAATGATCAGGGCTTCCGTTTAAAAGCAAAGTCTTGTGGTGATGATCAAAGCACCGCCTG
Source organism: Allium sativum (assembly GCA_030737875.1). Taxonomy (NCBI): domain Eukaryota; kingdom Viridiplantae; phylum Streptophyta; class Magnoliopsida; order Asparagales; family Amaryllidaceae; genus Allium; species Allium sativum. Next base: position 151,006,036 of record CM060909.1, on the reverse strand, counting down.
TGTGGCGTAGCTTTGTGTATAACGCGATTTCGCGAGCCTCACACCCCGGTATGAACCAGAAACGGGAGAAGGACCTCAGGGAGGGCATGCGTTTCTTCCTAGCTAAGGTGGTGTCAGTGACCTACCAGCCCTGACATTTATATACTTTTCACCTGTGTGGTTGTTACTGTTGCGAGGCGCCTCGGTTTGATCGGACGATCCAGGTCCGATGGAGTCATTCGTTGGCTCGTTTACGCCCCAAAGGGCGGGGAAACGTATTGTTCAGGCATAATAATCCACATCGGTGGACCGGCCCTGACGATCCAATGGTCACTCGAGCTCTGATCCTGAGACTCGGGCTAGGCAGTCTCGAATTCGGTAAGGACTATCTTTTGCCTTGGTTCATGATGGAAATCCAATTTCCAAATACGTGACTGTGCGGTTTTGATTGTATATATATATGGCGACATGATATATGGTACCCATGCCGTCTATGATTGATAGTTATGATTGAAATTGTTTTTGAAACTCATAAACACTAGTAATAATATCAAATGCTTTTGTTTTATTCGTATCAAGCATATCTTGGCCGTTATAAGGTAAAAACTCTATCCTCCAGTTTGCGTTGCATCGTGTGATGGGAACTGAGTCTTATAATGGCTTCATTTTTATAAAATTCATTGCGTTGTTTAAAAGAAAGATTTGTTTTAAAGCACTGGCAATCCAATGGAGTAAACCCATTCCACGAAAGTGGCGTGGTCCTGTGATTAGCCAAATTATATATGTGTTGAGTAGATTTCTCCTACCAGTCCCATGACTGACTCGTAGTTTGTTTCACTTTCAAACTCGGGTGCCCTTTTTCTACACGGGCAGCCTTGTATTCAGGTTTAGCTGGTTCTTTCTGGATAGCTGGAGCTGAAGATGGATTCTATCATTTATCTCTTTTTATGCTGTTCAGCTCCTATTGTACATATTATGTTTGTTTTCCACTGTAGACATTTATGTATAGCTGAACTGTATTTTTACTAAGTATGATCCTGTATACTGTGTAACTCTGATGATTACTTTTATCCGGTATATTCTATTGTTCATTATCTGGTGTATTTATTTAATTCTGTTCTGCTATTATCTGTTTATGTGTTATATTCCACGGATTACCCTTGCCACCGTCAGTACGAGGTTTGGGGTCGTCTCATTTGGTATCAGAGCTTTGTTTAAGCTTAGTTCTGGAATATAACATTTGAATGAACTCGTCCGAAATAGAACCAGTAGTGTTCTCGGACGGGTAACTCTATACAGATAGGATCAGTAATATCCTAGTATGAGTAGCAGAATGAAATAACACCTAGATAGACACATTTACATTCAAGTATTTGTCTCTATATTTTGAAATATCTTTTCTGTTGACCTGACACTTGATCTGCTATTTGCAGAAGAACTAGAAAATGAGTGCCAGAAACAGAAGAAGTAATACTGACCCGGATATTGAAGCCCTATATATGAAATATAGAAATCTGGGTGGAAAGCCATTCTCGGGCGAAGAATCTATTATGAGAACACAAGCATGGATTCGTTCGGCTGAGAAAATCTTTGAAGGATTAAAGCTGAGGGATGACCAGAAAAGATTACTGGCCTCCTGGGCACTCAAAGAAGAAGCTTTATTCTGGTGGGATTCTGTTGTTAAGGATAATCCAGAGGGTGATATCACCTGGGATAGATTCAAAGTGATTTTCCTGGAAAGATTTACTCCTCCAGAAGCAGTAGAGCGACTATGTGATGAATTTTCTTATCTGATACAAGGAGATATGACCATCCCAGAATATCATAAGAAATTCAATAAACTTTCTCACTTTGCCCCTCATCTAATTGAAAATCCGAAGAGAAAGAATATGAGATTTATTAATGGCCTGCAAAGAAAATATCAGAACAGTGTAATGAGGAACGTGAAGCTCCCCTTTTCTGAAATGATATACATGGCTTATCAGTATGAAGATCTATACAAGAAGGGTATGTTACAGTATGAAGCAGAAATCAGCTCTAGTAATAAAATTGAGTTTGCAACTGATCGTCCTGAGGCCAGTACAATGTCTTAAGTCGGTAAGGAGCCAAAAGTTAATCGAAAAAGGGCCAGATCCGGAAAAGAACCAGTAACGACAGCTGTATGCAGTAACTGCCATAAACAGGGGCATTTGACCAGGAATTGTAAACCCTCGAAGAAGCTAAGGAAAGATGAAACTAAATCCGGTAAGAAGTTCCAAGAGAATAGAAAGTGCAGTCAATGCCATCAGACCGGTCATCTTTCAAAGGCATGCCTGCTATTCAGAAAGCCTGAAGCAGTACATCTAAATGAAGTGGTAGAAGTATCTGCATCTTCGTCTGCTCAGGAAAGGCCAGATGTTTTAGAAGGCACGCTTACTGTCAAAGATATTCCATTTAAAGTGCTGTTTGACACAGGCGCGTCACAAAGCTTCATTTCGAAGGATGCCGCTAAGAAGCTAGATTTGAATTTGAGAAAGCTGAAGGAACCAATGACTATCCAGAATCCAGTTGGGGGTTCCATTGATCTCAGTTGGGTTTGTGGAGTACCGGTTTCTTTCTCTCGTTATCGGTTTCCCACCATCGCGGTAGTCATGAATTTTAAAGAGTTTGATCTTATCTTGGGGTTAGACTGGTTGACTAAATATGAAGCAGAGGTTAGATGCGCCGAGAGAGTTGTTAGGGCTAGGATTAAATCAGGAAGTTATATAACCATACCGTGTGAAGGTCAGAAATCTAATAGAAAAGACTTCTGGGCAGCTTTGAATGTTTCTCCAGCCCAAATAGAAAATATCCCAGAAGTCACAGAGAGTATTCCTGACCTCATCAAAGACATTCCAGTCGTCAAAAATTATGTGGATGTGTTTGAAGAAGTTGTTCGCTTACCTCCGCAGAGAGAAATAGATTTCAAAATTGCTTTAATTCCGAATGCAAGGCCGGTAGTTCACACTATTCGAAGAATGTCCTTGAAAGAGAAAGAAGAACTTGACAATCAAACACGACAGCTAGTATGGAAGGGTCTAATCAGGCCTAGTTTCTCTGATTGGGGTGCAGCAGTGGTGTTTGTCCCAAAATCTGACGGTACTCTACGGTTATGTGTGGATTATCGTGATTTGAACAAGCAGACAATAAAGAACAAATATCCATTGCCGCGCATAGATGATTTGTTGGATCGTCTAAATGGAGCATAAGTATTCTCAAGGATGGACCTAGCTACAGGCTTCCATCAACTTCGAATCGCCGAAGAGTGTGTTCCAATGACAACATTAAGAGGTCCCGACTTATTCTACGAGTGGTTAGTAATGCCGTTCGGATTATGTAATGCTCCAGCTTACTTCGTCGATCTAATGAATAGACTGTTCAGAGGGGTTTTGAATAAATTTGTTCTGGTTTTCATTGATGATATTCTAATCTTCTCTAAATCAAAGGCCGAACATGAAAAGCATCTGGAACAGGTTCTAGAAATTCTGAGACGGAATGTATTAAAAGCCAAATTTTCCAAATGTATCTTCTGGCAAGACGAAGTAAAATTTCTAGGCCACGTTGTATCGAAGGAAGGAATTGCGGTGGATCCAAGCAAAATCACAACCATTCAGAATTGGAAACAGCCCGGTACCCCTACTGAGGTCCGCATTTTTCTCGGATTGGCTAGCTATTACCGGAAGTTCGTTAAAAACTTCTCGAAGATATCTGGTCATTTAACGAAGCTTACGAAGAAGCACTCTAAGTTCAAATGGACTCCAGAAAGTGAGGAGGCTTTTGAAGAGATAAAATTAAGACTAACGACTGCTCCGGTGTTAACCATCATCGATGGAAACCAGGATTTGAAAGTCTGGACTGATGCTTCTAGAGAAGGCCTTGGCGCAGTGTTAATGCAAAGAGGCCAAGTGATTGCTTATGCTAGCCGTCAACTGAAGCCGCACGAGAAGAACTACGTAACTCATGATTTTGAGCTATTGGCTATTGTGTTCGCTTTGAAAATCTGGAGACACTATCTTCTGGGTGAGAGATTTGAACTGTTTACAGATCACCAGTCGTTAAAGTATCTGTTCACCCAGAAGGACTTGAATCTGAGACAGCAACGTTGGCTGGAGTTTCTTGCAGCATATGACTTTGAAATTATATACACTCCAGGAAAAGCCAATGTCGTTGCCGACGCGTTGAGCCGAAAGAATGAAAGGATCGCCAGTTTTATTATCACGACTTCATTGCTAGATAAAATATCTGCTCTTCAAAAAGATGATCACTTCATTCAGAAGATTAGAGAGATAATTCAACAACGCGAGCCCTCGAGTTTTCAAGTTGATAATGATGAGATTCTAAGGCTCAAAGGTCGAATCTGTGTCCCTAACATTCCTGAGCTTCGAAAGGAAGTACTGGATGAATGCCATAAGTCAAAACTTAGTATCCATCCGGGAGTAAGCAAAATGTACAATGACATCAAATGTACTTTCTGGTGGAAGTCGATGAAGAGGGACATTTCTTTATATGTCAGCCGGTGCCCCACTTGCCAGCTAGTCAAAAGCGACCAACAGAAATTGGCTGGATTGTTACAACCACTAGAAGTTCCTGGTTGGAAGTGGGAATATATTTCTATGGATTTCATTGATGGTCTGCCCAGAACTAGAAAAGGGAATGACAGTATTTGGGGGATCGTAGATCGCTTCACGAAGACCGCCCATTTCATACCTGTCAGATCAAACAGAACTGCTCAGAGTCTGGTGTAGATATACTTCAGGGAAATAGTTAGACTGCATGGAGTGCCGCTCAGTATAGTCAGTGATAGAGATACAATCTTCACTAGCAAATTCTGGGAAGAATTTCAAGTCGAGCTAGGAACGAAGTTGAACTTGAGCACCGCTTATCATCCTCAGACAGACGGTCAGACTAAGAGGGTGAATCGTATTTTAGAAGATCTATTACGGGCTTGTGTTATAGATTTCGGTGGATCATGGGAAGACCATCTGCATTTGGTTGAATTCTCTTATAACAACAGCTACCAGGCGAGTCTGACAATGTCGCCATTCGAAGCATTGTATGGTAGACCGTGCTGATCTCCTGCTTGTTGGGTCGAACCAGGTAATAGACTTGTGTTGGGTCCTAATATGATCCGAGAAGCTGCCGACAAAGTCGATTTTATTAAGAAGCGATTACTCGCCGCTCAAAGCCGACAAAAGAGCTATGCCGATAGAAGAAGAAGAGATATATCCTTTGCTGTTGGCGATTATGTATATTTGAAAGTATCGCCAATGAGAGGAGTTATCCGGTTCGGTAAAACCGGAAAGTTGGCACCCAAATTCATTGGTCCGTTTCCTATTCTGGAACGGATCGGTACTCTCGCTTATAGGGTCAAACTGCCTGACTGGTTGCCTGGAGTTCATGATGTATTTCACATATCTCAACTTCAAAGCACGTTCATGATCCAGACTTAATCGTGGAAGAAGCAGCTTAACAGGATATTGAAATTACTCCAGAACTAGCTGTGAGAAGAGAGCCGCTAAAGATCATCGGCAAAGAAACCAAAGAACTGAGGAACAAGAAGGTTCACTTAGTCAAAGTGCAATGGAGTGGAGATCCGCGAGATTGTACTTGGGAAACTGAGGAGAGCATTCAGAAAGCTTATCCTAGATGCCGAGTGGATATCTCTAATTGACTCTGGTGCAAGGTACATTTACCCTACTTTGCATTACCATTTAATTCTCTACTCTGTTGTTATTTTCCTTCCATGGATGTGCACTTTTAAATTCTATAGTCTGAATGATTTTAAAAAGAGTATAGAAATTGATTAGTATATTTTTGAAAGGTTGAAAACAATTGGATTGGTTGTTGTGTTGTGTGATTGTAGATTTATCAAACCACTTTCGACTTTGTTCCTTTTCGGGGACGAAAAGTTTTAAGTGGGGGAGATTGTAACGACCCAGAAAATCTGAACCAATTTAAATTTTTTAAATTGGCTAAAATAATGGATTTTAAATATTTAAAATAAATATTTTAAATAATAGAGATGAAAAGTGAGTTTGAATCGACAATTGAAAATGAATATAATTAATTATAATTATAAACAAGGCCTGAAATGGCGCGGTAGTTTCAAAAATTGAATTCAAACTTTGTCGGACTGTACCGGGTGCAAAACAAAACGGATTTTAGCAAAACCAAAAATATTTAAATCTGTTAGTGAATACCTTTCTAACGAATCTGAAAAATCGAATTTTCATAACGGAAAGCAAAAGTTATGGCCGAATGAATTCTCAGAAAGGTCACTATGGAATTTATATAGCCCGTGAAATTGGTTATTTTGCATACGACCTCGGAATTCGACGAAACCACTTTTGTTGGATCCGGGATGGGAAGTTATTGCTAGGTTTCAAATTTCATAATTTTTAAAGCTAGTATGAGAGCGTGGCAAAGGAAAATGTGTTTTGGTCAATTACAGTTAAATTGGATCGACCAAAAATGGGCCTTTTTGCAAACGATCTCAGAATTCGAGAAAACTAGTTTTGTTGGGACCGTATCGTCAAAACATAGCTAGAATTATTTTTCTGGAATTTTTCGAATCAGTCTGTGGCCCTGGCAAATTGAAATGTACGTTCAAATTGAATATTGAATGTTTTATATTTTAATTTGAATGGAAACTGACTGAAACAGTCGAATGGGCCTTCGAAACATAGCCCATTGTGTTCGGAATGGGGGTAAAACACTAGGGACGACAGTCGTTGGGTTTGAATTGGTGTTCGTATGTGAAGAGGGGTATTTTCGGATTTTTGAAATAAATAAAAAAAAAATGAGCCGGCCAATCACAATTCATCTTCCACCCGTAACCCCCCTGCGCAAGACGGAAATGACTTCAAATCTTCCAAGAGAGATTTCTCTGTCGTTTCTCAATGAAATCGAGTGATTCCAGATCCATTTTAAAGCTCTTCTTCCCCTCTTTAAATCCATAAAAGCCTTGCATTTTATCGTCATGTTTTGGTCGAGATCTGGGCCTGGGAACCTCCGCCGAGTCGCACCTCCTAGCTCCCCCCACCGTGGTTCGAGTTCGACGAAACCCCCTCCCCCTGGAGCGCCTCTCCAAGGCGGACAACGAGGTCAACCCCGATCAGCCTCTAACGCAACGGATTTCGGGAATTTGCAAGACCTAGTTTTGAACGTGAAGGAAGGTATACGGCTTGGGTTTTAAAAATAGAATATAACGTTTTTAAGCGTTACTAATGAAGATTTTAGTATAAAAATCGTATCTTTAACATATGTTAACGAAATTCGATGAAATAGGAGACAATGGACTCGTGAGGGTGTCTTCAACATTTTAGAAGAGACCGCGTATTTTTCTGAGCCTTCTGCTATTTTTGGTGGAGTGGAACCCAAGGTGAGATTTCTAATTAATAAACGATATGGGAAACGACGATGTATAAATTATATAGTCGATGTATGAGTTATATAAGCATTGTACACCTCTTGTATAAGCGTTATATAAGTTGTATGTTCGATGTATAAGTTATATATGCGTTGTAAAAATTATATATGTGTTGAAATAGAAGTGAATTGCTATATATATATATATATATATATATATATATATATATATATATATATATATATATACGCCCCTCGTCCACAACCCATGGACGATATTTATTGATTGTGATTGGTGTGAAAATTGATTGATAGCGAATGGTTGTTTGGGATTGTTTGTGGTTGATATTGATTGATTGTGGTTGAAAAATACCCGTTTGCGGTTGAGAAATATTTGGTTGAAACCACATAGGATTAGTTTGTGGAAATGAAATAAATATATACATGCCGCCTGCGTGCGAACTAGATGCATGATCCCCATTGTCAAAAACCGCGAGGTTTTAAGGTATAGCGAGGAGCCGTACTAGGGACGGTCCCGGTTTTAACTACTCTGTCGTTATGCTGCCGAAATTTTGAATAATATCATGTGTTCGAATTATTTTCATTTGCTGAAATTATATTTATTCGTTGAATAGAAAACCTTCATGTGTTGAATCGATATTCATTCGTTGATTAGAAGTTCATGTGTTGAATGGTCTTCGTGTTTTAAATATAAAAATCACATTTTTATCTATGTATGTAAACTATAGAAAACCTTCATGTGTAGAATCGATATTCATTCGTTGAATAGAAATTCATGTGTTGAATGTTATTCATATTTTGAAATAAATTGTTTTATAATAAAAATCACCTTTTTATCATCTATATGAGCTATGTAAAATAATCCTGTTTTGAAATAAATTGTTTTACAATAAAAATCCTATTTTTATCACCTATATAAACTATATAAAATAATAGTGTTTTGAAATGAATTGTTTTACAATAAAAATCACATTTTTATTATATACATGAATTGTTGAAATGTGAAGTGTTAAAAATAGCAACTCGTTCAAATAAATATGCATGAGTTGAAATATTCATTAATTAGCTAATGATGTGATTTTTACCTATGCATGCAACATTAGAATGAATGGTGTTTTTAAACTAAATGGGATCAAATATGAAGTTGAATGGAAAATGATAAGTGATAAGAACTGTATATATGTACATGCATATTTATTGAACAAATTATAGCAAAGGGGCTAGAGAAGAGGAATAAAATTTTGTGCCCGACAAATAGGTACACATTTACTGTTTTGTTTAGGTGATGATTTTATGAGCCTGTTGGCTAGCCGCTTGGCTTTTTCTTTTTCTTTTTGACATGAGACGCCCGTGTGGCTATTTGGGAATTTTCCCAGCCCCTCCCGTACAAAGGAGGTTATGGCGAAATTTTCCAAAATTTAATGGCGTTAGTGAAATATTTGAAGTAAAAACGATATTGAAATTGTTGAATGAACTATATTTATATAATGATATAAATATAAATAAAATTAAAACAAAACGTGGTCGTGCAGTTCATGTTTTGAAACCGTGATTTCAAACAACTAGTGCGGGAAATCCGACCATTGGATTTTCCCGAAACCGCAACCGTTGGGTTCGCCTTGGAAATATCTTTCCAACGGCACCAACTTTGTAAAAATCCAACGGTTGGATTGTCTGGAATGTTTAATTCAAATCTGAAGAAAAACAGCTCCAGAAACGATTATATTTATATATATATATATATAATTATATTTAATCGAATAACGACGCTGCAGTTCGTATTTTGAAATCGAAATTTCAAACTATTGTACTGGGAGATCCGACCGTCGGATTTTCCCAAAACTAAAACCGTTGAATTCGTTTTGAAAAGACCTTTCTAATGATGTAAATTTTGTGAAGATCCAACGGTTAGATTTTCAGACATGTGTAAATCAAATCTGAAGAAAAACAGCGCCACGGCCGCGTTATGGCCCGAAGCGTCGTTTTGAATAAATTAGCTATTTTAAAATAAATAAAAATAGCGATAAATCGTTATAAAATATCATAAACGATATGGAATGGAAATAAACTGAATTTGCTTGATTTATATGGTATTTAATGGTTGAATGTGTTTGGTTTGAAAATTACATTAAAGAACAAAATTGGTGTTGTCGAATGATTTAACCATTGAAATAAATTGATTTGAAATTCTAAATATACGTGAATTATTTGAAAAGGCCGAGTTAATTCTCATTTCAAATAATTGACCGACGATTGAAAGTCGAAGATGAAGACGGTGGTCGAAGACCGAAGATCTTCACCTCGTTTGGATGGTAACCGAGGTCCTGATTGGGAGGCATCCCGAAATATGGATAATGAGTGGTGATCGTCCAGACGTACGTGGTGATCGATGGGTTTGCGAGGTATTTAGTGCCTCCGGTTTCGTTCAGACCCAGAACGGACTTGTAAATGGGCTGAGTGTCTGACATTGGAGTTTATTCTGTGTTGATTGATCTATGTTACATATACATCTGTTTGGCGGCGGAGAATTTATTCTTTTGCTTAACGCCCTTCTCTGAGACGCACGAGCTCAGAGGCTGTATATCGATGGACATCAATCGCATGGCATGAATTGCTAGTGTGGCATGCCTAAGTGGCAAATGATCAGGGCTTCTGTTGAAAAGCAAAGTCTTGTGGTGATGATCAAAGCACCGCCTGTGTGGCGTAGCTTTGTGTATAACGCGATTTCGCGAGCCTCACACCCCGGTATGAACCAGAAACGGGAGAAGAACCTCAGGGAGGGCATGCGTTTCTTCCTAGCTAGGGTGGTGTCAGTGACCTACCAGCCCTGATATTTATATACTTTTCACCTGTGTGGTTGTTGCTGTTGCGAGGCGCCTCGGTTTGATCGGACGATCCAGGTCCGATTGAGTCATTCGTTGGCTCGTTTACGCCCCAAAGGGCGGGGAAACGTATTGTTCAGGCATAATAATCCACATCGGTGGACCGGCCCTGACGATCCAAGGGTCACTCGAGCTCTGATCCTGAGACTCGGGCTAGGCAGTCTCGAATTCGGTAAGGACTATCGTTTGCCTTGGTTCATGACGGAAATCCAATTTCCAAATACGTGACTGTGCGGTTTTGATTGTATATATATATAGCGACATGATATATGGTGCTCATGCCGTCTATGATTGATAGTTATGATTGAAATTATTTTTGAAACTCATAAACACTAGTAATAATATCAAATGCTTTTGTTTTATTCGTATCAAGCATTTCTTGGCCGTTATAAGGTAAAAACTCTATCCTCCGGTTTGCGTTGCATTGTGTGATGGGAACTGAGTCTTATAATGGCTTCATTTTTATAAAATGCATTGCGCTATTTAAAAGAAAGATTTGTTTTAAAGCACTGGCAATCCAATGGAGTAAACCCGTTCCACGAAAGTGGCGTGGTCCTGTGATTAGCCAAATTATATATGTGTTGAGTATATTTCTCCTACCAGTCCCATGACTGACTAGTAGTTTGTTTCACTTTCAAACTCGGGTGCCCCTTTTTTTACAAAGGCAGCCTTGTATTCAGATTTAGCTGGTTCTTTCTGGATAGCTGGAGCTGAAGATGGATTCTATCATTTATCTCTTTTTATGTTGTTCAGCTCCTATTGTACATATTATGTTTGTTTTCCACTGTAGACATTTATGTATAGCTGAACTGTATTTTTACTAAGTATGATCCTGTATACTGTGTAACTCTGATGATTACTTTTATCCGTTATATTCTATTGTTCATTATCTGGTGTGTTTATTTTATTATGTTCTGCTATTATCTGTTTATGTGTTATATTCCACGGATTACCCTTGCCATCGTCAGTACGGGGTTTGGGGTCGTCTCAGTGAAACTGGAAGGGGGAGAGCCTTTCGTGAGAAGCAAAAAAGGCCATTAGAGGGAAGAGTGAGGCATTGGGTTAGAGGAACCGGTTGTGAAGAAGACAAAGTGTACGGTGAGAAGTTGCATGGAAGTCTGGAAGTGTTCGGATCTGGGAAGAAAGTAACAGGAGTGGTTTTAAAAAAGAAAAAAAAGAGGGAAAAGGAAAGAGACGTGGTTGCATGGGTTTTTGGGTGGGGAGGCTATGCGTGTAATTAAATAGGTAATGAAGTGGAGTACTGTTGGCGCTTGTTTACAGTGGTAAAGAAAGAAAGAACAGTGGAGTGATAGAAAGGGCTCAGGTGTGAGGTAAGATTCTGGTGAAGTTATGAAAAAGAGGTGGGTCGGCACATTATCGTGATGACTGTTGATCAACGGTGTGACATGAGGGGTTTCGATGGGGGTGGCACGTGAGTTGTGAAGCAGGTGGGAGGACTGTTTACGTTAACGGATGGAGTGAAAGTGGGTACGTTCTTTTCTCAGGAAAAAAAAATGCGATCTGGAAGAGGAAGTGCAGCGTTGCGATGGAAGAGGCTTCGTGCATGTGACAGTAGCGCAGTGGGCGGTTGGGTTTGGAAATACAACACTGGAAGAAATGATGAGATGAACATGAACGGTGTTTAAGGTATACAAGCGTACCTAATCCCTTTTTGAATACCAAATTGTGTTTGCTTTCGCTAATCAACTATTTAATTAACATAAGGTAAGCCTAACGTTCGTCCCAATATGCCATATTAATGTAAGTAAGGGATTAATAAGTACTTTAAATACCAGTACTATGACTTGGTTAATAATTCAACAGTGCCTAATTTATTATTTACTGACATGAAGTTTATACCTGCGCCAAATCATGATAATATGCCCAATCGAAAGTTATATCTGCCTAACCAATAATTTGGCTATGCCTAATTTAACGTTACGTATATATAAAACCGTAACTTAAGATTTAGTTATTATAAAATATATTCATATATGGACTGAAACGGTTAAATTAAACATTTGTTTAATCTAATTGAAAACTAATCGTTATTTCTAACGATTGAATCCAATTGAGGTAACTTACCTCAGTGGTTATGGTTATAATAATATAACTGTTATAGATAAATAATTGAATGCTTGCATTTCTGATATTTGGCCAGTATTGATTGTTACAGTTATTTTTGATTGTTATCATTAAACTGATTATATGATCACCTATTCGGATGGAAAACAAATATTGATTGGCCATAGTAAATTGATTGAAATTGTGGTAACCATTGGTTTGCAGGAAAAAACAGGTTGGATAATATTGATAACGTTTATCAATATGATAAAATTGTTTGTTATGAAATGTGAAATTGGTTTATATTTCACGATTTGGCACTATAGTAGCCATTTGCCTCTTTAGTACCGTCAATCAAAAGAAATAGTTTGTCGAGATCAATGTTAAAAGGATTTCGAATGGTTTCCAAAAATATATTTTTATATGATTTCAAACTAAGATTTTTATGGTAAAAATAATGGTTAAAGTTAAATTTACCGATTTTATAAATATATAATCTATAACAAATAGAGATGTAAGATATTATTGAATAAATGTTTAAATGATATAAATTTATTGTGTTGATTATTTAAATGTTGAAATGATTTCATAAAGGCCTTGACGGTCATAAAAGAAGTTCAAATGGATTTCAAAATATCAAAATGAATTGAAAATGGGATTTTTGAGTGCAGTTAAAGATGCGAGAATGAAACGAATGTTAAGTGGTCGTAATTAGTTTACAAGAGATTTTGTGAATGGAAATATGAAGTTTTGAAAATGGAATCAAGTTAGGAAATAAAGTTAGTAGTTGTAATTGTATTTTGAAACAAAGAAGATTGACTATTGTAGATATAAGTTTTAAAGAAATATTATATGCTTTTAAACAATGAATAAGTTGTCAAATATAAGGGGCCGAGAATGTGACAAACAAAATGGCTTTGAAATGAAATAAGTAACGATTGTTAGAGATAACAAGTTCGAATTGTTTAGATAAGTATCAATATAAGTGCTTGGAAAGATACTAATATAATAAGGTATTTAATATCAAATGTACAAAGGCTTTGTTTATGTGATTTTAAACAAATGGATTGAGTTGTTGAAATTAGTTGTAATATAATAATATTAAGGAAATTTATAAGGATTCTATTTGTAATAGAATCAAAGCTCATATGATATTGTAAATGGTTATTAACTTAAATCGAAAGAGTAATAAGAGTTTACTTAACAATTAGTTAAGTAAAAGTGGTCAATATTTAAACAAGTTTCAAAGGAATGTGTGGTTAATAAACTTTTATTTATTCTAAAGATATGAATGTTGTTGGTCAAGGTCTGAGAGGTAAATAGAATACCCCAACTTGAATGACTCCATGATTATCCAAGAATGATATTAGTTTATAAAGGAGAATAGTTGATGGAAATATAAGTTATGATTTCCGTATATTATATTATAAGATGTTTCCGAGAAGTTTATAAGTTGAATAAAAAGAAGTTGGAGAATATTCTTATTTTATAATAAGGAGTAAAAGTGATGATTCAAATGTTGGAAAAGTAAAGAATAAAATTAACGGACGGTTCGTTTAAGAGGCTAAAGGACACTGAGTAGTGAATTAGTGAATAAAAAATTTCATGGATGAAATGTTGTTTTATTGGATAGTTAAATAACCGACTATCAAATTTGGCTTATAGGATTGTTGGTACGGAAAGACCGGGATCGAATATATATTCGAAAACCATTCCGTCCAGCAAATACGAATACGTTGAAGATGCTGATTCAAGATGGAGCTATTGAAGACCGATGATTTTCATAAGAGGAAGGATTACTCAAAAACTCTTACTTGCAAGCAGAGATAAACTGTGATTCTGTCGTGGTTGGAATCTACGGGTTCACAAGGACTTCTCGCTACTGATTCTCAGGGGGATTCCTAGATTGCAGTAGGAGGGTACCTTCGGTTCATCCTGTTCCTGGGTGACTTGTATGGATGAATGTCGAACAGAGTATTTCCTGAAAGATCACGTACATTGATTTCTTCAACCGTACCAAGAGTGGAAGCGGAGAAGGAAACTTCTTTTAGCTGACACGTAATGTATTGTTGTGGACGTCAATTAGTGATTCTGATGGATCTGACGATGTGGCATTCAAAGTAAATATGATGTGTTGATAAAGAGTAGCCTCAAACCTCATCAACCAGGAAATGATAAAAATCGGGCAGGCAGCATGGCTATGTGGGTCGCTCCCATTAGGATGTATAATCACCTATCTAGAGAAATCTATTTCCTTCATCAATCCTTTCGATGCTGTCCCTTATCGGGAAACGGTGGTTTGAGCCCAACTGTTGATGATATACATTCGATACACTCAAGAGAAATGAGTGGTCGGTCATGTGAGGGCCGGGTTGCAAGACGTTCTTGTTGAACCCAGTGTATTCGCCTCTAGAAATACACTATCGGCAGGTGGTCCCATACCTTGTCATGGTCGGAATCCAATTTCCAATAAGCGCCCACGGTTTTGATTGTATCCTATATATGTGGAGCGTGAGATGCAAGCGTTCCACTAGATTGTTATTTACTTGTATTTAGACATTATTATAATATCAGAAAAGATATTGATTTCAAAAATGTTTTGGGTTATCGTAAGGTAAAAACCGTCCGTGTTTATGTGTGGATTTGGTCTTACGATTATCCTTTTCCTTCGAAAAGATTTTGACTTTAAAATCAAGTTGTGTGTTACCCTTAAACTGTGCGAGTTTTTCTCACTCTGGTTCACCAGACTGACCCGGTGTTTTGTAAATGCTCGGGTTAGCCCGAATTGTTCAGGTTCAGGTTCTCGAATGTTGTAAAGAGACAAGCTGAAGGAGTTCAGACGTATGGTTATATATATATGGCTACTATTCCGCTGTGTGTGTTGTATATGGGACAAATGATTATAATTGTCCAGAAATGTTGATGTACTCTGATATTGTAAGTATTTTTAAGAGCTCTCAATAAAGATTTATTTCTGTATTATATTTTGTTCCGGTGCGATGTGACACTCTGTGTTGTGTTGGTTCTTCTTCTTCTTCTATTCTAATATTTCTTTCTTTCTTATCTCACCCTCCAATATCTTTCTAATAACGTTCCAGTGTTTTCGGTGTTTGGAAGGTCGGCATGAGTTACGGAAAAAGCTATTTATGTCGATTTTCAGGGCCGAAAATCCTATGGTCGTTACAGTGGTATCAGAGCTATTGGTTTAGTGATAACCTTGGCTCTGTGGTGTAACTCGATATAGATTGGGTTAGTAATACCCTAGATCGAGATTAAATGTATATATACGAGAGCGTATTTGAAAATTTTATATACGAATGTTTTGTATTGTGTTTGTTGATCAGTTCAAGTGTTGAAAAGCACAGAACTGGCAATGGATACAGTATTGTTTTGAAAAAAGGGGTAAATGAAATAATTTTACCCAAATTATATTTTTGTATAGAAAAGAAATAATTTTATCAAATTATTGAGATATTAGTGTGTTTGATCGATTTGAATGGAATTCAAATCGAACTGAAAATTTGAATTGAAATTTAATCTGATCAAGTGAAATTAGATTAATAATGATATTGAAATTAAAATAGATAAATTTGAAATTTGATGAATGAATAATAATTAAATAGAAATAAATCAGGTATTAAACGATTGATATCCAAATATGTGAAACCAAAGTAAAATATTTAATTGAGCATAAATTCAATTATTTTGATTGCGATTGGTTGTGCATGGATGGTTGAATGGTATTGATTTGGTGTTAGATTGCTTGAATATAAATTCATCGACAATTCATATAAAAGTTGAATTATAATTAAATTCCAGTATAGTCAACTGGAGTGTAATCACAAGGATTAAAGTTAAATAATTCCATCCTGTGTTGCAAATGAATACTTCATGCTTGATTTTTGAAAATATTTATTTACAATATTGAATTGGGATTCGATTTAAAATAAATTGGATTTAGAAATAAATGGGTTGTAACTTTTTTTCGAACCTTAGCAATTTCGAGGACGAAATTATTTTAAGGGGGGAAGAATGTAACGTCCCGTATTTTTGGTCGTCAAATATTTTATTTAATTTATTATGTTAAATATTATATTCGGAATATTAATAAATTTTAATATTTAATTCGTATATAATACGAACTTTGAACTTTATAAATTTATATAATATAATTCGAGCTCGAAATGACGCGGCAGTTCGTAATATTGAATTTTGAACTTCAACTGAATATCCAGGATTCGATATAAGTCGGATTTCTGTGAAACAAGAAACATTAGAACAATATCGATGATAATTTTCATATGAAAGAGAAAAATGCAGATTTCTAGTTATAGTTTGTTAGTTATGGCCAAATCAAATTCTGGAATAGTCGCTATGGAAATCGTTATTTAAATATAGGCCTTTAAAATAGCTGTTTTGCAAACGGACTCTGTTTTCAACGAAACCAGTTTCATTGGGACCGTAGCGTTAAATTATTGTATGGTGTTGAATTGCGTGGCAAACCGATGTCGTATGTGACCACGATAGCCGTAAACGCCCATTTATTTTCTATAGCGCGTAATTAAATTAATAAAGGGATATTTGAGTGTAACTTGAGTAGACAATCGAATTAGGCCACGAAACCGATTCTGTTGAGTTCGTATCGTCGATTAGAGTCAGGATAGGTATATAGTTTGTTATTTTCGAAGACCGAATAATTTGGTGTTCAAAATGGCATTGCGGTGCACGTAAAAATAGCCTACCGGGGAAACAGTCTCAGAATGCGACGAAACTGGTGCTGTTGGGTTCGTATTGATTAATTATTGTAAGATTTCAAAGTTCAAGTTGATCGGGTTTATCTAGTGATCGTGGAAAATTTAAATGCGTGTTCATTTCTGGTTTTATAAAGGAAATTTTTTCAAACGATGTCGGATTTCGACGAAACTTGTCCCATTGGGTCCGGAATATTTTTTTACACTAAGATCAGCCTTTTATCAGGAAACAGAAATCGTATGTGGTGATTTTTAACATGATTTCTCCACGACGAAGCTTTGTGCATTATAATATTAATAAAAGCATCCCACACTTTCACTACCTTCACTGTAGCATACCCTTTTCTTACTTGCGTCCCAGAACTCTTCTATTTCCTTGCGTTCCAAACCAGCACAACTCCTTGCATCCCAATCCATCCAATTCCTTCGTCGCCAATCCATTACACCGTGACAAGAAAGCACAGTATTGAAACACGCACCCACCCACATGCAAACCCAGCTAACCTATACGCTACATTGCAAACCTACCGCAAGCACCTTGTTAACCACGTAATGCTCTCTATAAAATCATTGTTGTTTTCCCCTTCATCTCAGAAAGAAAACCGCACCTTCAAAAGGAAAAAAAAGAAGAAGGGGACACAAGTGAAACTGGATGGGGGAGAGCCTTTCGTGAGAAGCAGAAAAGGCCGTGAGAGGGAAGAGTGAGGCATTGGGTTGGAGGAACAGGTTGTGAAGAAGACAAAGTGTACAGTGAGAAGTTGCATGAAAGTCTGGAAGTGTTCGGATCTGGGAAGAACGTAACAGGAGCGGTTTTAAAAAAGAAAAAAAAAAAGAAAAAGAAAAGAGGGAAAAGGAAAGAGACGTGGTTGCATGGGTTGTTGGGTGGGGAGGCTATGCGTGTAATTAAATAGGAAATGAAGTGGAGTACTGTTGGCACTTGTTTACAGTGGTAAAGAAAGAAAGAACAGTGGAGTGATAGAAAGGGCTCAGGTGTGAGGTAAGATTCTGGTGAAGTTATGAAAAAGAGGTGGGTCGGCACATTATCGTGATGACTGTTGATCAACGGTGTGACATGAGGGGTTTCGATGGGGGTGGCACGTGAGTTGTGAAGCAGGTGGGAGGACTGTTTGCATTAACGGATGGAGTGAAAGTGGGTACGTTCTTTTCTCAGAAAAAAATGCGATCTGGAAGAGGAAGAGCAGCGTTGCGATGGAAGAGGCTTCGTACATGTGACATTAGCGCAGTGGGCAGTTGGGTTTGGAAATACAACACTGGAAGAAATGATGAGATGAACATGAACGGTGTTTAAGTTATACAAGCGTACCTAATCCCTTTTTGAATACCAAATTATGTTTACTTTCGCTAATCAACTATTTAATTAACATAAGGTAAGCCTAACGTTCGTCCCAATATGCCATATTAATGTAAGTAAAGGATTAATAAGTACTTTAAATAGCAGTACTATGACTTGGTTAATAATTCAACAGTGCCTAATTTATTATTTACTGACCTGAAGTTTATACCTGCGCCAAATCATGATAATATGCCTAATCGAAAGTTATATCTGCCTAACCAATAATTTGGCTATTCCTAATTTAACGTTACATATATATAAAACCGTAACTTAAGATTTAGTTATTATAAAATATATTGAGTTATTAAATTTATTACTTTAAACCGTATATACTATATAGCGTAACCAAGCCTGCCAAGTTAGAATATGCATACGCCTAACATTTTAATGTGTGTGGCCTCGGATTTGCGCTGAAATGTGACTAACCGGGATGTTTAACCATAAAATAAATACTAGAAATTAGGAGTTTAAAATATTTTTAAGTATTAAATTGATATCTTGATCATTCAGCAACGGAGTTGAGACGTCAGATCCATACCAACGGACGTAACAGTGTGGAACCAGTTTGGACAAAGTTGGGCGAAACTGCAAGTTATTAAAACAGAATATTTCAACATCGAACGGAATCAAGGTAAGTTAAACTCACTCAGTTTTTCTCCTACCTATATTTTAAATAAGTCGGGTTTTATAATTTTGTTCTATGGTTGTAAATGGCCGTTTGTTTGTTTGTTCATCGTTGATTTTATATTCATATATCGACTGAAACGGTTAAATTAAACATTTGTTTAATCTAATTGAAAACTAATCGTTATTCCTAACGATTGAATCCAATTGAGGTAACTTACCTCAGTGGTTATGGTTATAATAATATATCCGTTATAGATAAATAATTGAATGCTTGCATTTATGATATTTGGCCAGTATTGATTGTTACAGTTATTTTTTATTGTTATCATTAAACTGTTTATGTGATCACCTATTCGGATGGAAAACAAATATTGATTAGCCATAGTAAATTGATTGAAATTGTGGTAACCATTAGTTTGCAGAGAAAAATAGGTTGGATAATATTGATAACGTTTATCAATATGATAAAATTGTTTGTTATGAAATGTGAAATTGGTTTATATTTCACGGTTTGGCACTATAGTGGCCATTTGCCTCTTTAGTACCATCAATCAAAAGAAATAGTTTGTCGAGATCAATGTTAAATGGATTTCGAATGGTTTCCAAAAATAAATTTTTATATGAATTCAAACTATGATTTTTATGGTAAAACTAATGGTTAAAGTTAAATTTACCGATTTTATAAATATAAAATCTATAACAAATTGAGATGTAAGATATTATTGAATAAATGTTTAAATGATATAAATTTATCGTGTTGATTATTTAAATGTTGAAATGTTTTCATAAAGGCCTTGACGGTCATAAAAGAAGTTCAAATGGATTTCAAAATATCGAAATGAATTGAAAATGGGATTTTTGAGTGCAGTTAAAGATGCGAGAATGAAACGAATGTTAAGTGGTCGTAATTAGTTTACAAGAGATTTTGTGAATGGAAATATAAAGTTTTGAAAATGGAATCAAGTTAGGAAATAAAGTTAGTAATTGTAATTGTATTTTGAAACAAAGAAGATGGACTATTGTAGATATAAGTTTTAAAGAAATATTATACGCTTTTAAACAATGAATAAGTTGTCGAATATAAGGGGCCGAGAATGTGACAAATAAAATGGCTTTGAAATGAAATAAGTAACGATTGTTAGAGACAATAAGTTCGAATTGTTTTGATAAGTATCAATATAAGAGTTTGGAAAGATACTAATATAATAAGGTATTTAATATCAAATGTACAAAGGCTTTGTTTATGTGATTTTAAACAAATGGATTGAGTTGTTGAAATTAGTTGTAATATAATAATATTAAGGAAATTTATAAGGATTCTATTTGTAATAGAATCAAAGCTCATATGATATTGTAAACGATTATTAACTTAAATCGAAAGAGTAATAAAAGATTACTTAACAATTAGTTAAGTAAAAGTGGTCAAGATTTAAACAAGTTTCAAAGGAATGTGTGGTTAATAAACTTTTATTTATTCTAAAGATATGAATGTTGTTGGTCAAGGTATGAGAGGTAAATAGATACCCCAACTTGAACGACTCCATGATTGTCCAAGAATGATATTAGTTTATAAATGAGAATAGTTGATGGAAATATAAGTTATGATTTCCGTATATGATATTATAAGCTGTTTCCGAGAATTTTATATGCTGAATAAAAAGAAGTTGGAGAATATTCTTATTTTATAATAAGGAGTAAAAGTGATGATTCAAATGTTGGAAAAGTAAAGAATAAAATTAACGGACGGTTCGTTTAAGAGGCTAATGGACATTGAGTAGTGAATCAGTGAATAAAATTTGTCATGGATGAAATGTTGTTTTATTTGATAGTTAGACTATCAAATTTGGCCTATACGATTGTTGGTACGGAAAGACCGGGATCGAATATATATTCGAAAACCATTCTGTCCAGCAAATACGAATACGTTGAAGATGCTGATTCAAGATGGAGCTATTGAAGACCGTTGATTTTCATAAGCGGAAGGATTACTTAAAATCTCTTACTTGCAAGCAGAGATAAACTGTGATTCTGTCGTGGTTGGAATCTGCGGGTTCACAAGGACTTCTCGCTACTGATTCTCAGGGTGATTCCTAGATTGCAGTAGGAGGGTACCTTCGGTTCATCCTGTTCCTGGGTGACTTGTATGGATGAATGTCGGACAGAGTATTTCCAAAAAGATCACGTATGTTGATTTCTTCAACCGTACCAAGAGTGGAAGCGGAGAAGGAAACTTCTTTTAGATAACACGTAATGTATTGTTGTGGACGTCAATTAGTGATTCTGATGGATCTGACGATGTGGCATTCGAAGTAAATATGATGTGCTGATAAAACGTAGCCTCAAACCTCATCAACCGGGAAATGACAAAAATTGGGCAGGCAGCATGGCTATGTGGGTCGCTCCCATTAGGATGTATAATCACCTATCTAGAGAAATCTATTTCCTTCTTTAATCTTTTCGATGTTGTCCCTTATCGGGAAACGGTGGTTTGAGCCCAACCGTTGGTGATATACAATCGATACACTCAAGCGAAATGAGTGGTCGGTCATGTGAGGGCCGGGTTGCAAGACGTTCTTGTTGAACCCAATGTATTCGCCTCTAGAGATACACTATTGGCAGGTGGTCCCATACCTTGTCATAGTCGGAATCCAATTTCCAATAAGCGCCCGCGGTTTTGATTGGATCCTATATATGTGGAGTGTGAGATGCAAGCTTTCCACTAGATTGTTATTTACTTGTATTTAGACATTATTATAATATTAGAAAAGATATTGATTTCAAAATCGTTTTGGGTTATCATAAGGTAAAAACCGTCGGTGTTTATGTGTGGATTTGATCTTATGATTATCCTTTTCCTTCGAATAGATTTTGACTTTAAAATCAAGTTGTGTGTTACAATTAAACTGTGCGAGTTTTCCTCACTCTGGTTCACCAGACTGACCCGATGTTTTGTAAATGCTCGGGTTAGCCCAGATTGTTCAGGTTCAGGTTCTCGAATGTTGTGAAGAGATGAGCTGAAGGAGTTTAGACATATGGTTTTATATATATATATATATATATACACGACTACTATTCCGCTGTGTGTGTTGTATATGGGACAAATGATTATAACTGTCCAGAAATGTTGATTGTAATGACCCGCATTGGCAGAGGTATTATGATTAATTTATTTTATTATATAAATGGTGGGTTAGAGGATTTATTGGTCGTGGAATTAAATAATGGTGAATATTTAATTTAAATAATAAATTAAATAATATATTTAATTCTGAAATAATCAGAATTGGCTGAAATGGCGATTGTTAGACCCAAAAGTGGTTCTAACACCCAAATTGATTAAAAGCAAATAAGATGAGATAAAAATAAAAATGAACACACAGGATTTATAGTGGTTCGGCGAAGAAATGCCTACGTCCACTTATCTTTCACTATATTCAATGATTCAGTTGCAAATACAATGTAATTATCACTTGATTTCACTCACAACTCGCTTATATTCACTCAATAGATTAAAACAAATAATGAAAGAAGATTTGGATTCTCCGGGAGTAATGGAGTTTGGATTATGGAGGTAGTTGAATTCTCAAAGTGCCTAAAAAAAGATCCTTCTCTTTGTCTCCAGACGGGGTATTTATAGGTGTAAATTTGCTCAAAACTTGATCCGGGTCGGGGCCACGTGTCGTCCATCCCACTATCCTCGGGTTCGGATGAATTATTGTGTTGACAACGCATCAAAGTAACGGGCGTTATGGGTAGGAACTGGTCATAGCCGGTCCGGATATCCAGGCGCTTTTGCAGGAGAATAACATGGAACATGGGCTCGGGTCGGAGACGCACAGATAAGGGGTTCAGATCGGGATACCCGATCCGACCTGGATTGGCTTGGATGCAACGCTCTCTTCTTCTCTAATCTGCTCCGCTCCGATCCATTTTCGTGGCAAACAGGTGGCTTTCCGATCCAATTGAGATTATGTTGCCCTCCGATCCGATTAGATATACCTTACCAATTTCCTCAGCAGCAGCTCACCGATCCGAACAGAAGATTCTATCCGACCCGAACCGATATGTTGCTCTGACCCGACCCGAACAACTGCAGCTATCCAATCTAGGTTGTAGTGTCTTCTCCAATCCGAACCGAAGTCTTCTAATTAAAAATGCTCTTCAATGTCTGGTTTCTTGACTTTGTGTTGCTTAGTTCACAAAGTAGGCTAACACTTTGCCCCCTCAAAGGATGCTTCTGTTGGGAACGGAGCATGCTTTGACTGCCATAGCGCAAAAGCTTCATCCTTCCTTTCGAATTCACATGTTAAGTTGTCGTACTTCATCCTGTTCGGTTCGGATTCCGACCCGAACGGACTTCTGGCTTGGGTTCCGACCCGAACAGATCTCCTTCCTCCTGTACTCTGCGATGAACCAGTGGGCCAAGCTGTGTTACTGGGCTTTTCGAGCCGGTCCGATCGGGAATACGAATAGTCAGCTTGTTGTTTATATAAATTCAGTTCTTCTTTCTTCCTTTCTTTCATTTACTGTTTTCGTTTATCCGAACCGATCCTACATCGAAGCTCCAGCCTTTCCAAGAAACTTCAAAATTTTCGCTTCCATCTTCGAATCAAATACATAGGTAGTCTTGTAATCTTGAATCTTGTTGCCATAATCGCTTTTAATTTACATCCGCGGTTAGTTTGAACGACTTTAACAAAGTAATTGAATAATTCCATCACTACGTCTTCTTCCATCCTCCGCCTTCGTCGTCAATGGCATCGACGCCATTTCAAAGCGTTGGAGGAAAGTATTGAAGCTCGTTATTAAAAACTTGAGTGCTTAATCTCTCGACTTTAATTAAAGCTTGGGATTTCGAGTTGGTTTCGCTATTTAAGAGGATGAAGAGGAAGAAAACTGAAGAAGGTTGGTTCGGGTAGGGGAACAGTAGGAGAAAAAGGAAAAGAGAGAAATTTACAGAGCCGGATCGGGTCGGAGCAATAGGGCCAAGAAATGGGTCTTAAACTGCTTGACCGGGTCGGGTCGGATCTACGAATACAATGAAGGTCAAGACTTATGCGCTCGGATCGGACCCGGTTGAAAAACAAAAGAGAGAATAGGGGTCTGGTTATCCAAGTTAATCCGACCCGCTCCGGGTGTCAATCTCCGAACCGATCCGGATATATCTTTCTGAGTATGGGCCTTTGCTCATCCGATCCGAACCTGGTGTCTGCATCCGAACCGAACACTACTCAATCTAAAACAAAACTCTCGTCCAACTATTTAAAAGATATTACTTCCAACTTCACGAACAGTTAGGATAGTGCCTTGCGGACATACGTGAACATTAAGAACTGCTCTGACTATCACTTTCTCTTCAAAGTTTCGTCTTACATTGCTGTACTTTTACTTTGCATTTCTCACATTTGCTGCACACATTTTAGCTCACACATATACACAGGGGGGTACGGGATAATTTACTCTAATCCGTGCTATTGCTTCTTCAATAGTTCTATGACAATGAGGCCCAGACGCTCTTTCCGACTAGCTGAGAGGAAAAAAGCCCCAGAAACTTCTAACAAAATCACTCTTGAGGATATATCTTCTTCTTCGGATCCAGAATGGGACAGCGAGGGTCCAGACTACGGGGTTGGAAATCAAGAAAGCAACGAGGCGTCTTCAGAGAACGAGGTTTCTATGGGTTTTGAGGAGGAAGGAGGGATCGGTGACGATCGAGCCCCTAACGAATTTGAATCAGCCATTATATTGGAATCACCTCCAGACTCCGTTGAATCGACAATCGACAACGATCGACTTGTTCGAATTTGCTTAAAGTATGGAATAATGAAAAGGGACACCCTAGTGCCTTCACGCTCTGACCGTCCCCACAACCCTCCAGAAGGATATATGACGGTCACTCGATTGATGTGCATGGTCGGTGCAATTCCTCCATTCTCTCCCTTCATCGTTGATTTTTTAAGACAAATGCGGATTGCCCCCATGCAATTGCACCCCAATTCATATGCCTATCTGCACACCTTGTACATAGCATAACGTGAAATCTTAGGCATAGAGCTCACGTTCGATGACGTTCACTTTTTCTATAATTTCAAGCATCGGACTCGAGAAACTCCATCTCTCTGCTACTTTGAATCAGTTCCAAAAAGGAAGATAATCTCTGCACCATTTAGCAGTAAAGCTGGAGATTCCAGATTAGAATGGTTCTACGTGAAGCGACAGCCTGGATGCGCCAGGAGGTGGACAAAATCAAGTAAAGCACTGATTTTCTAAATCCGGGCTCTATACATTTGAATCATCACCTTGACTTGTTTTTCCTTTTTGTTTGCAGTTGACAATCCCAAACAGATATCAGACCAGGTGTTTTTCGACCGGATGCACTGACTCCTCAATGGCGATCAGAAATTCTTGACTATCGATGAAACCCTTAAGGACGAATACCTTCACTTTTATGGGCTGTTATCTGTTTTTCGTAGCATTGGTCATGGGATGGTTCCATACGCATACATTCCTCCAGTGGAGGTAGTCCCAGAGACAGGAGAAGGCTCAGGAATTCCTACAGCGCCTCTTCACACTTCACCTTCTCCATCTTCTACGCAAGATGATGAATTGGCTAATCTGGCCGACAAGCATCGTGAAGGATATATTGCCCCTGAGGAAACTACTTCTTTAGAAAAGTCAAAATCTTCCCAAGAGTCACCACTTCACGTTTCTGAGGGGGATGCCCCTAGCACTGATGATCAAATATTTCAGGGTTTGGGGGATCTCCCCTTACCTGAGACTATATACACTTCAGAGGATTTCAGGAAGGATCCTTTAGTCTTCACCTCTTCTGAAGAGACCACTCCCGCTAAGGCCAAAGAGCCTGCCCGTACTAGTCTAGCTTCAGACTCGGGTTGGTTGGGGGGAAACACACCACTTAGGATACACTTTACATAACAGCATTAACCTTCATTGCACCTCTTTCCTCGTGAATCCATTAATTCTAAATTTCGTTCGTTTTATCGTGCAGGTACAATGTCTCGATCCTACTACGATATAAGAAAGCTTCGTCGCAGCATGTCCAATACTCCTCAGGATGTCGAGTATGATCGCTGGGATGATCGTGGTAGGGAGGAGAGAAGGCCTTATGATCCCTATCGTTCTCGACCCTCACGTTCTCGCTCACCCGTTAGGCCGGAACAAGAGAAATACAAAGGTTACCAAAGCCGTAGGGAAGAGGATAGACCACCATCCAAAGACTCCTCCTCTTCCTATGAAAAACGCAGTAGAGAGAAAAGTCCTCCAAAAGAAACCGGGTCTCGAAGTAAGCAAAAGGTCCCTCCTACTAAACGACCTAGGACAGACAAAGAGACTACAGAATCCTCCTCAGGAAGGGACACCGAATTGACAATCTTCGCTCCTCCCCCACCAGATGCGGGAACTGCAATAAAGCGGGCATATTTGAAAGAGCAATTTCTCGAACACTACTTCGAAACTCTGACTTTTTTACCTGCCCTTGAACCTATTTCGTCTAACTGGGCAGATGAGGCCAAAGCAAAGATTGATGCGGTGCAAAAACAATATACTGAGATGTTCAAATATTCACGCAATCTTTCTAGAATCATCCGCACTCTAATCACAAATACTGATTCGATGCAAAAGACCGCGGAGGAGGATGCTAAGGCCTTAAAAGCTCTAGGAAAAGATTTGGAAGACACTCAAGCTCAGCTAGCGGTCGCCCAAAGGGACGCTTCTAATTTTAAACAACAATTCGAGGACATGCAAAAGCGTTATCACGATTTGCTTGAATCTCACACTCAGGAGCATTCTGAATTAAAAAAGCAAGCTGACGAGGCCAAATCAGATGCTGCTAAGACACGCCTTGCTTATGCTGAGCTTGAACGGAAAAACGCCGAGTTAGCAAAGAGGAGTGCCGAATTAGAAAAGAAAAATGCTGACTTGGCTTCAAAGTTGTTGGAGGCAGAGAACAGGGCTGCCCTGGCCGAGGGCAATGTGGAGTGTTCTATTAAATCTGCGGAGGAAGCCCGCAAGCAACTATCAGAGACAGAGGCTGATATTCAGGGTTTCGGCGAGCTAATGATTGAATTCTTCGCACATATTATTCGTCGCCGAAACATTTCTTGGATCGAGGACTATCCATCCACTCTAGTTCAAGTATGGAATCAAATCGTCGAGTGGGAAAAAGAGGAACTTAAGGTCGATTCCCTCGATGAAGATAAACTGATGGAGAAATACTTGAGAGATGATGAACCGGAGCGCCTAGCTGAAGGGCGCCGCCTTATTGCTGAGGCCATGGAAGAAGAGAGACGGAAGTCTAAACAAAAAACCATTCTCGAAGCTGGTTCCTCTTCTTCTGCCCCTGCAACTCCCGAAGTAGAAGGGTATGATCCCGAAAATCCGGGAATTCCCCGAACAACTCTGCTATCCCCTATTCCTGAAGCAACGCCAGAGGCAGTAGCCACCCTCGCAGAAAAGCCTTCGGAAGGTATCCCTATCTTTTCTCCTCAATTTGCCAAAGCTATTACTACCTTTCGCTACGTGATTGAACATTCGATGAGAGACCCATTGTTTTCGCCTGAGTTGATAACTGTTGCTTCTCATTCTGTAGGTGTCGAATCATCCGAAAAGACAGATGTAGCTCAAGGAACTGCCGCTGGGACAAATCCCGCAGATGGGGCCAAAAAAGGGGAAGACAAGGCTGCTTCTATAGACTTGGGAGAAGGGAGTGAGCCAACTAAGGTCTCCACTCCCCATGATGAAGAAATGATAGCAGCTTTAAAGGACGATGGCGGAGACGGGGGGCATGAAGAGGAACTAGAAGTTGCAATAACCGGGGAGTCAAAAAGTGCTGATGACGTGACCTTGGCTGCAATGAAGGCTGATCAAGACAAGCGCTTGCAATTAAAGGCCGAAGAACTAGACCCTGAGGTCCTCAAGCCCCTCGCAGTTGTGGATGCGGGTTCAAGGTTAGTTGTTAAGCTCTCAACTAGATCTATTACAGAAGAACTTGCTAAAAAATCTTCTCTTGATTCCAGTGCCCCGCCCTCCGGGAAGAAGTCTACTGGCTCCAGTACTGCATCTTCAGGGAAAAAGAAATCAAAACGAATCTTGACCGAAGCCGAGAAAGAAGCAAAGGATGCGGAGAAAGCCGCCAAGAAATCCAAGGCTCATTCCAAATCCAAATAGTGGATTGCCCTGTATCTTTTTAGCATTTTTGTGAACCAATAATTGCTGCTACAAAAGCAGCTCCTGCACTTTCTTTTTTAGCTATTTCCCTGTACAAATTCATTCATCTGTAAATAAAAATAATTCACTTTTTGCAATGTTTGTTTGTTAGTAGTTCTGCACTTATGCATGTCTACAGTTGTGAAACGAAGTTGTGGAGGGGGGAAATATGCGTGTACATAAGTGTCCCCAGTCAACTTCCACAAGTTATTCAATGCTTAACCAAGCAATCCGAAAGCTCCCGATTTTCTGACGGGATAGCACTTCCTGTGCCGTCAGTACCTGTCGTTTTTTTTTTTGCATTTCTTTTATACTCTCCCTCTTTCTCTTGAGAGTTAGAGTTCGAGTTCAGTCATCTGTTTATTCCCCGGTCTTTCAACGGAGAAGGATTTCTTTCTCAGCGCTCAGTCGGAGACGCCTTTATACTCTCTTTCTCTCTGGAAAGTTAGAGTTAGGAGGAGAATTTCTTTTTCAGCGCTCAGTCGGAGACGCTTTTATACTCTCTCTCTCTGGAGAGTTAGAGTTAGGAAGAGAATTTCTTTTTCAGCGCTCAGTCGGAGACGCTTTTATACTCTCTCTCTTTCTCTGGGGAGTTAGAGTTAAGAATGTCGTTTTCTCATTCTTTTATGTCTCATCGCAAAAATAATCGTTGTGCTTCTTTTTATGTCTAAACTGTTTTCAACCTTTTTAGGCTCTGAGTCATCCTATATTTTATAATCACAACAGAATAACTGATGAATGTAAATGCATAAAAGTAAATAACACACAATATTTTTATAGTGGTTCGGCTAAGTCGTAGCCTACATCCACTTTATAGTTCTTCATTCATATCTTCAGATTTTCCCGAGGCAAGTCGCGCCTTATTACAAAGTTCATAAGAAAAATAACACAAAATACAGCATCTCTAATTCAAATATCGCATTAAGTGTTGGGCATTCCATGCTCTGGGGACTTCTTCGCCATCTACGGTCGTTAACTTGAAGGTTCCTTTTTCAAGTTTCCGTTGAATGACAAAGGGTCCTTCCCATTTTGGGCCAAGGTGAGGAAGGGATGGAAAGACTCTCTTTAGCACCAAATCTCCTGGTTCAAAAGTCCTGAGGTGAACTTTTTGTCGTAATAGCGTGCCA
Organism: Allium sativum; assembly: GCA_030737875.1. Classification (NCBI taxonomy): domain Eukaryota; kingdom Viridiplantae; phylum Streptophyta; class Magnoliopsida; order Asparagales; family Amaryllidaceae; genus Allium; species Allium sativum. The sequence goes on along the minus strand of CM060909.1, from coordinate 150,976,620 downwards.
TCTGACGCCGATGTCTCGCCGCACGCAAATCCGCTTCATCCCTTTTTTCTTTGACTTCATCGAGGGACTCAAGTAAGAGCGCCCGATTCGTCATCGGGTCATAATACGTCACCCTGTGGGAAGGAACTTCTAGTTCAACTGGAATTACTACTTCTGAGCCAAAGGAGAGAGAGAAAGGGGTATGACCAGTGGCCGTTTTAAATGTTGTTCGATATGCCCACAAAGCTAGGGGCAATTCATCAACCCACTTTGCCTTTGCACGCTCTAATCGCTTCTTGAGGATGGATTTTATTACTTTGTTTATTGCCTCAACTTGCCCATTCGATTGCGGATAGGCAACTGCAGTATATCGTTTGTCTATTTTATACTTATGGCAGAAATTTCTGAATTTAGTACTATCAAATTGGGTCCCGTTGTCAGTTATAATCATCCTTGGGATCCTGAACCGGCATATAATATTTCTAACCACGAAACTTATCACCTTTCTTGTTGTGATCTTGGTCAAGGGCTCAGCTTCCACCCACTTCGTAAAATAGTCCACGGCTACTATTGCATACTTAGCTCCTCCTTTAGCAATTGGTAGAACTCCAATGATATCAATTCCCCACGTGGCAAATGGCCAAGGACTCACCATTGATTTAAGTTGAGTCGACGGTGCCCTGGGGATTTTAGCGAATCTCTGGCACTTATCGCAGCGTCGTGAATAATCAGCTGCATCTTTATTGATCGTAGGCCAGAAGTATCCGTACCGCAATATCTTCTTTGCTAAAGTTTGACCTCCTGTATGATCTCCACACTCACCTTCGTGTACTTCTCTTAGTACTCGCTTGATGTCGTCGTGTGCTATACATCGTAACAGGGGCATAGAAAATCCTTGCCTATAGAGAGTATCATCTTGTATGACATATCTGGTAGCTTTGCGAACTACAGCTCTTTTCTCACTCTTCTTCGATGGGAGTGTCCCATTCTTAAGGAAATTCTTAATTGGGGTCATCCATGACTCCTTCTCTGGTTCCGCTTCAAAAGCGAATTCAATTTCCATTGACTCAAAGCTTGGCGACTCCAACGTTTCAATTGGAATTATTTCAGTCTCTTCTGGATTGTCGGAACTAGCCAGCTTTGCCAGTCTATCCGCTTTCTGGTTTTCAACTCTGGGAATATGTGTTATGTTGTACCGCTCTAAGCTATTCAATAACTCTTTCACTTTCTTGAGGTAGGCGATAAGTCGAGGTCCTCGAGCCACAAATTCCTCTCGCACTTGACAAACAACAATTTTAGAGTCACAAAATATGTCTATCATTTTTACTCCGAGGTCTTTAGCAAGCTTCAGCCCGGCGATCAGGGCTTCATATTCAGAGTCATTGTTAGTCGCCGAAAATTCTAATCGCAGGGCGTAATATAACGACCGTCCCTCGGGAGTGACTAAGACAATTCCAGCTCCGGACCTTCGGTCGTTCTTGGCTCCATCTGTATATAGTTTCCACGGATTCATCTTTAGCTCATCCTCGGACTTAACCACTCTGTCATTGATTACTTCCTCCTCTGGAATGGTGAATTCCGCAATAAAGTCTGCTAGAGCTTGCCCGCTGATTGACTTTCGTGGTTGAAAATTCAAATCAAACTGACTTAGTTCTATGTTCCATTTGATCAACCTTTCCGATGCTTCGGGTCTCTGTAACACCTGCCTTAAGGGCTGGTCAGTGTATATGGTTATTGGATGGGCTTGGAAATAGTGACGAAGTTTTCGGGATGCGATCAGGAGGCTGTAAGCGAGCTTCTCAATTTTTGGGTAGTTGCGCTCTGCCGCTGCTAATTTCTTACTTACATAATACACCGGCCTTTGTACTTTGTCTTCTTCTCGAACCAGGGCTGTGCTGACAGCGTGAGCCGAGACTGCCAAGTAAACAAATAATTCTTCGTGATCTACGGGCTTTGATAAAATCGGCGGTTTCTCTAGCAGTTCCAACAGATTTTGAAATGCCTCAACACAATCCGGAGTCCACTGGAAGTTCTTCTTTCCCCTTTTTATCAAATCAAAAAACAGAACACATATATCTGTGTCTTTGGAGATGAATCTACTCAGCGCCGCTACTTTCCCTGCAAGACTTTGGACGTCTTTAATTCTCCTCGGTTCTTCGATATTTCTAATCGCTGCTATCTGGCTAGGGTTGATTTCAATTCCTCGGGAACTCACAATGAAGCCGAGGAACTTTCCCGATGCCACTCCAAATGAGCATTTCAGAGGATTCAATTTCATCCGGTACTTTCGCAGGATACCAAACATTTCCGCCAAGTCTTGCGTATGGTTGGAGGACTGCTTTGATTTGACAAGCATATCATCCACATAAACTTCCATAGTTTTTCCTATTTGATTATAAAACATTTTGTTCACCAAGCGCTGATAAGTAGCTCCAGCGTTTTCAATCCGAATGGCATTACAACATAACAATATAACCCCAAATTCGTAATGAAGCTCGTATGTTCTTGGTCTGGTACGTGCATAGGAATTTGGTTGTATCCAGAATATGCGTCCATGAAAGAGAGAAGTTCATGACCTGCTGTCGAGTCTACAAGCTGGTCAATCCTGGGAAGTGGGAAACTATCTTTCGGGCAAGCTTTATTTAAATCTGAAAAGTCAATGTAGGTCCGCCACTTTCCGTTTGGCTTCTTTACTAAGACGGGATTCGATATCCAGTCGGGATAAGTCGAATCTCGAATAAATCCATTCTGCTTCAACTTCTCTACTTCCTCTTTGAGAGCAGCCGACCTCTCTAGGCCCAGCATGCGTCTCTTTTGCTTCACAGGCGGATGCTTCGGATTTACATTCAATTTGTGACTTATAATGGATGGCGATATCCCACACATGTCAGCATGGGTCTAGGCGAACACGTCTAAGTTTGCCTTCAAGAAGTCCGTTAGTTCTTTAGCTCGACGTGGATCCAATTGAGAACCAATCTTCAAAACTTTTGTCGGATCAGCTTTATCAATGGGAATTTCCACTGTCGCTTCATTAGGAGTTGCATTCCTAGCCTCTGGTTCCTCGTCTTTTCTGGGATCCAGGTCTTCAGGCGTTCCTTTGGGCAACTCCTTTGGGGTCAATTTCTCTAATTGCTATGCCGAGTCCCCCTTTGAGGGAGACGAGGCATCCTTACTCTCAACGTTAAGTCCTTTCATCAACATCTTTAACTCGGCCACATAGCAGGCCCGTCCGGAAACCTGATCCCCTCTCATTACTCCAGTTCCGGCTTCGGTTGGGAACTTAAGTAACAAGCACCAAGGGGCGATACAAACTCTAAATTCAGCGAGGGCAGGCCTCCCCAAAAATGCGTTATAAGGCGAATCTACGTCCAATACTACGAACTGAAGCATTCGCACTCTTCTACGTTCTCCTTGCCCCAGGGTCACGGGCAACTCTATGTATCCCATGGGAGCTGTCGACGCCCCGTTGAAGCCTCTGATCCATCCTTCACAAGGCTTCAGATCTTCAGACTCAAGCTTCATCTGATCAAATGACTTCTTGAACAAAATATTAACGGAACTTCCATTATCTACTAATACCTTATGGACCAAGGCCGGCCCAATGGTGGTAGTAATAACCAACGGATTATTGGTGGGTGATTGTATCCCAGTATTGTCTCGGCTGCGAAATACCACGTCGTCAAACATGGTCTTCTGTTGTTTTATGGGGGTGACATCTTCCAAATCATCACCTTCATTCACGTCTAGATGCTTGGCAGCATTCACATATTGATCCATTGATCTGAAACTTCGGATTGCTGGGTGAGGTCCGCCTACTATGGAATTGATAACAATTCCTTTACTTTCTGCTGCGTTGTAGGCTTGGGAGCAGGTAGAATCTGTTTTGGAGCCTGCTCCCCTTGCCCCCTGTCTCTCGGGGCAACCTTGTACTCATCCAACTTCCCTTCACGCAACAGTTTCTCAATCACATCCCTCAAATGCCGACATTCATTAGTTGAATGCCCGTGAGTTCCATGAAACAAACAAAACTTCCCTGTCGCCATTTCTTTCTCGGTCGAATCACGAGGTGGCGGTCTTTTGTATTGTAACACATTGTACGTATCCAGGTAAATATTTTCCAGGGTATCGTTCAATAGTGTATAATTCTCGTAGTTCTGGAATCGGGGTCTTTTGTTAGGGTCACTTCCCCTATTTTTGTTTCTTCTGTTACCGCTCGAATTACGGTTATTGTTGTTGTTTCCCCCGCTTCCAGTATTGCTGTTTCCACCCTTGTTTCCTACATTTACTTCAACCTTGCCAGAACTTTCCCCAGACTGCTTCACGGCGATATTACTCTGCACATTCTCCTTTGAAGCCGTCCCAGACTTTCCTTTTCGGTTTGCCATGGCCTCCTCTCGCCTTAGATAAATATCGGCTTTTTCGTAGAATATCTCCCTTGTGGAGGGTGTTTTCCCAGAAAGGTAGTCTCCAAACTCAGATTCAGGATCGACTCCTTCCTTCAATGCCATCAGAATAGTGGGCTCATGCGGGTCACTGACCTCAGTTACAGCTTGGTTAAAACGATCAAGATATGCCCTCAAAGATTCTCCTAGTGCCTGCTTGATTCTCGATAATTCAATAACACTTTTGGACTTTCGGGTATGGAGTCGGAACTGGTTCATGAAACGCTGACTTAGTTCCTTGTAATTTGAAATCGAATGAGGAGGAAGTCGGGTAAACCAGAACAGCGCCACATCTTCTAAGTAGATTGGGAATGCTTTGCACTTCACTTCATCAGGGGCAGCAGCAGCATTCATGAGCCACGAGTATCGCATTAAATGCTGTCCCGGATCAGTCCTTCCGTTGTATTTGTCCATCTGTGGCAAGTTAAAGCGTCGGGGAAATTGGAAGTCGAGGATATCATCGGTGAAGGGAGTATGGCTTCGTTCGATGCCATAATCCTCATTTGTGTAGTTCCGACTCTCGGACATGATCTGGAGAACCATTGCCTGTACATCAGCATTAGTTAGGGGCCGCTCAGGTTCCCTGGCCCTAGTATCCGAGTTCCTTCTGGGCTCTTGTTCAGGAGATGCCCTTCTTCTTCGTGCTGCCTCTGCTCGATTCCGTTCCCTACGCTCCCGGTCGATCTCGGGAGGAGGGGACTGGAGTCTTTGTCCCCGAGTGGGGTCATTGTTTCCTAATGCTCGTGCAATATCCTCACGAGATCCCAAAGATCCAAATGTCAGCTGCTCCACGTTCTGAGGTCGTTCGAGTGGCCTTCGTTCACGGGGCCTCTCTTCCTCGGAAGATGAAGATTGATCCACTGGTGTGTGACGAACCGGTGATGGAGTTCTCTGTCGACGGAGTTCACTAATTTCCCGACTCATGAGCCTCATATTTTCCTGCATCATGAGATTAGTGCGCTCGTGAACTTTCATGGCCTCCCTCGTGCTCTCAAGCATGTCAAGCAAGCGCGAGAAATCTCCTTGAGTGATGGGCGCAGATGGATTAACCTGATCACCAACCCTGGTGGCTGGAATTGGAGCATTCGTAGGGACTCGAGTAGAGGTTCCAGCTTCACCAAGCATCGGGTCGGATCGGAGGTAGGAGGTCGGATCGGTTCAGAGCTGGGGAGCCTGGTCGGATCGGTACGTGGCAAGCAGCTCGGGTCGGTTCAGATTGGGGGAATGCACTGCTTCAGAATCTCCTACCCGGATCGGATCGGAGCTCTCCCCCTGCTGGCGGCTCGGATTTCCTGCATTGGTTCTTCCTGTTGCTGAACTCTGCCCCCGAGACCTTGTTACAACAGCATTTTGCTGATCTTCTCCAGCTCCATTTCCTCGAACAGACTGAACTTCCTTGCCTTTTCCTTTGGCCATGAGTTTTTGACAATCACTTCAACAAATATAAAAAAGCGGAGAAACTTAAGGATTCACTTCTTTGAACTCAACGGTCCAAAAAGTAGAAAGAGATCCCGGAAAATAAAGAATTTAGATGAGGATTCTCAGTGAAAGCACCAAAATGTTAGACCCAAAAGTGGTTCTAACACCCAAATTGATTAAAAGCAAATAAGATGAGATAAAAATAAAAATGAACACACAGGATTTATAGTGGTTCGGCGAAGAAATGCCTACGTCCACTTATCTTTCACTATATTCAATGATTCAGTTGCAAATACAATGTAATTATCACTTGATTTCACTCACAACTCGCTTATATTCACTCAATAGATTAAAACAAATAATGAAAGAAGATTTGGATTCTCCGAGAGTAATGGAGTTCGGATTATGGAGGTAGTTGAATTCTCAAAGTGCCTAAAAAAAGATCCTTCTCTTTGTCTCCAGACGGGGTATTTATAGGTGTAAATTTGCACAAAACTTGATCCGGGTCGGGGCCACGTGTCGTCCATCCCACTATCCTCGGGTTCGGATGAATTATTGTGTTGACAACGCATCAAAGTAACGGGCGTTATGGGTAGGAACTGGTCACAGCCGGTCCGGATATCCAGGCGCTTTTGCAGGAGAATAACATGGAACATGGGCTCGGGTCGGAGACGCACAGATAAGGGGTTCGGATCGGGATACCCGATCCGACCCGGATTGGCTTGGATGCAACGCTCTCTTCTTCTCTAATCTGCTCCGCTCCGATCCATTTTCATGGCAAACAGGTGGCTTTCCGATCCAATTGAGATTATGTTGCCCTCCGATCCGATTAGATATACCTTACCAATTTCCTCAGCAGCAGCTCACCGATCCGAACAGAAGATTCTATCCGACCCGAACCGATATGTTGCTCTGACCCGACCCGAACAACTGCAGCTATCCAATCTAGGTTGTAGTGTCTTCTCCAATCTGAACCGAAGTCTTCTAATTAAAAATGCTCTTCAATGTCTGGTTTCTTGACTTTGTGTTGCCTAGTTCACAAAGTAGGCTAACAGCGATATGGTGTGAACCAGATCATCTGTGATATTTAATTCATCTTGGAATTGAATTTGAATAACGAATATATTCAATCATCGACAGTTGAACGTATAGTTTATAATATAATTATAAACGAGCTCGAAATGGCGCTGCAGTTCGTAAATTGGCGATTCGAACTTCAACTGAATGTACAGGATTCGTTTTAAGCCGGATTCCTGTGAAACAAGAAACGTGTGGAGCTCGTGGAGTATATCATTCTAGTGGAAGAGAAGAATCGGGATTTCGTCGTGTAGATTTTGAGATATGTACAAATCAAATTTTAAAATAGTCGCTATAGAATCGTTTATCGACCATATCAGTTTATTCGATATAACTAGAGATCGGGTTTGAATTTAAACAAGGTTCTTTTGGGAAATAGTGATAATATAATTTTTAGAATTTTACTGCAATTTTTAATTAATTTAATAAGCGACTTTTTATTTGAAGTATTTCGCACCCTGAAATCAACATTTTTGAAGTTTCAAAATATAAGGCCACCTACCGATATTATTATATTTTTGGAATCCTAACACCTCGCTTATTACAATGGTATATTTATTTCTGTCCGTAGCTGCCTGTACGTATGCGGAGTGGAGTAAATCGAAGTTCATAGCTTTACTAAATAAAAGAAAAATAAAATATCTTAACCTATATGTGAACCTAGCAAGGCCACACACTACTTTTCTCAGCCACACAAAGTCTCATCCTGTCATATAAAAACAATTCTCTTCAGCTACAACTGATGAAAGTAAATCCCAAAATAAAATGGATCTTCATAAATCATTCTCAATTCAAATCAAACCCTAAAAATCTTGGAACTTATATTTCTGAGATGCTGAAACCCTCCCCTTCATCGCAGTATCAGTTTCAAGGGGTTCGAACCCAAACTAGTCGCTGGTGTCTGTATGGTTCGCGAATGAATGACCGACGCGTTTGGGGATGTAAATGCGAGTGGAAGCTTTTGGGTATGGCTAGATAGAGCTTGCAAAGGAAATGGATTTGGTGATGGTCTCGTGCGATATGGTGTAGTATGGAAGAGGGACCGAAATGGCTTGAGGAGCTCTCGAAAATTACTGTGTATCGTTGGGGTGAGAACGCAACCAGCATGGTGAGATCGAGTATGACATGAGTGATAGGTAAAAGGAGATGGAGAGGATTTGTTGTGGACTGTGCAGTGGAGAAAAAGAGGGGAAACTGTGGTGGTTCGTGGGTCTTGAGCACGATGGAGATGGCAGTATGCAGGAGGTCGTGACCTGTATCTAAGGAAGAAGAAAAATCTATGTACTAAAGTGCGGATGGGTTTGTTTAGTTGGGGTGATGTAGCGTGTTGTTGTAAACTGTAAGGGTTCGTTTGTCTTCAATATGGAGAAGGAAGTCACAGGGTAGGGATGAGGATCACTTGCTGTTGACTGAAAGGGGAAGGTGAAATCTTGTGTTGCGATAAGGGTCAGTTTTGTTGTTGAGGAAAGTGGACAGGGAAAGGAGGACGTGGGGTCTTCGTGTACAGATGATGGGTTGTGTTGAGGAAGGAAGGCGTGGGAAGGTCAGAAACATTGGGAAAAAAGGTGTTAAACAAAGTGGAGTCCTTTGTTTTAGTGTATAAGAGCAGCGTACCCCAAAAGTAGTATCGGGGTTGATATTGATTCAGTAAAGAAGGACTAAGGATGGACGGAAGGGACTGTGTATTGGGAACAGTGGAAGTAAATGGAGCAGCATGGTTTCTTGAATGAGCAGATATTTGGGGGGATGAAAGAAAGAACGGTACGTAATTGGATGCGGGTCTGGGTGACTTTAAGTTTGGGTATTGGGCCGGGGTGAAGCCCAGTTATTTTAAAACAAAAAGAAAAGAAAAGGGGTTCGAATTATGCATGTAGGAGGACGGGGATTGTTAATCTGGAAGAGTGGAATGTATAGTGTGCGTTAACGAGTAGTTGGGCCAGTCTAAAAAGGGTAAGACCCAAAGTTATATTTAATTAAATTTTAAATTTAAAGTAAAATATTATATTAACTTTAAACCATCATTTCTTATGCATACGGACTCAGATCAACGAGCCGTCAGTCATGTTAGAATCGTATGGACGAGGGCAACACCATGGAACTGGCTGGGAGTGGACTAGAGCTCATTTGAATTTATGGAGAAATAAATTGTTGGATTCAAATCAAACAAACAGTTTATCATTCTTTAACGATGAACTGCAAATGTGAGTAAATCTCACTAACTCTGAACAGTTTATAATTTCATGTCGTATTTTTAGAACTGTTAGATATTGGCTGATTGACCGTGTGTTGACTGTTTGATTGAACTGCTAGTCAGTTAGTTGAATTTCTATATTGATGCTGTTTAACAGAATATATCATATGGAACTGAAAGTGATGTTATCTATATTGTTTAACATCTGTGATGCAGGGAAACAGGTTGGAGGAATCCGACTGGATTCCTCAACATTTATTTTAATGTTTTTCATATATTATGATATATGATGTGATATATAATCTGTTGTCGATTATATGTGTTTGGACGATACTGATCATCGTGATTTGATATGTTGAATACCATAACATACCGAATGTTGATAAAGGAATATTTTCAAAGTGTATTTTGAAAATGAATTATTTATATAAAATCGATGGATTTTATATAGAAAAGGGAAAGGATTTATATAAAAGAAATATTTATAAAATCAAAAGGGTAAGTTAGAATAAAAGGAAATCATTTGTAAAGTGAAGAACCGTTACTAAAAGTAAATCTTTATAAATGAATAGTTATTCAAAAAGGAGTTAATCGATGTTAGTTAATCGATTAGAGAATAAAGAAAAGGAGTTAATCGATGTTAGTTAATCGATTAGAGAATAAAGAAAAGGAGTTAATCGATGTTAGTTTAATCGATTAGAGAATAAAGAAAAGGAGTTAATCGATGTTAGTTTAATCGATTAGAGAATAAAGAAAAGGAGTTAATCAATGTTAGTTAATCGATTAGAGTTAAAGTAAAAGGAGTTAATCGAATATAGTTTATTCGAAGAAAGTAAAAGGAGTTATCGAATATAGTTTATTCGAAAGGAGTTAAGTGAAATGAGTAAATCAATAGCGTTAGTCAAATAGAGTTAATCCAATAGTGTTAGTCCAATAGAGTTAATTGATAAGGGTTAATCGAATAGAGTTAAGTGAAAGAGTCAATCGAATATCGCTATTCGAAGGAGGGTTAAGTAAGGAAGTTAGTAAAGGGATATAAAGTGAACTTTGTCTATTTCAAAGTTAGAAATGTTGTTCAGTTAAGGTCTGAGAGGTAGTTATACCCCAACTTGATTGGCTTCGTTTTAACTAAGGAATAGTTAAGGTTCGGCAGTAAAGGAAATGGTTTGAGTTGGCATCGCGATGGTTCGTTTAAACATCTGTCTAAGACCAATGAAGAAGCTTTGGAAATGTTTTCCAAATAAGAAACCCGAAATGTTTTCTAATAAAGAAAACATGAAATGGAAATGTTTTCCAATGGTAATAACATATATTTTCTAAATTTAGAAAATAAGAAATGTTGAATATAGGGAAACAGGAGATGAAAAATGAACTAAGGAGATGAATGTTAAATGATGTTTGATCGATATAATTTCCATTTGGAAATAATATCGTTGGTTGCACACTTGTTTTTATTCGATAGTTAAATCCCAAACTATCAAAGTTTTGACCATTTTAACGTTGTTAATATGGAGAGACCGGTTGGATTATTATCCAAAGAACCACTCTGTATTGGCATAAGCGTTGCGAATCATATATGCCAAAGGAAATTGAAGACGGAGTTATACAAGGGCTATCCTGTTTACAGAATAGTGCCTTCGGTTCATCCTGTTCATGGGTGACTTGTATGGACGGATGTTTGACAGAGTATTTCCAGATGATCACGTATATTGATTTCTACAACCGTACCAAGAGTGGAAGCGGAGAAGGAAACTTCTTTTAGCTAACACATAATGTATTGTTGAGGACGTCAATCGGTGATTGGATGGATTTGATGATGTGGCATTCAAAGTGAATCTGGTGTGATGATAAAGCATAGCTTCTAGCCTCATCATCCGGTAAATGACAGAAATCGGGCAGGCGGCATGGCTAAGTCGGTCGCACCGAAGTAGGGTGTATAATCACCTGATCTAGAATTTCATTTACTTCTAAAAATCTATTGTTGATGCTGTCCCATTCGGGAAACGGTTGCTGATCCCAGCCGTTGGTGATATACATTCGATACACTCAAGCGAAATGAGTGGTCGGTCATGTGTGGCCGGGTTGCAAGATGTTCTTGTTGAACCCAGTGTATTCCTCTCTAGAGGTACACGAGCGATAGGTGGTTCCATACCTGTCATAGTTGGAAATCCATTACCCAATACGTGCTTACGGTTTTGAGTTGTATACTATATATGTAGAACGTGAGATGAAAGCGTTTCTGCTAGATGATTATATATACTGTGGTTGATAGACATTATTATAATATCAAAAGGTTTTTGATATAAAGATATTTTGGATTCTCATAAGGGAAAAACCCGTTCCGTTATGCGGCGTGGTCTTATGAGATATCGTTTACTTGTTCAACTGTTTTTAACTGTTGTACTCACACCAGTCCCATGACTGACCCGGAGTTTACTTTGTTGTTTTCCCTAAACTCTTGGGTGCCTAAATTTGTATGGGTAGTCAAGTAGTCGGGATTTACAGATACACTGGAAGAGCTGGAGCAGGAGGCTTCAGGATCATATAGCTATTATTATTCCGCTGTGTTGTAAGTGTTGTACTTTGATAATGATGTATATTCAAATACAGATGTATATTTCAAAGTTATGTTACATATATTATATGTTATTCGTTTCGTTGTGAGATTCGTGTTACTCTGATGTTGTGTTCTTCTTCTTCTATTCCAAGTTTCTATCTTATCTTTCCTCACCCTCTAATTTCTTTCACTAATTACCAGGATTTTTTGATGGTTTGGTTATCGACATCGTGTTTATGTCAATAACCAAAGTCGTTTGAAAATCCGGGTCATTACAGTTGGTATCAGAGCTTAAGTTAAGAATTGCTTGGCTCTGTGGCGTGACTCGGTAGAGATAGGGTTAGTAATACCCTAGATTGAGTTGAGTGTATATATACGAGTGAACGTATTTGTAGATGATATAAAAAAAATTGTTTTATATTGTGGAGATTCATTGGTTGAGTCGGTTATGAGTTCTGGTCGATCAGTTTGATCCACTGTATCGGTTGGAGTTACTAAACACTCGAATACGATGGGTCGGCACGATATGTTTTGAAAGAGGGTAAATTAAAATAAGTTTACCCAACGTATATTTTGATATATATTGGATATATTGGTTGTTATTATAATCGAGTAAGGTTATAAATTAAACGATTATGTAAATAACCAATCAGAATTCATATAAGTGAAATATATGAAATCGAGATGAGTTAAATCTGAAATTTAAACCAGAATTTGAATTAAAATTCGGGAAAATTTGGATAAGTGTTTGTAAATGGATTTGAATTAAAATAAGGAAAATTTAAGATCCTGGGAGATTTTAAATTGTTTTACAAGCAGTGTGAATTATATTTTGAAATGGATTTCAAAGTGGAAATGTTTAGAAATGGTTTTATAGTATTGAACTCACTTCGATCGCTGGAAAATAGATTCTGATGATGACAGCTGCATCATCAGTATTCATTTTCGAGTTGTAAGTGACGAATTACTACCAGAGATACTGTTTTGAAATTGTTTTGGGAAAGACAAGTGTGTTGAATTTCAAAATAGAATTTAAAATATAGAATTTGAATTTTGAAATAGATTTGAAATATTAACTTGTTTTAAAAGAAATAAAATGAGAAGTTCCTTTATAAACGAAGTTTATAAATAATTCTTTTATAAACGAAGTTTATAAAATGAAGTGAAAAGAATTATCATTGGATAATTCAGAAATAAAAAAATACAAGTATGAAATTGAAAGGGAAATCTATTTTCCAAAGGTAGAAATATCGATTTCAAAAGGAATTGAAACCGAGACTTATTTAAAGGAATTTGAATAAAGGAAGTTCAAACATAGGATTTGAATATAGAAAATTCAAAGGGGATTTGAATAAGGAGAATTCAAATAGAATTGAAAATGAAATTTGAATGTAGAGGATTCAAATAGAATTGAAAAGGAAATTTGAATGAAGAAGATTCAAATAGAATTGAATTTGAAATTTGAATATAGAAGATTCAAAGGGAATTGAAATGAAATAAAGAGAATTCAAATAGATTTGAATATAGAAATTCAAATGGAGTTTGAAAATAGATTTGAATAATGAAATTCATATATGGAATTTGAATAAGTGAATTGAAATGAAATTCAAATATAGAATTTGAATAAGAGAATCGAAATGGAATTTGAATATAGGAAATTCAAATAAAATTGAAATGGAATTCAATTAGTTGATAAACAAGTTAAACCTATATTTGAACATGTATATTCAAATATGAAGGTGAAATGGGCAAACCAGTAATTTGAAAATCACTTAACGAACTAAGTTAAAATGATTGGATTAAGTTGAAATGAATTAGAAATGTATAAATATACATGAGATAGTTATGGATAAGGATAATGCAAGAGTTACAAATAGAATGCTCGATGGAAAGGTATGTGTTTAATTCATATATGAGATTTTATGCGCCGTATCGGCTAGCCGCTTGGCTTTTTCTTTTTCTTTTGGATTGGTGAGGGCCATGGGAGGCTATTTGAAATATCCCTATGCTCCTAGTACAAAGGATGTTATGGCGAATTTTTTCGGAAATATAAGGAGTTAGAATATTTTTTAGATAATTTGATAGTTAGAAATCAACGTATCGATATATATAGAAGTCGATAAGGAAACGAACTTAGAAATAGAATCGTATAATCAAAAAGGAAATCTAGGATTAAAATCTCGTAGGAATAGAAAGAGAAAGTGTATACGTGTTAAAAAGTGAATAAGTAGTTATATGGTAATGATTATTCGAGTAAGTAGTCATATCTGTTTTGACGTTATAAATGTTATTCAGTCAAGGTCTGAGAGGTAGTTATACCCCAACTTGATTGATTTCATTATTAACAAATAAATAGTACGATTTCAGGCTCGAAGATCAATGTTGAATAAGAGTTCGTTGAATATAGTATTTGGGTTGTCGTAACGATGTTTTACACAACATCCGTTTTAACCCAAATAAGTGTAAGCTTGGAAATATAATAGAGAATATTTCCTAAGTATAGAAATAAACGAGATCGGAAAAGAGATAAGTAATTGGAGTATTTTCCAATTATAAATAGCATATATATTCTAAAGTTTAGAAAATAAAGGAAGGCGATATTCGGAAATGTTTTCCAAATAACATAAAAGGCCAATATGGTTATTGAAAATATTTGGTTAACAAATATTGATAAAGGAATATAGAAGTGATTTAACTAATGGAATATTGATTATGGGCTCAGTTGAATTTCAAAAAGGAAAATTTGATTTTTGGAAAGAGTAAACTGTTGAAAAACTCCCAGGGAAAGACTGTTTAAATTAAAAACAAATTTAAACATAAATTTGTGAAAGCAAATTTGAATTTAATAAAGTCAGTTAAGTGGTAACTGAAATTGAATTGAAATCGAATAAGATTGGATTTGTGAAATTAGAATCTGAAATGATATTGGATTGAGGAGTTAAGGAATTGAAAATCAAGCGTTGAACTTGAGTTAAAATGGGATTTGGCTTGGATATAAGCGAATGGTTGTGTTGGAGATAAAAGCTGATTTGGAGTTTGATTGGGATAACCCTTGTATCCGCTGAATTTAATAACAGGTGGAAAGGAAATAACGATATGCCGAAAAAAAGGTACAAGTTTATATTTCTATTGGATATAAGATTTATGAGTCGAATTGGCAAGCCGCTTGGCTGTTTGATTTTCTTTTGGGTTGGAGATGGCCCAGAGAGGCGAGTTGGAGTTTGACCGATTGACCAGTACAAAGGAGGTGCTGGCGAAATTTTTTGAAAAGTTAAGAAGTTAGAAAATTTTCAGGATTTTTGGAAATTTTCGTTGATAAGAATTAATTAATAATTTAATTGAAATTAAATTGGTTCAGTTGAAACTGAAGTTAAGAAGTGAACAAATATGTTCTAACCATTCGATAGGGTCGTCCCCTACTTTTTAGCAATTTCGAGGACGAAATTATTTTAAGTGGGGAAGATTGTAATGACCCGCATTGGCAGAGGTATTATGATTAATTTATTTTATAATATAAATGGTGGGTTAGAGGATTTATTGGTCGTGGAATTAAATAATGGTGAATATTTAATTTAAATAATAAATTAAATACTATATTTAATTCTGAAATAATCAGAATTGGCTGAAATGGCGATATGGTGTGAACCAGATCATCTGTGATATTTAATTCATCTTGGAATTGAATTTGAATAACGAATATATTCAATCGTCGACAGTTGAACGTATAGTTTATAATATAATTATAAACGAGCTCGAAATGGCGCTGCAGTTCGTAAATTGGCGATTCGAACTTCAACTGAATGTACAGGATTCGTTTTAAGCCGGATTCCTGTGAAACAAGAAACGTGTGGAGCTGGTGGAGTATATCTTTCTAGTGGAAGAGAAGAATCGGGATTTCGTCGTGTAGATTTTGAGATATGTACAAATCAAATTCTAAAATAGTCGCTATAGAATCGTTTATCGACCATATCGGTTTATTCGATATAACTAGAGATCGGGTTTGAATTTAAGCAAGGTTCTTTTGGGAAATAGTGATAATATAATTTTTTGAATTTTACTATAATTTTTAATTAATTTAATAAGCGACTTTTTATTTGAAGTATTTCGCACCCTGAAATCAACATTTTTGAAGTTTCAAAATATAAGGCCACCTACCGATATTATTATATTTTTGGAATCCTAATACCGCGCTGATTACAACGATATATTTATTTCTGTCCGTAGCTGCCCGTACGTATGCGGAGTGGAGTAAATCGAAGTTCATAGCTTTACTAAATAAAAGAAAAATAAAATATCTTAACCTATATGTGAACCTAGCAAGGCCACACACTACTTTTCTCAGCTACACAAAGTCTCATCCTGTCATATAAAAACAATTCTCTTCAGCTACAACCGATGAAAGTAAATCTCAAAATAAAATGGATCTTCATAAATCATTCTCAATTCAAATCAAACCCTAAAAATCTTGGAACTTATATTTCTGAGATGCTGAAACCCTCCCCTTCATCGCAGTATCAGTTTCAAGGGGTTCGAACCCAAACTAGTCGCTGGTGTCTGTATGGTTCGCGAATGAATGACCGACGCGTTTGGGGATGTGAATGCGAGTGGAAGCTTTTGGGTATGGCTAGATAGAGCTTGCAAAGGAAATGGATTTGGTGATGGTCTCGTGCGATATGGTGTAGTATGGAAGAGGGACCGAAATGGCTCGAGGAGCTCTCGAAAATTACTGTGTATCGTTGGGGTGAGAACGCAGCCAACATGGTGAGATCGAGTATGACATGAGTGATAGGTAAAATGAGATGGAGAGGGTTTGTTGTGGACTGTGCAGTGGAGAAAAAGAGGGGAAACTGTGGTGGTTCGTGGGTCTTGAGCACGATGGAGATGGCAGTATGCAGGAGGTCATGACCTGTATCTAAGGAAGAAGAAAAATCTATGTACTAAAGTGCGGATGGGTTTGTTTAGTTGGGGTGATGTAGCGTGTTGTTGTAAACTGTAAGGGTTCGTTTGTCTTTAATATGGAGAAGGAAGTCACAGGGTAGGGATGAGGATCACTTGCTGTTGACTGAAAGGGGAAGGTGAAATCTTGTGTTGCGATAAGGGTCAGTTTTGTTGTTGAGGAAAGTGGACAGGGAAAGGAGGACGTGGGGTCTTCGTTTATAGATGATGGGTTGTGTTGAGGAAGGAAGGCGTGGGAAGGTCAGAAACATTGGGCAAAAAGGTGTTAAACAAAGTGGAGTCCTTTGTTTTAGTGTATAAGAGCAGCGTACCCCAAAAGTAGTATCGGGGTTGAGATTGATTCAGTAAAGAAGGACTAAGGATGGACGGAAGGGACTGTGTATTGGGAACAGTGGAAGTAAATGGAGCAGCATGGTTTCTTGAATGAGCAGATATTTGGGGGGGATGAAAGAAAGAACGGTACATAATTGGATGCGGGTCTGGGTGACTTTAAGTTTGGGTATTAGGCCGGGGTGAAGCCCAGTTATTTTAAAACAAAAAGAAAAGAAAAGGGGTTCGAATTATGCATGTAGGAGGACGGGGATTGTTAATCTGGAAGAGTGGAATGTATAGTGTGCGTTAACGAGTAGTTGGGCCAGTCTAAAAAGGGTAAGACCCAAAGTTATATTTAATTAAATTTTAAATTTAAAGTAAAATATTATATTAACTTTAAACCATCATTTCTTATGCATACGGAATCAAATCAACGAGCTGTCAGTCATGTTAGAATCGTATGGACGAGGGCAACACCATGGAACTAGCTGGGAGTGGACTGGAGCTCGTTTGAATTTATGGAGAAATAAATTGTTGGATTCAAATCAAACAAACAGATTATCATTCTTTAATGATGAACTGCAAATGTGAGTAAATCTCACTAACTCTGAACAGTTTATAATTTCATGTTGTATTTTTAGAACTGTTAGATATTGGCTGATTGACTGTGTGTTGACTATTTGATTGAACTGCTAGTCAGTTAGTTGAATTTCTATATTGATGCTGTTTAACAGAATATATCATATGGAACTGAAAGTGATGTTATCTATATTGTTTAACATCTGTGATGCAGGGAAACAGGTTGGAGGAATCCGACTGGATTCCTCAACATTTATTTTACTGTTTTTCATATATTGTGATATATGATGTGATATATAATCTGTTGTCGATTATATGTGTTTGGACGATACTGATCATCGTGATTTGATATGTTGAATACCATAACATACCGAATGTTGATAAAGGAATATTTTCAAAGTGTATTTTGAAAATGAATTATTTATATAAAATCGATGGATTTTATATAGAAAAGGGAAAGGATTTTTATAAAAGAAATATTTATAAAATCAAAAGGGTAAGTTAGAATAAAAGGAAATCATTTGTAAAGTGAAGAACCGTTACTAAAAGTAAATCTTTATAAATGAATAGTTATTCAAAAAGGAGTTAATCGATGTTAGTTAATCGATTAGAGAATAAAGAAAAGGAATTAATCGATGTTAGTTAATCGATTAGAGAATAAAGAAAAGGAGTTAATCGATGTTGGTTTAATCGATTAGAGAATAAAGAAAAGGAGTTAATCGATGTTAGTTTAATCGATTAGAGAATAAAGAAAAGGAGTTAATCAATGTTAGTTAATCGATTAGAGTTAAAGTAAAAGGAGTTAATCGAATATAGTTTATTCGAAGAAAGTAAAAGGAGTTATCGAATATAGTTTATTCGAAAGGAGTTAAGTGAAATGAGTAAATCAATAGCGTTAGTCAAATAGAGTTAATCCAATAGTGTTAGTCCAATAGAGTTAATTGATAAGGGTTAATCGAATAGAGTTAAGTGAAAGAGTCAATCGAATATAGCTATTTGAAGGAGGGTTAAGTAAGGAAGTTAGTAAAGGGATATAAAGTGAACTTTGTCTATTTCAAAGTTAGAAATGATGTTCAGTTAAGGTCTGAGAGGTAGTTCTACCACAACTTGATTGGCTTCGTTTTAACTAAGGAATAGTTAAGGTTCGGCAATAAAGGAAATGGTTTGAGTTGGCATCGCGATGGTTTGTTTACACATCTGTCTAAGACCAATGAAGAAGCTTTGGAAATATTTTCCAAATAAGAAACCCGAATTGTTTTCTAATAATGAAAACAAGAAATGGAAATGTTTTCCAATGGTAATAACATATATTTTCTAAATTTAGAAAATAAGAAATGTTGAATATAGGGAAACAGGAGATGAAAAATGAACTAAGGAGATGAATGTTAAATGATGTTTGATCGATATAATTTCCATTTGGAAATAATATCGTTGGTTGCACACTTGTTTTTATTCGATAGTTAAATCCCAGACTATCGAAGTTTTGACCATTTTAACGTTGTTAATATGGAGAGACCGGTTGGATTATTATCCAAAGAACCACTCTGTATTGGCATAAGCGTTGCGAATCATATATGCCAAAGGAAATTGAAGACGGAGTTATACAAGGGCTATCCTGTTTACAGAATAGTGCCTTCGGTTCATCCTGTTCCTGGGTGATTTGTATGGACGGATGTCTGACAGAGTATTTCCAGACGATCACGTATATTGATTTCTCCAACCGTACCAAGAGTGGAAGCGGAGAAGGAAACTTCTTTTAGCTAACACATAATGTATTGTTGAGGACGTCAATCGGTGATTGGATGGATTTGATGATGTGGCATTCAAAGTGAATCTGGTGTGATGATAAAGCGTAGCTTCTAGCCTCATCATCCGGTAAATGACAGAAATCGGGCAGGCAGCATGGCTAAGTCGGTCGCACCGAAGTAGGGTGTATAATCACCTGATCTAGAGTTTCATTTACTTCTAAAAATCTATTGTTGATGTTGTCCCATTCGGGAAACGGTTGCTGATCCCAGCCGTTGGTGATATACATTCGATACACTCAAGCGAAATGAGTGGTCGGTCATGTGTGGCCGGGTTGCAAGATGTTCTTGTTGAACCCAGTGTATTCCTCTCTAGAGGTACACGAGCGATAGGTGGTTCCATACCTTGTCATAGTTGGAAATCCATTACCCAATACGTGCTTGCGGTTTTGAGTTGTATACTATATATGTAGAACGTGAGATGAAAGCGTTTCTGCTAGATGATTATATATACTGTGGTTGATAGACATTATTATAATATCAAAAGGTTTTTGATATAAAGATATTTTGGATTCTCATAAGGGAAAAACCCGTTCCGTTATGCGGCGTGGTCTTATGAGATATCGTTTACTTGTTCAACTGTTTTTAACTGTTTTACTCACACCAGTCCCATGACTGACCCGGAGTTTACTTTGTTGTTTTCCCTAAACTCTTGGGTGCCTAAATTTGTATGGGCAGTCAAGTAGTCGGGATTTACAGATACACTGGAAGAGCTGGAGCAGGAGGCTTCAGGATCATATAGCTATTATTATTCCGCTGTGTTGTAAGTGCTGTACTTTGATAATGATGTATATTCAAATACAGATGTATATTTCAAAGTTATGTTACATATATTATATGTTATTCGTTCCGCTGTGAGATTCGTGTTACTCTGATGTTGCGTTCTTCTTCTTCTATTCTAAGTTTCTATCTTATCTTTCCTCACCCTCTAATTTCTTTCACTAATTACCAGGATTTTTTGATGGTTTGGTTATCGACATCGTGTTTATGTCGATAACCAAAGTCGTTTGAAAATCCGGGTCATTACATTGATGTACTCTGATATTGTAAGTATTTTTTAAGAGCCCTCAATAAAGATTTATTTCTGTATTATATTTTGTTCCGCTGCGATGTGAGACTCTATGTTGTGTTGGTTCTTCTTCTTCTTCTATTCTAATATTTCTTTCTTTCTTATCTCACCCTCTAATATCTTTCTAATAACGTTCCAGTGTTTTTGGTGTTTGGAAGGTTGGCATGAGTTACGGAAAAAGGTATTTATGTCGATTTTCAGGGCCGAAAATCCTCTGGTCATTACAGTTAATAAGGTTGAAGCATTTTTCCTGTCTTAGCAATTTCGAGGATGAAATGTTTTAAGAGGGAAAAGTAACTACCCTGGATTTTTATAGAGGAACATTTAATTCATTTAAATATCTAAAACGATTAATTTTAAGATTTAGCGACTTGAAATTTATTTGAGTAAGAACTTGAACGTTAAATTACTTAGAAATATAAATGTCAAATGTAAATCCCGAATAGTTTATTCTGAAGCTATGTAAAATTCTATTTAAATATATACAATGATAATAATTTATTTTCAATGAATATGATTGTTTTGAAATCAATTTATATTTTATTGATTTAATTTAATACTTTGAAAATAGATAGTTTTCAAACAACCTCGGATTTCGACGAAATCGGTTTCATCAGATCCTGAATATTAAATTATTATAACATTTCATTTTTCGTATTAATCAGAGTCGTTATGTGAGTGTGCGCGATATAAATGCATATCGAAAAATCAATTTGAAAATAATAATGGTTATAATTTAATTTTGAGAATTACTTTTATAAACTATCGAATTGGCTTTTGAAACATGTTCCACAGTGTTTGGAATATGGGTATTTAGCTGAGAACATCAGTCGTTGCACTTCGTTTGGAGTTCTGAGATTTTTTGCACATAGTGTGAATAAAATATTAATTAACCTACCTTATATAGTACGCTAAAGTCCCAAATCCTAACCCTTCTTCTTCTACCAGCTGCCACCCATATATCTCAATGGCTGAGATATCCCATCTTTCTTCGTTAATCTCTTCAAATCTATTCACTTTTAGAGAAAAATTCCAACATGAAAGTCGTAGATCTTCTCTTCCTATTTAAATCCACACGGTTGGAACGTTGGTCGGACGACCGTAGCGTCGTAGATCCAAGTTCAACCGAGGGCGAGCCGATTTCGTATTTTCATAACCAGTTGGTGGAGGCATTTTTAAGCGAAGTGGTCAACAAGACAGTGGAAGAGGATGGTGAGGCCGACCTAGCGATGAAGTTGGTGGTCATCGGAGGTCGGAGGTCGGAGGCGGCAGCTCGGTCGAGATGTTTGTTTTTGAGTTGGATGCGTTTTCAAGTGAACGTGTTTGTTGATGGGGGCCTAGCTTCTGACCGTAAGCACTGCATGCAGCTGTGGTTCTGGTGGGTGTGAGGGTCGGAGCTCCGACGAACTCTTGGAGGTGCGATGGTGGTCAGAACATAGGGAGCAGTTTGGGTTTCGAAGCTCTATATATTTGATCGATGGAAGATGGTTTAAGTCGTGATTGTAGTCTAAGGTGATTAGTAACTAATTAAGTTAATGAAAGTGATTAGTTGATTTAATTCATTTTAATTCAAGCGTAAACTTGTAATGATTATAACTTGTTCATTCGTGATCAAAATTGAATACCGCTAATTGTGTTGGAATCATGTCTGCGATATCTACGAGTGATAACTAGAATTGGAGTAGCTGGAATTGTTCTGTTTAAGTTAAATGTTTGCTTAATTTAAATTGAAACTTATCAATATTTTGAAAATAAAAACCTCGGTGGTAATGACCCAGAGATTTTGGAACCAATTTAAAAATTATTATTAATGTAATTTTATAGGAATTTATGATCAAATTTCAAAAATCAATTATTTACTGCTGATTTCAGCAGTTTTCAAAGGAACATTATTGAGATGACCTCAGATTTCAACAAAACTATTTTTTAGATCCATAGTATCGAATAATGGTAGAGTTCCAAATTTCATAATATTTGGAGCTAGCATGTGGCCATGCGCAAGTTAAACGTACGTAATGACAACGAGTCGAAATACGATCAAAAAATAAAACGAAAGGTCAAACGAACTCAGAATTCGATGAAACATGTCTCATTTGATCCAGAATTACATTCAACATTAGAATCCAAAATTTCATGATGAATGGAATTAATCTATGGTCGTGCGATCAGAAGAAGTAGATGGAACTAGCACACTTTTGCGTTGATTGACAAAACTAGCTTAGAATAAGCTGAAATGAAGTGTTAACCATCCAACGGATTCAGGTGTTTTTCTTCCAACTCCCCATGTCGTGCTACCATATCAATTCGCGTGAATGGATTGGAAAATTATTCAAAACCCCCTCCTCCTTTTTCTTTTCTTTCTTCTTCTCTTTTATTTTTCATTTTACTCCTCCTTTCACTTCTTCCTTCAACAATGTCCGCTCCCCTTACCACAACTTCCCCATGACTAGCATCACCCACTGCCACACCCCCCAGCACCCGCCACCGAACTAGCCAGCCACCCCTCCTCCACCGTGGGCCCCATCTCTCCTCTTAAACCCAAAACACCCATGTTCACTTCATTTCTACACATATACCCCTCCAAAAACTCAACTTTACACCTCCTACCACCCCCACAACCTCACGCAAGGGCTCTACCATCCCCACAAACGTTTTACCATCCCAGGTCAGCAAGTCCCAAAATTCGTACCCCTCTGGAACCGCCACGCCCTTTCTGGTTGCCTTAAAACTCCAGATCTGCTGGTTTATGTGCATCTGGGAGCTGTAGGAACCTCGTAGTCGCCAAATACAGTCACATAGGCCTTAGGAAAAATTCGTAAGCTCCGGATAGGTGTTAGAGTCATGTGTGAGAGTCCGAAGTCCTTACATAAAAAATTGGCGGAGTGGAAACACACGGTGAGAACCTTTTTACCGTAAAAGGGCTAGTAAGAATTAACTGTTTGATAGTTAATTGATTGAGAAAAATAACCATTAGTGATTGATAATAAAAAAAATTATGATGTTTAATAATGATTAACATGTTAAAAATATCATTTTTAATTGATATACGTGAAATTTCTTATATACGTGACGTATAAACGTAAATAGTTGAAACACCCCACCTCCATTAAGGTCACTCACAAAGGGAATGCCTTAACCTCGGTGGAGGTTATAAGTAAAAGTCACAGATAAAACATAAGACAAATATAAACACATATATATAAGCAGTGGAAAACAAACAGACTTTCATTTCATAAATTAGTGTTCATACAAAACATTTCCATAATTGCCTCAAAACAAACTTCCAATTATTACAACCATACTACTGTCTTGATTTAAAACTTAAAGAAGCATGGAACAAAATTAAAACTGCATAAATCCACATAGAATGTCCAAAGCCATAGCCCAAAACGAAAGAGATCCAAGCAATACATTCTCTCTCTTCAAGATGGATGAAAAATCTGACTAAGCTGAGGTGTTTCCTCCATGTGGACCTGAGGGGGGGACGGAAGAAAAGAAAGTGAAAGGAAAACAGGTCAGACATAAGTCTGGTAAGTCTAGTTATAATTCTAGCATGAGAACAATAAAAAGATCATGACTTGTATAAACTGAGAACAAGACAATACCAGAATATAAGATAAGATATGGCAGGAAATACTAACTATACTAAACGCACTCACTATTACTTCTCTGGACCTACTTGCACTGTCACAACTGGCACCCCATGATCAGGGTGAAGTGATCCCCTTTCTAAAGATCAGCTCCTACTCGCATAAACATATGTGTCATACGGCCCCACTTGATTGTAGATTCCTATGCTGGTCCCACCATGGGGTGTATCAAGTCCCATGGTGGTGGCCCGACACAATTCTAGAATGCATAGGTTATACTACTGGTGCTCAGTGCCTTGCTTGTCTGCTCCGAAGTGTGTGCACGCCCGCACTCCGTTAGAACCCACACTTCTACACCAACCGCCGTCGCTTTTGATCGCTTACAATCAGCCCAGTAATCGTGCCCCACCCTGCCTAGTTTCAAGGTACCATGATACCTAATTGGGTTACTGCTGAAATGGGTCCCCGTTACTAGGGTTTTCTAGTCAAACATGTTAAGTGGTTAAGTGTCTGTATTAACCTAACCCCACCCATTAGTTTAATTAACATGTTGAATTGTTTAAGTGTTTTAGTTAACTTAACCCTACCATCCTAACTTGTCTGTCCTTAGCTTTAAATCAGTTAAAGCACCAACCACTCGCATTAGACAGGTATTGTTACAGTTACTGGATGTGCCGGTCGGTTTCGGGCAGGTTTACATCATAACTCAGTCTAACCTCGGGTCCTTATTGGGCTCAATGCCTTAACCTCCCACATTGGATAGGTATTGTTGTGATTACTGGACAGCCGGGCGGGTCCGGCAGGTTTACGCCACAACTCAATCCAACCACGGGTTAAGCATACTCGTATTTTCTAAATTTACATATTTATTCTTTTATTCGTATATGTAAATTTGTTAACAATTAAATGTTATGGCCCACTTTCCAAATTCATCTTTTTTAGGTATATAATTTATACAGTTTCATGCCATAAATTATCCATGTGATTTTTCACCCATTTATGTCAAGTTTCCTATAATTACCAATTTTTCCCAACGTTACCCCGTCTAAATATTAGGCTAACAACCTTAGCCTAATTTTCCGCTCGCATGATTTTTGACATATAATATTAGGCTAAAAACTTAGCCTAATTTAGCGTACACAAAATTTGCATAAAGAAATCCATTAACATAAACATGACATAGGTGTAAACTTGGCATTTTTGGCATAGCCAACATGAACATAATAGGGGTGAACTTGCAAAATAGTCATCATGAACGTCATGGGTGTGAACTTGCAACGTAGACTAAGCCACATACATATATGTGAATTTATATCATAGACATATATGTGAATTTGTAACACAGACTAAATCAACTTGAATATATGTGAGTTTACAACACAGACTAAATCATCTTACATATATGTGAACTTGCAAATCAATCACAAACATATGAATAATTGTGAACTTGAATTATGGCACAGGTTTAACATATACAAATAAACATGTAGAACTAACATTTGGTCACATACGTGATAGAATTTTACAACCTAAAACTTGCATAACATGATAAACTACACAACTTGTCACAACAGGTTATACTCCAAGTTCATATACATATGAATAGACTTATCCATTAATTCCCAATTCAACATGATAACAAATAGAACCACAGACATAGATCAACATCATTCAATTCCACATATAACATAATAAACATCGTTCTATTTTCAATTTATTTCCAAGGCATGACATTGATTTTGATTCGCATCCCAAAACATAACTAAACTTACAACGAACGACGAACTTGAGTTCTGGTTTTTGAGTTCAAAATTTGCAATGCTTTCCTTTAGGTAGATAAACGTTGTTTGAATCTTGTTTTTACTTTAGTTTTACACGTTTCTAAGCTTTGTCCAACTGACGGCTACTCCTAGTTCCCTCCCGGCAACATGACGGCTCTAGCTCTATTTTATTTGTGTGAATTTAGGTTGAGTGTTGGGTTGTATTTATAGAATTTCAGATTAATTTGAGCCATCAGATGATCATAGAGTGAATCCAGACCATACACACCAAGAGGAGCCAATCAAAAAGTGACAAATCAGCACTAGTGACACACCAGAACTCAGAAATTCGGCCAGAGCCCGATCAGGCCAGCCAGGACCTGACCAGGTCGACTGGGCAGGTCGACCCCCTGGTCGACCTGGGTACCCAGGTCAACCCCCAGGTCGATCCCTTGGTCGACCTGGTTCCTGGGCGGGAATTTTCCCACCCAGCCCAGTTTGGGTCTGTTTTTTCGAATTTTGAACTGAATTTGAACTGTTTGAATTTTAAATTGAATTCTGAAACTTTGGACGGTCATAACTCCTTCATACGGAGTCCGATTTACGCAAACTCAGACTCTACCTCAAGCAGAATTCCGAGATGAACGCAATAGCGTAACCCGTTTCCCTTAATTCTTTCATTTTGAATTAAGTATACTTTAATTTGTTAATTAATGTTAACAGAAAATTCGGGGTGTTACATTCTCCCCTCCTTAAAGGATTTCATCCCCGAAATCTTCAAGTCAGGGAGAATGTATATCCTAACATCCA
Source organism: Allium sativum (assembly GCA_030737875.1). NCBI lineage: Eukaryota > Viridiplantae > Streptophyta > Magnoliopsida > Asparagales > Amaryllidaceae > Allium > Allium sativum. The sequence continues at coordinate 150,950,074 of CM060909.1, read as the reverse complement.
ATCGTCCATCTACTCAACCAACAAACACAGGCATCCATTGTCCTTAAAAGACTTCTAATGCTTCATGATCATATGCATAGTGTGTGTATATGTCCTTATCTAATGTAAAAATTAGGCGGTCTACTGATTCAGTTGACCTCCTTAATGCGAATCATGTAAGTGTCATGAATCCATTATGTATGCAAATTTTTCCCTACTCATAATTCCACATGAGTGCTCAACCATTCATACAAATGCGACATCCATATGACAACATATCAAGTTTCAACCACATACAAATATGAATACATATATGCATATGCAATATGGAAGTGATTGAGCCGATCTAATACCTAGGGTGTGTGTATATGCATCCACGAGCAACCACTAGCAACCACTTGCAACCACTTGCAGCCATCAATCATAACATGTTTCAACTACATGTTTACATCCGAATGGGTTTCTACCTAAGGACAAAGGGTAAGACCGAGGAGATATACCTAAAAAGATAGATATAATCATAACTTAAGGAAAAAGAGAGATCAAAGATGTACCCTCAAAAAGAAAAGGGTAGGCAGCGCGTATTCTGTCCTCAGTTTCCCAAGTCGCATCTTCCTCAGCATCGCTCCATTGAAGTTTAACAAGCTTGACTTTACGGTTGCGTAGCTTTTTGATTTCAGTTCCTACGATTCGAGTTGGAACTCTCCTCACAGTTGTTTCTCGTTCCATTTCAACTTCTTCTAGAATGCTTGGCTCCACCACTTCCGCACACTCATGTAAACATTTCCGGAGATGAGAAACGTGAAAGACGTTGTGAATTCCAGCCAACCTTTCGGACAGCTCTATTCTATAAGCCATCTTCCCAATCTTCTCGATGATAGGGAACGATCCTACAAATCTTGGTGCTAGCTTTCCTGCGGATCCAAAGCGAACGACGTTCCTTAAAGGAGATACCTTAAGGAAAACCCTGTCACCAACCTCAAACTCAAGGTCGGTCCTTCTTTTGTCTGCGTAGGATTTCTATCTATCTTGGGCAGTCTTCATTCTCCTTCGTATCAAGTCCACTTTTTCTGAAGTCTCTCTAATAATGTCTGGCCTAAGTATGAGCTTGTCTGTGGACTCCCACCAACAAGTTGGTGATCGACACAGTCTTAAATATAAAGCTTCAAAGGGCGCCATGCCGATGGTGGCTTGGTAGCTGTTATTATAGGCGAATTACACTAAAGGAAGATGATCCTCGCACGTCCCTCCAAAGTCAAGAACGCACAGTCTCAAAAGATCTTCTAATACTATGTTCACGCTTTCCGTCTGACCATCAGTTTGGGGGTGATAGGTCGTGCTCAAGCATAACTGTGTGCCTACAGCTTCTTGCAGACTGCGCCAAAACTCGCTCGTAAAGATAGGATCTCGGTCACTCACTATGTTGGAGGGTATTCCGTGGAGTCGAACTATTTCCTTGAGATAAAGAGATGCTAGAGATGAGGCAGTCCTTCAATCTTGACAGGTATAAAGTGGGCGCTTTTTGTGAGCCTGTCCACTATTACCCAAATGCTAGTATTGCCCCTTCTTGACCTAGGCAACCCATCAATGAAGTCCATTGAAATGCTATCCCACTTCCATTGCGGGACTTTTAGAGGATGAAGCAGTCCTCCAGGCTTCTTTTGTTCCGTCTTGACCTGCTGGCATATCATGCACTTAGAAACGAAATCTGCCACATCCTTCTTCATGTCGTTCCAAAAGAAAACTCTCTTTACATCCTTGTACATCTTGTCTCCACCTGGGTGTATTGTCATCTTGGAATGGTGTGCTTCCTCGAGAACCATCTTTACCAAATCCCTTGCTTGTGGGACGCATAGTCTTCCATCTCGCCTCAGCCAACCCTTATCATCGATGGAGTACCTATTGAGGTGACTGGAAGTTTCACCCCTAATTAGCTTATCAATCACATCAACCAGCTGAGGGTCTTCGCATTGTGCGGCCCCAACTGAGTCTAAAAGAGTTGGTCGCACTTCTAATGTTGCTAGCAGGCCGGGTACAAAGTCAGTGGAGGTTCTGAAGTTAAAGCTTGCTATGAACTCCAAGCTTTGCCTTTCCACAAAGAGAGGGCTTAAGGTTAGCTTCTTTCTGCTTAAGGCGTCTGCTACTGCATTGCCCATGCCAGGCGTGTAGGAAATCTCAAAATCGTACGAGGCAAGAAACTCCATCCACCTTTGCTGCCTCAAGTTGAGATCTTTCTGCGAGAATAGGTATTTCAACGATTTATGGTCAGTATACAGTTCAAATTTCTCACCTAGAAGATAATGGCGCCAAGACTTAAGCGCAAAGACGATGGAGGCTAACTCAAGATCATGGGTTGGGTAGTTCTTTTCGTGAACTATCAATTGTCTTCCACCATAAGCTACTACCTTCCCTTCTTGCATCAGAACAGCGCCTAGTCCCGTTCCGCATGCATCTGTGTATACTGTGAACATCTTGCTTCCATCTGGCAATGTATGAACTAGGGCTGCTGTGAGAGCCCTTTCCAAGCGTTGGAAAGCAATATCACAATCCAAATCCCAAGCGAACGCTAGATTCTTCTTTGTTAGCCTTGTGAGTGGAGCTGAGATTTTCACGAAATTTCTAATGAACTTTCGGTAAAAACCTGCTAGCCCAAGAAAGCTTCGGACTTCGGTTGCATTTCTGGGTGCCTTCCAATCTTGCACCGCCACCACTTTCGCGGGGTCCACAGCTAACCCCTCTTTGGACACTACATGCCCAAGAAACCTTACTTCTTCTCTCCAAAAGTGACATTTGGAGAATTTGGCTTTCAGCTGATGAACTCAAAGAGTTTCCATGATCTCCTTCAGATGCTGAGCATGTTCTTCCTCATTCTTTGAGAAGATCAAAATATCATCCACGAAGACCACCACGAACTTGTTGAGGAATTCCCTGAACACTCTGCTCATTAGGTCTACGAAATAAGCGGGTGCGTTTGTCAAGCCGAAAGGCATGACAAGCCACTCGAAGAAACCATCTGGGGTTCTGAACGCCGTCTTATCAATGTTATCTTCAGCTATCCTTAGCTGGTGGAACCCAGTAACCAGATCAAGTTGGGAGAAAACCGACGCTCCTACAAGCTGATCAAACAGATCGTCTATTCTGGGAAGCGGGTGTCTATTCTTCTTAGTCAGCTTGTTTAGCTCCCTATAGTCCACACAAAGACATAGTGAACCGTCTGCTTTGGTGGCGAACACCACTGGAGCACCCCATTCTGAGATACTCCGCCTTATAAACTCCTTCTCGAGAAGCTCCTTAACTTGCTTATTGAGCTCCTTTCTCTCTTTTGGAGCCATGTGCCTAACAGGTAAAGCTAAGGGCTTTGCATTGTCAACAAGAAATATGCAGAAGTCTATTTCCCGCCTCGGAGGTGAGCCCTTCACCTCTTCAAAGACATCCGGATATTCCCGGACCACTCTAACCGACTGCAAATTCTCATCCTAAAACATAACTAAACTTACAACGAACGACGAACTTGAGTTCTGGTTTCGGAGTTCTGAATTTGCAATGCTTTTCTTTGGGTAGATAAACATTGTTTGAATCTTGTTTTTACTTTAGTTTTGCATGTTTCTAAGCTTTCTCCAACTGACGGCTTGTAACGTCCCTCCTTTTTGACCACTTCAAATTGGTAATTAAACCAACTTAAACGATCAAATCGACGGATTGTTATTTAGCTTACATAGTTTAACAACAAAATCAACACAGAAATACAGAATAAACAATAATATAGTATTTGAACATAGTATTTACTGGTTTGAAATCTTCAAAGTGCGCGTCTTCGGAATCCCTAGTTTTTTCCAATCTTCGAATCGTAAGCTGTGATCCTTAAATCTGTAACACTCGGGTCTGACCCGAGCGTTCCATGCAAAACATAAAACACCCGAGTTAAGATTAATCATGGTTCAAGTAAATTAATTTCAATAGAAACTGAAATATAACAGTTAATCCCAACATCAATGTCATATATAAAATAAACAGTTGTGGTATCTGTTCATATCAGTGTATCTAGACCGAGGGTGTATCTATTCATATCGGTTTCAGTTTCAAGGACAAGTGGTAACGGGAGCTTGCGTATACACATGTATATAACTATATATGTGTGCGCACCGCCTCAGCGTCCCGAACCAAATATAAAGTAATGGCATGAGTGACTCTAGGAGCTTGCGGATACACATATACACACACGTGCACACGTGCGTACCGCCACAACATCCTGAGTCCAATTGGAGATAATAGCCCCTATGATTTTAGAACTCATATATATATATATACAAGTATCAACATACAAATATATCAATGATCGGGTAACAAACTCCAGGCTCATATATGCACACATGAGAGTTAAAATATTGGCATTTGAGGTAAAAAGTTAGGGTAGCTGAACATTCCATATACACATATTATATGGAACAGACTATAGACTAAGTGGTTAGGCATGGAATTACAAATGCAGACCGTAATGAAACATAGCTCAATCAAAACAAAATGAAAGTTTGAATATGACATCAAAGTTCAGGCATCCAATTTTAACGCAAAGGCATGTCAATTCAAGTCAGGGCCAAGTATCCATACTTACCTTAAATATAATTCAGCTATTAAAGGATCTGTTATTGATTTTCATTATTCTTGCTGTTCTCGTTTCTTTTTCAATAACTGAATGGGTTTTGATAGTCAACTTGAAGGCCATGGATCCCTAATGTTAAATACGAACTTATCTAGCTAATGATAAGCATATATGAATGTATATATAATCAATACCATACATACAAATCTGCAGAGATTCACAGATTTTACTGGATATTCCATGTATAGTATTACTGTAATTAATTTGATTATAGATATTGACTATAAACATCAATTTGACATATCATCCACTAGTTGAGGATCCTATGAACATGTTTATAATCCAGTGGGCTATTTATTAAATACACCGGAATATGTCTATTTGATAGGTATTGCATTTTCTTTATTCTAATCAATGTATGGATCATATTTGAAGACAATTTAATATGAGCAGTACACACAGGATTCATTATTTGGCGATATACATATGATTTTAAAAAAAAGTCTGCTCTACACAAAATACGTAGGCCGATCATATGCTCAAAACTTTACCAACACAATTGTATTTCTTTTCAGGTTAAGGGGAAGAAGCAAAGGGGTATAGTATAATTTCAACTAGTCATGAGAACACAGAAAAAAATAGATATATGTATATATTTTTTTCACTGCATTTCTAGGTTTAATAATATCTTTGGATGTGGTGACATGGCAAGACAATACTAGTAGATATAATATTTGATCCAACCATGATTTCATTGCATTATGACATGAGTCATAATCCCTATTATAAACACTCAACAATTCAATACTGTGCATATATATATATATATGTATATGTATTTGGTTCTCAGATTCTAAAATTTCTCAAATTGAAGATATAAATCCTTCAAGTAGATCATTAATGTTGGATCAAATAGTGTAAAACCATATCAACACATATATAAATCGAATACACTGGATTTTATATAAGACAGTTAAGGTATTCTAGGAGACTCACTCATTATTCTATTTATTGATGCTGCTACTCAATTAAGTCAATTCCAGTCACAAAGAGTTAGTTTACTTAGTTACTTGCAGTAAACAAATTCACAAATACTGGATTCGATAACAAAATACTAAGGGACATAACTGGTCAAGTGATGACAAAAAGGTTTTAGTGACCCTTAACAAAATATGCACTGTCCAAACTAAGTTTGAATGCTTGTTACACCAAGAACAAAAGAAGAAGAAAAAAAATATAGTACTGTTAACTAATAGTATAACTTGAAACAAGAGGTTTGTTTAGATAGCACTATTAGTCTCGTTCATTTTTATCATTGTTTCACATGTGAAACTAAATTACAGAACAGGCATTCATACATGACTGATCTATTGCGGCCAAAATCATTTCCACTATTGTTATCAGTTGCTCATGCAACTCATAATTAACAAACTATAAGGTCGGCATAGGTAAATAATCAAGTAGACGACAAACTGTTTCCGCAAACAACATATAAATTCATAACTGGGGAAACAAAGGACACGGCTAGTCAAGAGGCTTGCCAAATCGAAAATGGGATATAGGGAGAGCAAGTCAGAATCACACACTTCAGGTTTACGGCATGGATGAACACAAGACAAGGCAACAGAACTAACGTCTAATAACAAAGACCCAACATCATCCATAAGGCAACAAAAATCAACGATCCTATACTATTATATTTCTAGTTTAAATCGAAATTAACCTTCTTTAACTAAAGTTAATCGTGAGTTTTAAATAAAACTCACCTCAAAGTTGTGGTTTCCCAAATTAAAACGAATCGTGCAGGAAGCGAGGGACTTTGACTTGTTAAAACTGGCTTCACGGTGGATCCGAGTTGCTCTACATTGCTGGAGGAGATGATCATTTGAGGTGGCAGCTCTGACGTATCTCGAGGCGATGTGGCGGCTTGACAGTTGCTGAAGCGAGGATAATTAGGTGTTTGCTAATTTGGAGAGAAGGAGTGATTTCAAATTGATGGAGGCCATGGCGACTTGGCAGAAGCCATCAAGGTAAAAGGGCTTCGATTTCGTGGCCCTCGACGCTGGTGCAAGTAGGGCAGCGATCTGATTAGAAGGGGGCGAAAGCACTTTAGGGTTTCCTTCAATTGAGAGGGACGGAGCATAGAAAACGATGGAGGCAGCTAGGATTTCATTGTTTTTGGAGAGAACGATTGTCGGTGAGGGATTTAAGAAAAGGGGGGTTTCAATTTATAAGGATCGAACCGTGGGTGCCAAGGCAGGAACAGTGGCTTTCGTATTTCAACTGAGGACGGTAATATTCGAGGAGGCAACGTTCAGTGAGATATTTATTTGGGGAAAGATTTATTTAAGGTTAACTTAATATTAAAACCGCACCGTAAACTGACGTTGAACACTCAGTATTTGTACCGTAAACATAGTTTCAAATACGACAAAAATCATACGTACCCTTTCATTTCCTCATCATGAATTAGTTTAATTGTAATATGACTCCGTTCGTACACAACGATATTTTAATTTTTAAACTGTTTCATTGTCTGTCCTCAAAATAATCCCGTTCAATTCTAATTCTTGCAAATGTTAAATTTTTAATTTCTTTATGAATAAACACATATATCTCAATAAATAAAATTCTCCTATTTATTTGACGTTAATTTTATATTTTATTTTATCCAATCATTGAAATTCTTCAATCGAATTTCGAATCCAATCAACCAACTTTCATTCAAATAATAAATACTAAATATTTAATCCTAAATCGACCATTCTGACTTTAAATATGAAATCCAATTCAGCTCAAATGATATATTTGATTTTACTCAAGCATCAATATAAATTGATTACAAATAATTAAATCTCTAATTATTTATTTTAACTGGCGAAATTTCTGGGACGTTACATTCTTCCCCCTTTAAAACTTTTCGTCCTCGAAAAGGAAAGATCGCTAGAGTTACATCAACGTATACTCCAGATTTCCATCTTTAGGTGAAACTTTCCACCACTAATCCAAATATCGATATTTAAGTCATCGATCCTCCTTGTTTGTCCATCATATGCAATTAACTCGAAAAATCATTTTTTTTTTTTAAATAATCAATCCTGATCAAATACGATTTTTCTTTATCTTTCCTGTCGGATTTTATTCAATTTCATGCTTTTTAAGCTATATTCAATTTCCTTAGACTAATTTTTATCTCAAATTGTTTTAGAGATCTCCCAATTTCTCATCCTAGCCTCATATAGTTCCTTTTCAAAACCCCTCTTTTTACGTTTTGATTCCTGCATAGGTTGGATTTATGCCTCTCAATTTACCCCCAATTCCTTCATAAGTTTCATTTGTCGGTATTCACTTATCTGTCGTTGCGCTTATTCCATATAATTCAAGTACAACCCAATCACCTTACATTCCATTCATTTATCTTTTCCAGTACTCATTGAACAGTGTAAATAATATCTCTTCTTCAAGTCACAAATTGTCAGCTTGAAAATTTTCAAGATCCGAAATCGTTTATCATTTTGTTATACAGAAAGTATTTATATTATTATTTCAAAGCTATGGACTTGAAAATACTTCGAAAATCCCTTCCTTAGATATATTTTTATTTCAAAATATCAATTTGAAAATATTTGACAACTCGAAGTTTGACAAGTCTATTGTCGTTCTCACAGATGTTAGGCATACGCTGGCCAGGCGCACGACTAAAATCTCCCAGTACTAAATATCCTTGTTTCAACTTCCAGCAAAAATATTTTGAAACTCTTTTAAAACAGATACGGAAAGTACCAATGTGATATTGATATGTTGATTATTCATGAATCGCAGATACACAATGGTTTCGTCTGGATCCCCCAGAAAACATCCGTATCCGTAGGAAATCACTTCCCTGCGAATTTCGTCATGGACAGATCAACAGAAAATATTTACGAATCAAAAGAGAAAACTGAGGTCACTGAACGTTAATTGCTCTATCTCAGAGTAACAAAACAATCATGGAATTCTGAAGATACTTCAAGTTGCAAGGACAAATCAAGTCATAAAGACAAATCAGGTCACGAAGACCAATCAAGTCACGAAGACAAATACAGTCACGAAGACACGGTTCTGCATCAAACAGGTGGCTCTACATCACTAATACATCTCACCCATTTCATGGCTCCATTCTACCTTTAGTAACTCTAGTGGTTACATCTCTTTCACTTGTAGACATGCCATGGGGACCGCAGGTATACAATGGTTACGCCTGATTCCCTCAGGAAACATCCATACCCGTAAGCTTTCACAGCTCCGTGGATTACGCCTTTACAATTCGACTGTAGATCGCAGTAGTCACAATGGTTGCGCTTGGTTCCCCAAAGAAACATCCGTCCGCCGTAGGCTATTTGCAGCCCTGCGAATTTCGCTACACGGTCGAATTCCAACGACTCTAGATCGCAGCGATCACAATGGTTACGCCTGATTCCCTCAGGAAACATCCGACCGCCGTAGGCTATCTGCAACCCTGTGAATTACGCTAGCAGTCGTGCTCAATGGCAACTCATGAGTTTTATGTCCGGACAACCTACTATCACCAGCAGCATATCTCAACTAAGCTCGAAATTCAAGGAGAAAGAAGGTACTTTCCTTATCGTAATTTGAAAACATATAATAATATATACTTATAGTATTTTATTTCATACTCCTCATAATCATACTTATGATTTTATTTCTAAATCATATTTCTAGACATCTCATTTTTATTTAAATCCATTGTATCCGGTTTTATCTCAAATCGATACTTTCCAAATCACCAGTTTTCTAATTCACTGCATTATTATATATTTTTCCATATACATTTCGAAAACCTCTGGATCCAATACCCAAACTCGAATATTCTCAAATTTCATTCTAATTTCAAATTTTCAATTTGATCTTTTTAATCAACTCAGATTTATGCCTCTATTGGTTATAAACCAAATTTTCTTCCAAATCTCTAATTATAAAATTCATCACTTCATTCACAACTTTATTCTCTCAAAATTCCAGATTTTGTTTTCTTTCCTCTTATCACAAAATTTTCCTTCGCGCATTGTCACTCCTTCACGTCCACACTTCGACCGTCAATTAGCAAGCGAACAATTCCCTAAGTATCAACCCCGAAGGCCGAAACCAACATCAGATCAACACTCAAAAAATTATTCAACTTAACTAATCTCGAATCGGTTTCTAAATTCCTTAACTCTGCTTCTTAATTTATTATCAATCGTTTTTTACGAAATTCTCAGATTCAATTTACAATTTCGCTTCTTTCTATGTTCTGCCCTCCTTCGTTTTCGACATACGGCTCTTTGTTCTTCAGTTCTTGTTATTCTGATTTATGTTAACCTCTCACTATCCTTTGAAAATATTTCCAATTGTTCTATTCATTTTCTCTATTCTTAGAAAATCATTTATTGTCACTGGAAAATATTTCCATATATTCACAAAGCTTTATTTTCTACCGAAAATATACTTTATTTTCTTGCAACATCTCTAAATTTGTTAGTTTGATTTAAACAGATGTTAAATAAAACATCGTTATTCCCACTTACTGTTGGCACTCATTTTCTCTTTTCACTTAACCCTTTTTTCGAGCCTTAATCATTTCTTGGTCAATAATGAAGTCAATCAAGTTGGGGTATATTTACCTTTTAGAACTTAATTGAACAACATTATTAACTTATCGTTGGTTATTACAATAATTCACGCCTTCGAAATATTAATCTTTAAAATATACCTTATTCATTAATCTGAATATATTATAATATATTAAATTTTTATATTGAAATGGAAAGTAAATAATACTTTCTAAAATTCAACATGGTTGACTTCCATGAATAACTCCATTTCGAACATCTCTTATTTGATAATATATTTCAAACTTCGGAGTAATCTCACTTAATTTATATTCTGAACTTCAGAATAATCGCACCGTATCAGTCAACTTCATTTCCTTGATTTCCAATTTTATTTGCAACATTTTTGCTTACCCACTTTATTTTCTTCTAAAAGTAAATATTCTTTCTTTTATCTGAATTCATCACATCAAATTAGTCTTGATTTCATCTAAATACAGTTTCAAATCTTCTTAAAAATCCTTCTTCATATTTTGCTTCATTTACAGCTCTCGCATACAGTTCACTCCTTGTTAATTTTCTAACAAGTTTATATTTACTATCAAATTCATATATTCGATTAAACACTATTAGTTTGAACCCAATTATAAATCATTTTGCCAAATTCTGAATAATCTAAATAAATTAGTAATACAATTTGACACGATCAAATCCCATTTATAACCCTTTATATTTTATTTACATCAACTTATATTCTTAATATCAAAATAAAATTCATCGTTTCTTCTTTGAAACGATTCCAAATTTTCCTTTTCCTATTTAAATTGAATTCTTATTTACAGTCAATTTCAGTTATCTTTGATTTCTAAGATTCACGCTTAACGAAGTTAATTCGTTGATTCTCTTCTACTTATCTACCTTAGATACCATCTCATGATGTATTCGAGATTCAAATCCTAAGGGAACTTATTGAAGAACAACTCTGGCAAATCCGAATTCAAAGACTGGGGATTCCGAAAATTTTCAATCTCAAAATATTTTTTTTCTTTCTTGTTTCCACTGTATTAGTTTTAAAATACTAATTTCAAAATACTTCCAAAATCATTTACCTTTCAATCTCTTTAGAAATTATTTATGCTTCCAAAAGACGTATTTTAAAACTTTTCATTTTCGAAATCCGCTTTTAAACTCAGTAAGCTAAGCTTTGAAGAAACCAAAGCTCTGATACCACTTGTAACGTCCCACCTTTTTGACCACTTCAAATTGGTAATTAAAACAACTTAAACGATCAAATCGACGAATCGTTATTTAGCTTACAGAGTTTAACAACAAAATCAACACAGAAATACAGAATAAACAATAACATAATATTTGAACAGCGGAATGAAACTTTTATTTATAATCAGAATTTTTGACTACAAAACTTTTCTATATACAGTGAAATTTTTAAAATAAGGTTCAAATGCGAGGAAAATTATTTACTGGTTTGAAATCTTCAGAGTGCGCGTCTTCGGAATCCTCAGTTTTTGCCAATCTTCGAATTGTAAGCTGTGATCCTTAAATCTGAAACACTCGGGTCTGACCCGAGCGTTCCATGCAAAACATAAAACACCCGAGTCAGGATTAATCATAGTTCAAGTAAATTAATTTCAATAGAAACTGAAATATAATAGTTAATCCCAACATCAATGTCATATATAAAATAAACAGTTGTGGTATCTGTACATATCAGTGTATCTAGACCGAGGGTGTATCTATTCATATCGGTTCAGTTTCAAGGACAAGTGGTAACGGGAGCTTGCGTATACACACGTATATAACTATATATACGTGCGCACCGCCTCAGCATCCCGAACCGAATATAAAGTAATGGCATGAGTGACTCTAGGAGCTTGCGGATACACATATACACACACGTGCACACGTGCGTACCGCCACAGCATCCTGAGTCCAACTGGAGATAATAGCCCCCATGATTTCAGAACTCATATATATATATATATATATATATATATATATATATATATATATATATATATATATACAAGGCTCAACATAAAAATAAAGCAATGATTGGGTAACAAACTCTAGGCTCATATATGCACACATGAGAGTTAAAATATTGGCATTTGAGGTAAAAAGTTAGGGTAGCTGAACATTCCATATACACATATTATATGGAACAGACTATAGACTAAGTGGTTAGGCATGGAACTACAAATGCACACCATAATGAAACATAGCTCAATCAAAACAAAATGAATGTTTGAATTAGCACCAGAAGTTGAATTGAAACCACTTTATAGTAAATTAACAAGTTTCATGTGTATGATCCTCACTGTTATGAGGCAAGGCCAATGTAGGTCAAATTCAAGTCAACTAGAGCCAGGCAATGATTAATGTATGCTGCAAATTGCATATTTATAAATATATATATATATATATAGGTCAATTCAAAACAGCATAGGACATCAAAGTTCAAGCATCCAATTTTAACGCAAAGGCATGTCAATTCAAGTCAGGGCCAAGTATCCATACTTACCTGAAATATAATTCAGCTATTAAAGGATCTGTTATTGATTTTCATTATTCTTGCTGTTCTCATTTCTTTTTCAATAACTGAATGGGTTTTGATAGTCAACTTGAAGGCCATGGATCCCTAATGTTAAATACGAACTTATCTAGCTAATGATAAGCATATATGAATGTATATATAATCAATACCATACATACAAATCTGCAGGGATTCACAGATTTTACTGGATATTCCATGTATAGTATTACTGTAATTAATTTGATTATAGATATTGACTATAAACATCAATTTGACATATCAACCACTAGTTGAGGATCCTATGAACATGTTTATAATCTAGTGGGCTATTTATTAAATACACCGGAATATGTCTATTTGATAGGTATTGCATTTTCTTTATTCTAATCAATGTATGGATCATATTTGAAGACAATTTAATATGAGCAGTACACATAGGATTCATTATTTGGCCATATACATATTCATGATTTTAAAAAAATAGTCTGCTCTACACAAAATACGTAGGCCGATCATATGCTCAAAACTTTACCAACACAATTGTATTTCTTTTCCGGTTAAGGGGAACAAGCAAAGGGGTATAGTATAATTTCAGCTAGTCATGAGAACACAGAAAAAAAATAGATATATGTATATATTTTTTTCACTACATTTCTAGGTTTAATAATATCTTTGGATGTGGTGACATGGCAAGACAATACTAGTAGATATAATATTTGATCCAACCATGATTTCATTGCATTATGACATGAGTCATAATCCCTATTATAAACACTCAACAATTCAACACAGTGCTTATATATATATATATATGTGTGTGTGTGTGTGTGTGTGTATTTGGTTCTCAGATTCTAAAATTTCTCAAATTGAAGATATAAATCCTTCAAGTAAATCATTAATGTTGGATCAAATAGTGTAAAAACATATCAACACATATATTACTCGAATACACTGGATTTTATATAAGATAGTTAAGGTATTCTAGGAGACTCGCTCATTATTCTATTTACTGATGCTACTACTTAATTAAATCAATTCCAGTCACAAAGAGTTAGTTTACTTAGTTACTTGCAGTAAACAAATTCACAAATACTGGATTCGATAACAAAATACTAAGGGACATAACTGGTCAAGTGATGACAAAAAGTTTTTAGTGACCCTTAACAAAATATGCACTGTCCAAACTAAGTTTGAATGCTAGTTACACCAACAACAAAAGAAGAAGAAGAAAAAATATAATACTATTAACTAATAGTATAACTTGAAACAAGAGGTTTGTTTAGATAACACTGTTAGTCTCGTTCATTTTTATCATTGTTTCACATGTGAAACTAAATTACAGAACAGGCATTCATACATGACTGATCTATTGCGGCCAAAATCATTTCCACTATTGTTTCATGCAACTCATAACAAACTATAAGGTTGGCATAGGTAAATAATCAAGTAGACGACAAACTGTTTCCGCAAACAACATATAAATTCATAACTGGGGAAACAAAGGACATGGCTAGTCAAGAGGCTTGCCAAATCGAAAATGGGATATAGGGAGAGCAAGTCAGCATCACACACTTCAGGTTTACGGCATGGATGAACACAAGACAAGGCAACAGAACTAACGTCTAATAACAAAGACCCAGCATCATCCACAAGGCAACAAAAATCAACGATCCTATACTATTATGTTTCTAGTTTAAATTGAAATTAACCTTCTTTAACTAAAGTTAATCGTGAGTTTTAAATAAAACTCACCTCAAAGCTGTGGTTTCCCAAATTAAAACGAATCGTGCAGGAAGCGAGGGACTTTGACTTGTTAAAACTGGCTTCACGGTGGATCCGAGTTGCTCTACTTTGCTGGAGGAGATGATCATTTGAGGTGGCAGCTCTGACGTATCTCGAGGCGATGTGACGGCTTGACAGTTGCTGAAGCGAGGATAATTAGGTGTTTGCTAATTTGGAGAGGAGTGATTTCAAATTGATGGAGGCCATGGCGACTTGGCAGAAGCAATCAAGGTAAAAGGGCTTCGATTTCGTGGCCCTCGATGCTGGTGCAAGTAGGGCAGCATTCTGATTAGAAGGGGGCGAAAGTACTTTAGGGTTTCCTTCAATTGAGAGGGACGGAGCAGAGAAAACGATGGAGGCAGCTAGGTTTTCATTGTTTTTGGAGAGAACGATTGTCGGTGAGGGATTTGAGAAAAGGGGGGTTTCAATTTATAAGGATCGAACCGTGGGTGCCAAGGCAGGAACAGTGGCTTTCGTATTTCAACTGAGGATGGTAATATTCGGGGAGGCAACGTTCAGCGAGATATTTATTTGGGGAAAGATTTATTTATGGTTAACTTAATATTAAAACCGCACTGTAAACTGACGTTGAACACTCAGTATTTGTATCGTAAACATAGTTTCAAATACGACAAAAATCATACGTTCCCTTTCATTTCCTGATCCTGAATTAGTTTAATTGTAATATGACTCCGTTCTACACAACGATATTTTAATTTTTAAACCGTTTCATTATCTGTTCTCAAAATAATCCCTTTCAATTCTAATTCTTGCAAATGTTAAATTTTTAATTCCTTTACGAATTGTAACGACCCGGGAAAAGACGACCTTGATTATCCGATATACAACACATATCGAACATCAAGGGTCGACAATTACCGAATAGTTAATGAAAGAAATTAGAGGGTGAGGATAGATAAGATAGAAATATTAGAATAGAAGAAGAAGAAGAAACACCACACAGAGTCTCACATCGCAGCGAAACAAAATATAATACATAATATAGTCTTTATTTAAAGATTGAAAATACTTGCAGTATCAGAGTACATCAACATCTGGACAGTGATAATCTGTCCTCATACAACACACAGCGGAATAGTAGTAATATCATACGTCTGGACTCTTCCAGCTTGTCTCTTCATAGCAGTCGATAACCTGAATCTGTACAACCCGGCCTAACCCGAGCATTTACAAAACACCGGGTCAGTCTGGTGAACCAGAGTGAGATAAACTCGCACAGTAATAAGGGTAAATCATCCAATCATGATTTTAAAGTTCAAAACCTTTTCAAAAGAAAAGGGTAATCGTAAGACCAAATCCACACATAAACACGGACGGTTTTACCTTACGATAACCCAAAACAGTTTTGAAACCAATATCTTGTCTGATATTATAATAATGTCTAAGTACAAGTAAATAGAATCTAGTGGAACGCTTGCATCTCACGCTCCACATATATATAGTATACAATCAAAACCCGCAGACGCTTATTGGGGATTGGATTCCAACTTGACAAGGTATGGGTCCACCTTCCGCTCGTGTATCTCTAGAGACGAATACACTGGGTTCAACAAGAACTTCTTGCAACCCGGCCCTCACATGACCGACCACTCATTTCGCTTGAGTGTATCGAATGTATACCACCGACGGTTGGGATCAGCAACCGTCTCCCGACAAGGAACAGCATCGAAACATAGATTAAGAAACAAATAGGATTTCCTCTAGATAGGTGACCATACACCCTAATGGGAGCGACCCACATAGCCATGCTGCCTGCCCGATTTTTTGTCATTTCCCGGTTGATGAGGCTTGAGGCCAGAATTAACTCTTGACATCTGGTCACCATTTACTTTGAATGCCACATCGTCAAATCCATCAGATATCACTAATTGATATCCACAAAAATACTCTAGCTGAAAGCTAGAGAATGGAAATTCCTTGCCAACAACCATAGCATGTTTGAAGAAATCAACGTACGTGATCCTTTGGAAATACTTTGTCAGACATCCGTCCATATACGTCATCCAGGAACAGGATGAACCGAAGGCACTCTCCTACCGCATCCAATATAGGAATCACCCCATGGATCAGTAGCGAGAAGTCCTTGCAACTGTAACAACCCGGAAAATCTGGGCCAGTTTAAAATTTTTGTTTTGGCAATTTTATCGAATTTTGATTATTTAAAATGAATTATTTTAAATAATATCGACGTGAAATTTATTTTGAATAAAATTCGACGTATATATTATATACGTCGTCGTTAGAATATAAATATTTATATATAATTATAAATAGAATTGAAAATGGCGCGGTAGTTCGATAATTCGATTTCAAACTTCAATTGAATGTACCGGGTGCAAAACAATCCGGATTTTAGTGAAACCAAAAATAATGGAATCTAATAGTGAATATCTTTCCAACGAATCCGAAAAATCAAAAGTTCGTAGCGGGAATCAAAAGAAATGTCCAGTTGAAAATTCTGAATAGTCGCTATGGAATTCAGGCCCTTAAAATGGACATTTTGCAAACGACCTCGGATTTCGACGAAACCACTTTTGTTGGGTCCGTGATGTTAAGTTATTGCTAGATTCCAAATTTCATAATTTTTCGAATCAATATGTGAGCGTGGCAAAGGAAAACGCGTTTGACCAGTTTCAGTTGATTTTAATCGACTGGAAAATGGCCATTTTTCTAACGATCTCAGAATTCGACGAAACTAGTTTTGTTAGGACCGTATCGTCAATACGAAGCTAGAAAATATTTTTTTCTGGAATTTTTAAAGTTAGTATGTGACCCCGGTAATTTGAAATGTACGTTTAAAATTCAATATAGTGATTTAAATGAAAATTCAAAAGGAAATTGATTGTAACGATCAAATCAGCTTGCGATACATATCCCATTGTGTTCGGAATGGGGGTAATACGCTATGGACGACAGGCGGTGGGCCTCGTTTCGAGGTCGTATGAAAAAGTCAACTTTAGGTTGAATTAAATAATAATAAAATAAAATAAAAAACCCTTTCTCCTTTATACTTCTGCCCCCCCCCCTTTCTTTTCGAAAACGAATTCTCAGTTAAAAAAAAAAAAAAAAAAGAAGACGAAATCGAAATCGCCCCCCCCCCCCCCCCCCCCCCCACGCCTCCGCCGGTGGCAGAGCCACCATCACCGCCGCCTTCCCCCATGTCCGCGCCATCCCCCTCCGCTCGATTCTCTCTCTCCTTCCTCCTACCTGCGCGAAGACCCTCAGGCCCCCCACCTCCCACCGCCGTTCGTCACCGGAGGCGTCCCCCCCCCTTTCTTCCCCCTCCGCCGACGCTTCCCCCCCCCCCTTCCACTGACGAACAAGCATAGCCCCCCTCCTGTAAGTTTTTCTTATTTGTTTAAATTATTTTTATGTTAGTAAAATCTGTTTTTTTAGTTAGGTTAAAACAGAATTTTAGTTAGGTTAAAACAGAATTTTAGTTAGGTTAAAACAGAATTTTATTTTAGGTTAAAACTGAATTTTTTTTAGTATAAAACTGATTTAGTTTAAAAATAAAAACCTGATTTTTAAATATTGAGCTTTGAAGTAAAAACCTGATTTTTAAATATTGAGCTTTGAAGTAAAAACCTGATTTTTAAATATTGAGCTTTGAAGTAAAAACCTGATTTTTAAATATTGAGCTTTGAAGTAAAAACCTGATTTTTAAATATTGAGCTTTGAAGTAAAAAACCTGATTTTTATATATTGAACTTTAAACTAAAAATTCGATTTTTATATATTGAACTTTGAAGTAAAAATTCGATTTTTATATATTGAACTTTGAACTAAAAATTCGATTTTTATATATTGAACTTTGAAATAAAAATTCGATTTTTATATATTGAACTTTGAAATAAAAATTCGATTTTTATATATTGAACTTTGAACTAAAAATTCGATTTTTATATATTGAACTTTGAACTAAAAATTCGATTTTTATATATTGAATGGCGAACTAAAAATTCGATTTTTATATATTGAATAGCGAAGTCAAAATTCGATTTTTACATATGTAGAGGATACGGGCAACGAAGATGACGAAGATGCGATAGCAATGAAGATTTCTATCAATGAAGTGCCGTGGAGCTTGGATAGCTATCGGTGAGAATTTCTCACCTTTCAATTTCTTTTCTATTTATATATATATACTAGGATGCAGACGGTGCTTAGTAGCACCCGACACAATCGTTCACAGACCATGGACTTGTTTGTTTGGTTGCATAGATTAGTTGAATTATTTGTTTGAATTGAATTGTTTGGTGAGATGAAATTGATTTGATTGATGTGTGAATGGCGTGGGCCTTCACTAGACCGGGGATAAGGCTAGGCCTCGTCCCGTTTCTAGTATCGTGCCGTTATGCCGCCGAAATTTTCTAAAATATGTTAGAAAAATAAAAATATCATTTTATTGAATAAATGAATTGAATAGAAATTCATAGGTTGAAATAAAATGTTTTATCGTTAAAAATATAATTTTTAACGTGAATATGAAAATAGTGAAGTGAATAAATAAATATTCATTTACAAACCAGATGGTTTGTTTAAGTACACTTATTTGAATGACATTGATTGGGACGATAAATTTTACACATCGGCCAACTGCACGAATAAAATCTGTGTTTGTTTGTTTGAAACCCCACACGGGTGTTGGGATGAAATATGAATTTCACTCATCCTGATTGATTAAATATGTCGATCGATTGATTGACAGGCTGTTATAAGCGTTGAATATCTATATTTGATGCTTATACAGTGTAGTGCACTTTGGTTGATGGTTGATTATTTTTCAATGCTATTATATACATGTGTTGTATGGAAATCCATATAATTAATTTTATATGGTAATTGATTGGGCCTCATTCCAATTTGAAAAATAAAGAAAATTTGAAAATAGAAATTTATGAAGCCGTGTTGATTAGATTGACGCCATTTTGACGTGAACGATATTTATATCGATTTTATTCATCTTAAAAATGAATATTGAAAAGCGATTTCGAAATCGAATATTTTGAATTGAATTGAAAACGATTTCGAAATGAATTGAATTGAAAACGATTTCGAAATGAAATGAATTGAAAACGAATTCAAATTGAATTGAAAACGATTTCGAAATGAAATGAATTGAAAACGAATTCAAATTGAATTGAAAGCGATTTCGAAATCGAATATTTTGAATTGAATTGAAAACGATTTCGAAATGAATTGAATTGAAAACGATTTCGAAATGAATTGAATTGAAAACGATTTCGAAATGAATTGAATTGAAAACGATTTCGAAATGAATTGAATTGAATACGATTTCGAAATGAATTGAATTGAAAACGATTTCGAAATCAATTGAATTGAAAACGATTTCGAAATGAATTGAATTGAAAACGATTTCGAAATGAAATGAATTGAAAACGAATTCAAATTGAATTGAAAACGATTTCGAAATGAAATGAATTGAAAACGAATTCAAATTGATTTGAAAACGATTTCGAAATGAATTGAATTGAAAACGATTTCGAAATGAATTGAATTGAAAACGAATTGAAATGAATTCAAATTGAATTGAAATTTGAATTGAATAGAAATGAATTTTGAAACGAATTTATAAAGAAGAATTCAATTTTGATTTGAATTGAAAAGGAAGTTGAAATTGCTTTTGAAACGAATTTAAAACTATTTATATAATTCGTTTTAAATAGAAATCGACGAAATATATATTATATATATTATATATATAATATAATGGCCTGAATAGAACGCGCCGCGCCGTGGCAGTTCGCGAAATTCGACCATTTATTTCAAACGGACATTACGGGAGATCCGACCGTCGGATTCTCCTAAAACCGGAACCGTTGGGTTCGTATCGAAAAGAGCTTTCTAATGAATGTTAGAAATTTGAAATCTAACGGTTGGATTTGGAGATACGTCCAAATCAAATTCGAAAAAGGTCGCTGTAAGTGCAGTTCGATGGCCGTTAATGGAAATCGACTGTACGGGCCTTGATAAAATTATTAAAAATAGTAATAATTTGTGTAAAATCATAAGAAATGATTTGTGAAAGTTTGGGATGAAAAACTCCATATTTGAAAAGATAAAAATAGATTTTTATCGAAATGAACTAGTTTTGAACTAGAATTATAATTCTATTTATTTTTAAATAAATAAATTGAATTTGAAATGGTTTTGAAAATAACCAAAATTTCCAATGATTGCATTGGAGTGGATTTGAATCGAAATTGTCTTCGGAATATTTCGATGTTGGAATTCGTGATATTACAGGTGTTATGGAAATTTGAAAGATATATATTTGTATCGTTATTTCCAATACGACATTTGTTAGTCGTAGAATTCGATATTGAATATAAGCCGATATATTTTCTATTCAGAGCCTTGTATTGAATATCGAATGTGATTTGGGTTTGTCGTGAATGGTGTCTTCACTAACACTGTTCTTGAACCCAGTTGAGAAAAGATTAAATCTTTTTATTTAGATTTAATGAAGTGTACCAATTAAATAATATTTAATTGGAATTGAATTGATATTGATTTTTGGGTTTATCGTGAACAGTGTTTTAAATAACACTTGTTCTTTAACCCGATAATTAATGAATGTGATTTGGGTTTGTCGTGAATGGTGTCTTCACTAACACTGTTCTTGAACCCAGTTGAGAAAAGATTAAATCTTTTTATTTAGATTTAATGAAGTGTACCAATTAAATAATATTTAATTGGAATTGAATTGATATTGATTTTTGGGTTTATCGTGAACAGTGTTTTAAATAACACTTGTTCTTTAACCCGATAATTAATGAATGTGATTTGGGTTTGTCGTGAATGGTGTCTTCACTAACACTGTTCTTGAACCCAGTTGAGAAAAGATTAAATCTTTTGATTTAGATTTAATGAAGTGCACCAATTAAATAATATTTAATTGGAATTGAATGGATATTGATTTTTGGGTTTATCGTGAACAGTGTTTTAAATAACACTTGTTCTTTAACCCGATAATTAATGGGATGTGACTTTGGGTTTATCGTGAACCGTGTTTTAAATGACACTGATTCTTTAACCCAGTCACAGATTAAAACTAAGTGGAGTTTTAATGAATCTTTAATTAGATTGAAAAGATCGAGAATGGAGTATCACCAGTTTTGCTCCAGGCGATAGTTAAATCTTTAATTAGATTTGAACGTGAAATTTAGAAACTAACTGTCGGTTAGCCAAGCAGAAGGGTTTTCTGGATATTGATCTGATGTTGGTTTTGGCCTTCGGGGTTAATATTTGGGGAATTATTCTCTTGATTAATTTACGGTTAGTGACTAATGAATTGGAATGAGGCGTATGTTGTGTTTGTGTAACACTTTTATAAAATATACGCGAGTTATTCGGGAAGTCCGGGTTTATCCCATTCTGAATAATCGATACGACGATAAGTCGAAGATGAAGACGATGGTCGAAGACCGGAGGTCTTCACGTCGTTTGGGTGATAACTGATGATCTTGATTGGGCTGTACACCCAAGAAGATGGAAACAGTTGGTGATCGTCCAGACGTACTTGGAGATCGATGGATATGCGAGGTACTAGGTGCCTCCGGTTTCGTTCAGACCCAGAACGGACTTGTAAATGGACTGTGTGTCTGACATCGGATTTCACTCTGTGTGACTGATATCGGTTGCATAGGATGGTTTGCCTGTGTGGCATGCTAAGATGCAAATGATCAAGGCTTCTGTTGAAAAGCAAAGTCTTGTGGTGATGATCAAAGCACGGCCTTTGTGGCGTAGCTTTGTGTAACGTTTACCTCGCGTGTTTCACACCAGGTATGAACCAAAAACGGGAGACGGACCTCAGGGAGGGCATGCGTTTCTTCCTAGTTAGAAGTAGCGTCAGTGGTTTTACACGCCCTGACGAGTTTGACTTATGTGGTTGTTGCTGTTGCGAGGCGCCTCGGATTGATCGGTCGTTCTCGAACCGATGGAGTCATTTAGTTGGCTCGTTTACGCCCCATAGGGCGGAGAAACGCATGTTCAGGCATTTTAATCCACTCCGTGTGGACCGGCCCTGACGATCCAAGGGTCACTCGAGCTCTGATCCTGAGACTCGGACTAGGCAGTCTCGAATCGGTTGAGGACTATCTTTTGCCTCGGTTCATAGATGGAAATCTAATTTCCAAATACGTGACTTTGCGATTTTGATTGTATAACCTATATATGGCGACATAGTGGTATGGGGCATTCATGCCGCCTATGATTGATACTTATGATTTGAAGTTGTTTTATACACTATACACTTATAATAGTATCAAAATGATTTCTTTTAAACGTATCAAGCATTCTTGGCTATTATAAGGTAAAAACCCTATCCTCCGGCTTGCGATTGCATTGTGTGATGGGACCTGGGTCTTATAACAGCTTCATTTTTCTTTACTTAGCATTGCGCTGTTTGTTTTATGCACTGGTATTCTTGGGAGGAAACCCGTTCCGTGTTATACGGCGTGGTCCCTTGATTTACCTAACTTTGAAAATAAAGATTAATAACTGTTTTAGTTCTCACACCAGTCACATGACTGACCTGGAGTTTATTGTTTTAACCTAAACTCTGGGTGCCCTTATTTTGACACGGGCAGCTAGTAGTTTTGGTTTTGCAGATTTATATTCACAGGATCCTAGTTTACAGCTGGAACGATATCCGGAAAGCTTTGTATCCGTATATCTCATTCTAGTTGTGTATTGTATTATTTTCCGCTGCTATGTATTTAAATGTAATTTAAATCTCTGATATTTCCGTGTAATATTCTTTTATACTCTGTATATTCTTGTAATCTGATGCATTGTTGTAATAACAATGAAACGTTCTTTTATATGCGTTCTGTTGTGGCTTGTTCTCGAACTATCCGACGCTTTCCTTTACGGGGAAGTTGCGGGTTTTCACAGTTGGTATCAGAGCTTTGGTTTACAAAGCTAAGAGAATAAGGCACATTAGAACCATACGAAAGAATTCATCAGATATTGGATTAGTAATATCCAATGGGAATGACTCGTTAGAGATAGGATCAGTAGTATCCTAGAACGAGTGTGAAGAGTATATTTTTCAAATGAAAACAAATTTTGTTTTGAAAATTTAAATCGCTTTATACGTATTTGATTATTTATTTATGTTGAATATGGACAATCGAGTATATATAGATTTCGCGTATACGCGTCATGAACGTATATTCGAAGTTTTAATATACTGGGTAGATATAGAATCACATTCTAGACACCCGGAGATGGTTCTGATGATTGATATATCATCATCAGAATTTATATTCGTGTTTCGAAGGTGTGATTTTCTATATATTTCCATTAGACTGGTGTGAGAACCAAAACTTATATAGTTAGAACACTTTGTTGTGAATTGGCATCAAAAACATGATTTTTGTGTATATGTATCAAAATTATGAATTTGAAACTCTAATTCACTAATTGATTGATGTTTGTGTTGCTTGTTTAATTGTTTGATGATTTTGAACCATTTATGCCTAATTGAATCAAATATTGAACTATATTGAAAATTGGTCGCATTTGCTTGCATATATGTACTTACCTTGAACAGGTCATAGCAAGGAGGCTAGAGCCGAAGAATAAAATTTGTTTGCCCGACAAATAGGTACATGTTTACTACATAATTTCCTGTTTTGTTTGGGTGATGATGATTTTGTGAGCCTATTGGCTAGCCGCTTGGCTTTTTCTTTTTCTTTTTGAGATCTGAAGGACCGGGGAAGCTATTTGAAATTCCCCGATGCTCCCGGTGCAGGGGAGGTTATGGCGAAATTTTTCAAAAATTTAGGGAGTTAGCCGAATTTTTGAAATTTTTGAAAATTCTCAGAAACTGAAAGGTAGGAGAATGGAAGCCAAATTGGAAGAAGAGTTGATTAATCAAACCACTTTCGACTTTGTTCCTTTTCGGGGACGAAAAGTTTTAAGTGGGGGAGATTGTAACAACCCGGAAAATCTGGGCCAGTTTAAAATTTTTGTTTTGGCAATTTTATCGAATTTTGATTATTTAAAATGAATTATTTTAAATAATATCGACGTGAAATTTATTTTGAATAAAATTCGACGTATATATTATATACGTCGTCGTTAGAATATAAATATTTATATATAATTATAAATAGAATTGAAAATGGCGCGGTAGTTCGATAATTCGATTTCAAACTTCAATTGAATGTACCGGGTGTAAAACAATCCGGATTTTAGTGAAACCAAAAATAATGGAATCTAATAGTGAATATCTTTCCAACGAATCCGAAAAATCAAAAGTTCGTAGCGGGAATCAAAAGAAATGTCCAGTTGAAAATTCTGAATAGTCGCTATGGAATTCAGGCCCTTAAAAATGGACATTTTGCAAACGACCTCGGATTTCGACGAAACCACTTTTGTTGGGTCCGTGATGTTAAGTTATTGCTAGATTCCAAATTTCATAATTTTTCGAATCAATATGTGAGCGTGGCAAAGGAAAACGCGTTTGACCAGTTTCAGTTGATTTTAATCGACTGGAAAATGGCCATTTTTCTAACGATCTCAGAATTCGACGAAACTAGTTTTGTTAGGACCGTATCGTCAATACGAAGCTAGAAAATATTTTTTCTGGAATTTTTAAAGTTAGTATGTGACCCCGGTAATTTGAAATGTACGTTTAAAATTCAATATAGTGATTTAAATGAAAATTCAAAAGGAAATTGATTGTAACGATCAAATCAGCTTGCGATACATATCCCATTGTGTTCGGAATGGGGGTAATACGCTATGGACGACAGGCGGTGGGCCTCGTTTCGAGGTCGTATGAAAAAGTCAACTTTAGGTTGAATTAAATAATAATAAAATAAAATAAAATAAAATAAAAACCCTTTCTCCTTTATACTTCTGCCCCCCCCCCTTTCTTTTCGAAAACGAATTCTCAGTTAAAAAAAAAAAAAAAAAAAAAAAGAAGACGAAATCGAAATCCCCCCCCCCCCCCCCACGCCCCCGCCGGTGGCAGAGCCACCATCACCGCCGCCTTCCCCCATGTCCGCGCCATCCCCCTCCGCTCGATTCTCTCTCTCCTTCCTCCTACCTGCGCGAAGACCCTCAGGCCCCCCACCTCCCACCGCCGTTCGTCGAACCTCACCACCGGAGGCGTCCCCCCCCCCTTTCTTCCCCCTCCGCCGACGCTTTCCCCCCCCCCTTCCACTGACGAACAAGCATAGCCCCCCTCCTGTAAGTTTTTCTTATTTGTTTAAATTATTTTTATGTTAGTAAAATCTGTTTTTTTAGTTAGGTTAAAACAGAATTTTAGTTAGGTTAAAACAGAATTTTAGTTAGGTTAAAACAGAATTTTATTTTAGGTTAAAACTGAATTTTTTTTTAGTATAAAACTGATTTAGTTTAAAAATAAAAACCTGATTTTTAAATATTGAGCTTTGAAGTAAAAACCTGATTTTTAAATATTGAGCTTTGAAGTAAAAACCTGATTTTTAAATATTGAGCTTTGAAGTAAAAACCTGATTTTTAAATATTGAGCTTTGAAGTAAAAACCTGATTTTTAAATATTGAGCTTTGAAGTAAAAAACCTGATTTTTATATATTGAACTTTAAACTAAAAATTCGATTTTTATATATTGAACTTTGAAGTAAAAATTCGATTTTTATATATTGAACTTTGAACTAAAAATTCGATTTTTATATATTGAACTTTGAAATAAAAATTCGATTTTTATATATTGAACTTTGAAATAAAAATTCGATTTTTATATATTGAACTTTGAACTAAAAATTCGATTTTTATATATTGAACTTTGAACTAAAAATTCGATTTTTATATATTGAATGGCGAACTAAAAATTCGATTTTTATATATTGAATAGCGAAGTCAAAATTCGATTTTTACATATGTAGAGGATACGGGCAACGAAGATGACGAAGATGCGATAGCAATGAAGATTTCTATCAATGAAGTGCCGTGGAGCTTGGATAGCTATCGGTGAGAATTTCTCACCTTTCAATTTCTTTTCTATTTATATATATATACTAGGATGCAGACGGTGCTTAGTAGCACCCGACACAATCGTTCACAGACCATGGACTTGTTTGTTTGGTTGCATAGATTAGTTGAATTATTTGTTTGAATTGAATTGTTTGGTGAGATGAAATTGATTTGATTGATGTGTGAATGGCGTGGGCCTTCACTAGACCGGGGATAAGGCTAGGCCTCGTCCCGTTTCTAGTATCGTGCCGTTATGCCGCCGAAATTTTCTAAAATATGTTAGAAAAATAAAAATATCATTTTATTGAATAAATGAATTGAATAGAAATTCATAGGTTGAAATAAAATGTTTTATCGTTAAAAATATAATTTTTAACGTGAATATGAAAATAGTGAAGTGAATAAATAAATATTCATTTACAAACCAGATGGTTTGTTTATGTACACTTATTTGAATGACATTGATTGGGACGATAAATTTTACACATCGGCCAACTGCACGAATAAAATCTGTGTTTGTTTGTTTGAAACCCCACACGGGTGTTGGGATGAAATATGAATTTCACTCATCCTGATTGATTAAATATGTCGATCGATTGATTGACAGGCTGTTATAAGCGTTGAATATCTATATTTGATGCTTATACAGTGTAGTGCACTTTGGTTGATGGTTGATTATTTTTCAATGCTATTATATACATGTGTTGTATGGAAATCCATATAATTAATTTTATATGGTAATTGATTGGGCCTCATTCCAATTTGAAAAATAAAGAAAATTTGAAAATAGAAATTTATGAAGCCGTGTTGATTAGATTGACGCCATTTTGACGTGAACGATATTTATATCGATTTTATTCATCTTAAAAATGAATATTGAAAAGCGATTTCGAAATCGAATATTTTGAATTGAATTGAAAACGATTTCGAAATGAATTGAATTGAAAACGATTTCGAAATGAAATGAATTGAAAACGAATTCAAATTGAATTGAAAACGATTTCGAAATGAAATGAATTGAAAACGAATTCAAATTGAATTGAAAGCGATTTCGAAATCGAATATTTTGAATTGAATTGAAAACGATTTCGAAATGAATTGAATTGAAAACGATTTCGAAATGAATTGAATTGAAAACGATTTCGAAATGAATTGAATTGAAAACGATTTCGAAATGAATTGAATTGAAAACGATTTCGAAATCAATTGAATTGAAAACGATTTCGAAATGAATTGAATTGAAAACGATTTCGTAATGAAATGAATTGAAAACGAATTCAAATTGAATTGAAAACGATTTCGAAATGAAATGAATTGAAAACGAATTCAAATTGATTTGAAAACGATTTCGAAATGAATTGAATTGAAAACGATTTCGAAATGAATTGAATTGAAAACGAATTGAAATGAATTCAAATTGAATTGAAATTTGAATTGAATAGAAATGAATTTTGAAACGAATTTATAAAGAAGAATTCAATTTTGATTTGAATTGAAAAGGAAGTTGAAATTGCTTTTGAAACGAATTTAAAACTATTTATATAATTCGTTTTAAATAGAAATCGACGAAATATATATTATATATATTATATATATAATATAATGGCCTGAATAGAACGCGCCGCGCCGCGGCAGTTCGCGAAATTCGACCATTTATTTCAAACGGACATTACGGGAGATCCGACCGTCGGATTCTCCTAAAACCGGAACCGTTGGGTTCGTATCGAAAAGAGCTTTCTAATGAATGTTAGAAATTTGAAATCTAACGGTTGGATTTGGAGATACGTCCAAATCAAATTCGAAAAAGGTCGCTGTAAGTGCAGTTCGATGGCCGTTAATGGAAATCGACTGTACGGGCCTTGATAAAATTATTAAAAATAGTAATAATTTGTGTAAAATCATAAGAAATGATTTGTGAAAGTTTGGGATGAAAAACTCCATATTTGAAAAGATAAAAATAGATTTTTATCGAAATGAACTAGTTTTGAACTAGAATTATAATTCTATTTATTTTTAAATAAATAAATTGAATTTGAAATGGTTTTGAAAATAACCAAAATTTCCAATGATTGCATTGGAGTGGATTTGAATCGAAATTGTCTTCGGAATATTTCGATGTTGGAATTCGTGATATTACAGGTGTTATGGAAATTTGAAAGATATATATTTGTATCGTTATTTCCAATACGACATTTGTTAGTCGTAGAATTCGATATTGAATATAAGCCGATATATTTTCTATTCAGAGCCTTGTATTGAATATCGAATGTGATTTGGGTTTGTCGTGAATGGTGTCTTCACTAACACTGTTCTTGAACCCAGTTGAGAAAAGATTAAATCTTTTTATTTAGATTTAATGAAGTGTACCAATTAAATAATATTTAATTGGAATTGAATTGATATTGATTTTTGGGTTTATCGTGAACAGTGTTTTAAATAACACTTGTTCTTTAACCCGATAATTAATGAATGTGATTTGGGTTTGTCGTGAATGGTGTCTTCACTAACACTGTTCTTGAACCCAGTTGAGAAAAGATTAAATCTTTTTATTTAGATTTAATGAAGTGTACCAATTAAATAATATTTAATTGGAATTGAATTGATATTGATTTTTGGGTTTATCGTGAACAGTGTTTTAAATAACACTTGTTCTTTAACCCGATAATTAATGAATGTGATTTGGGTTTGTCGTGAATGGTGTCTTCACTAACACTGTTCTTGAACCCAGTTGAGAAAAGATTAAATCTTTTGATTTAGATTTAATGAAGTGCACCAATTAAATAATATTTAATTGGAATTGAATGGATATTGATTTTTGGGTTTATCGTGAACAGTGTTTTAAATAACACTTGTTCTTTAACCCGATAATTAATGGGATGTGACTTTGGGTTTATCGTGAACCGTGTTTTAAATGACACTGATTCTTTAACCCAGTCACAGATTAAAACTAAGTGGAGTTTTAATGAATCTTTAATTAGATTGAAAAGATCGAGAATGGAGTATCACCAGTTTTGCTCCAGGCGATAGTTAAATCTTTAATTAGATTTGAACGTGAAATTTAGAAACTAACTGTCGGTTAGCCAAGCAGAAGGGTTTTCTGGATATTGATCTGATGTTGGTTTCGGCCTTCGGGGTTAATATTTGGGGAATTATTCTCTTGATTAATTTACGGTTAGTGACTAATGAATTGGAATGAGGCGTATGTTGTGTTTGTGTAACACTTTTATAAAATATACGCGAGTTATTCGGGAAGTCCGGGTTTATCCCATTCTGAATAATCGATACGACGATAAGTCGAAGATGAAGACGATGGTCGAAGACCGGAGGTCTTCACGTCATTTGGGTGATAACTGATGATCTTGATTGGGCTGTACACCCAAGAAGATGGAAACAGTTGGTGATCGTCCAGACGTACTTGGAGATCGATGGATATGCGAGGTACTAGGTGCCTCCGGTTTCGTTCAGACCCAGAACGGACTTGTAAATGGACTGTGTGTCTGACATCGGATTTCACTCTGTGTGACTGATATCGGTTGCATAGGATGGTTTGCCTGTGTGGCATGCTAAGATGCAAATGATCAAGGCTTCTGTTGAAAAGCAAAGTCTTGTGGTGATGATCAAAGCACGGCCTTTGTGGCGTAGCTTTGTGTAACGTTTACCTCGCGTGTTTCACACCAGGTATGAACCAAAAACGGGAGACGGACCTCAGGGAGGGCATGCGTTTCTTCCTAGTTAGAAGTGGCGTCAGTGGTTTTACACGCCCTGATGAGTTTGACTTATGTGGTTGTTGCTGTTGCGAGGCGCCTCGGATTGATCGGTCGTTCTCGAACCGATGGAGTCATTTAGTTGGCTCGTTTACGCCCCATAGGGCGGAGAAACGCATGTTCAGGCATTTTAATCCACTCCGTGTGGATCGGCCCTGACGATCCAAGGGTCACTCGAGCTCTGATCCTGAGACTCGGACTAGGCAGTCTCGAATCGGTTGAGGACTATCTTTTGCCTCGGTTCATAGATGGAAATCTAATTTCCAAATATGTGACTTTGCGATTTTGATTGTATAACCTATATATGGCGACATAGTGGTATGGGGCATTCATGCCGCCTATGATTGATACTTATGATTTGAAGTTGTTTTATACACTATACACTTATAATAGTATCAAAATGATTTCTTTTAAACGTATCAAGCATTCTTGGCTATTATAAGGTAAAAACCCTATCCTCCGGCTTGCGATTGCATTGTGTGATGGGACCTGGGTCTTATAACAGCTTCATTTTTCTTTACTTAGCATTGCGCTGTTTGTTTTATGCACTGGTATTCTTGGGAGGAAACCCGTTCCGTGTTATACGGCGTGGTCCCTTGATTTACCTAACTTTGAAAATAAAGATTAATAACTGTTTTAGTTCTCACACCAGTCACATGACTGACCTGGAGTTTATTGTTTTAACCTAAACTCTGGGTGCCCTTATTTTGACATGGGCAGCTAGTAGTTTTGGTTTTGCAGATTTATATTCACAGGATCCTGGTTTACAGCTGGAACGATATCCGGAAAGCTTTGTATCCGTATATCTCATTCTAGTTGTGTATTGTATTATTTTCCGCTGCTATGTATTTAAATGTAATTTAAATCTCTGATATTTCCGTGTAATATTCTTTTATACTCTGTATATTCTTGTAATCTGATGCATTGTTGTAATAACAATGAAACGTTCTTTTATATGCGTTCTGTTGTGGCTTGTTCTCGAACTATCCGACGCTTTCCTTTACGGGGAAGTTGCGGGTTTTCACAGCAACCCCGTAGATTCCAACCACGACAGAATCACAGCTTATCTCTGCTTGCCAGGCAGAGAGTATTAGTGGTTCTTCCGTTTATGAAAATCCACGGTCTTCAATGCTCCACCTCGATCATCTTCTGATCTCTTCACGTATTTGTTGGTCAGAATGGTTTTCGAATATAAATTCGATCCCGGTCTTTCCATACCAACAATCGTATTGGCCGGATTTGATAGTCGGTGTTTTAACTATCAAAATAAACAGTGTTTCAAACATGACAATCCAATAAGTTCATTGGTTCAGTATTCAGCATCATTTGGCCTTTGACAAACTACTTCCCTTTTTGTTAAATTGAAATTTCAAATTCTTTTAATATTCAAAAATACGATATTTGAATAACTCTAATTGATTAATTAACATTCGTCTTCTCTCCATTCGCTTGACTCTAGATCACAGCGATCACAATGGTTACGCCTGATTCCCTCAGGAAACATCCGACCGCCGTAGGCTATCTGCAGCCCTGCGAATTACGCTAGCAGTCGTACGAAATGGCAACTTAACCGAATAATTATGTTTGGCTAATACTATCTCGAATAACTATATTCAATTTCCCACTTAAATCTTCCTTCCAATCATCTTTTAAATTCAGAAATCCATTAGTTTTAACAAAGAAATTTATAGCACATATGTTATAACCATAGCGTTATAATTACTATTTAGATTTACAAACAACAGCACTATAATCGCTGTTTAGATTTACAAAAACATTTACTATAGCAACGATGCTAAAATCGCTATTAGATTTACAAAAACATTTATTATAACAACAGCGCTAAAATCGCTGTTTAGATTTCCACTATGCCATTTCAATTTTCTAAACACTTTCCATTCTAGCTTGGGTTTGGTTATACAACCCTACTAGCTACTCCTTTGCCCAAATTTACTTATTTACGAACTCCTTTCAATTTCGTTTGACCATTTCCCCCTTCGGAAATCTTATTTAAAATCTCCCCTTTCACTTGATATCAATTTCTCTTCTATTACTTTTGAAAAGTAATTTTCGTTCAAAAGTAATTTCCTAAATTTTTATTAAATGAAATAATAATTTATTTCAAACCTTAATTTCATTAGTGGTAAATCCCTTTAACTAAAATAAATAGTAAATTCCTTTTTAAACTTCATTTAAATAAACAAATATTCTTCAACTCTTCTCTTAGATTAACACAAACAAACTAATCAATTTCAAATCACACGAATATTCTGTTAACTGATTCCAATTCATTTTCCCTTTACATTAAATACCTATATAATTAATTTAAACAATTCAATTTAATTGTTTCTTAACCAACGATTTTCCCAATTTAATCCTTTAGATTAAATTCTATTCATTTATTTCCAAATCTGATAACATCAGAGGTTTCCATATAAATCCAATTTAAAATCAATTATAAATTTCAATAACAAATGATAAATATTTATCTCCTTTTAAAACAAACCCTCTATCCAAAATAAT
Organism: Allium sativum; assembly: GCA_030737875.1. Classification (NCBI taxonomy): domain Eukaryota; kingdom Viridiplantae; phylum Streptophyta; class Magnoliopsida; order Asparagales; family Amaryllidaceae; genus Allium; species Allium sativum. The sequence continues at coordinate 150,917,265 of CM060909.1, read as the reverse complement.
CTATTTCAAAAATCTAACTCCAGTTATAAAATAAGTTTTATAACTTTGGTTCTATCAATCTACCTGACGGTAAATCACAACAATTTATCTTTAGGCCATTCATTGCTGATTACCCAACCAATATCGCTCATTGGTTAAAACTACACATATGTTGAAATTTCAGTCAAACATCAACAATCAAATCAATCACACCCAAACATGACAGTTCATATATGATAATATGAAATAACTAATATATTTGAGGAATCCGGTTGGATCGCTCCAACCTGTTCTTCCCTGTATTCAAATGGTTTTTCTCAAATCAGACGGTTCAGTTTTGTTTAACTGATAACTAAATAATGACCATTTAACATCAACCATAAGCAATTCAAACAATGCAACCATTTAAACACGTTTATAAATAAACGTGACCAACCAAGGTGAGTTACCTTTATTGGAACCAATCGTTAAAAATAACGATTTGATATTTCACTGAAATTAAACACAGTTTAATTCCATCGGTTCAATCAACAAACCAATGTATAACTAGCAAATAGGCAACCATCAGCAAGCAGAGCACACAAAATAAAAACCCAATTTATATAAAATATAAATGGTAAAAACTGAGTGAGTTTAACTCACCCTATTTTCCTTTTGGCGTAGAAATGGTTCGGTTATAGTTAAATTAAACTGTCGTTTAATTTAACCGTAAATTTCCAGCTGCTTCCGGTCTTGTCCAAAGTCGTTCCAAAATGCAGTGCTCGCCTCCATGATCGTAACATGACTTGTTTGGCCAGATTCTGTAAACATATGCACTAGTTATTTACTTCTATAGTTATACGGTTTTTAATTAAAACCAACTCCTTAATTAGATTTTAATTAACACTAATTAATTTACCCTAATTAAAATCTCAGATAATTTAAGTGACACCTTAAATATAATATAATAAATTTCCAAACTAATTACTTTCTTTTAAGGGTGCGTTTTTTAGAGGTCCCTATTAAGTTTCAAAATATAAAAAAAACCCGGTCATAAACTTATTGTAAATTAGGTCCCTATTTTTTGAAAAGTCATAAAAAATATAAAAAAATCACGTAAATTCGTATTTAAATAAAACATGTAAACACTAAAAAATTCAGAACAAAAAACCATCAACAAAGGCATCAAAAATAAAAAAAACAAAAAAAAACGAAATTTCCAGTTAAATGCATAATAGTATGCACATATATCACTTTCCTGCATACATCCGTGCATATTTTTCACTACATACATCTTCGTTGATTTTTTTCATGCAAATAAATGCATACATGTGCGCAAAAATTTCAAATACTTGCATACATTTGTGCAGGTTTATTTTCAGATTTTAATCTGAAAACAGCTTACAGAAAAGTTGCATACATATATGCAATTATCAGTAATAATTGCATAAATGTATGCAACTATTTTTTTTCGATTTCCGTAGATTCCTGACATTATTTCCATATTTTAGAATTTTTTTTTATGAACGTACGCACATTTTTAAAAAAAAAAATACAAAAAGAAGGAAAAAATAAAATAGGGGGCGGGATTAAAAATTTTCAGAACTTTGTTTTTTTTTTTATAAATTAAGTCCCTACTTTTTATCCTATAAAAATGTTGCACACATGTGTGCATTTTTTTGAGAAATTTGCACATTTGGATGCAAATAAAAATGAACTGAAATATTAAGTTAAATCTATCCGCTGGAAGAACTGCAATAATTGCATATATGCATGCAATAAAATCAAAAAGGTGCATAATATTATGCATTTAACTGCAGTTTTTTCTGTTTTTTTGTTGTTTTCTTCTTTCTGACATTATTTTTGTTGTTTTTTGAACTGAATTTATTTTATAATGCGTAATATATTTTATTACTAATTTACGATTTTTTTTATTTTTTTTTTTAATTATTATTTTATAAGTTTTGAAAACAGGGACCTAATTTACAATAAGTTTATGACCGGATGTGAGCCTAATTAAGTTTCAAAATAGGGACGTGAGCCTAATATTCACTTCTTTTAATTCTTCCTAGTTCCATTCGTTCGTTAAATTTCCTTAACCCCGATTTAAATAAAGTAAACTAATATAACTTCCTAACTAACAATAATTAGCTAATCATTTTATAATTATTATCTTTACATCTCTTGTTCAGGAAATGGCGGCCGAATTGTTTCCTGCTCCTGTACAAGTCACGGTAGCAAATCTTCCTTCCCAGTTCCCACTTCAAACCATTCTGCCTGTATATCAATTTCAGTTTTCAAGTATTTGGTTAATTTAAATCATAAATCCTTATTTAAGTTTAAGTATTAAACTAATTACTATTTAAACTCGTATTGTGTTGAACGGTCTTCCTCCCAGGACCGGCTGTGTCCCCTTCGCTTCTGTTCTGTTCAAGTAAAAAAAATGGTAATCAGTGTTAATAATTTAAAGTAAAATTAAATTCCCAATTTCAAACTAAATTAGTGTATTACGTTCTCTGATTTTAGCCGATTAACAGGCTTTCCTTTCGTTCCCTTTTGTTTTTTCAGCAGTGCCCACAAATGAACCCTTTCACTTCCGCCAAACCCCCCCTTTGCGTCAAACTCAGACCACCGAGCCTCCATCAGGACCCACCGCGAGTTGCTTCCCACTCCACCTAGCTTCCGCCCTGAACACCATTGAACATGGTGGCTCCATTCGGCTACAACACCCTCACCACTGCTACGCCTATTCTGCCAATTTCCGACCACCAGCGTGAGTGAAAGACCATCTCCACCGTACACAATAACAAGGTCACTTAGCTGAGTATAGTTGCTGTAGAGGATTTCATGAAATAATTTGAGGATTTAAGTTTAATGGAGGAGAAAGGTTTGAAAGTTCTGGCCGTAGAAATACATAGTGGCGGCGGAATAAATTACCAACGAACGAAATGTGGTTAGGGTATGGATGGTTTATATAGGAAGAGAAACGTGGTGCCTACGGTTACGTGGGGAGCACGGTAGAGAAGTTTGGGTGGCAAGTAAATATAAGTTTGGGACGCAAGGCAGCGTAGTCTTGGGACGCAAGGAGTCTGAGAGGCAAGAAATCAAAAGAGAAAGGGAACGCAAGCCAAGAAGAAAAGTGGTGGGATAGTTTAATATAATATCTTAATGTGTGAAACTCCGTTGTGGAGAAATCTTGTTAAAAACCACCATATGAAATTTCTGTTTACTGATAAAAAGGCCATTCTTAGTGTAAAAAGATATTTCGGATCCAATGGGACAAGTTTCGTCGAAATCCGAGGTCGTATGGAAAATTTTCCTTTATGAAACCGGAAATGAACACGCATTTAATTTTTCCATGGTCACTAGATAAATCAAATCAACTTGAAACTGCGAACATCGATAATAACTTTTCGATACGAACCCAACGACACTAATTTCGTCGCATTCTGAGACTGTTGCCCCCGTAGGCTGTTTTTACCCCGAACCGCAATACCCCTTTTTAACGCCAAATTTCTCGATCTCTAAAAATAACAAACTATATACTTATTCTGACTCTAATCGACGATACAAACTCAACGGAACTGGTTTCGTGGCTTAATTCGATCGTCTGCTCCAGTTACACTCAAATATCCCTATATTGAATTAATTACGCGCTATAGAAATTATATGGGCGTTTACGGCTACCGTGGTCATATACGACATCGGTTTTCCACGCAGTTTGATTTTCTAACAAAAATTTAACGATACGGTTCTAATGAAACTGGTTTTGTCGAAATCTGAGTCCGTTTGTAAAACGGCTATTTTAACGTGTATATTTTAAATAACGATTTTCCATAGCGACTATTTCAAAATTTGATTTGGCCATAACTTATTATTTATAACACGGAATCTGGATTTTTCTCTTTCATATGAAAATTATCATCAATACGGCTCCAACGTGTCTTGTTTCACAGAAATCCGACTTATATCGAATCCTGTATTCTCAATTGAAGTTCAAAACTCCAATTTACGAACTGCACGCCATTTTCAAGCTCGAATTTATAATATATATAAATTATAACGTTCAACTTCGTTTCAATAACGAATTTAATATTAAATTCCATTAATATTCCCAATATAATATTTAAAATAAATAAATTAAATTAAATATTTGACGGGCAAAAACACGGGTCGTTACACGAATAAACACATATATCTCAATAAATAAAATTCTCCTATTTATTTGATGTTAATTTTATATTTTATTTTATCCAATCATTGAAATTCTTCAATCGAATTTCGAATCCAATCAACCAATTTTCATTCAAATATTAAATACTAAATATTTAATCCCAAATCGACCATTCTGACTTTAAATATGAAATCCAATTCAGCACAAATGATATATTTGATTTTACTCAAGCATCAATATAAATTGATTACAAATAATTAAATCTCTAATTATTTAATTTAACTAGCGAAATTTCTGGGACGTTACACGGCTACTCCTAGTTCCCTCCCGACAGCATGACGGCTCTAGCTCTATTTTATTTGTGTGAATTTAGGTTGAGTGTTGGGTTGTATTTATAGAATTTTAGATTGATTTAAGCCGTCAGATGATTATAGAGTGAATCCAGACCATACACACCAATAGGAGCCAATCAGAAAGTGACAAATCAGCCCTAGTGACACATCAGAACTCAGAAATTCGACCAGAGCCCGATCAGGCCAGCCAGGACCTGACCAGGTCGACTGGGCAGGTCGACCCCCAGGTCGACCCCCTGGTCGACCTAGGTACCCAGGTCGACCCCCTGATCGACCTGGTTCCTGGGCGGGAATTTTCCCGCCCAGCCCAGTTTGGGTCTGTTTTTTGAATTTTGAACTGAACTTGAACTGTTTGAAATTTAAATTGAATTCTGAAACTTCAGACGGTCATAACTCCTTCATACGGAGTCCGATTTACACAAACTCGGACTCTATCTCAAGCAGAATTCCAAGACGAATGCAATGGCGTAACCCGTTTCCCTTAATTCTTTCATTTTGAATTAAGTATACTTTTATTTGTTAATTAATGTTAACAGAAAAATCGGGGTGCTACAATAGTCTTGCCGGTGAGAAATCAAAACTCACTTATTATAAAAAGGCTAGAATAAAATTAACTGTTTGTTGTTAATTGTTAGTGGTTAACAATAAAAATTTATTACGATGTTAGTTGATGGTTAGCAAGATAAAAATATCATTTTTAATTAATATATATGTGGATACTTACGTTTGTGTAAAACCAAAATTCACATAGGTAGAGATTAAATTTAATTGATTGTCGATTGTTAATTAAAAATATTCAATTATGTTTATCACTGATCATACAAGTTTATTGTTATAGTAAACATTAAGTACTGCAATAAAAATGTCATTTTTATTTGTTTTATGTGATATCCCTTGAGTTCAGCACTTGAACTATACACAAAGTTGATTGAAAATTGGTTGAGCTTTAAATGACATTGGTTGAGTAATTTAATTATTACTATTTTCTGGTCGTGAATTGGATGTGGTATGATGGTTGCTTGAGTGTGATAATATACATTGTTTGATAATAAACAATAAATGTGGTTATTGATTCACTGGTTAAATTTCCATAAAGAAAATGATAGCATAACCATATAAGCATGTAAGTGTTTGATGCTTATATGATGTGGACAGAATAACCATGTAAGCATATAAGTGTTTGATGCTTATATAACGTGGACAACATAACCATATAAGTATGTAATTGTTTGATGCTTATATAATGCGGACAACATAACCATATAAGCATGTAATTGGTTGATGCTTATATGATGTGGATAGCATTACCATATAAGCATGTAAGTGTTTGATGCTTATATTATGTGGACATCATAACCATATAAGCATGTAATTGTTTGATGCGTATATGATGTAGACAGAATAACCATATAAGCATGTAATTGTTTGATGCCTATATGATGTGGACTGAATAAAGTGTTTGATGCTTATTAAAAAAAGATTTCGAAGTTGAAAGTGCAATCTATTTATGATTTCTTATTAATTGTATATGGATGTAATGCAAACCCTGCACGGGTCCTGAGATGACAATATGTTGCACGTCTCTCTTGTGTGTAAATAAGCTACATGGATTTTGTTGAAAATTCCACTTGGGTTGGGATGATCTTTTTACACATCTCCCAATTGTGTATGTAAGCCACATTGATTGAATAGAAAACCCCACATGGGTCTTGAGATTGTTATTTTACACATCTCCCATGTGTGTAGATAAGTTACAATTGTTTGTGAATGTGATGAAAACCCCACATGGGTATTGGGATGATAGTTAATTTACACATCTCCCAATTATTTTGTTTGAATAGTAATTTATTGATTGATGAGGGCCTAGAGATACAAGTTGTGGTTTTACCGATCAACCCGTACAAAGGAGGTTGTGGCGATTTTTTTCAAAAATATAAGGTGTTAGCCAAAGAGTTAATAAATTGTCATGGAAGCAAATAAATTCGATATTTAATTATATACGTTGAAGTATGGTTCACTACAAGAAAACAGGCTATTTCTGACGATTGAAAACTGTCGGCGGCCGTCGAAAATAGTCGTTGCTTTTAGGGGCGTCGAGGAATAGAGTTTTCGACGGCTATCTACACAGCCCGTCGTTTGCATTTCCTACGATTTGAAACGGTTGACATCGGTTTTCGACGACTATCGGATACGCCATGCAAATAAACCATTGTAAGCCATCGGAAACCGTTACGGATTCATGGACCTATAAGCCATCAGAAAACCTGCACTTTTTTTGTATTTCAGCTGAGGGTCATTTTCTATCAGATAGGAAGGGTGGTTGCACAAAATGTACTTCTAAGTAATTGCCTCATAGAACCTATATCTATCTATATGAAGAAGAAAGTTATTCCTTTAATTTTCATTATTTGAAGGGAAGAAGACTACTCAATAATTTCACATTTAAATTGTATTTTGTTGTAAATAATAAATTCAGAAAGTTAAAAAGTGTATTTATCCCTCAAACTACATTTATCACTCAAATCATCATCTCAGCACCAACGCATAATCTCAACATACCATATACCAAGTCAATATCAAAGTAAAACCAATTTTAACTCAAAAAATTAACAAAAACACAAAAACAACATAAATTAAACAACAAACTCAAACCACTAAGTATACAATGCATAAAATTATGCACACCGCTTAATCTACCATTATAATTAACATAAATACATCAATTCTGCCAATTGAATACTACCACAACAAGTCTAACGTCAATTCTACCATCAAAACTACCATCAACATCTACCATCATAATACATATGGAATATCAACACAGTCATATCAACCCATAGTCATATGTACACTGCCCCAACAGAAAAACATACCACGCGTCACTCCATCACTGATCATCATCTGCAGAACCGGCTGAAGAGCGAAAGCGCCCATACTGGTGTGAAAACTCTGCCAAGCGCTGATCTAGAAACTGAGTCATCCAACTGGCTTGGCGGCGATTCTGGTCCTCAAGCTCCGCCATCCTTAGCTCTCAACTGCTCAATCTCTACGGCGTCTATATCATCTTTAGTTTGCCTGCCCCGTCGCTGATGACTGTTAGCCTGTAACAATTATTTGAAAATCTTTTAATCATGTGCAATTATATTAATAACCTATAACTCATAAAAGTTATTTTATTTCTAAACTAAAAATTAAATTAAGGGAAAAATAATTTACCACTTGATTTCCAAAGCCATAACGCCTATTCTGCGTCGCTGGATCCATCACTGACTGGAATATAATGTTCTCCTCGTCAGTTGTGAGCTACTCTTGTCCAGTCTAAGCTAGACACTTTTGGCGCAGCTCCATAAACTTCTCCTGCAAGACCAAATAAGAACGTAGATAAAATTAATATCATGATATCTTATTCTATTATAATTAAACAATTACTACAAATACTTCCGCATAAAACGAAATCTTACATGGCTCTTTCTAGATTTGTCATCATGCCATATATATGTGATGTTCCCATCTGCATCGACATACTCGATGGCATGCGTACGAGTGAACACATCCATATATGACACTGCACCCATACCCTCAGCCTCCTGCATTTGATTATTACATACAATTATTACACATACAAAATTATATAGCACATTAATTTATTATAATTCGCATTTGTAAAATCTACCAACTCTTGTCGATACTGCTGAAATGACTTAAATCCTCCTTGATGAGTAACTGGATTTGCATTCCTATTTGCAGAGTTACTTTCTGACTTTGCCTATACATTCAAAATTTGATACATTACTTACGAGAAAATATTTTTGATATTTGAAAAAATTTAGTACACTTACCTTTGCCTCATCACTCTTCCAATATCTAGGAAATCCATCCTACACAGTTGCTCCCATCCAGCTAGGTTTTTCATGTTTTTCTTTAATGTTGATATGCAATCCTTATAATTTTTTCTCATTTTCTACATCCAATAGGTATGAGCCAGTTGTAAGTCATTGGTCAATATATCCTGTATTTCACGGTAAACAAACAATAGCAGTAAAATATGTACAGTATATCAGCAATTAAAAAAATTAAAATGGAATAATATATATATATATAAGAAAATACTTACAAGGACATCCTGCCAAATGACATGCATAATGTGAGGTGGGATCAAATCCCACTTCGGCCAACATGCTGACATCTGTGCCCTGTATGCTGCTCTCAATACATCTAAAATAACCTTCGAAGGTTGAAGATCGAAGCCCCTGTGTTAAATATGATATATATAAGTGTATAGTTGATAAAAAATTAACACGCTAAAGAAAGTTTAATTTTTACCCCATAGTCGTAGGCACTAAAGAGACGATGAGACGTTGTGAGTCTTACGATGGACCAGGACTATCGCCTGAAGAATTCCCTCTCGATGACATACCTGTCACATAAAAATCATTTTAAAAGATAACAATAACATGATATTAAAATTTATTTTATTGTTAACTTACATAAACGATATAAGTTGCTAAATAAATGACATAAAAGAAAATGAAATTGCTTATACATGTATTAAATTGGGTCTCATATTCCATGGAGTAACATATTACATTGCAGTTTTAAGATAAATAAATAGGAAAAACTGCATATGACATAAAAGATTTAAATAATGATAATAATAGTTGAAAATTTAACAAAGTTACATGAATTGCAAAATATACATCGTATACTCCATAATTACATTACAACTAGAAAGATAATACTCATCATTTACATCAGTCATCATCATCCTATGATTCAGAATCGATCTCAAATTTTACAATATCTTCTTCTGCGGGTCATGAGAAATATGTTAGTTGTAAAATTTGTGCTAAAACGCCATAAAAATCATTATGTGATTTTCTGGATCTTCACTGCCTTTAATGAATACACCTGTATTGTTCGTTAATTTATCAACACTATATTCTTTGGTGTTAAATTTATATCCATTAACAAAGTATATTGGATATGTCTTGACCACTCTTTTTGGTCCCATTGCATGATGTTTCAATCCTTCATCAACAACACAATTTCGGGGTTTGTAAACGTAATTTGTAAACCAAAAATAAAATTCTTTACTGAGATCTCTGTTTGGATATCCACGTTCATAAATGCGGTATATATAAATAAAATATCACATAAGATTATACATACGCAAGCATGTAGAAATGAATAAAACACTAATTGATATTTTAGATTACCAACAAATGCTGCAACTTCAGCACAATTTAGAAGAATATAAGTGTGTGATACATGAAGATCTTTATCATCTATCCATACGTCTACACATTTCCCAAAAGGTCAACCATGCCGTCTAAATGTATAATATTGTTTGATACGGTTCTTATTCGTCTCCTTCATCATTTTGAGGAACACTTTCAAATGATATATTCACATGATCATTGAAATAATGAGAGAAAAAGAACGAAACCTCTTCTTCGATGTAAGATTTACATATCGAACCATCAACTCATGCTTTTTGTCTCACTTTTTTCTTCATATGATTCTGATATCTATGCCAAATTAATTTTCCTTATTTTATATTTTAAGTGCAATTAAATTAATAGGTAACATGTTTATATATACCTCTCAAATGGATACATCCATCCATATTGGATGAGAACTCGAAGTCGAGCTTCAGTTGGGAGGTAAACAGATAAATGCTCCATTACATTAAAAAAACCTACAGAAATATTTTCTCTAATTTGCAGAGTAATATAGGAATATCTACTTCAAGTTTACGTAAACGTTGCACTTTTAAAGTAGTCGAACAAAGCTCTTTGTAAAACATACTAAGCTCTGTTACTACCTTCCAGACTTTAACGGCAGTAGTTCCTTGAACATAACTAGAAATAAATGCTCCATCATAATGTGACAATCATAACTTTTCATTCTGCTCAATTTACCATTTTTTAAGTCAATACATCTACGAAGGTTTGATGAAATCTCATCAGAAAATCTTAACCCTTTAACCCATTTTAACAAAACCTTAACTTGATTATTATCTAATTCATAACGTGCTTTGGGTTTTTTTTTACTGTCATTTGGTTTCTATGAAGCTCGGGACGTTTGCATAATTCTTTTATATCGCGCCTTGATTTCAAGTCATCTTTAATCTTCCCTTTGACATTCAAAATTGTGTTAAAAACATTATCACATACATTTTTCTCATTGTGCATCATATCAATACTATGATGAAGCAAAAGATGTTTCCAATACGACAACTCCCAAAAAATAGACTGTTTGCGCTAATTGTGAACAGTCGATTTGCCTTCATTTTTTGTTTGAACTTCAGTTTCAAGTATCTTTGGATAATCTTTAACCAGCTCATATATGTCTTCGCTAGGCCATATCGTTGGTGGTTGTCTAGTTTCTAGTCTATTAGCTAAAAAGTTTTTTTGCCTACTCCTAAAAGATGATTTACATGGAGAAAACATTGATGACAGTCAAACCATGAAATTTTCTTGCCATGCAGTAAGGAAAACACTCATGTTTCTTCCATGCAATATGGACATGCTAGACGACCAACAGTACTACATTCTAAAAGCATTGCATAGGAAGGAAAATTACTTATAGTCCATAATAAAGAAGCAAACATACGAAAAAAAAATTATTTTTTAAAACATCGTATTTTTCTACTCCTTCGTTCCATAATGTTTTTAATTCTTCAATCAACGGTTGTAAATAAACATCAATTCCTTGTGTCGGATCGTCGGGGCCAGGAACAACAATAGTAAGAAAAATATATTGCGTTTTCATATACATCCATGGAGGTAAATTATAAGGTGTGATGATAATGGGCCATAATGAATATTTAGCATTAAATTGAGAAAATGGTGAAAAACCAATCGTACATAATCCTAATTTGACATTATGACTCTCGGCTGCAAAATTGGGATAAGTTTTTATCGAAATGCTTCCAAGCTTCCCCATCGGCCGGATGGGTCAACGTACCTTCTTCCTCTGATCTCACCTTATGCCATCTCATATGAGTTGCAGTTACAGAAGTTGCATATAATATTTGAAGCCTTGGAGTAATGGGTAAGTAATGCATACCTTTGTATGGAACTTCCTTTTTCTTGTTCTTTCTTGGTTTATATCTTTCATGAATACATATTTTACAGTTTCTACAGTTAACATCTTCTTTCCAAAACAACATGCATCTTTTTAAACATATCTCTATTTTTGATAAGGTAAATCATGTGCAGACATAATTTTTTTAACTTCATAGTGATTTTCACACATTAAATTATCGGGCGGCCTGTGCCTTTTTGTAGCTTATACAATAGCTGTAAACCTAGCTTCAGTGATGTTGTACTTTGACTTCACTGCAATGTATTCTGCGATTACCGACAGTTGAGTGCCGCTTTTACAACCATCCCAAATAGTTTCTTAGCGTTATCCAATAAATCATAAATTTTCTTAGCTTCAATATTTGGTTCTTTAGCATTTCCACCATCGTCGTCAACGGCAACCATAGGAAACATTGATCATGCTGCATTTTCGACCATATTTTCAATATGGGTCGTTCTAACATTTTCATTATCAACACTTTCTACCTCAGTCTCTACAGAAGTATTTGCTACAGCTTCTCCATGACAATCCCAAAAATAATACTCAAGTATAATCCTTTTTCACAAATGGAATTTCACAATACTGGGTAGCAAATACTTCAAATGTCTACACTTGCTACACGGACAACAAATTTTTGGATCGCTTCCTTTATTACTTAAAGCGAATTCAACAAAGACATTTATAAAATTATAAAAATCTTCTTTTTTTGAACCTGTCTATCCTCTTCTTTGGTACATCAAACTCCTTTTATAAATAAAGTAATCAACCATTTTTCCTATTTGAGAAATTTAGTCATAAGTTCAAAAACTAATATTTATTTTCAAGAATACAAATTCGAAAAAGCTTGTTTTTATAGTCGTACAATGCATGTATATATAATGGTCATAAGCATATAACAATTTCATAAAGTTAAAAATAATTTCAATATGGCAAATTTTTTTAACGTGGCTTTTTTACATGGTCAGACATTCTACTTCCTATTATAAACATAGTAAACATTTACATTTTGTATATTACTTCGTTTCAAACGATTCAACAAAATTTTGGCAGCATTTCCTTTTTGTTTCCAGCATTGTACACAAATGCATGTACACAGGAAACAAAAAGAAAAATTAAATCGAAATTTTATGAGTGGTTTAAAACAAAGTAGTATACAAAATGTAAATGCTTACTGCGTTTATAACTTGTCCAATACAAGAACAAATCCAACCAATATTATACCAGATGAATATAAATAGTTGTTTTATAATTTGAAAAAGACTATTTATATAACGATCATGTACAACACTCATCGGACGGGACCGAAAACACTCTAGGGGATATTAGCTAATTAGATATGCGCATTTTACTAGAAAATTATAGTTTTACAACAAAACAAAAATAATTTATTTTATCACATTTGCTTGATGTATCAATTAACTCAAAGCTATTTTACTATTATTTTCGTTTCAATAGACTCAATTAGAATTTAGACTCGTGCTTTTTTTATGCATAAGTCAAAATGTGCACAATGTACTATTCCTAGCTCGTGCATTCAATTTTTCCTATATCAACTAACATAATACAAGAATCACACGTGCAGTGCACGTATACATGAATATTCACTATTATACAACGGCAAAAACTACGCTCAGGAGACATATGCACAAATAACCAAACTTTGCACATTAAATTTTCAGTTTTACTATATCACATGAAATATGCACATAATAGGATGTCATTACCCACTACTGTGCTATTGGAACCAATTATAATCAATATATAACCCTAATTTTTTATTTAAGCATGGCTAGGTTTAGGTAAAAAAATTGATTTTTAAACAAATAAAGATATTACACCTCAAATTGCTTGCCCAAGAATTCAGAGATGAAGACGGGGAGAATTATACGCGAAGAAATCGATGTTTGGAGGTGAAAATTATGAATTTGCGGCTGGTAGGATTAAATTTTCGTATGTCGGAAATAAAAAGAGGGAGGCATAATTGGGGAAGAAAGAGTTTGGCTAGCAGTTTATCTCGAATATTTTCGAAGGCTTCCGACGGCCGCCTACAGCCCGTCGTAAACCTTCAGAAATGAGCCGACGCAAACCGTCGCCCCCTTTGTTGAAATTTCCAATGCATCTTGTAGTAGTTGAATAGAACTTGTCGGACAACGGCAGTTCGCGAATATCGACCGTTAGGTTCAAATGGATGTACTAGGAGATCCGACCGTCGGATTCTCCCAAAACTAAAAGCATTGGGTTCGTATTGAAAAGATCTTTCTAACGATAATAAGAATGTTAAATCCAACGATTTGATTTTGAGAAATGTTCAAATCAAAAGTTAAATAAAAACAATGCCAGTGTTGTATATGACCTGAAATGGGTTTTTAATGAATTGTGCTATTATTAAATCATTAAACATAGGGAAAAATTATGTAAAATCATAATAAATAATTTAGAAAGATTTATGGATGAAATACTCCAAATTTGGAAAAGTTAAAAGATATTTTTATCTGAATAAACTAGTTAACAACTAAAGTAAAGAACCAAAAGGAATATGCGATGGTTCCTGAGAGTACAGTCTAGTAGCACCCATGAGATCTAACTGGAAATTATTCCTTTAGACGAGGGGTGGGAAGAACCGAAAGGACATCAGATATCGACTAAGATCATACGATGTTTTCTAAGATAAATGATCCAATGGTTTTAAGTTAACATATGGGATTGTAATTGGTTTTAATATAACCAGAGTTTTCCAACATATGAATTAAATTGGATTTTGAATGGAAAAAATCTTCGGATATTTCAATATTGGATGTCGTTATTATACGGGAATCGTTGAGGAATTTGGAAGATATAGATATCGTTATTCCAATACGATATCTGTTTGGTTTCAGAATTTGATACTGAATATAAGTAGATACGATTTTTATTCAAAGCCTTGTATATAATATCAAATTGGATTTTGGGTTTTTCGTGAATGGTGTCTTTAACAACAATGTTCTTAAACCCAATTGAAAATGAAGTTTATGGAAAGAATCTTTTAATTAAGATTGAATAAAGTCTTCCAAAGTGAAGTTTTCCTAATTAATAAATTTAATTGAATTGAAATGAATTTGATTTTGGGTTAATTGTGAACGATGTTTTAAATGACGTTTGTTCTTTAATCCAGTAAAAGATCAAATTAATTTCCTAAAAATTGTATAATCATTATACAATGATTTTTGGAGATTAAAACCAAGTGAAGTTTTAATGAATCTTTAATTAGATTTGAAATGTAAAGTGGTAATTAAATTTACCATAACGCGATGCATGTTCGACATTGAGTACCACTAGTTTTACTCCATGAGAAAATTAAATCTTTAATTAGATTTAAGAGGTAATTAAATTTGCCGATAAAATGATGGGTGTTAGATATGGAGTACTACTAGTTTTGCTCCATGGGATAAATAGGTTAGGAATGGGATAACGATATGAAATATTATTTATTGCATAAGGCTCGTTGATCCTGGTAAGACTCATACACTACAAGAAAAGTGGCTATATACAATAGCAAAAGACAACGTTTCCTTCTCCTTGTTGTAATACGAAGTTTTAATGTTAAAATGCTAAGATAAATTAAAACGAGGTTTTTTTACTTTCCCCCACTCGTACTAATTTCGGCCGCATATCCAAATAAAAATCCCCAAATTTTTAATTACTCAATTACAAATTTTCCTTTGAATTTTCGTCGTCCGCCTGGTCTTCATCTCATTTACAAATCTCCGTTCAACTCGCACTTTTGCTCTGGTCTATGTCTCAGTTGCCATAATGGAAGCGAACTGGTTCCAATGGAGGAATTTTCATTCAATTCACACCCATAAATTCCACTTCGTGCTCAAGTTTGTAGTCCTAGTTGTCAACAGCGGCACGCCAGCAGCCTTCGTCCTCAAGTCTTAACGTAAGCATTGCCTTGATTTTTTTTATCTTTTTCATTGGTTAGCAAATCTTCAGGATTTTTTAACATTTGTCATGCCTGCAGAAAATGTTGATGTACTATTAGTAGTTTATACGTCGTTGTGTCTCAATTAGTATCACTGATTTATTTAAGTAGTTATGTTAATTTGCTTGTACTCAACAATCGACTATTACTTCAAATTTTAGAAATTTGCTTGCTTATGTATTAAATGACGACGGATGAAAATTGGATGCATCTATGCAGGTAACTATATAAATTTCAACATAAATGTAATTTGTTAATCAAATCATATATTTTGATGAAAGCTAAAAGTTATTTTCTTTTCAAAGAACTGGTAGTGAGTATCAGCAAGGAGCTCGGAAGTTTGTGCATACCGCTATGAAAAATTGTGGAAATGTAGAAAAAGTTCTATGTCCTTGCTTAAACTGTCGAAATCTTAGTCATCAATATGAGAAGGTTGTAGTTGAGCATCTGATTATAAGAGGAATGCATCATGTATATAAGACAAGTAGGTGTAATTATGACGGTGAGCACATAAATATAAGCATAGATGTTAAATTCAATGACATTTATGATTTATTTGAAGATATCGATTATGAAAATGAAGATTTCATCAACTATACTTTTTTCGATGATGATAAAGATGAATATAGCGCATAAAAACGAGAGGATGATTTGTTAAGGAACTTGGAAGAAGCAAAAGCCCCGTTGTATCCTAATTGTATCGATCAAACAAAATTATCTGTCATCCCCACCTTGTATAATCTTAAATGTGAGACTGGATTGTCTGATGCTGGCTTCGATAAACTTCTAAATGTGCAACAATTATTGTTGCCAAAAAATAATGTACTTCCTAAGAAATTATATGAGGTAAAAAAATCTCAAAATATCTGATATGGGTTTTGAAAAAATTCATGCTTGTCAAAATGATTGTTTCCTTTTTAGAAGAGAGTACAAAGATTTGGAAAGTTGTCCTAAATGTGCTTTATCAAGATGAAAGAAGAATGAATGTATGAATGAAATTATGCATGGCATTTCGATTAAAGTTTTGAGATATTTTCCAATCTTTTCAAGATTTAGAAGAATGTTTAGATCTCAAAAGGCGGCAGAAGATTAAAGATAGCATTTTAGTAACAAAAGCAGTGATGGGAAAATGCATCATCATGTGGATTCAATAACATGGAATGTAGTAGATGAGAAATGGGAATCGTTTGCAGGTGATCCATGCAATCTAAGACTTGGTCTTACTGCCTATGGTGCTAACCCTTTTATGACAATGAGTTCCAAATATAGTTGTTGGCCTATGATGCTTGTGACATACAACCTCTCACCAATATTATGCATGAAAAAAGAAACTACCATTTAAACATTGTTGATTTCTGGTGCAAAGTAACCAGGAAATGATGTTGATGTGT
The DNA here is from genome assembly GCA_030737875.1 of Allium sativum. NCBI lineage: Eukaryota > Viridiplantae > Streptophyta > Magnoliopsida > Asparagales > Amaryllidaceae > Allium > Allium sativum. Next base: position 150,900,339 of record CM060909.1, on the reverse strand, counting down.
ATTTGGAGCCATTAATTGAAGACTTGCAAAACTTGTGGAGTAATGGAGTTCAAACTTATGATGCCTTTAGTAGATCGCTTTTCAATATGAGAGTGATTTTACTATGGACGATAAATGACTTTCCAACGTATGGAAATCTTGCTGGATGTTATGTGAAAGTAAAGATGGTTGTCCATTATGCGGCATCTATACTCACCATCGATGGTTGAAATATAGTCGGAAGAGCGCTTATATGGGTTATACGAGATTTTTACCCCCTTTAGATTCATTGAGAAAGCAAAAAATCTGGTTTGATAATACTATAAAAAAAGGTCATAGACCTAAAGCTTTGACTGGAAGAAACATCTCTGCTATTTTGAAAAACTTTCCAAATAATTTCAGAAAAGAAATCAAAAATGAAAATAATAATAGCAAGAAGGGGAAGGGTAAGAAGAAAAAAATTAAGCAGGAGAGTAAGAAGAGAAAAAAATACTAATAATAAAAAAAATAGAGGAGAAGATGGTGATCTTGTGAATATAGAGCTATCAAGGTAGAAAAAATGATCAATCTTTTTTGATTTACCATAATCGGAGGTTAGTTTTTTTTTTCATTGAACAATAATACAATTCTTTAGTAATGAAATTTAAAATTGTTGATTTTAATAGGAACTGCTAATGCATCATAATTTAGACGTAATGCATGTAGAAAAACAATGTTAGTGAAAGCGTAATAAGCACGATGATGCATGATAACAAATCTAAAGATAGAATTGATTGTAGAAAACATTTAGAAAAGTAGGGAATTCGACGTGTGCTTTATGTACAATCTCGTGGAAAAAAACATATCTTCCACCAGCTTCATATACATTGTCTAAATCTGAAGAATTTTTTTGTAAAAGACTGTATGATTTTAAGGGACCTGGTGGTTATTGCTCGAATTTCAAGAGCTTTATATCATTGGAGTATTGTAAATTTAGTGGTTTGAAGTCACATGACTATCATTTCCTAATACAACAGTTGTTGCCCATTGCAATAAGAGGATTGTTACCGAAGAAGCCAAGGAAATCAATAATTCGTTTATGTTCGTTCTTCAATAAATTATGCCAATGTGTTCTTGATAGAGAAAAATTACAGCATCTTGACGATGAGATTATTCTAATTTTATGTGAACTCGAAAGATATTTTCCACCATCTTTCTTTGATATAATGATACGCTTGATGGTTCATCTTGGAAAAGAAGCCAGATTATGTGGACTGGTTCATTTTCGTTGGATGTACCCATTTGAAAGAAACATTATGTAAGAAACACGGCACGTCCTGAGGGATGCATTGCAGAATCCTTTTTTTACAAAAAATAAATATGTAATATAACAAAAAGGGGAGAATCTAGCCATCCTCCAAAGGCTCACAAAAACGGTTTCTACAGAGTGCAGAAAGTGCACTCATAGAAAAACCAGAAATAAATGTATGATAACAACAAACACCTAAAACCAGACTGCAGATAAAAGCCAAAAGTAAGTTCATCAGCTGCCAAGGAAGAAGAAGCCTTAGCAGGTGGTCAACGAAGAGAGAGCGGTGGCGAAACCTCAAGCTCCACATAAGACGAACATAGAGCTAGTGTGAATGACGAGCCCTTTGAGAAGGACTAAGGCAAAGGATGGGAAGTCCCAACAGATGGCCCAAGGACTATCGATACCTCCAACTCGACCAGCTCCATCGTATCCATGGTGGCAAGCTAGAACAGAGAGAAACAGCTATCCTCCCACTCCATGAAAAGGACCAGCAACTTCGCCTGCTCCAACAGACCCACCTAGGTAGAAGAAACGAAAGCACCAACCAGCTCCAGACAGCCCATCTCCAAAGACCTGCAACTTAAAACCTACACAACTAGCAAACGAAATAAGCTCGATGAAGGGAGGGGGATAGTGTGGGATAGTGTAAAAACCAGCAGTAAACATAAACAAAAACTCAGCAGTTGAAATCAACCAATACCTGCTCTAGGGACTGGGAGTAGCTGAAAACATCGAAACATCGAAGGTAACAGCCAACCTCCTAGAGCGGGAACCCAAGAGACCCTTGAAAGGCATACCATGAAATGCAAGGAATACATTGTTCCTTACTTTTCGGATAATGGTAAGGGGTAGGGGGTCCATAGCAACTTCATCAAATATTGCCTTATTCTGCAAGCATCAGATGTGCCAGTAGACAAGACAAGGAATTAGATGAAGAAGGATTGATCTAAGAGATTTACCTGAGATGTCGGAACACCAGGATCTCAGTAAACCTTCAAGCGAGGTGGCATTACCTCGGCATCCGAACAAATTCCCGAAGTAATTCCAAACAGATCTGGCATAAGACCCAGAGAACAACAGATGACTCAGAATCTTATCTTGCAGAAGAGTGCATGAAACATTTTAGTGAATTCTTAAAGAATCAATACAAATTGAAGAGAAGGAAGTCCGAAATGAAGATTATGAAAATGATGTCATACTTGAATCACAACCAATTTCAGCTTGCAAAATAATTACATTGTCTGAGAATAAGAAACAAGTTGCTCATTTGGTTGTGCTAATGAATGTGGCTATAGTGGAACCATTTTTAGAGTAAGTGGCTATTGCATTTTGTTCTATTGCTCAATTTTTTTTATAGCTCAACTTATCTTTTTTTTTTCTTTTATAATAGTTTATATTTTGAGGATTTGCAACACTCAAACAAGCGCACAGAAAAATGTGACCTTACTTTGGAAAACCCACACAAATAACTTTGTTGATTGGATTAAGAAGAGAGTTGAATTTTATAATATAATCTCTTTAATTTTAAATATATTATTATCGAGATATAACATAAATAATATTTTCATTTATAGATACCTTATGATTTGAACGATCACGACACAATATTAAAATGGATTGTCTATGGTCCAAGGAATAGTGCATTGTCTTGTACATGTTATATCATCAATTGAGAACGTTTTCACACAAAAGATATTGAGAGAAATGCAACCACCATGTGTAAGGCTAGTGCAAAAGACATTTCCAAGTGGTTAACTTGATTACTTATTATGGGATATTAACCGATATAGTTTTGTTAGACTATCAAGCCTTTAATGTTCCCGTCTTTAAGTGTCATCGGACAAAAATAGGAAATGGTGCAAAGGTAGAAGATGTATTTACCCTTGTTAATTTACAACAAAATCAAGCTTCATTTCCAAAAGATCCATATATCCTTGCATCTCAAGCAAAACAAAATTTCTATTCAAGGGAAGACGATGATTCTAATTGGTATGTTGTGATGAGGGCACCGTCAAGAAGTTTTCATGAGATAGACGTAGATGACTCGTTTGAGGAATTTAGCATGGATACAGGAAATTTTGAAGAAACCGATATGGAGATTGATGATTTTGCTAAGGATCTTATCTATGTTAGGGAAGATTGTGAAGGAATGCTTGAGTAGTATATCGCTAACTATGTTAGTGAATGCTATGTTAGGGAACAGTGCTGTTCGTAGCTATAACTTCATTATAAAATCCAACACTTCATTATTTTTGTTTGCGTTCCTGTTAGATTGGAGACAAACTAACAATAACAAATTATAATATTAGCCTAACTCATATTTTACTGTAACTATAACTATACTTTTATGTTTTAAGATCTCCTAAACTGTCGTTATTTTTTGTGAAAAGAACTGTTGTTTTCCTGTAAATGGCATATTGAGGTGTAGCTAATAATATGTAGTGTTTTGCATCTTCAGGATGGCCATAGTGCATAAGTGCTTGGATTGTATAGTTCTGCTATATATTTTATGTTTTTTCTCATGTTTTAGTAATAGGAAATGAGGGCAATCCACGGCAACAGAAAAAAAACAAAGCAGCCAAAATTGTAATCATGAAGCATAATAAACGGAAAAAGCATATTGAAGACAAAATCGTTCAAAGCGATAGCAATCCAAAAGTAGTAGAAGATAATTGAGAATAAGCAGTAGAAAATAATCCATAAGTAGTAGAAGATAATCGAGCACAAGCATTAGAAAATAATCCATAAGTAGTAGAAGATAATCCTTGTGCATTTGAGAACCATATAATGCAAAACAAACAACACGTGGAAGCCAATATGGAAGCCGATGGACCAACTGAAGATGAAAATGCGAATCGACTAAAGAAAAGAACAAGTAGAGGTCCTACAAAAATGAAGACACTTCCTTCAAACTTCACAAATCGCGTTGAAGTTGAATTTAATGAGAATGCCGAACCAATAGGTGAAGGATCAATCCATTTTTCTTCTTTTTTAGACCACTTGTACGAAAGCATGTTTCAGTCACACTTAGTAATTGGAGACACCTTGACGCTAATTTTAAAGTCATTTTATGGGATTGCATTTCAGTATATTTTGTAATTTTTACCTATTTGTGTCTATTTAGCTAATATTGTTTTAGGCCGAGAAAAAAATCCAAACGTCTGGATAAAATAACAAACGTCTGAATACTTCTTCAAACATAATTTTTAGGCCGAGAAAGAATCCAGACGTCTGGATAAAATATCATATGTCTGAATACATCTTCAGCCATAATTTATTTAAGTCGAGAAAAAATCCAGACGTTTGGATAAAATATCAGTCATCTGAACACTTCTTCAAGCATAATTTTTTGCCGATAATATCCAAACGTCTGGATAAAATATCATATGTCTGATCAATATTCAGATTGATTTGTGTTTCTGAAATCAGACATCTGGATATATATATATAGACGTCTGGAAATATATCCAGACGGTTGACACACCTGTGCCAGCTATGCATGTCTTCCTTGTTGTTGAGCTAGATCCATAGATAATTAAATTACCATATCCACAATATTTTCCATTCAAGCTTTCATATATATGTGTGTGTGTGTGTGTGTGTGATTTATGAACTTTTTTTAATACAGCTAGATTTATGTTCGATGAGGAATGACAAAAGGTTCCCATATTTTGGCAAATGGGGTGTATTTTTAGGTGATCAAAATTCATGTTAGTTAATAAATTGGTCAAAGCAAAGTCCAAGGAGGAAAGACTTCAAATGAAACCGGATAATATCAAAACTATGACGGAGTGGAATGATTTTTACAGCTTGAAAACTAGTGCAGAATTTAAGGTAAACTAAGTCTAAATGGTCATCTTCATGTATGTGAATTTACTAGTCAACATATTTTTTTTTATTTCAGCAACAAAGTGAAGTCTTCAAAGCCATTAGACGCAGACAAATGCAACATACATGCAGCCGTAAAGGAATGGCATGCTTAGCTGCTGATATGGTCAGAAAATATTTTAATGTTGTGATCTTTTCGTGCCATTTATAGAGTTGTCATATGAAACGACCCGCAAATCCGTGCTATCTGAGTTGACTAAAAACACCGCACGTCCAACTCAAATTGCACAGAAATACGACTCATTATTAGAAAGAAGTTAGAGGATGAGAAATAGAAAGAAAGAAATATTAGAATAGAAGAAAACAAAGATCACAAACTCACAGCGGAACGAATAAAATATATTATATAACATAAGCTTCGAAATACAAATCTGTTTTGTACATATATACATACCATCATCAGAGTACACATAACATTTGATCCAGCGGAAGTAACTCTAAATAATTAATGTTGAAGCCTCCTGCTTCAAGCTCCTCCAAGTGTATCTGTAAAAGCCTGAAACACTTGACTGCCCGTACAAATTTGGGCACCCAAGAGTTTAGGGAAAACAAAACAAAATAAACTCTGGGTCAGTCATGGGACTAGTGTGAGTAAACTCCAACCATTTGTTTAACTTTCAAAACTCTTTTCGGGAGAAAAGATAATAGTAAGACCAGCCCACACATAAACATGGACGGGTTTTTTACCTTACTATAACCCAAAACACTTTGATACGAAAATCCAGTGATATTATAATAATGTCTACATCAAGTAAATAACCAAATAGCAGAACGCTTGCATCTCACGCTCCACATATATAGTATAAAATCAAAAACCGCATGGCGCTTATTGGAGATTGGATTTCCAACATGACAAGGTATGGAACCACCTTCCGACTGTGTATCTCTAGAGGCGAATACACCTGGGTTCAACAAGAACGTCTTGCAACCCGACCCACACATGACCGACCACTCATTTCGCTTGAGTGTATCGAATGTATATCACCAACGGTTGGACTCAAACCACCGTTTCCCGAATGGGCAGAATCGATAGATTTAGAAACAAAAGGAATTTCTCTAGATAGGTGATTATACACCCTAATGGGTGCGACCCACATAGCCATGCTGCCTGCCCGATTTTTGTCCTTTCCCGGTTGTTGAGGCCTGAGGCTACGAATACTTACCATTCATTGATAGCACAATCACTTTGAATGCCACATTGTCAGATCCGTTAATCACTAGTTGAGTTTGCACAAATATTCTGGATGTTATGCTAAGGGATAAATCCGTTGCAACCATATATATTCATACAGACCAACCCATTTGATCATTGGAAATACTCTGTCTGACATTCGTCCATTTACGTTCGTTCTGGGACTGAACAAAACCGAAGGCACTATTTCTATTTAATAGAAAAGCCCTTGCACTTTACTCCGTCTTCAATATATTCAGCATACTTGGTTTGCAACGCTTATGCCGATACGGAGTGGTTCTTCGGATAATAATCCAACCGGTCTCTCCATATTGACAACGATGGTCAAAACTTCGATAGTCTGTGATTTAACTATCGAATAAAAACAAGTGTTCATCCAAACATATCAAACAAATCACTGGGCTCTTTAATTAATATTTCATTAATTAAATCTCTTCTCCATTTCCTTATCAATATTTGTTAACCAAATATTTTCAATAATCCTCTTGCCTCTTATGCCATTTGGAAAACGTTTCCAAATATTAACTTCTTTTATTTTCTATATATTAGAAAATGTCTCTATTCGTAATTGGAAACAATTTCAATCACTTTCTCTATTCCGACTATTTTATTATACTCAGGAAATATTTACTTGTTATATTTCCAAAATTCCATCACTTGGGTTTAAAACGAGTGCTGTGTAAAGCATCGTTACAACAACCCAAATATGTTATTCAACTAATTCTTTTTCAAACACTTCTCTTCGAGACTGGATCTTGCTATTTATCCATTAAAAATGAAATCAATCAAGTTGGGGTAAAATTACCTCTCAGACCTTAACTGAAAACATCTTCAACTTCAAAACGACAAAACCACTTACCTCGAATAAACACACTATACAATCCAATTGTTCATTTTTAAAACTTGTATAAAGTTCGCTTTCTATTTCTAATTTCTGGATTTCCCTTTTTGTTTAAAATATTCTATTTTGATATTCACTTACCTATCGAATTCTATACGTCGATACAATGATTTCTAACTATCCAAATATTTTAAAAATATTCTAACTCCTTAAATTTCCGGAAAATTTTGCCATAACCTCCCCTGTATCGGGAGCATCGGGAAATTTAAAATAGCTTCCCGGTAACTTCTTATCTCAAATAGAAAAAGAAAAAGCCAAGCGGCTAGCCGATACGGCGCATAAAATCTCATATTCAATTTAAACATGTACCTTTTTGTTGGGCACACAAATTAAAATCTTCATATACTTCGTCATGTACCTGTCTAACACATGTTCACCTGTTTTCAATTCAATTCAACACTATCTAATCGTTTGAATTGAGTTTCGCCCATTTATTCTTTAAATCGGCCATTTTGCCTATTTTACTCCTTTGTTTGAACATAGCATTTTCAAACAAAATATTTAACTTGCTCATAACCAAATTTCGTTTCAATTTCAAATTCTAGTTTCCTGTTTGATTTCAAATCGAATTCGCTTATTCAAAGCCCAATATTAATTCGAAATCTCATTAACTAATTACTATTCGAATTAGTTAACTCTATTCAATAAATCAAAATCTGATTTCTGTTTCAAAAATCAACTCATTACTCCACTGGAGTTCACATATATTTTATAACTCAAATCTGGATTTTTCTAAATAGAAATTCGGATTTTATTTGTTTAAAATCCTTTTATAAAATGAAATAAACCGTTATGGTTTTTAAATAGTTCTGGCGCTGTTTTTCTAAAAATTTGATTTTGACATAACTCAAAATCTATTCGACGAAATCCAGATTTTTCTCTTCCATTAGAAAACTATTATCAAACCGGTCCTGACGTTTCTTGTTTCAAAGAGATCCGACTCTAATTGAGTCCTGTATGCTCGATTGAAGTTCGAATCGCTATTTTACGAACTGCAGCGCTACAGCGAGTTCGTTTTAATTATATTTATATATAAACCTTTAAACTTCTCTAAAATGAATTCAACTCCGTTTAACTTGATTTGAATTTTCTTGATTCAAATTCCAATCTCACTTTTGAATTCTATATTTCAAATTCCAATTCCTTTTCTATTTGATATTCAAATTCAATACTTGAATTTCTATTTCAATTCCATATTCAAATTCAATACTTGAATTCATTTGAATTCTTTTATTCAAACTCTATTTTTAAATTCCATTTGAACTTCTATATTCCAATTTTTATATTTGAAATTTATTGAAATTCAAATATTCAAACTCCTTTTTAAATTCTATATTCAAAATTCCATAGTTTAAAACCCATTTGAATTTCATATTCAAATTCCATAGATTAAATCCTATTTGAATTCAATTTGAATCTCTTATATTCAAATTTCATTTCCATTTCCATTTGAATTCTAAACTCATTTCCAACACCATTTGAATTCTAATATTCAAACTTATTTTTAACACCATTTGAATTTCTACACTCAAATCCATTTGAATTCCCTTGAATCCAAATTCCATTTCAAAACCATTTGGATTTCCTATTTTGAAATCCTATTTGAAATTCTATTTCCAATTCTACTTTGAAAATCCTATTTCAAAGTTTATTTCAAATTCTATTTTGAAATTCTACATGCAAATCTCTATTTGAATTTCTTTATTCGAATTCCTTTGAATTCAAATTTTATTTTAATTCCTTGAATTCAAACTCTATTTTTCATTCTAATTTCGTCTATTCAAATTCTATTTGAACTTCTATTTGAATTTCTAATATTCAATCTCTTTTTAAAATTCAAATATTTAAACTCCTTTTAAAATTCAAATGTTATACTCAAATTTCATTTGAGTTATATATTTAAAAATTTCATTTCACATCCTATTTTGAAATTCATTTCAAATCCCAATTTCACGCTTGTATTTCTATTTCTGAATTATCAAATGAAAATCCTTTTCTCTTCATTTATAACTTCGTTATAAAGAACTATTTATAAACTTCGTTTAAAAAGAAACTGCTTGTTTTATTTTTCAAAAACAAGTTTATATTTTTATTTCCATTTAAATTTCAAATTCTATTTAAAAATAGAATTTTTCCTTTTTAAATCTCCAATATCCTTCCACGATATTTTTTAAATATCATTACTTAAGCCCAGTGATATTTAAACACACAAAGCAACGAATTATTTATTTTTCTAACACATCATATATAACAATATATATGCAAACAAATAAACAAACAGATAATATATTTTTGAGGAATCCAGTTGGATTCCTCCAACCTGTTTCCTGCATCCACAGATGTTAGCACATAAATAATACCCATTCTGCTTCGTGGCAGAATATCGCGGTATAGAAGGCCATCCACTAATCATAGCGTGGGGCGTATAGGGTAATCATCCGCTATGAAACTGCGGGCATCCGCTAATGAGACTGCGGGAATCCAACCAATCAATCAACCCAATATATATATAACAGCCTAAATAACTAATATATATAAAGCAAGCAGAAAAATCCAAACAAGCAACAACAATTAATTTTTAACGAAATAAAAATAATTATAAAAAAAAGGTGAGTGAGATTTACTCACCGGGAATTTCTTTGCGGAATATCTTGTTGAATTCCAAATTGTTGCGGCTATGAACTTCTCGAGTTATCTCAAATAATTTTTATTTCCACCTATGATTAATCAAATCCCTATCCATCAATTTGAATTATTTAAATAAATTACCTTAGACGAATTAACTAATTATAATTAAATTAAACATTTCTAATCAATTTATTATTTATTCTATGAAGTTTTAAATCTCAAAAATAAAAGAAAATTACCTTAATTTCAAATATTTCATCAGTCCAACTATTTCTGATCATCTTTCAACAGCAGTATAGCACCACCACCCCCCGACCATTTATGTTTCATAAAAATTACGGTTCGAACTTCCTCCTTTCTGGGCTGTAACCTTGGCACTGTCGCGATTCATCTCCAATGATCGGAGATTGCCAATCCCATCTCAGGTGCTTTCCCTCACCTCGGTTTGTTCCCTCCATCACTGCGGCAACAAAACATCCAAGAATCAAAGACCGAAGCCTCTATATCCCAAGAACACAGTTCGAACTACCATATTCCCAAATCGTACTCGACTTCTCCCCTCCAACAATACATCGCACCATTCGAAGACTGATGCTAGCGTCGCCCTAATCTGCTAGCGCTCCAGACGTATTAGAGAACTCTGTGGCTTTCGAATCGAAGTCCCCTTATTTGCAAGCATCTCTGGCTCATCGCCGAGCTTCGGCTGTTCCGATTTCCAATTGCCCTCTTCCTTTCTTTCGTTTTTTTTTTATTAAATCGGTGACTTCGATTTACTGGAAAAAGGATGGAAGAAAGGGGCTGAAATGTTGGATTCGATAAATGAAAACAAACGAAGGGGAGGGCTCATTTTATAGAGTGAACGGTGGGAGACAAGGAGTACAAGGCCATTAAATCTTTGCCTCCCTTGATATCGTAAGTGGAAGACAGTATTGTTGGCTCGAGGAGAGTATAGGATGCGCGATTTTTATTTAGGTCTGCGTTTGGTACAAAATTTAGGTCGGCCCTGGTATAGTCTTAGGGTGGCTCGAACTGATGCGAATTAATTTTTTTGATTTGATTTTGATTTTAAATAAATACTAAACTATATCGTGGTCCTTTAATTTAAAACCCCGAACCACAATTTCAGCAAAACAACTGATGTTCCCAGCATTATTCACTATTCTGAATTCAACGAAACTGATTATATAATTTAATTTGAATGTAATATAAAATAACCATTTTAAATCAATATAATATAATTTAAATTTAAACAAATGAATTCTTCGATAATAAATTATTATTTGTTATCGTTTAAATTCAAATAAAACTTCATATAAATCAATTTGACTCCATTTCAAATTTAATTACTTAAGATCCTCATATTACGATAGTTATGTCGATAATTCAATATAAAAATTGATTATATTATCAGCTCAATATTTAAAACGATATTAAATATTCAAAATAAATCGACCAGAAAAATCTGGGTCGTTACATCATAAATTAATTTATTCAAGTTTTTATTACCGCGTAGAAAAACGAGAGTCCAGATCCCTCTTCTATTAGTTGACCTGATGTTTGGATTAAATCTCACCCTCGAAAAAACGATGAGCCGACGAGCTCGGCTGTTGAAGAAACTATTGTAAGTGATTTCATTTTAAATTGACATATTACAAATGATTTTAGGATGTGATAATGTTGAAGGTTACAATGTATGTTGTCCTTTATAGGAGAAGATTAAAATGTTTAACGCTCAATCACAAGCTACCACGGCAACTTCTGTGAGAGAAGATGCTCTTTTAGTAGTGCTGGGAAACGATAGACTAGGAGATTAAGAGGAATGGGAAGACGTATGACCCACACCAAGTTTGTTTTGTCACAAGCTAATCAAAAACAAACAATGCAACTTCAAAACAGAGTTGCGGATTTGGAGAAGATGGTTCAAATGCTAGTATCACAAACCAGGTATTTCTAAAACGAATGGCAAGAAATTGTATGTAGCTATTAGTTATTTTCATTCTATGAGTTTAGAAGTGTAGTGAATCATTGAAAAAACTCTTTGTTGAGTAACGACTACATAAATAATTCATAATAAAATTTAAGTTGTCATATAAACCAAAGGATAAAACAAAGATACTGAAATTGCATAAACTCTTTGTTAAGTACATGCAGCAGTTTCAAACTTCACTTTTTGCAAAGTCAAAAGATTAAATAAAGAAACTGTAATTGTAGTTTGAATAGTCACAAACCAGGCTTGACACTGCTGCATGTACAGGCTTGACACTGCTGCATGCACAAATGGTTTCTATATTGTGGTATGCTCAAAAGGTGAATCAATGAATCATGGCTATATGCCAAAACATAAAAAGTTGGACTACGTTCATAAAAGATGACTCAATATATACACACACGCGCACACACACACGTGTTACCTTATCTAAAACTTATCAAAATGAGCTGCATGTACACGTGGTTCCTTATCAAAAATGAGTTGAGTCTTTCATCCCTATCTAAAACTTATCATAAGAGTTACTTCTTTCATCCACACACACACACAAATATATATATATATATATATATATATATATATATATATATATATATATATATTCATGTGCTTGTCTTTACCATACTTTAAAATTTATGATAGACCACACACATAGTAACTTAAAGACACAGTCCTATTGTCTTTAAGTTACTTCTTTCCTCTTATCTAAGCCTGATTACCAGGTCAGTCATGAAGCAGTGATGTCATGCTTGCATCTATTGGGAGAAAGCCATGCCGCTTTGGTTAATTGAAGCCATGCTGCCTTGGTTAATGTTAGTGTTGTCATGAGGTTATTTTCAAATCCATATCGGCGGGTGTTTAGTATCTTAAAGATACTAAGCACCTCGTTGAAGTGGTTCTGAAATAAACTTTGTGGAAGCAATACTTAACATATTAAAGTCCAGTGTTGTCATGAGGTTATTTTCAGATCCGTGTGGGGGGGTGTTCAGTATCTTAAAGATACCCAATAGCTCATCCAGATGGTTCTAAAAATAAACTTTGTGGCAGCACTACTTAACATATTAAGGGGCTACACTGCTATCATATATCGATGTGTACTTAACATATTTGTGTATCTCGTCTCCAATATATCGTTGTGTCCAATATATTGTTTGTTTTAATATTGATCAAGTTGTCCAATATATCATTGTGTTCTACATGTATATCAATTTGTCCAATATATTGTTTGTTATGATATTGAATGCTTCTATAGACGTTTTTTTAGGCCAAAAGAAAAATCCAGACATCTGGATAAAATATCTAGACGTCTCAATGCATCATCAAGCACATTTTTTTAGGTCAAGAAAAAATCTAGACGTCTGGATAAAATATCCAGACGTCTGAGTGCTTCTTCAGGCATATTTTTTAGGCCGAGAAAAATTCCAAATGTCTAAATGCCTCTTCAGACATATTTTTTTAGGCCGAGAAAAATTCCAAACATTTGGATAATATATCCAGATGTCTAAATACTTCTTCAGGCATATTTTTTAAGCCAAAAAAAAAATTCAGACATTTGGATAAAATATCATACGTCTGATCGTTATTCAGATGGTTTTCTGATTCTGATATCAGACATCTGACAATATATCCAGATGTCTGACACATCCAAATCAGTTGTGCATGTCTTCCTTGTTGTCGAGCTGTTTAATGCTTTATGTTGAATAAATATAGAATATTTTTCTTTGAGTGGCATGTATACCACATTATTCAAAAATAATAACCGAGTACGTCATCCATATATAATTAAAGTACCATATCCACAATACACAACAAACTAACATCATCAAGTTATCACAAGCATAGCATACATCAAAGTCACAATCAAAACACAACCATGTCACAAAATAGAGTTTAATATATACATAATTTTTCATAATTTGTAAATTAAGCGTCGGCGCCTTTAGGTTCGATTCTCGCTTCTTTTGGGTTGCTTTATCCTCTTTTTCTTCCACTATTTCCTCCTTGTCATCATATTTCTTTGAATCTTCTTTTCCTTAGGTTCGATTCTTGCTTCTTTTGAGTCGCCTTCCGCTCTTTTTCTTCCACTATCTCCTCATTGTCATCGGATTTTTTTGGATCTTCTTTTTTCTGTAGGTTCGATTCTCGCTTCTTTTGGGTCGCTATCCGCCTCGTCTTCTTCCACTTTCACCTCCTTATCACTAAATTTATTTGAATATTTTTTTTCTTTAGAAAGTTCTTTCTAGTGAAAAGGTTGGAGAAGGTGGAGGTGGCGCAGTCCGTGGTCGAGTACATTGTAAAACTTCGGTGAGTGACCGTGCTACAACACTCATTGTTTTCTCAACTGTTGTGAAACGAGACACTAGTGTAAATTCCATATTTGCAATACAATTCCCCAAGGCAAATTGATTTTGATACAATATTTGTTGATTATGAATGACGACTTGACGAATTGATTTGTTTGGAAGAATTTGCGCCTTGGGAGAAGTCATACCTTCAAATGTTTGATATTGAAAAGCTTATTGGGAGAAAGATTCCAACATATCCTGAATATGCTCTTGATGATGCTCTTGCGGAGGAACTTGTTAACCTTGATGTTTATCTCTCCATTTGTTGAGAATGCAAAATGTTGGTGCTTCTTGCATGAGATGCATCAAGGAAAAGAAAATTTTAGCCGCTTTCTTAACTGAAATTTCCTCAAACATTGATAAATAAGTCAGAACTTCTTTTGCCTTTAATAATCTCATAATAAACGGAGCATAAATAATTGATTGTCGAGACCTACTCCCAAATTCTTTTAGTTCACCAGAGATAAATTAAGCCCAGTTAATTTGAATAACAACAAATATAGCATATAAGGCTCTATGCTCTAGATCAAGTATTTTATCATGACTTCCAAGATGAGGAAACACTGTATTTATAAGAACTCAGGCAAGAAATCTCGCTCTTGGTCTTAAATATTTAGTAGAAAATTGAGGCATGACATCTTTCCAAATTTGATGAGTAATGTTATCCCATGGCTTATAACGCATATCGGGAATATCATTGATATTCTTCCCGGTGTTAGAGCATTGCAATATATCTCCTATGTCCTGAGCTGTGAATCTAACTGTAACCCCGCAAACACTTGACCAAACCCAATCGTTTTCTACTTGAGGATTCCGCAAAACAAGTACTATCTAAGTTCGCATAGAATAGAAATATGGATAGTTGGTCAATGTGTAATTAATTAGAAGAGAATGAGACCACTGATACAAGACCAGCATCCTAGCATAACCTATTTCATTTGTACAAAGGAAAATCAATGAGATTGTAGAACGGAGCAGTATGTAGAATTTTCTTCTGGATCAATCCACATTTTTTTATTGCTAAGGGTGCTTTGTTCATCCACCCGTCGATTCGTGATTGTGAAGCTAGTCGGGGTGTTCCTTCAGTAGTTTATGGAGGATTTGATGATTCTTCATTTTTCCTCTTTCGTTTTGATGAAGATATTTTTAGGAGCCATGATTTGGACCGAATTTGTGATTTTAGGGTTACATAATTTTCGATTTGATCGGTGAAATGGAATATTGAGGAATGAAAGGTTGCGGTTATTATTATATAAAAAACCGACATTTTATAATTCAAACGTCTGATTTAGGGTAAGAATCAACCCGAGGAAGTTTTTAGACGTCAGATCTATAATTCAGACGTCTATCTAGGAAACTTAGTGAATTCCTGAAATCTTTTTCAGATGTTTGGGCATAGTTTCAGATGTCTGTTTTAGATGATTTTTAAACTCGTGTATATTTTCAGATGCTTGCTAATTTTTACAGATGTCTGATTTTAGTTTTCCTATATTTATTTTAACCTTGTCACTTTTCAAACGTCTCCTTTGTTAATTCAGGCATCTGTTTTTTTAGTTTTTTCAGACCTCCCCTTCACTTGCATAATTGTTTACATAATTGCATCACGATCACCACCAATTAATGATTACTTGCATGACTGTTTATCAGGTTAAAGGAAGCTGCAGAGATGAGAATCCATCTCAAGTGGTACAAATTATTTATATTATTGTTGCCATAAAAATTGAATTTCTTTTGATTTAATATGTATTATGAATGATTTTGACTAAATGTAGAATAATTATGACCAACCAAACGCCAGATGTATTTTGTTGGATTGGACTAGGATGGACGAAATAGTTGATGAAGGAAGAGTTCTTTTAACTAACCCAAAAGAGCTCTTATATAATATTCCTCTTGGACAGAATGCCATGAAAATTTTGATAGAATTCCCAAAGAAATTGGAGGCTTATTTATGGAGATATACTTAAGGGATGATCTCATATATTGGAGAATCTAAGGATGAGATAGTAGCATGGCCACCTGACAGAGTTGTACGCCACACTACGATAGTCTCTGAAAATGATGATAATGTTGTATACTTAATTCTTTATGCACTCATTAGCTCTATGATTTAATATAAAAATCTGATAATTTTTTTCTAGAGTAAAACTAGTAGTACAAATAAGAAATGCAAGTTTATGATTGGGTTGAAAGCAAAGAATTGGTTATCAAGGGTGGTTGTACTCTACTGATCCAAATTAGCTCGTGAATAATATTCCACTTGGACAGTCTACTGTGTTTGTTTTGATTGATACGCCAAAAAATCAGATGCATTCTTAGGGAGACCACCATTTGGTATGACATATGTTGGAGAAGCTATTGGTTGCAAAGTAGTTTGGCGGAAAAAAATGTGGTTATTGAGGCTATTAATGCTACGACATCTGCTTATACACCAAACATTGTATCACATTCAGCGGTAATGTGTAGTTTATGTATTTAATTTATAAAAATATGCATATACCTTGACATTGTTTTATTATTAGAATCACTTCTATTTTTTAGAAAAAATATTTAAATAGTTTCGTATATTGCATGATAGAGCACTAGTTTCAAATCAAACATTAAATGCAAGCTGATTGGTGTTCATGCAGTGAAAGAAGTTGTTACTGAAGGACGCATGTCTTCGACTGACCGAAATGCGATGGTTCATTTTGTTTGTTTGGGAGAAGGTGCTGTTAAAGTTTGGTTTGATGTTATTAAATTTCCAAATGCACCTTTACGAAGACCTACATTTGAGTTTGAGTTTATTGAAGATGCAATTGGTTCTACTATAGCTTGGCCTTCTGCAAATCTCACCGCAGAACCATCTTCAAGTAAGTATGACTTATACTTCTCTTTACATATCGTCAATATGAATGATGAAAATGCTCCTTATTATGATTATTTTAATAGAATTTTACTTTAAGGAAGTATCATGTATACTTCTTTTTACTTCAAGTAAGTATGATTTCCCTTTTCACCTCTTAAAACTGAATATTTAAATTTCGTTTAGCTAGATAAAACTGACAAAAATAGAAGATACAGTGTTCTTGTTACTTCAAACATTTTGATCTTATACAAATTTTCTCTTTTGCAATTTGGTCTTACTAAGCCGTACACATATTTGTTGACACAAGAAATGTTGTGAAGTTTAGGATGCTGTTTGGAAAAAAAATATGTTGCGTGTGCATGGAACTGAACCATGCACCTGCTTCAAGTAGTATAAGCACTACGACTAGTCAAGCAAGCCAATATTGGAAATGTTATATTTATTCCGAATTCAACAACAAAATGACTTGACCGCACTTAACCTCATTGTAATACCCCAAGTCCATTAATATCACTCTCAAAGGGGATGCATTAACTTTCATGGAGTATTATTGGTGAATAGAACAGAATATAACAAGATAGATACATATATTGGTGCTTGAAAATTTTCAAAATAACATTTATTGCAGCGGAGAAATAGTTTGATTACAACAACTTCATAAACCAACAGAAAAAACAAGTACACTTAGTAACCATCTTGACAAATTGTTTTCTGAGTACATAAAATAAAAAGCATAACCCCAACACAAGTAGCCATAAAAGAGATGAGCTGAACTTTACTTTCAGTAATCCAAGCACTTCCAAAAGAGAGAGAAAGAGATCCAAGATCAAGCTCCATTAGTACTAGTCCCACACTGAGAACTTGGGGGGGAGGAAGAAAAGAGGCGAAAACGAAGGGGGTCAGACATAAAGTCTGGCGAGTATAATAACTTTAACAATATAATTATTAAAGTAACTAGGATAAGATATAAACTGGAAAAATAAGTTATGACCGTGAAACAAGTGGTTATGACAAAGCAAACAAGAGGAATATTCTGGCATTAATCTCGTTTCTAATCACTATAGGATAATTACTATATTGCACCATTACTAGTCACCCTAAAAGTTGATCCCGCCTACAGAACATAATAATGATAATGGTAGTTTCGTGTACTCCTAGCTGCCTTCATAGGTGTCGTCTGCCCCTATCTCCACTAGTTATACCACTACCCCCATGTGATCGGCTCCCTAACTCGTAGATACCCGTGCTGGTCCCAAAGTGGGGTGTATCACTCCCCAAAGTGGCAACCCGATACCATTAAAAATGCACGGCTTATATCTACACGATGCAACAACGTCTTACCTACCAGCCCGGGCCCATGCACGCACATGACCCCGTTGGACTTGTGTTGCCACCACTAACCCGTCTTGACCTCTTACAATCAAACCCAGTAAGCGTGTCCCGTCCTCGACTTGGGTCGAGCTCACAAAGATACTTAATGCGTTACTAGTTTGATAAGGGGCCCTATGCCTGACACAAGCTTTCCACCTATGCTTGGTCCCCACTAAGGTTTCCCACTTAACCCCATTCTTATTCATGTCTTCTTACATGTTTCAACTTGGTTAAGTGTTTCTAATCATATTTCACAAGCCACCCAAGGCCACCCACTTAACCTCCATGTCCCACCACATGTTTATCTGGTTAAGTGTTACTTAATTCATTAGAACCGTAACCTTGTAAAGACCTCCCACATTAGACTACCGTTTGCGGTTGCTGGATTTGCCGGACGGGTCTGGGCAGCCTTATACCGCAAACGAGCCTAACCTCATGTCTTTGCAATTGTTGCGCATTTAATTCGTGCCTTTGACCTCTCACATTAGACTACCGTTTGTGGTTGCTGGATTTGTCGGGCGGGTCCGGGCAGTCTTATACCACAAACGAGTCTAACCATGTGTCTTAGGCGGTTAATTATTACACATAATTATTTATCCCCAAATTGGATTAATATCCCTATTCAAACTTGTCAATAAATTCCAAATTTATTTATGTCCATAATTGTCACCTAAATTATGTTCATAATTTCAGGTATATAATTTATACCAATTAATATCTCAAATTAATTATATGCCTTTTAAGGCCATTTTATGCCAATTCACAATTATGTATATTCAATATTTTCCCATTGTCCCCACGTTATTCGTACGTTTTAATATGACATATGTTAGACTCGCAAATAGTCTAACTTATAAAAGAAAAGCAACATCACAACATAAAACAGATCTAAGAATCATGACATAAGTTTTCATAGCCAATAACTTGCATATATGGATATGGTTTTCCTATGAATTTCATTCAAACTAGCATATGATTCACATGCAAAACTAGCATAGGTAATGGGCATAAATTTGCATAATTATGTATTGTCATGGATCAAAATATAGATCTAAACATAAAGACGTGAACTTGCATATGGATCTAAACATAAAGATGTGAACTTGCATATGGATCTAAACTTGTAAATTAGTGCCACATGTTTAAATATAAACTAGCATATGTATTCACATGATTTCACATATGAACTTGTGTATAATCCACCAACAGACTTGCATAAGATTCACATATGTTTTAACATCCCAAACTTGCATAAAATTCATAAATTAGCATATGATTTAACATCCCAAACTTGCATAAAATTCATAAATTAGCATATGATTTAACATCCCAAACTTGCATATGATTCATATAAATATGTTTTAACATCCAAACTTGCATAAGATAAATCCAGTTAATCACGTACAATTTAACATATGAAACAGATCCACAATAACAAAGCATCAATGATAACATCACATGATTCAAAATCATATTCTCATAATCCCAATTACAACTTATCACAATTAAATTATTTAATTATTTTGTGAAAGATATTACACTCACAAACAAAAGAATAGTCTTGTCTTTCTGGGATCTGTATTCTGAAATTGAATCGCTCGCCTTTGATGTAGACTAATTGTTATTTAGATTAGATTAGATTTGATTTTGATTCTTGCTTCTATCTTGTTTTTGAGTTGAAAGAGAATGGCGACTACTCTAGGTTCTCCTTTGACGGCATGGCGGCTCTTGGTATGAATTAGTGTGATTTTAGGTTGAGAGTTGGATTGCTTATATAGAGTTTAAATTAATTTAGAGTCGTCAGATTAACCCTAGAAGCAATCAAGACCATCCAGTCAAGATAGGATAACACCTCAGCCCTAATGACTCAGCAATGACTCACGTTCGGATCAGAACACTCCAGAAATCTGTGCAGGTCTTTAGCCTAACAAGGGCGCACTTGGCAGGTGCGCCAGTGCATTTTTGTACTGGCGCACTTGTGAAGTGCGCCAGCGCATTCTGGTCGACTTCCGGTTTTTTCTGCCTAACTTCATTCGTCCATATCTCCTTCATACGGTGTCCGTTTTACGCAAACTTGGACTCTATCTCAAGCAGAATTCCAAGACGAACGCAATGGCATAACCTGTTTCCCTTAATTCTCCCATTTGAAATTAGGTATTCTTAGATTCATTAATTTTATATTCACAAAAAAATCAGGGTGTTACATTCTCCCCTCCTTAAAGGATTTCGCCCCTGAAATCTCAAAGTTAAGGAGAATGTATATCCTAACATCCAATCATCCATTAATTTAAATATACACACTCATTTATATGCAATATGAAAGTGATTGAGCCGATCTAGTGCCTAAAGTGTGTGTACATGCATCCACGAGCAACCACTAGCAACCATTTGCAACCACTCGCAACCATCAATCATAACATGTTTCAAAAACATGTTTACATCCATCGGTTTCTACCTAAGGATAAAGAATAGTACTGAGGTGGTATACTTGAAAGATAAACATGAATAAACTTATGGAAAAAGAGATCAAGGAGGTACCCTCAAAAAGAAAAGGGTCGGCTGCGCGTATTTTCCTCTCAGTTTCCCAAGTCGCGTCTTCCTCAGCATCACTCCATTGAACTTTAACAAGCTTGATTTCATGGTTGCATAGCTTTTTGACTTCCGTACCCAAGATACGAGTTGGAACTCTTCTCACAGTCGCTTCTCGTTCCACTTCTACTTCCTCTAGTATATTCGGCTCCACCACTTCCGCAAATTCATGTAAGCACTTTCGTAGTTGAGAAACATGAAAAACATTATGAACTCCAGCCAGTCTCTCGAGTAGCTCTACTCTGTAAGCCATCGTCCCAATCCTTTCAATGATAGGAAATGGACCTACAAATTTTGGTGCTAACTTTCCTACGGACCCAAAGCAAATGACATTCCTCAAAGGAGATACTTTAAGCAACACCCTATATCCAACCTTAAACTCAAGGTCGGTCCTTCTTTTGTCTACGTAGGACTTCTGTCTATCTTGTGCAACCTTCATCCGTCTTCTTATCAAATCCACATTTTCTGAGGTCTCTCTAATCATGTCTGGCCTAAGTACGAGCTTGTCTGTAGACTCCCACCAACAAGTTGGTGATCGGCACGGTCTTCCATATAAAGCTTTGAAGGGCGCCATTCCTATGGTGGCTTGGTAGCTATTGTTGTAGGAAAATTCCATCAAAGGAAGATGATCCTCTCATGTCCCTCCAAAGTCAAGAATGCACAATCTCAAGAGGTCTTCTAATACCCTGTTCACCCTTTCCGTCTGACCATCGGTTTGGGGGTGATAGGCCGTGCATAAGAATAATTGGTTGCCTACTGCTTCTTGCAAACTTTTCCAAAACTCGCTCGTAAAGATGGATCTCAATCGCTCATTATGGTGGAGCGTATCCCATGGAGTCGAACTATTTCTTTGAGATAAATGGATGCTAGGACGAGGCAGTCCTTCTACTTTTAACATGTATAAAGTGAGCGCTTCTAGTGAGCCTGCCCACTATTACCCAAATACCGGTATTGCCCCTTCTTGACCTAGGCAACCCATCAACAAAGTCCATTGAAATGCTATCCCACTTCCACTGTGGGACCTCGAGAGGATGAAGCAGACCACCGGGCTTCTTCTGGTCCGCTTTGACTTGCTGGCATATCAAACACTTAGCGACGAACTCAACTACATCACTCTGCATGCCATTCCAAAAGAAAAACCTTTTTATATCTTTATGCATCTTTTCTCCGCCTGGGTGTATGGTCAGTTTAGAATGGTGCTCCTCCTCGAGAACCGTCTTAACTAAATCCCTTACTTATGGGATGCATAACCTTCCGTCCCGTCTCAACCAACCCCTATCATCGATGGAGTAGCTATTGAGGTGAGTAGAAGCCTCACCCCTAACTAGCTTTTCCATCCCATCAACTAGCTGAGGGTCTTTTCGTTACGCGGTTCCTATTGAGTCCAAAAGAGTAGGCCGCACCTCTAGTGATGCTAACAGGCCAGGCACAATTTCAGAGGAGGGTCTAAAATTAAAGTTTGCTATAAACTCTAAGCTTTGCCTTTCTACAAAGAGAGGACTCAAGGTCAGCTTCTTCCTACTTAAGGCATCTGCTACCACATTGCCTTTGCCTGGGGTATAGGAAATCTCAAAATCATAAGAGGCCAAAAATTCCATCCACCTTTGCTATCTTTAGTTAAGATCTTTCTGCAAGAAAAGGTACTTCAACGATTTATGGTCAGTATATAATTCAAATTTCTCACCTAGGAGATAATGGCGCTAAGACTTAAGCGCAAAGGCGATGGCAGCCAACTCTAGATCGTGGGTTGGGTAGTTTTTCTCATGTACTTTCAACTGTCTGCCTCCATAAGCTACTACCTTCCCATCTTGCATCAAGACAGCACCTAGTCCCGTACCACATGCATCCGTGTATACGGTAAACATCTTGCTCCCATCCGACAATGTTAGAACTGGGGCTGTTGTTAGAGCTCTTTTCAAATGTTGGAAAGCATTATCGCAATCCAAATCCCAAGCAAAAGTTAGGTTCTTCTTCGTTAATCTTGTGAATAGGGCCGAGATTTTAGCAAAGTCTTTAATGGATTTTCGGTAAAAGCACGCTAGCTCGAGAAAGCTTCGGACTTCGGTTGCATCCCGTGGGACCTTCCAATCTTGTACCGCAACTACTTTTGCGGGGTCCACGGCTAACCCCTCTTTGGACACCACATGTCCAAAAAATCTCACTTCTTCTCTCCAGAAATGGCATTTGGAGAACTTGGCCTTCAGCTGATGTGTACGAAGAGTATCCATGACTTCCCTTAAATGCAAAGCATGCTCTTCTTCATTCTTCGAGAAGATCAAAATGTCGTCTATGAAGACCATCGCAAACTTATTAAGGAATTCTCTAAACACCCTACTCATCAAGTCAACGAAGTAAGCGGGTGCGTTTATCAAGCCAAAAGGCATGACAAGCCATTGGAAGAAACCATTTGGGGTTCTGAACGCGGTCTTATCAATGTTGTCTTCAGCCACTCTTAGCCGATGGAACCCGGTAGCCAAATCTAGTTGGGAGAAAACAGATGCACCTACAAGCTAATCAAACAAGTCATCTATTCTAGGAAGTGGGTGCCTATTCTTCTTGGTCAGCTTGTTTAGCTCCCTATAATCAACGCATAGGCAAAGTGAACCATCCGCTTTGGTTGCGAATACTACTGGAGCACACCATTCAGAAATACTCCGCCTTATAAACCACTTTTTGAGAAGCTCTTTGACTTGCTTACTGAGCTCCTTTCTCTCCCTAGGAGCCATATGTCTAACGGGTAGAGCTACGGGTTTTGCATTATCGGCAAGATATATGCGGAAGTCTATCTCCCGCTTTGGAGGTAAGCCCTTCACCTCTTCAAATACATCTTTGTATTCACGGACTACTCTAACAGACTGCGAGTTTTTAACAGAGGCATCAAGAGATTCTAGGTAACTAAGCATAACAGAATGTATGGGGTTACAAGAGATTTCGAGAGTGTTGCCAAGGCGAGTCATAAGTCTAACCACTCTCTTTTCACAATCGAGGATGACACCATTACTGGATAACCAATCCATGCCTAGAATCAATCCATAGCCCGTGAAGCCAAGAACGAAGGCGTTGCATTCAAACTCAACGCTCAAAATAGACACTCTCAAATCCCGACAAATCATTGAAAGATGAGCCGAACCGCAAATAGGATTTGAGACTACTATGGGATCTGTAACTAGACTAGTATTTAGGTGCAGTGTTTCAACTAATGAAGCAGAAACAAACGAGTGTGAAGCGCCAGAATCAAATAAAGTACGAACAGGATGATCAAACAGAAAAACCAAACTTTCAACAGAAATGTCTCTACCTCTTTCCTGTCCTGGTGCCACGAGAGCCTGAATCTGCCCTCTTGCCTGTCCTGGCGCCATGAGAGCCTGAATCTGCCCTCCAAAAGTGGACCCTGTTCTTTGCCCTTGCCCCTGTTTCCTTGGGTAGTCTTTGACTAGATGTCCTGCCTATCCACAGTGGAAACAGCCGGTCTACTTCTTCTTCCTACAGTCCTTGCTCAGATGGCCTGGTGTTCCACAATTAAAGCACTTTTTCTTTCCTTTGCTATTGTTGTTCTTCCTGCCTTTCTTATTTTGCTGTTGTGGTTTCTTTTGGTCCCCTTGCTTCTCTGGTGCCTTATTAGCATTAGCACCTTTCTCTGCTTCATGCATAAGCGCCATGTCAACCAGTTTCTCAAAGGTAGCCCCCATCGGAATGTGGGTCATAGCCAACCCATGTAGCGGCTCATTCAAACCTTTAACGAACCTTAGGGCCTTCTTCTCAGCTGTGTTTACCAATTCCAAGCCAAATCTCGCCAACTGATTGAACTTATTAACGTACTCCTTTACTGACAAATTTCCTTGCTTCAATGCTAAGAACCTTCTTCTGCTCGTAAGAGAAATTTCATCTCGAACCTATGCCTGAAATCCATTCATGTCTCCACTGGATGCTCTCCATTCGTGACCTCCCACCAAAACGAGGCTTCGTCCTTCATTAACCAAGCGGCCAATTGGACCTTCCTTCCATCTTCTGTCTCGAAAATACCAAATAGATCTTCCACCTCCTTAAGCCAATTTCGGGCTTCAACAAACGTCTCTGATCCGTGAAAAGGTTTTCCGCCCATTGCTCGAAAGTCCTTGCATGTCTTTGTAAAAGTATCAACACGGGGAGGGGGAGGGGGAGTAGCTACTGTAGCTGGGGAAGGAGGGATGTCTGTTGGGCCTGCGGCGGTGGCCCTAGCCTCCAGATACCTTCTGAACCAGGTTGGTATCGGTATTCCCTCGGGTATCTCGGGTAACCCAGACATGCTGAAAAGAAAATGAAGAGATTCAAAACGGAGAATTCGAAAGAAAGATATATGGCTCTTGGGGGTTATGTTTTTAAAACAAACTTTTCTCTTGAAAATACTCTCCTTAAAACATACTTTTGAAAGTATTTCTTTATAAAAGGCTTTTGAAAAACAGTTTTTCAAAATCTCTTATCTGTTAACCTTCAGCTCTGATACCACATGTAATACCCCAAGTCCATTAATGTCACTCTCAAAGGGAATGCATTAACTTTCATGGAGTATTATTGGTGAATAGAACAGAATATAACAAGACAAATACATATATTGGTACTTGAAAATTTTCAAAATAACATTTATTGCAGCGGAGAAATAGTTTGATTACAACAACTTCATAAACCAACAGAAAAACCAAGTACACTTAGTAACCATCTTGACAAATTTTTTTCTGAGTACATAAAATAAAAGCATAACCACAACACAAGTAGCCATAAAAGATATGAGCTGAACTTTACTTTCAACAATCCAAGCACTTCCAAAAGAGAGAGAAAGACATCCAAGATCAAGCTCTACTAGTACTAGTCCCACCCTGAGAACCTGGGGGAGGAAGAAAAGAGGCGAAAACGAAGGGGGTCATACATAAAGTCTGGCGAGAATAATAACTTTAACAATATAATTATTAAAGTAACTAGAATAAGGTATAAACTGGAAAAACAATATATGATCGTGAAATAAGTGGGCATGACAAAGCAAACAAGAGGAATATTCTGACATTAATCTCGTTCCTAATCACTATAGGATAATTACTATATTGCACCATTACTAGTCACCCTAAAAGTTATCCCGTCTACAGAACATAATAATGATAATGGTAGTTTCGTGTACTCCTAGCTGCCTTCATAGGTGTCATCTGCCCCTATCTCCTCTAGTTGTACCCACTACCCCCATGTGATCGGCTTCCTAACTCGTAGATACCCGTGCTAGTCCCAAAGTGGGGTGTATGACTCCCCAAAGTGGCAACCCAATACCATTAAAGACGCACGGCTTATATCTACACGATGCAACAACATCTTACCTACCAGCACGGGCCCACGCACGCACATGACCCCGTTAGACTTGCGTTGCCACCGCTTACCCGTCTTGACCTCTTACAATCAAACCCAGTAAGCGTGTCCCGTCCTCGTGTAACACTCCGAATTTTCTGAGAATATTACAATTAACAAATTCAAGAGCACTTAATTTTTAGAAGAAGAATTAAGTGAAATGGGTTGCGCTATTACGTTCGTCTCAAAATTTTGGTCAAGATAGACGTTTGGTTTGCATAAAATGGGTACCTTATGAAGAAGTTATTAGCCTCGAAGTTTGTGTGCATAAGAAATATATATATATATAAAAATTAAATAAATAAATATGCAAAAAAGTTCAAAACAGCGAATCGGGAGGGGGAATAACCGAACCGGCCCATTTTTGGGGTCGACCCAAGTCCCGCTGGGTCGACTATGGGTTGATTCAGGGTGTTTGGCTGTCAACCTGTGGGCCGATTCGCTCTAAGGCAGATGTGGCATCTGATTGGTTTTGATGGACTCCTTGCAGAGTCATTAAGGCTGATGTGACTATTCTATCTTGTTTGAAAGGCTTTGATTTGCTCTAGGTTAATCTGACGGTTCCTATTAAATCAAACTTCTATATAAGCAACCTAAATCTAAACCCTAAGCCACACAAAAATATTCCTAGAGCCGTCATGCCGTGAATGGTGAACCTAGAATTACCGTCATCGCTTTCAACTCAAAGGCAGGATAGAAGCTACATCAAAATCAAAACTAATCTAATTCAAGTAAGAGAACTCAACGATCTACATCAAAGGCGAGCAATTCAGTTTCAGAATACAGATCCCTGAAATCAAGTTTTTCCTTTTGATTGTAAGCGTAGTTATCTTTCAGATGTGAATAAATTAAAGACATGATTTGTGACGACACGGAATTTCGCTCGATCCGAATCAGTCGTTAAACCGATCTAGACCGTTCGAAACCCCTGATCGTTTGAGAACAGGACAAAACAGAACACAAACGGAAGAACATTTCATTGTTATTACAACAATCTCATCAGATACAAGAATATACAGAGTATAACTGAATAAATTACATTCGATAAATATCAGAGATTACAATAAATTACATAGCAGCGGAAAATAATACAAAGCACAACTGAAGGTGATATACGGATACAGAGCTTTCCGGATATCATTCCAGCTGTAAATCAGGATCCTGTTAATATAAATCTGCAAAACCAAAACTACTAGCTGCCCGTGCGGAAAATATGGGCACCCAGAGTTTAGGTTAAAACAATAAACTCCAGGTCAGTCATGTGACTGGTGTGAGAACTAAAACAGTTATTTAAAACTTTACTTTAAAAGAGAGTAATTCAAGGGACCACGCCGTATAACACGGAACGGGTTTCCTCCCAAGAATACCAGTGCATAGAATAAACAGCGCAATGCTTTTTCAAAAAATGAAGCTATTATAAGACCCAGGTCCCATCACACAATGCAACGCAAGCCGGAGGATAGGGTTTTCCCTTATAATAGCCAAACATGCTTGGTACGTTTAAAACAAATCATTTGATACTATAATAAGTGTATAGTGTCAAAACAATTTCAATCATAAATATAAATCATAGACGGCATAGCATCCCATGCTACTATGTCGCCATACTAGGCTCTACAATTAACACCGCGATAAACGTATTGGAAATTGGATTCCGTCATGAGTCGAGGAAAGGGGCAAGCTCCTCTCCGCGTTCGAAACACTCTAGCAAATGTCTCAGGGTTACGCACTCTAGGCAACCCCGGATCCTCCAAGGCCGGTCCTCACTTACGTTAGAGGATTAGTTATTCCTGAACACACGTTTCCCGGTCCTTACAGACCTATAATCGAGGCGCCTCATCCAACAACCACATAGGTGAAAAGTATATAAATGTCAGGGCTGGTAAGTCACTAACACCACCAAAGCTAGAAAGAAACGTCGTGCACTCCTTGGGTCCTCATCCCATTTTTAACTCATACCGAGGTGTGAGGCTCGCGAATTCACGTTATACACAAAGCTACGCCACAGAGGCCGTGCTTTGATCATCAACCACAAGACTTTGCTTTTCAACAGAAGCCTTGATCATTGCATCTTAGCGTGCCACACAGGCAATTCATGCCATGCGACTGATGTCCATCGATATACAACCTCTGAGCTCGTACGTCTCAGAGAAGGGTGTTAAGCAAAAGAATAAATTCTCCGCCGCCAAACAGATGTATATTTAATAGAAATCAATCAACACAGAATAAAATCCAATGTCAGACACACAATCCATTTTCAAGTCCGTTCTGGGTCTGAACGAAACCGGTGGCACTTTCCTCGCATATCCATCCATCTCCAAGTACGTCTGGACAACCACCAACTATTTCCATCCTCTTGGGTGTACAGCCCAATCAGGATCGTCAGTAATTATCCAAACGATGTGAAAACTTCCGGTCTTCGACCACCGTCTTCATCTTCGACATATCGTCGAATCGGTTATTCAGAATGGGTATAAACCCGGATTTTCCGAACAACCCGCGTATATTAAAAACAAATGTTACACAAACTCAACATATGCCTCATTCCAATTCAGAATATTCTTTTATTCACCAAATCACATTCTTAGGGAAAGGTTCCCATTAATTTTATCCAAGATAAATTCTTTAGAATTTATCCTCTAATCTTCCTTTGGATGATCTATCAAACCAAATTATGGTTTTCTAAACTAGTCGAGATTAGCGAACCACAACGAAGTAATTATTTATTTTATTTCCCAATCCCAACCTATTCGTCCCATGAAGCAAAACTGGTAATACTCCATATCTAACACCATGGTGTTATCGGTAAAATTAATTACCATTTCACGTTCAAATCTAATTAAAGATTTAACTATCGCTTTGGAGCAAAACTGGTGATACTCCATTCTCGTTCATTTATAAATTTGATAATTTAGATTACAGATTTACATTTCAACCTAATTGCAGATTCGTTAAAACTCCTTTTACTGGGTTAAAGAACTAGGTGTTATTTAAAACACAGTTCACGACAAACCCAAATCACATTATATTTATTATCGGGTTACAAAACTAGTGTTATTTAAAACACCGTTCACGATGAACCCACAAATCAATTCTAGTTCAATTTAAATCAAATATATTAGGAATTCCGATTATTTAAAACCCCTTTTTTAATCTAATTTATTTATTTAAAAACAAATCGAGTTTTAAATTTAGTTCAAACTAGTTCATTTTGATAAAATCTATTTTTATCTTTTCAAATATGGAGTTTTTCATCCCAAATTTTCCCAAATCATTTCTTATGATTTTACACAAATTATTACTATTTTTAATAATTTTATTAAGGCCCGTACAATCGATTTCCAACAATGGCCATCGAACTGCACTTACAGCGACCTTTTTCAAATTTGATTTGGACGTATCTCCAAATCCAACCGTTAGATTTCAAATTTCTAATATTCGTTAGAAAGCTCTTTTCGATACGAACCCAACAGTTCCAGTTTTAGGAGAATCCGACGGTCGGATCTCCCGTAATGTCCGTTTGAAATAAATGGTCGAAATTCACGAACTGCCGCGGCGCGACGCGTTCTATTCAGGCCATTATATTATATATATAATATATATAATATATATTTCGTCGATTTCTATTCAAAACGAATTATATAAATAGTTTTGAATTCGTTTCAAAAACAATTTCAACCTTCATTTCAATTCAAATCAAAATTGAATTTTCTATGATAAACTCGTTTTAAAATTCATTTCTATTCAATTCAAATTTCAATTCATTATGAATTCACTTCAAATCGTTTTCCATTCAATTCGAATTCGTCTTCAATTCAATTCGAATTCGTTTTATATTCAATTCGAATCAAATTCATTATATATTCAATTGAAATCAAATTTGTTTCCTATTCAAATCAAATTCGTTATATATTCAATTGAAATCAAATTCGTTTTCTATTCGATTCAATTCAAATTGGTTTTCTATTCGATTCAATTCAAATTGGTTTTCTATTCGATTCAATTCATATTGGTTTTCTATTCGATTCAATTCAAAGTGGTTTTCTATTCGATTCAATTCAAATTGGTTTTCTATTCGATTCAATTCAAATTGATTTTCTATTCGATTCAATTCAAATTGGTTTTCTATTCGATTCAATTCAAATTGGTTTTCTATTCGATTCAATTCAAATTGGTTTACTATTCGATTCAAAATCGTTTTATATTCAATTCATTTCGAAATCACTTTTCAATATTCATTTTAAAATGAATAAAATCGATATAAATATCGTTTACGTCAAAATGGCGTCAATTTAATCAACACGGCTTCATATATTTCTATTTTCAAATATTCTATTTCAAATATTCTATTTCAAATATTATTCGTTCAACACATGACTAATCTCAACGGATGAGTACTGTCAACACATGAACCTTTATTTTATATTGATAAAGATGCAAATTTTATTATTAAAATATTTCGTTCAACACATGACTAATCTCAACGGATGAGTACTATCAACACATGAACCTTTATTTTATAATATTCTTTATTTTCTAAATTGGAATGAGGCCCAATCAATCACCATATAATATTAATTATATGGATTTTCATACATCACACGTATATAATAGCATTGAAAAATAATCATCCATCAACCAAAGTGCACTACACTGTATAAGCATCAAATATAGATATCTAACGCTTATAACAGCCTGTCAATCAATCGATCGACATATGTAATCAATCAGGATGAGTGAACTTCAAATTTCATCCCAACACCCGTGTGGGGTTTCAAACAATCAAACACAGATTTTATTTGTGTAGTTGGGCGATGTGTAAGATTTATCGACCCAATCAATATCAGTCAAATCAGTGTATATAAACAAATCGGCCAATTTGTTTATAAATATCTATTTATTCACTTTCACGTTAAAAATTATATTTTTAACGATAAAACATTTTATTTTAACACATGAATTTCTATTCAGTTCATCTATTCAATAAAATGATATTTTTATTTTTCTAACTTATTTTAGAAAATTTCGGCGGCATAACGGCACGATACTAGAAACGGGACGAGGCCTAGCCTTATCCCCGGTCTAGTGAAGGCCCACGCCATTCACACATCAATCAAATCAATTTCATTTCACCAAAAAATTCAATTCAAACCAAATAATCTAACTAATTTTTTGCAATCAAACAAACAAGTCCATGGTCGGTGGACGATTGTGTCGGGTGCTACTAAACACCGTCTGCATCCTAGTATATATATATATATATATATATAGAAAAAGAAATTGAAAGGTGAGAAATTCTAACCGATAGCTATCCAATTATCTTGACTCTTCTTTGATAGAAATCTTCATCGTTATCGCATTTTTGTCATCTTTGTTGCTCGTATTCACTACATATATAAAAATCACACATTTTTATATTTTGATGTCTTTAAAATAAAAATCACATTTTTATTTTGCTACATATATAAAGGTGATATTTTTAATTCTTTACATAAACAAAAATCATATTTTTACCACTTCTATATAGTAAAGATTATATTTTAATACTTTAAAAATATAAAAATCATATTTTTATTACTTTAAAAATATAAAAATCATATTTTTTTCGCATTTAAAATCTAAGCTTTATATATTTCAAAAACAACATTCTTTATAAAAATTTCAAACCAATGTTCTTCATAAAAATTTCACTTTTTAAACTAATGTTATTTATTGTTTTCAAAAGTAATGTAATCTGGACAATGCTTTTATATTTTTAAAGACTTCACTTAAATTGCTATTTTTATAAAAAATCATATTTTCATCAATGTATTTATATTAAATAAAAACTCAGTTTTAAACAATGCTATTTCATTGCAAAATTTAATTACTAAGTTAATCTAAAAATTATAAAATAAAATATATAAAATAAAATAAAAACCGCACCTTTTCTGCTTTGAAATGACTGGACGGGAGGGGGAAAGGTGGGTGGTTGCAGCGCCGGCGAGGGGAGGGTAGCTGGCGGTTCTCGGTGGTGGTGGGGGAGGGGTGGTCCTAGGGTTCGCGGTGCTCGATTTGTGGAAGAAGGGGGGGTATCGCGTCGCTTCTGGCGAGGGGGGGGTTCTTCGCGTCGCCTCTGGCGAGGGGGGGGGGTTGGAGGGTGTCGCGGTGGTTTAGGGGGAGGGTGTGGCGACGCGATGATCGATTGGGGGGCGCGTCGATCGCCTGTCGCCATTTTTTTTCTTTTTTTTTTCTTTCTGTTAAAGTCGATTAAATGATTTGGGGGGGCAGAAAATAGAGAGGGTGAGGAGAGAGGGATTTAATTTTTAATTTATTTCTTTAATTTATTTCCAAAAAGTTGACTTTTACATACGACCTCGGAACGAGGCCCACCGCCTGTCGTCCATAGCGTTTCACCCCCATTTCGAACACAATGGAACATGTTTCGTAGGTTGATTCGATCGTTTGAATCAGATTCCGTTGAATTTACATTTAAATCACTATATTGAATTTTAAACGTACATTTCAAATTACCGGGGTCACATACTGTCTCTAAAAATTCCAGAAAAATATTTTCTAGCTGCGTATTGACGATACGGTCCTAACAAAACTAATTTCGTCGAATTCTGAGACCGTTTAAAAAATGGCCATTTTCCAGTCGATTAAAATCAACTAAAACTGGTCAAACGCGTTTTCCTTTGCCACGCTCACATATTGATTCGAAAAATTATCAAATTTGGAATCTAGCAATAACTTGACACCACAGACCTAACAAAAGTGGTTTCGTCGAAATCCGAGGTCGTTTGCAAAATTCTCATTTTTAAGGGCCTGAATTCCATAGCGACTATTTAGAATTTTCAATTGGACATATCTTTTGATTCCCGCTATGAAATCTTGATTTTTCGGATTCGTTGGAAAGATATCATCAATTAGATCCTAATGTTTTTGGTTTCACTAAAATCCGGATTGTTTTGCACCCGGTACATTCAATTGAAGTTTGAAGTCGAATTATCGAACTACCGCGCCATTTTCAATTCTATTATAATTATATATAATTATTTATATTCTATCGACGACGTATATAACATATACGCTCGAATTATATTCAAAATAAATTTCTCGTTGATTATATTTAAAATAATCTATTTTAAATGTTCATAATTCACTAAAATTGCCAAAATAAAAATTTTAAACTGGATCAGAATTTCCGGGTTATTACAATCTCCCCCACTTAAAACTTTTCGTCCCCGAAAAGGAACAAAGTCGAAAGTGGTTTGATTAATCAACTCTACGTTCGATCTGGCTTCCATTCTCCAACTTTTCAGTTTCTGAGAATTTTCAAAAATTTCAAAAATTTGGCTAACACCCGGAATTTTCGAAAAATTTCGCCATAACCTCCCCTGCACCGGGAGCCACGGGAAAATCCCGAAATTGCCATATAGGCCTTCAGATCTCAAAATGAAAAAGAAAAAGCCAAGCGGCTAGCCAATAGGCTCATAAAATCATCATCACCCAAAAAAAACAGTAAATTATGTAGTAAATATGTACCTATTTGTCGGGCAAACAAATTTTATTCTCTGCTCTATCCTCCTTGCTATGACCTGTTCAATGTAAGTATATGTATATGCAAGCAAATGCGACCAATTTTCAATACAGTTCAATATTTGGTTCAATTAGGCATAATGGTTCAAAATTCAATTAGGCAACAATAATCAAACAACACAATCATCAATCAATCAGTGGATTAACGTTTCAAATTCATAATTTTGATACATATACAAAAAATCATGTTTTTGATGCCAATTCACAACAATGTGTTATAACTATATAAGTTTTGGTTCTCACACCAGTCTAATGGAAATTTATAGAAAATCACACCTTCGAAACTCGAATACACACTACTGATGCTACATAGTCATCAGTAGCATCATCTTCGGGCGACTAAAGTGTGATTCTATATCTATCCAGTATATTAAAACTTCGAATATACGTTCATGACGCGTATATGCAAAACCTTTATATACTAGATTGTCCATATTCAAAATAAATAAATATTCAAATACGAATAAAGTGATTTAAATTTCAAAACAAAATTGTTTTCATTTGAAAATATACTCTTCACACTCGTTCTAGGATACTACTGATCCTATCTCTAACGAGTCATTCTAATTGGACATTACTAATCCAATATCTGATGAATTTTTTCGTATGGTTCTAATGTGTCTTGTTCTCGAGCTCTGTAAACCAAAGCTCTGATACCAAATGTGACGACACGGAATTTCGCTCGATCCGAATCAGTCGTTAAACCGATCTAGACCGTTCGAAACCCCTGATCGTTTGAGAACAGGACAAAACAGAACACAAATGGAAGAACATTTCATTGCTATTACAACAATCTCATCAGATACAAGAATATACAGAGTATAACTGAATAAATTACATTCGATAAATATCAGAGATTACAATAAATTACATAGCAGCGGAAAATAATACAAAGCACAACTGAAGGTGATATACGGATACAGAGCTTTCCGGATATCATTCCAGCTGTAAACCAGGATCCTGTGAATATAAATCTGCAAAACCAAAACTACTAGCTGCCCGTGCGGAAAATATGGGCACCCAGAGTTTAGGTTAAAACAATAAACTCCAGGTCAGTCATGTGACTGGTGTGAGAACTAAAACAGTTATTTAAAACTTTACTTTAAAAGAGAGTAATTCAAGGGACCACGCCGTATAACACGGAACGGGTTTCCTCCCAAGAATACCAGTGCATAGAATAAACAGCGCAATGCTTTTTCAAAAAATGAAGCTATTATAAGACCCAGGTCCCATCACACAATGCAACGCAAGCCGGAGGATAGGGTTTTCCCTTATAATAGCCAAACATGCTTGGTACGTTTAAAACAAATCATTTGATACTATAATAAGTGTATAGTGTCAAAACAATTTCAATCATAAATATAAATCATAGATGGCATAGCATCCCATGCTACTATGTCGCCATACTAGGCTCTACAATTAACACCGCGATACACGTATTGGAAATTGGATTCCGTCATGAGTCGAGGCAAGGGGCAAGCTCCTCTCCGCGTTCGAGACACTCTAGCAAATGTCTCAGGGTTACGCACTCTGGGCAACCCCGGATCCTCCAAGGCCGGTCCTCACTTACGTTAGACGATTAGTTATTCCTAAACACACGTTTCCCGGTCCTTACAGACCTATAATCGAGGCGCCTCATCCAACAACCACATAGGTGAAAAGTATATAAATGTCAGGGCTGGTAAGTCACTAACACAAATTGAAAGGTGAGAAATTCTCACCGATAGCTATCCAATTATCTTGACTCTTCTTTGATAGAAATCTTCATCGTTATCGCATTTTTGTCATCTTTGTTGCTCGTATTCACTACATATATAAAAATCACACATTTTTATATTTTGATGTCTTTAAAATAAAAATCACATTTTTATTTTGCTACATATATAAAGGTGATATTTTTAATTCTCTACATAAACAAAAATCATATTTTTACCACTTCTATATAGTAAAGATTATATTTTTAATACTTTAAAAATATAAAAATCATATTTTTATTACTTTAAAAATCATATTCTTTTTCGCATTTAAAATCTAAGCTTTATATATTTCAAAAACAACATTCTTTATAAAAATTTCAAACCAATGTTCTTCATAAAAATTTCACTTTTTAAACTAATGTTATTTATTGTTTTCAAAAGTAATGTAATCTGGACAATGCTTTTATATTTTTAAAGACTTCACTTAAATTGCTATTTTTATAAAAAATCATATTTTCATCAATGTATTTATATTAAATAAAAACTCAGTTTTAAACAATGCTATTTCATTGAAAAATTTAATTACTAAGTTAATCTAAAAATTATAAAAGAAAATATATAAAATAAAATAAAAACCGCACCTTTTCTGCTTTGAAATGACTGGACGGGAGGGGGAAAGGTGGGTGGTTGCAGCGCCGGCGAGGGGAGGGTAGCTGGCGGTTCTCGGTGGTGGGGGGGTGGTCCTAGGGTTCGCGGTGCTCGATTTGTGGAAGAAGGGGGGTATCGCGTCGCTTCTGGCGAGGAGGGGGGGTTCTTCGCATCGCCTCTGGCGAGGGGGGGTTGGAGGGTGTCGCGGTGGTTTAGGGGGAGGGTGTTGCGGCGCGATGATCGATTGGGGGGTGCGTCCATCGCCTGTCGCCATTTTTTTTCTTTTTTTATTCTTTCTGTTAAAGTCGATTAAATGATTTGGGGGGCCAGAAAATAGAGAGGGTGAGGGGAGAGGGATTTAATTTTTAATTTATTTCTTTAATTTATTTTCAAAAGTTGACTTTTACATACGACCTTGGAACGAGGCCCACCGCCTGTCGTCCATAGCGTTTCACCCCCATTCCGAACACAATGGGACATGTTTCATAGGTTGATTCGATCGTTTGAATCAGTTTCCGTTGAATTTACATTTAAATCACTATATTGAATTTTAAACGTACATTTCAAATTACCGGGGTCACATACTGTCTCTAAAAATTCCAGAAAAATATTTTCTAGCTTCGTATTGACGATACGGTCCTAACAAAACTAATTTCATCGAATTTTGAGACCGTTTGAAAAATGGCCATTTTCCAGTCGATTAAAATCAACTAAAACTGGTCAAACGCGTTTTCCTTTGCCACGCTCACATATTGATTCGAAAAATTATCAAATTTGGAATCTAGCAATAACTTGACACCACGGACCCAACAAAAGTAGTTTCGTCGAAATCCGAGGTGGTTTGCAAAATTCTCGTTTTTAAGGGCCTGAATTCCATAGCGACTATTCAGAATTTTCAATTGGACATATCTTTTGATTCCCGCTATGAAATCTTGATTTTTCGGATTCGTTGGAAAGATATCATCAATTAGATCCTAATGTTTTTGGTTTCACTAAAATCCGGATTGTTTTGCACCCGGTACATTCAATTGAAGTTTGAAGTCGAATTATCGAACTACCGCGCCATTTTCAATTCTATTATAATTATATATAATTATTTATATTCTATCGACGACTTATATAACATATATGCTCGAATTATATTCAAAATAAATTTCTCGTTGATTATATTTAAAATAATCTATTTTAAATGTTCATAATTCGCTAAAATTGCCAAAATAAAAATTTTAAACTGGCTTAGAATTTCCGGGTTATTACATGATTTGTAATGAATTGTAAAATAGAATTGTATCAAGTTGTATGTGATGCTGATTCATGTTTATTCATGTCTATTCTATCATATATGCCTATGAACTATTGTGGTCTATCAAACCTATCATGTTATGTGGAAATTGGTGAGTAAACCTATGATGTTGTATAGGAATTTGGGAATAAAATTATCATATGTAAGTTTGGTGATATTATGATACATACAAGTTTTAGGCTAAGTCATGTCGTTTATGCCCAATTGTTTAGAGCCATTATACAAACATGTTTAGATCTATGACCTTATATGTTTAGATCTACAACTTTATATGTTAGATCCATATGCCTTTATGATAGATCTAATTTGCAAGTTCACAACTACATGCCAAGTTTAACTTGTATAGTTTTATGTAAATTCATATGCTTGTGGTTCATGTTGCATAGATCAAATTTGCAAGTTCATAGTTAAAAATATATTGTTCTATGCCAAATCCATATGACATATGTGTAGTTAGATCCATACTTTTGTATGATGTTGGAATGTTACAAAGTTCCTCTTTTCCCCTTTTTGTTATAAGTTAGGTTAAAATATCGAGCCTAACATTTTATGTAATTTTGCGAACGTACAACGGGGGTAACATTGGGGAAAACATGAAATTACATGTAATTGGCATGTTTGACACATAAGCATGATAAGTGGCATGAAAATGGTATAATCTATATACCTAAAATTTTGAACATGATTTAGAAGGAAAGTGGGCCATGGCAATAATTAATTTATAATTTACATATAAATATGTAGGATAAACATGAAAAATTACATGGCATAGATTGGTTCATGAAATGGTATATTTAGTATACCATTAATTGTGAGCATAATTAAAAGGATAATTATGGCATAATTAAATTGGTAATAATTTACATATGGAATTTGTCATAAACAAGAAATATGTAAATTTAGAAAAGACGAATATGTCTAACCCGAGGTCAGACTGAGTTGCGGTGTAAAACTGCCCGGAACCGACCGACACATCCAATGACCACAACAATACCTGTCTAATGTGGGTGGTTAGTGCATTGAGCCCAAAAAGGACCTGAGGTTAGACTGAGTTGTGGTGTAAAACTGCCCGGAACCGACCGGCACATCCAGTGACCACAACAATACATGTCTAATGTGAGTGGTTGGTGCTTTAATAAAGCTAAGTCAAGATTGGTAGGGTTAAGTCAATTAAGGAAACACTTAACCAATTCAACATGTTAACTAAACTGATGGGTGAGGTTAAGTAAATTTAGAACACTTAACCGTTATAACATGTTAAATAGACAAGTGGGTGAGGTTAAGTAAATTTAGAACACTTAACCGTTATAACATGTTAAATAGACAAGTGGGTGAGGTTAAGTAAATTTAGAACATTTAACCTTTATAACATGTTAATTAGACAAGTGGGTGAGGTTAAGTAAATTTAGAAACACTTAACCAGTATAACTTGATTTATGGAAAGGTTAAGTTAAAATAAGGGGGCAACACTTAACCAATATAACTTGATTTGTAGTAGGGTTAAGTTAACACAAGAAGGCAACACTTAACCAAAGTAACCATACACGTAGGTGGGTTAAGTTAACTTGAATTGATTGATGACACTTAACCAATACAACAAGATGAACACGTGGGGTTAAGTTAACAAGAAACACTTGATCAATATAACTTGATGAACGAATGGGGTTAAGTTAATAGGAAACACTTAACCGATCCAATATGATAAGTAAGGAGGGTCAAGTTAATAAGAAATGCTTAACCAACATGACATGATGAATGAGTGGGTTAAGTTAACATGAGCGGACAACACTTAACTAATATGGCGTAATGTGCGGGAGGGTTAAGTACATATCGGGTTGGTGGGTAATATTAGTAAATATAGGCCCACAAAACTTAACCATTAAATAAACATGCTTGAATCAGTGGAAGGGTTAAGTACATATTGGGTTGGCGGGTAATATTAGTAATATAGGCCCACAAAACTTAACCATTAAATAAACATGCTTGAATCAGTGGAAGGGTTAAGTACATATCGGGTTGGTGGGTAATATTAGTAAATATAGGCCCACAAAACTTAACTATTAAATAAACATGCTTGAATCAGTGGAAGGGTTAAGTACATATCGGGTTGGTGGGTAATATTAGTAAATATAGGCCCACAAAACTTAACTATTAAATAAACATGCTTGAATCGATGGGAGGTTTATGTACATCTGATGTAGGTGGGTAATATTAGTACATATAGGCCCACAAAACTTAACCATTTATTAAAAATGCTTGAATCGATGGGAGGGTTAAGTACATATCAGGTTGGTAGGTAATATTAGCAAATATAGGCCCACAAACTTAAACAATAGGAAACCCTAGTAACGGGGACCCATTTCAGCAGTAACCCACATGGATGTATCACGGTACCCTGAACTAGGCAGGGTGGGGCACGATTACTGGGCTGATTATAAGCGATCAAAGCAGTGACAGGGGGTACGTCAGTGTAGGTTCCGACGGTTTACGGGCGTGCACGTACTCTGGAGTGGGAAAAATCAGGCACTGGGTGCCAGTAGTTATACACTGTGTATCTTGAATCGTTTCGGGTCGCTATCATAAGGATTAATACACCTTATGGTGGGACTAGCACATGGTATCTACATGCAAGAGAGGGCCTATTGACACAGACACATGGAACATGAATACAAGTAGGGAGCCGATCAATAGGGTAGTAAGGGTACATCTAACATGTTCATGGCAATTAGGCTGATTGAGGTGGAATCCTCACGATAGATGTACACCTGAAGGCTACTACAATTAGGGGGTTTGGATCACAATTATCATTTTATGCAGATTACTAGTTGGGACACTAGTTAGGTGGTGCAGAGATAAATATAGAAATCAGATTAACAGAGTAGTAGCGAAGCAGAGAAAAAGTAGAAGCGCATTCAGTTCACCTTGCACTTATCTTGTCTTTAGTTACCTTGTTTTTATGGTATTGTCCTATTTTCGGTTTATTCATGTCATGATCCTTTATCTTGTTTGCATGCTGAAAGATCACTGGGCTTACCAGACTTATGTCTGACCTAGTTTGTTTTTCGCCTCTTTTCTTCTGTCCCCCCCCCCAGGTAGTCAGGGAGGGAATAGCTCAGCCTAACTTGGACCTCTTCTCTTTCCAAGCTTGAAGATTAGTTGGTGTATCGCTTTGGACTCTCTCTCTTCCACTGTTATGGCTGGTTCATGCTTTATCGGGGAATATCATTGTTTTTATGCTTCTTTTATTCTTGGAAGTTTTTAAATCAAGACAGAAGTTCTATGTATTATATTTAAGTATGATTGAGGAAAATGTTGTAAAAGCTTGACTGAATTAAGTTGTTTATAAAATGACTTTATTTTCTACTGCTTTATTTGTCTGTCTTGTAATTTATCTGCATCTTTTACCTATAATGCTCCACCGAAGTTAAGGCATTCCCTCTGTGAGCGACCTTAACGGAGGTGGGGTGTTTCACTTGGTATCAGAGATGAAGGTTACCGGATCAGATAAAAGATTTGAAAAAATATTTTCAAAACGATTTTTAAAGAAGCATTTTCAAAAGAAAAGTTTTGTTTTAAAGGTGTATTCCCCAAAGCCATATGCACTATCTTTTGATCCTCTGTTTGAATCCTTGTTTCCTTCTTTCCTGAGTCTCCAGGGCTCCTTGCTTTCTGGGTGGTAACCTCATCGCGGCATGGTTCCGTAGGCTCGACGAGACTACGACACTTGTCAAAGGACAAACAAGTGTCCAACTTCCATCTATAGCCGTAGTAGTTTCACCTGCGACTAATTTTTTCTAGCTTTGTAGGATTCTCCGTGCGATGGAGACAGCATTTGAGAGACCTGTCAACAAGTTACACAAGGATGGAAAAGAGGAGAATGAGGGAGTTTGGCTAAGGAGCACAACACAAGGATGAAGAACTCATGGATATGGAGTTGGTTCACAAAGGAGGGGAGAAAAGAATAGTAAAACCTAAAACAAGAGGAAGTATCTTTATTTTGGTATAACGGGTCATATAATTAAGGGCAAGGGCAAGAACAAAAGATAGGATTTTCCAGAAGGCAAGTGCATGCTCTCACCACCAGCATACCTAAGAGAGAGGTAGTAAGGTTTATATTGAAAAGTTTAGTTTTTCTTCTTTA
Source organism: Allium sativum (assembly GCA_030737875.1). NCBI lineage: Eukaryota > Viridiplantae > Streptophyta > Magnoliopsida > Asparagales > Amaryllidaceae > Allium > Allium sativum. The sequence continues at coordinate 150,858,583 of CM060909.1, read as the reverse complement.
TCATCCTGCTAGTACTCTTTTTGATTTTTGCGCTTCGCATTCGTTTATATCTGCTTCCATAGTTGAGTCTCTGCACCCTAGAGCTTGTATAGTAGAGGATCCCATTATTGTCTCAAGTCCAATTTGTGGTTCGGCTCATTTTTCTTTGGTTTGTAAGGATTTGAGATACTTATGTTTTTGGTTTCATGGGCTATGGGTTGATTCTAGGCATGGATTAGTTAGCTAGTAATTGTGAAAGGTGGGTAGTTAGACTTTCGACTTGCCTTGGGAATACCCTCGAAATTTCGTGCAATCCTAAGGGATCAGTTTGTCTTAGCTACCTAGAATCACTTTATGTATTTATCGACGATTTTTGATCTGTTAGAGTAGTCCATGAGTACGCAGATGTTATTTGATTAAGGTTAGGAGTTTTCCCCCTAAAAATTTGAGATAGACTTCCGCATATATCTAGTTGACAATGCAAAGCCAGTTATGCGATCAACGGTAGTTTTGGAGCAGGACTGGCGAGGATAGCCAGAGTCAGTTAAGTGCTCAATTGTTTGGTTGTTTTACTAGTATCATCTCACACAAATCATCCAAATTCGGAGGAGGTATTCCTTGGGTGCTTGTCTGATATTGGTTTAGGCCTTTGGGGCTTATACTTGAGGGATGCCAAGTTCGACTAGGATGGTTTGCGTGAGAGATATCGACCCTCAGATTTGTGACATGAAGGATAAGCTAAGTAGAAGAGAGACCTTTAATCATCTTAGTATATACACTTGGTATCATGGTGAACTTATGTTTATCTTGGAAAGATAGTTCGACAACATTGGATACCCTCTAGCATAGTAAATGATCGAGGTCCTATCTTTACTAGTGGGTTTTGGAAATGAAGGTCAAGAAGCTTCACAATCGTGAAGTTAAATTAGTTAAGGTACAGTGGAGTGAAGCTCAAAGAAGATGCGACTTAGAAGACTGAAGACTAGATACGCGCATCATACCCTTTTTGAGGGTATATCCTTGATTCCTCCTTTTCCTGTAATATTTATTTGCATGCTAGTCTTTATCTTTTAAGTATATCCTATCGGTCATATCCTCGATCCTTAGGTAGAAGCCAATGGATGAAAACATGTGTTTGAGACATGTTATGATTGATGGTTGCAAGTGGTTGCTAGTGGTTGCTCGTGGATGCATATGCACACATTAGGCACTAGATCGGCTCAGTCACTTTCATATTGCATATGCATATGAATGTATTTGTATATGGATTGAAACTTGATGTGTTATCATATGGATGAGTGAATATGCACACATATAGTATTTACATGATTAGGGATATTTGCATACATATTGGACGCATGAAACTCTCATGATTCACATTAAGGAGGTCAACTAGATCAGTAGACCGCCTGATTTTGCACTAGATAAGAGACATATACACACACTCTGCATATGTTCATATGGCATTAGAAGTATTTTAAGGACAATGGATGCTTGTGGATGATGGATGAGTAGATGGATGATTGGATGTTAGGATGAATTCTTCTTAACTTGAAGATTTTGGGGATGAAATCCTTTAAGGAGGGGAGAATTTAACACCCCGAATTTTCTGAGAATATTAAAATTAACAAATTCAAGAACACTTAATTTTTAGAAGAAGAATTAAGTGAAATGGGTTGCGCTATTACGTTCGTCTCAAAATTTTGGTCAAGATAGACATTTGGTTTGCATAAAACGGATACCTTATGAAGAAGTTATTAAGCCTTTAAGTTTGTATGCAAACGAGAAAAATATATATAGATATATATAAAAATTAAATAAATAAATATGCAAAAAAGTTCAAAACAGCGAATCGGGAGGGGGAATAACCGAACCGACCCATTTTTGAGGTCGACCCAAGCCCCGCTGGGTCAACCATGGGTTGATTCAGGGTGTTTGGCTATCAACCCGTGGGCCGATTTGCTCTAAGGCAGAGGTGGCATCTGATTGGTTTTGATGGACTCCTTGCTAAGTCATTAGGGATGATGTGGCTATTCTATCTTGTCTGAATGGCTTTGATTTGCTCTAGGTTAATCTGACGGTTCCTATTAAATCAAACTTCTATATAAGAAACCTAAATCTAAACCCTAAGCCACACAAAAATATTCCTAGAGCCGTCATGCCGTCAATGGGGAACCTAGAATTGTCGTCATCTCTTTCAACTTAAAGGCAAGATAGAAGCTACATCAAAATCAAATCAAAACTAATCTAATTCAACTAAGAGAATTAAACGATCTACATCAAAGGCGAGCAATTCAGTTTCAGAATACAGATCCCTGAAATCAAGTTTTTCCTTTTGATTGTAAGTGTAGTTATCTTTCAGATGTGAATAAATTAAAGACATGATTTTAATGAATTATAAAATAGAATAGTATCAAGTTGTATGTGATGCTGATTCATGTTTATTCATGCCTATTCAATCATATATGCCTATGAACTATTGTGGTCTATCGAACCTATCATGTTATGTGGAAATTGGTGAGTAAATTTATGATGTTGTATAGGAATTTGGGAATGAAATTATCATATGTAAGTTTGGTGATATTATGATACATACAAGTTTTAGGATAAGTCATGTCGTTTATGCCAAATTGTTTAGAGCCATTATGCATACATGTTTAGATCTACAACCTTATATGTTTAGATCTACAACTTTATATGTTAGATCCATATGCCTTTATGATAGATCTAATTTGCAAGTTCGCCACTACATGCCAAGTTTAACTAGTATAGTTTTATGTAAATTCATATGCTTGTGGTTCATGTTGCATAGATCAAATTTGCAAGTTCATAGTTAAAAGAATATTGTTCTATGCCAAATCCATGTGACATATGTGTAGTTAGATCCATACTTTTGTATGATGTTGGAATATTGCAAAGTTCCTCTTTTCCCCTTTTTGTTTTATAAGTTAGGCTAAAATATCGAGCCTAACATTCTATGTAATTTTGCGAACGTACAACGGGGGTAACGTTGGGGAAAACATGAAATTACATGTAATTGGCATGTTTGACACATAAGCATGATAAGTGGCATGAAAATGGTATAATCTATATACCTAAAATTTTGAACGTGATTTAGAAAGAAAGTGGGCCATGACAATAATTAATTTATAATTTACATATAAATATGTAGGATAAACATGAAAAATTACATGGCATAGATTGGTCCATGAAATGGTATATTTAGTATACCATTAATTGTGAGCATAATTAAAAGGATAATTATAACATAATTAAATTGGGAATAATTTACATATGGAATTTGTCATATATAAGAAATATGTAAATTTAGAAAAGACGAATATGCATAACCCGAGGTTAGACCGAGTTGTGGTGTAAAACTGCCCGGAACCGACCGGCACATCTAGTGACCACAACAATACATGTCAAATGTGGGTGTTTAGTGCATTGAGCCCAAAAAGGACCCGAGGTTAGACTGAGTTGTGGTGTAAAACTGCCCGGAACCGACCGGCACATCCAGTGACCACAAAAATACCTGTCTAATGTGAGTGGTTGGTGCTTTAATAAAGCTAAGTCAAGATTGGTAGGGTTAATTCAATTAAGGAAACACTTAACCAATTCAACATGTTAACTAAACTGATGGGTGAGGTTAAGTAAATTTAGAACACTTAACCGTTATAACATGTTAATTAGACAAGTGGGTGAGGTTAAGTATATTTAGAACACTTAACCTTTATAACATGTTAATTAGACAAGTGGGTGAGTTTAAGTAAATTTAGAAACACTTAACCAATATAACTTGATTTGTACTAGGGTTAAGTTAACACAAGAAGGCAACACTTAACCAAAGTAACATGACACGTAGGTGGGTTAAGTTAAATTGAATTGATTGATGACACTTAACCAATACAACAAGATGAATACGTGGGGTTAAGTTAACAAGAAACACTTGATCAATATAACTTGATGAACGAACGGGGTTAAGTTAATAGGAAACACTTAACTGATCCAACATGATAAGTAAGGAGGGTCAAGTTAATAAGAAATGCTTAACCAACATGACATGATGAATGAGTGGGTTAAGTTAACATGAGCGGACAACACTTAACTAATATGGCATAATGTGCGGGAGGGTTAAGTACATATCGGGTTGGTGGGTAATATTAGTAAATATAGGCCCACAAAACTTAACTATTAAATAAACATGCTTGAATCAGTGGAAGGGTTAAGTACATATCGGGTTGGTGGGTAATATTAGTAAATATAGGCCCACAAAACTTAACTGTTAAATAAACATGCTTGAATCAGTGGAAGGGTTAAGTACATATCGGGTTGGTGGGTAATATTAGTAAATATTGGCCCACAAAACATAACTATTAAATAAACATGCTTGAATCGATGGGAGGGTTAAGTACATCTCGTGTAGGTGGGTACGTCAGTGTAGGTTCCGACGGTTTACAGGCATGCACATACTCCGGAGTGGGAAAAAGCAGGCATTGGGTTCCAGTAGTTATACACTGTGCATCTTGAATCGTGTCGGGTCGCTATCATAAGAATTGATACACCTTATGGTGGGCCCAGCACAGGGTATCTACACGCAAGAGAGGGCCAATTGACACAGACACATGGAACATGAATACAAGTAGGGAGCCGATCGATAGGGTAGTAAGGGTACATCTAAAATGTTCATGGAAATTAGGCTGATTGAGGTGGAATCCTCACGATAGATGTACACCTGAAGGCTACCACAATTACGGGGGTTGGGATCACGATTATCATTTTATGCAGATTACTAGTTAGGACACTAGTTAGGTGGTGCAGAGATAAATATAGAAATCAGATTAACAGAGTAGTAGCGAAGCAGAGAAAAAGTAGAAGCGCATTCATTTCACCTTGCACTTATCTTGTCATTAGTTACCTTGTTTTTATGGTATTGTCCTATTTTCGGTTTATTCATGTCATGATCCTTTATCTTATTTGCATGCTGAAAGACCACTGGACTTACCAGACTTATGTCAGACCTAGTTTGTTTTTCGCCTCTTTTCTTCCATTCCCCCCCCCCCCCCAGGTAGTTAGGGAGGGAATAGCTCAACCTAACTTGGACCACTTCTCTTTCCAAGCTTGAGGATTAGTTGGTGTATCGCTTTGGACTCTCTCTCTCTTCCATTACTATGGCTGGTTCATGCTTTATCGGGGAATATCATTGTTTTTATGCTTCTTTTATTCTTGGAAGTTTTTAAATCAAGACAGAAGTTCTATGTATTACATTTAAGTATGATTGAGGAAATTGTTGTAAAAGCTTGACTGAATTAAGTTGTTTATAAAACGACTATATTTTCCGCTGTTTTACTTGTCTGTCTTGTAATTTATCTGCATCTTTTACCTATAATACTCCACCGAAGTTAAGGCATTCCCTCTGTGAGTGACCTTAGCGGAGGTGGGGTGTTTCACCTCGACTTGGGTCGAGCTCATAAAGATACTTAATGGGTTACTGATTTGAAAAGGGCCACCATGCCTAACATAAGCTTTCCACCTATGCTTGGTCCCCACTAAGGTTTCCCACTTAACCCTATTCTTATTCATGTTTTCTTACATGTTTCAACTTGGTCAAGTGTTTCTAATCGTATTTCACAAGCCACCCAAGGCCACCTAATTAACCCCCATGTCACACCACATGTTTATCTGGTTAAGTGTTACTTAATTCATTAGAACTGTAACCTTGTAAAGACCTCCCACATTAGACTACCGTTTGCGGTTGTTGGATTTACCGGGCGGGTCCGGACAGTCTTATACTGCAAACGAGCCTAACCTCGTGTCTTTGCAATTGTTACACATTTAATTCGTGCCTTTGACCTCTCATATTAGACTACCGTTTGTGATTGCTGGATTTGCCAGGCGGGTCCGGGCATTCTTATACCACAAACGAGTCTTGTTGGATCTAGATTAACCCTAGAGGGGGGGGTGAATATGGTTTATCACAGTTTTTAAACTGAATTGAAAAACTGACAGAATATCAAAATAATAAACCGATCACAGAATGCAGCGGAAATAAAAGTGCAGAAAATAAATCACACACAGATATACCCAGCTTCGGCAAAACCCTGCCTACTGCTGCATTCCTAAGGTTTCTACTAGGTGTTATAAACAGATCCCGCATACAAGACCATGTACACTCGTAGCGCCTGCTCCTGTCCTAACCCTACGCTCAAAATCCTAGACTGATCGATATCCCCTCGATCAGATTTCTCGAATTACAACCCCGTTATCCGTAATCCTAGTAATTATAGACTCTACTAGACTATCAGTTAACCCTTAACTGAATTCTAGAATTTTACAGACTCCAGAAAACTGTTCAGACAGATTTTACAACAAATTAAAATAACACAAAAAAAAAACTAAACCCTAGGAATTTAAAATAAAAGGGTCATCCCCTTTTTAACACTTAGAAACTTGGCCGGCCTCATTTGAATTGGTTCCACCCTTTTGTTCATTTGATCCCGTTCACTTTCCTTTTGAGGAAATACAAAAATGGCGGCGGCTTTGAAATCTTTCTAGGGTTTCTCTCCGACTCCAAATCAATTCAGCTGCTTGATGTATGGATTAATTTCTAAAGCTCGATGCTTTGTGGCTTGATGCTTCGATTGTTGCTTTCTGATTTGGAGGGATTTTCTCTCGATCGAAAAGCAAAGGATTACCAAGTGAGTTTCTCTGAATTCTCTTGCTTTGAAAATGGTTGAATTGATTTTTGTGTGTTTTCAATCTCTGGTTTGCCTGTGATGATATGCGTGTAATATAGGGTAAAATAAAACCCTAAAATAACTCTCTGATTTTGCATTAGTGGCTTGATCTGATTGCGTAATTGTTGGGCTGATTGATGTGTAAATTTCCTCTGTTTGGTTTTCGACTTTGAAAGGGTTTTGCAAATTCAAATCGGCTTGCCCCATTTGCTTGATTGATTCCATGTGTGATATATTCACTGGCCTGTTTTAGTTCCACTGTGTATTTGAAAATTTTCTCTCCTTTTTTTTATTGATTTAATCACCTCGGCGTTGAAATAGACTTGATTCAATCTGACTTGAAATGGTTTCCTCTTTTGATTTGGCTGATTGATTTCAGTTTCCCTCTTTTTCTCTATAAAACCCAGATTGAAAATTTTATTTGTTTCCTGAATCTGATGTATTTGGTCGATTATATGGCATCAAAGAATTTGAACATTTCTGGAATGTTTTAAAAACTTGCCAAATATATTTTGCCGTGAGTAAAAAACTGGAATCAATTAAAAGGTTTTCCAAAAGTATTTCACTGGTTTCTGAAAATCATTTGCCATATATGCTCCATGACTGAAATCTGAAACTGCTGTCTTGATTTTTTTTTTTGTGTAGTAACCATGATTTGTTGCCAAGAATCCCATCTTTGATTGCCAAAAAAAATTGTGTATTTGGAAATGTTTGTGAACTCGCTCTTGACATGAAAATGTTTGCTGAGATTATACATTAAACACTTGCCAAATATGAAGTTTCTGGAAATGAATCTTGCCCGAATTTTGTTTGATACTTTCTGAGAGAGTAATTGATTTATATCTTACCAAACATGGAATTGTGATTTGTCCAGAAAGAACTTTGCCATAGGATCTATGAGTTTTCATTTTGTTCTCATGAAATAGTCAAGTGATTTCTTGCTGAGTTTAATCCTTGCTTAGTCACTATTCCAAAACTGATTTAATCCGATGCTTTAATTGTTTCATTACTCCCTGCATTTGAACCTCTGTAATTAATTTCTGATTGATTTCTTGCCTAGTATAGACAGAGTATTCCTGGACAACTCGAACTTTGGAAAATCATAATTTCAATTTTCACAAATAACAATTTGCCAAATCTAATACTTGCCATCTTCTGATTTTTCTGGAATCATAATTAAAAGTTTTTATGTTGTGCTCGTGCTTGCTTAAATTAGAGTCCACCTGATTTTGCAGCACCACTTACTCATGGATGCATTTAAACATGTTCATTAACCTGAATTATTGAGTGTACTCTTGCTACACTTGTTTGAACCTAGCATGTATTCATGAACCATCTTGCTTCTTTGTACTTGTTCATTTATGCTTTGTTTGCTTGATCACTTGCATTTACACATACATATTTGTTGTTGACTTTGTGTTCGAACACTGCACCATGAATCTGTTTTGTGCATACATTCGTTGCTGCACCCCTTGTGTACTTATTCATGTTGCTTAGACTCCATCATGCTGTTACACACTAGCTTGCCACTGTTTTGACCATGATTGCGTTGTGTTGACTTTTACTATGCTGGTTGACATTTGTTTTGTGCTTGAGTGTTGCACTGAGTCGAGATGGTCCACGTGGCTCCTCCTCAGCTTGCACACTGGATTGGCGAGGCAGTGCACATGTGTGTCTATATACACATGTGTATATGCAGCCATCCAGTATTATTTTCCCTGTCCCTGCATTGTATATACATACTGTCTACCTTGTGGTATTTATAGTGTATCACTGTGAATATCACAAGCTGTCTAGACACAGATAGATGGTTTTATAAATCAAATCAAGTCATGAAAAATGATGAGAAACACACCAAAATTCTGAGGCAAATAAAATTTTAAAAATAAAATTTATATTCACATATATTCAGTATTATTTCTATTGCACTGTGCTGTGTGTTTCTGTTTCATGTGGCAGGTGAGGATGACTGGACTGACTGAACTGATGTGAAGACAGAAGACTGAAGATAAGAAGACAGTGTGTAGTGTCAGTGAATGTGTCAAAGTGTATGCATGTAAATATGAGTGTTGAGACTGTATGTACAAAATGAGTGACTGAGTTATTCTATAATGAGGAGCTGATATGTATATGAAATTGAAATGTATTGTATAACAAAGATGTGCAAATAGTGGAGTTGTTAAGATTTGTACTGTTTGAAAGTTTGAAATAAAATACTCTATTTAAATAAAATACCGTGTGAATATATGAATGACTGTTCAGTCGTATTCTATTTAAATATAAATATTATATTCCTGTCTGTGATGTATTTATTGAAACAGTACAATAACAAACACATTTCAAATAATAAATATTTGTTTGTTATCATCAAACAAAAATCATATAATTGTGTATACAACACTGTTATATACAACAATCTCCCCCTTTTGATGATGACAAACAAATAAAAGATTTTGAATCCAACAAATGTGTTTTATAGTGAAAAATGAACTCCCCCTATTTATTAGCTCCCCCTACAACAGAAAACTCCCCCTATAACTATGCATGAGTGAATTGAACTGAATGATAGTGAATTTTCAAAAGTAAAAATATTTATAAAATATTCACTCATAAATCAAAATCTCTATCCATTCTCCCCCTTTTGTTATCATCTAAAGGATACAGAATTTAAAATATAGATGAAAAATGACTAACAAATACTATATCAGCTTAAGAGGAAGAACAGTCATCATAAATCTCAATCAGTCAAACAAAAATCATAATAAACTAAGAACTGATGGCATATCTCACATTGTAGAGAATGACGGATTTACGATGAATTTTATATAAAATGGGGAGAGTAAAAAAAATGTATTCCAATTATTTTCCAAAAAAAATGAGGTTCAAAAACAGAGATGGAATTAATAATTCAATTTAAGTGATAAGATCGAATAACCTCAAATCCCAATACCTATCAATCAACAAGTCATAATACGTCATAAAATTTCAACATATTTCACAGAATAGAAGATGGATTGATAGGTTGGCTTTTATACTCAGAGGAGAATTTCAAAATTTATTTCTATTTTTAGCACTTTATTTCCTTTTTATTTAAGAGCACATTGACCACGCATAACCAGAGCTTGGATTTTTAAATGGGATCAGTCGCAGCTTAAATTATAAGACGTCTCAAAACCATGCATAACCAGAGCTTGGATTTTTAAATGAGGTTAGAGACACTCTTATATATTAATTATATTTTTATCATTTTCAGCTTTATAAAAGAAAAAAAAACTCCTCGGTATATGAAACCAATATGGATGATAGAAATGTGGTAGGTACAGAAATGGACTGTGAAATAAATCTCTAAATTAATTATATTATGAAATAAGCTCGACTGTACCGGAATTATTGAAAATTTTCAATTATCGCTAATTTTGAAAAATAATATAGTCCCATTTCTATCACAAATAATTTTCACTGTTTTAAAATAAGACGATTTTCCTTAAAAAAAGCTCTCCAAATTAATATAAAATCATGATGGATGGTAGACGGGTGATAGAAAAAGGAGATAGTCGTGAATATTTGCCAGTTCAAAGATATTATAATTAATATTCAACCATCATGAAAATCCAAATAAAATCTCCTCTTGTTGTGAAATACACTGCAGTCACAATTCATCACAATTTCAAAAACTGATAATAATTTTGATGAATTATAAACACAGCACAAATTGGATATTGATTTCAATTTCTGAATGAACAAAAAATAAATAATTTTAAAATTGAAAAACAATTACAAGAAGAAATTAAACAGATTAAAAAAAATTGAACCTATACAGGGTGATAATTCAAAAAAACAGATGAGTGAAAAAGACTGATACCAAATGTTCTCGCTTATCGAGGAATTTAATTACACCCTGATGGACTATCATGGACATCTCAGGCTAAAGAAATTTAGACACAAACCCAGCCAGACAAATTTAGCACATTTATTTGTATAAGGCAAAAAAAATGTATGGATCTATACAAGGTGAAAATTTGAATCTCAGTACAGATGGGTGAAACAAATATAAGGCGCTTCTGATACCACTTGGTGTCTCTATTTACGAGGAATTTTAACATGATACTAAACAATAATGTCATAGACAAAAGAATTATTAAGTATCAAGCCCAAACAAACGAGATAATATATTAGCACATGTATCAGAGCAGCAAACAGATGATTCCAAAACAAACATTTTTCAAAAACAGTATCAGAGCAGCACAAAAAATAATTTCAAATCATACTTGTCAAGATGACAGTCACATAAGATGATTTATGATCCAATGATTTAAAAAATACCATTTATTTGAAATCATTTGAGGAATATGAAATTCTCAAGATTCAGTGAATCAATCACACCAGAATATTAATTTTAGATTCAAGATATGTGGGAGATTCAATAAATCAATAATTTCAAATGATTTTAAACAAACATATATTCAAGTCAAATACATCATGAAATAGCAGTGAGTTTTAATGACCATTTTTACAAAAGAAATTTTCACGAGTATCTGACAAGTGTGGGATTAAATTCAGATCATTTACATCAAATTTGAGAGGTATTCATGAATTAGAAAATTAAAGTAATTTATTTGAAATCACTTGAATCAATGTCAAGTTCTGGGATATAATGAATCAGTCACACAAGATTGATAATTTCAAATTTAGGAGGTATGTGAGATTCAAAATATCAGGAATTTCAGATGATTTCAAACAAACTAATTTCAACTGTACTAATCATGAATTAAAATGAATTTTAAGATGTATCACTAAGACAAGGTATTTCAAAAAGATATTCAAGCCAATCTGAAAAATTACTGGAATTGTCACAACTGATAAATAGCAGTGTGCTGTAATGAGTATAATATCTTGAGCTTTTCTAAAATGAATTAGAATAAACTTAGAACAGCAAAGGTGTGTGAATTTCCATATAATTTTCAGATCTTCAAAACAATTTAGAATTCAGATTAACAGTGTTCAAGATATAACAAGAATACGTCAACACCGTTAGGAATTCAGAAAACAGAAAAAAATTCAAAACAATTGCAAAAAAAAAAATTAGTATCTGGACATGATTAAAAGTATCAGAGTTCTATACACACAAAACAAATTTCCAGAATATCATGAATACTGCAATTCAAGAAGCACAAAAAAATATGGCAGTGATAAATCAAATCAGAAAAGACAGAAGAAAGAGATAGGAGTGAGAAGAAGAAATAAGCAAAAAAAATCAAAACAGAAAATATTTACAGAGGTGAGTTTAGAGATCATACCAGAATCCAGTGTAAATCAGAATCTCTAACTCATCAGATCTTGGCCAAGGAACTGTAAAAAATACAGAAAAATAGAACAGCTTGAAATCAACCTCTTTTCAGCATAGCAGTTCCTCAACCATCACCGGTACCTAGCAATTGAGTGAATCAAGTGGTCTAACAAAATTTGTAAAACCACTCTGAAATATGTTTACCACTTTTGGTACCCAAACCTGTTTGTATAACAAACCATCAGATTTAACCTTTGTACCCTTAGGAACCCAAATCTGTTTAAACTTAACGAAGCCCGTTTTATTTCCTTTTAGGTTCCAAGAATGTTTAAATGGTTTATTACAGAACAAATTCACATTTTGCTTTTGATTCAAAAATCCTTTGGAATTATCAAAGTTCAAATTATCAAAACAATTATTTCCAAAGCAGTTTGAGGGACTTTTCAAATCATTTGAATCTCGTTTTTCAAAAATGTTATTTTTTCCAAAGCCGAGTCCATTTTTATTTCTGGATGAAAATTGATTTTTCAACAACATATTCAGAGATTTTTCACCGTTAGAAAATTTTGCCAAAGTTGTTTCAAGTTGCTGAATTTTAGTTTTAAGATCACTATTTTCTTTCAATAAATCTGAGCAACGATTTTCAGTGATCTTACATCTTTCAAAATCGTATTTCAAAAACAAATTTTCATCTTTAAGCAAATTAATTTTTGTTTGGGACCCAGCAATCTCAGATTCAAAATGTTTTCGATTTTCAGACTCAAATTTCTTGAATCTTTCAATCTCATTTTCAAGCTCTTCTAAAATGAGATTTGATTTCAACAAATTCTCCTTTTCAGCAATTTCAAATTTGGAATTTATATCTGTTTTAAAATTTTCAAATTCCTTTTGCAGAAGGTTATTCAAATTTGATAACTCAACCTTGTTCTCATTTAAGATCAAAATTTCATCTTCAAACTTTTGAATATTTTTATTGAGACGAACAAGATTGGTTTTCAATTTCAAACATTTTTTGCAAACTGAATTTGAAGAATTTTTAACATATTCAAGTTGTGATTCCAAATCATCAATTTTGCTGGCCATCTCAAAATTCTTAGATTTCAGAGACTTATTTCTCAATTTGAGTTTATCAACAGATTTTGTTAAATCAAGACACATGTAAACCAGATCTTCATATGAGAAATTTTCTGTTTCAGCATTTGTTGATTCTCCATCATCTGATCCATCTGAAGTTTCATCTACATGACTTGTTAAGCGTAAATCTGAATCTGAGTTGTCATCCTGGGGTTTTGAGCAACTGTTGTCAGTTTGTCCATACTTTGTATTGAGAGCTGTCCAGATTTCCTGTGCAGTTAAACAATGGGAGATCAGACTATATTGATCATCATCAATATAAGAATATAGAATATGTGTAGCACAAGAATTAAAAACTTTATCTACCATATCGTACCCATTGATAACAACATCCCAACATTTAATATTAACAGATTTTAAATAAACTTTCATTTTGGATTTCCAGTTTAAAAAATCTGTTCCAGTGAAAATAGTTGGAGATGAACTGGACTGACTCTCACTAGACTGACGACTAGGATTACCCATGACTCTAGAGTTAAAGAAAAACCTCGCTCTGATACCAAAGGTTGGATCTAGATTAACCCTAGAGGAGGGGTGAATAGGGTTTATCACAGTTTTTAAACTGAATTGAAAAACTGACAGAATATCAAAATAATAAACAGATCATAGAATGCAGCAGAAATAAAAGTGCAGAAAATAAATCACACACAGATATACCCAGCTTCGGCAAAACCTTGCCTACTGCTGCATTCCTAAGGTTTCTACTAGGTGTTATAAACAGATCCCGCATACAAGACCATGTACACTTGCAGCGCCTGCTCCTGTCCTAACCCTACGCTCAAAACCCTAGACTGACCGATATCCCCTTGATCAGATTTCTCGAATTACAACCCCGTTATCCGTAATCCTAGTAATTATAGACTCTAGTAGACTATCAGTTAACCCTTAACTGAATTCTAGAATTTTACAGACTCCAGAAAACTGTTCAGACAGATTTTACAACAAATTAAAATAACACAAAAAAAAAGAAAACAAACTAAACCCTAGGAATTTAAAATAAAAGGGTCATCCCCTTTTTAACACTTAGAAACTTGGCCGGCCTCATTTGAATTGGTTCCACCCTTTTGTTCATTTGATCCCGTTCACTTTCCTTTTGAGGAAATACAAAAATGGCGGTGGCTCTGAAATCTTTCTAGGGTTTCTCTCCGACTCCAAATCAATTCAGCTGCTTGATGTATGGATTAATTTCTAAAGCTCGATGCTTTGTGGCTTGATGCTTCGATTGTTGCTTTCTGATTTGGAGGGATTTTCTCTCGATCGAAAAGCAAAGGATTACCAAGTGAGTTTCTCTGAATTCTCTTGCTTTGAAAATGGTTGAATTGATTTTTGTGTGTTTTCAATCTCTGGTTTGCCTGTGATGATATGCATGTAATATAGGGTAAAATAAAACCCTAAAATAACTCTCTGATTTTGCATTAGTGGCTTGATATGATTGCGTAATTGTTGGGCTGATTGATGTGTAAATTTCCTCTGTTTGGTTTTCGACTTTGAAAGGGTTTTGCAAATTCAAATCGGCTTGCCCCATTTGCTTGATTGATTCCATGCGTGATATATTCACTGGCCTGTTTTAGTTCCACTGTGTATTTGAAAATTTTCTCTCCTTTTTTTTTATTGATTTAATCACCTCGGCGTTGAAATAGACTTGATTCAATCTGACTTGAAATGGTTTCCTCTTTTGATTTGGCTGATTGATTTCAGTTTCCCTCTTTTGCTCTATAAAACCCAGATTGAAAAATTTATTTGTTTCTTGAATCTGATGTATTTGGTCGATTATATGGCATCAAAGAATTTGAACATTTCTGGAATGTTTTAAAAACTTGCCAAATATATTTTGCCGTGAGTAAAAAACTGGAATCAATTAAAAGGTTTTCCAAAAGTATTTCACTGGTTTCTGAAAATCATTTGCCATATATGCTCCATGACTGAAATCTGAAACTGCTGTCTTGAATTTTTTTTTTTTTGTGTAGTAACCATGATTTGTTGCCAAGAATCCCATCTTTGATTGCCAAAAAAAATTGTGTATTTGGAAATGTTTATGAACTCATTCTTGCCATGAAAATGTTTGCTGAGATTATACATTAAACACTTGCCAAATATGAAGTTTCTGGAAATGAATCTTGCCTGAATTTTGTTTGATACTTTCTAAGAGAGTAATTGATTTATATCTTACCAAACATGGAATTGTGATTTGTCCAGAAAGAACTTTGCCATAGGATCTATGAGTTTTCATTTTGTTCTCATGAAATAGTCAAGTGATTTCTTGACGAGTTTAATCCTTGCTTAGTCACTATTCCAAAACTGATATAATCCGATGCTTTAATTGTTTCATTACTCCCTGCATTTGAACCTCTGTAATTAATTTCTGATTGATTTCTTGTCTAGTATAGACAGAGTATTCCTGGACAACTCGAACTTTGGAAAATCATAATTTCAATTTTCACAAATAACAATTTGCCAAATCTAATACTTGCCATCTTCTGATTTTTCTGAAATCATAATTAAAAGTTTTTATGTTGTGCTCATGCTTGCTTAAATTAGAGTCCACCTGATTTTGCAGCACCACTTACTCATGGATGCATTTAAACATGTTCATTAACCTGAATTATTGAGTGTACTCTTGCTACACTTGTTTGAACCCAGCATGTATTCATGAACCATCTTGCTTCTTTGTACTTGTTCATTTATGCTTTGTTTGCTTGATCACTTGCATTTACACATACAGATTTGTTGTTGACTTTGTGTTCGAACACTGCACCATGAATCTGTTCTGTGCATACATTCGCTGCTGCACCCCTTGTGTACTTATTCATGTTGCTTGGACTCCATCATGCTGTTACACACTAGCTTGCCACTGTTTTGACCTTGATTGCGCTGTGTTGACTTTTACTATGCTGGTTGACATTTGTTTTGTGCTTGAGTGTTGCACTGAGTCGAGATGGTCCACGTGGCTCCTCCTCGGCTTGCACACTGGATTGGCGAGGCAGTGCACATGTGTGTCTATATACACATGTGTATATGCAGCCATCCAGTATTATTTTCCCTGTCCCTGCATTGTATATACATACTGTCTACCTTGTGGTATTTATAGTGTATCACTGTGAATATCACAAGCTGTCTAGACACAGATAGATGGTTTTATAAATCAAATCAAGTCATGAAAAATGATGAGAAACACACCAAAATTCTGAGGCAAATAAAATTTTAAAAATAAAATTTATATTCACATATATTCAGTATTATTTCTATTGCACTGTGCTGTGTGTTTCTGTTTCATGTGGCAGGTGAGGATGACTGGACAGACTGAACTGATGTGAAGACAGAAGACTGAAGATAAGAAGACAGTGTGTAGTGTCAGGGAATATGTCAAAGTGTATGCATGTAAATATGAGTGTTGAGACTGTATGTACAAAATGAGTGACTGAGTTATTCTATAATGAGGAGCTGATATGTATATGAAATTGAAATGTATTGTATAACAAAGATGTACAAATAGTGGAGTTGTTAAGATTTGTACTGTTTGAAAGTTTGAAATAAAATACTCTATTTAAATAAAATACCGTGTGAATATATGAATGACTGTTCAGTCGTATTCTATTTAAATATAAATATTATATTCCTGTCTGTGATGTATTTATTGAAACAGTATAATAACAAACACATTTCAAATAATAAATATTTGGTTGTTATCATCAAACAAAAATCATATAATTGTGTATACAACACTGTTATATACAACAAGTCTAACCTCGTGTCTTAGGCGGTTAATTATTACACATAATTATTTATCCCCAAATTGGATTAATATCCCTATTTAAACTTGTCAATAAATTCCAAATTTATTTATGTCCATAATTGTCACCTAAATTATGTTCATAATTTCAGGTATATAATTTATACCAATTAATGTCTCAAATTAATTATATGCCTCTAAGGCCATTTTATGCCAATTCAGAATTATGTATATTCAATATTTTCCCGTTGTCCCCACACTATTCGTACGTTTTAATATGACATGTGTTAGACTCGCAAATAGTCTAACTTATAAAAGAAAAGCAACATCACAACATAAAATAGATCTAAGAATCATGACATAAGTTTTCATAGCCTATAACTTGCATATATGGATATGGTTTTCCATGAATTTCATTCAAACTAGCATATGATTCACATACGAAACTAGCATAGGTAATGGGCATAAATTTGCATAACTATGTATTGTCATGGATCAAAATATAGATCTAAACATAAAGATGTGAACTTGCATATGGATCTAAACATGTAAATTAATGTCACATGTTTACATATAAACTAGCATATGTATCTACATGATTTCACATATGAACTTGTGTATAATCCACCAACAGACTTGCATAAGATTCACATATGTTTTAACATCCCAAACTTGCATAAAATTCATAAATTAGCATATGATTTAACATCCTAAACTTGCATAAAATTCATAAATTAGCATATGATTTAACATCCCAAACTTGCATATGATTCATATACATATGCTTTAACATCCAAACTTGCATAAGATGAATCTAGTTAATCACGTACAATTTAACATATGAAACAGATCCACAATAACAAAGCATCAATGATAACATCACATGATTCAAAATCATATTCTCATAATCCCAATTATAACTTATCCCAATTAAATTAATTAATTATTTTGTGAAAGATATTATACTAACAAACAAAAGAATAGTCTTGTCTTTCTGGGATCTGTATTCTGAAATTGAATTGCTCGCCTTTGATATAGACTAATTGTTGTTTAGATTAGATTTGATTTGATTTTGATTCTTGCTTCTATCTTGTTTCTGAGTTGAAAGAGAACGACGGCTACTCTAGGTTCTCCATTGACGGCATGGCGGCTATTGGTATGAATTAGTGTGATTTTAGGTTGAGAGTTAGGTTGCTTATATAGAGTTTTAATTAATTTAGAGCCGTCAGATAAACCCCAGAAGCAATCAAGACCATCCAGTCAAGATAGGATAACATCTCAGCCCTAATGACTCACTGTTCGGATCAGAACACTCCAGAAATCTGTGCAGGTCTTTACCCCGACATGGGCGCACTTGGTAGGTGCACCAGTGCATTTTTTTACTGGCGCACTTGTGAAGTGCGCCAGTGCATTCTGGTCAACTTCCGGTTTTTTCTACCTAACTTCGTTCGTCCATATCTCCTTCATACGGTGTCCATTTTACGCAAACTCGGACTCTATCTCAAGCAAAATTCCAAGACAAACGCAATGGAGTAACCCGTTTTCCTTAATCCTCCCATTTGAAATTAGGCATTCTTAGATTCGTTAATTTAATATTCATAAAAAATTCAGGGTGTTACACTCGTTTTCTTTTCATGTTATCATGTTTAGTCGTACTTTTTAGTTTAGTTGTTACCAGTTTCTCAGTCTCATACATATACAACAAAAGTAGTTATGTATTTTCTTATTGCCAAATCAGGTGTTGATGCTTGATGCATGATGAAAATTCAACTTTGAGCACATGGGCTTGGACATTCAATGGTTTATATATATTTTTTCTCAGTAAGCATCTTTTGTAAAACATGTTATATGGGAACATCGATTACAAAATGTTCTGTACAACTATTGTCTTTTTGGCATATGGAATTATTATAACTTATGTGATATAGTTTTAAGATTATAATTATTTTGTGTTGTTTGAATTTAGTGATTATTTTGAACGTATATGCGTTGTGTAAAAATGATAAATGTACCTCAACAACTCTACAGAAACGATGTGATATATTTTGGAAAAATACTATGATATGTGGAAAATAACAACATTTGTAAACAATATAAAATGCTATGATATATGTGGCAAAACGCTGTGATATGTAAAAAATAACAACATTTGTAAACAATAGTAAACGATGTGATATATGTGGAAAAACGATGTGATTTGTGGACGATAACAACGTTTCTAAACAATATAAAATGGTGTTATATGTGTGGCAAAACGCTATAATATGTAGACGATAAAAACATTTCTAAATGATATAAAACGCTGTTAAATATTTGATGAATAAGGAATAGCTGTGACACACTATAAAAACACAACATAAAATGTTGTACAAACATAATAACATACCATTTGAAACGCTGTACAAACATAACAACAACACCATTTGAAACGCTATAATATGTCATTTTTCTATAGCGTTTTGGAATGTATTATGATATTTCCATGATATATAACAACTTGTCGGTGGACAATGTTCATCAAACCGTTCTTAAAGGATATAACCACATTTTTTCAACGCTGTTAATGGGCATATTTCCTATAGTGATAAACCTTAATTTTGCTTAAGTTTGTGGAAAGATATAATAAAATCTTTTGAAATGATTTCCCAAAAATGATTTAAATGATAAGTTTAAATGATATAAATCTTTATAAGATTTATGTGGTTAATTCCCATGTAATGAATATTTGAATAAAAAAAATATTCTGGATTGGAATAAAATGTGTGTTATATTTATTTATCACCTGATTTTAAAGATGCGTGAGTTATTCAAAAAGACTGGGTTTAACCCATTTTGAATAATTGAACGACGATTAAAAGTTGAAGATATTGAAGACGATGCAAGACCGACAATCTTCACATCAAATGGATTATTGCTGATGCCTTAGATATGGGTAGCTCCCTTGAAAGGGTTAAAGTGGAAGTTGTCCGGACGTACGTGTCGATTATCCGGATACATGAGGGTCTCTCTCCTATATTGGACATACGGGATGAGGAATAAGGTGCCTCTTGTTTCGTTCAGACTAAGAACGAACTTGTAAATGGATCGTGTGTCTGACATGGTATTCTTTTCTGTATTAATTGATTTCTACTAAACATATATCTTTTTGGTGGTGGATAATTTATTCTCTTAGCTTGACGCCCTTTTTAAAGACATACGAGCTTAGAGGTTATATATTAATGGACATCAATTGTATGGCATGGATTGACGATGTGTCATGCTGAGATGCAGTGATCAAAGATTTTGTTGAAAAGCAGAGCTTTGTGGATGATGATCAGTGCATAGCATTGCATATAACATTAATTCGCAAGCTTCAAACCCCCGGTATGAGTCAAAAACGGGATGAGGGACCACGGGGAGGACATGTGTTTCTTTCTAGCTAGAGGTGATATCATGGTATGGAGCCTAGACATTTAACTTATGAGGATGATGGAAGCGAGTTCCCTAGGATAGGCTGCACAAGGCCACGATCGACGGACAGGCCAAGAGGTCTGATAGGACCAGAAATATATGATCTAGGCATAAATCAACGAAGACCGACTGATAGACCCTGTCGATCCAAAGGGCTCACCAGAGCATGAGTCCTAGACATCTTGCCAAAGATGGTCTGATTCGAATGAGGGAGGATCTCTTACCTCGGCTCATGAAGGAAATCCAAGTTCCATTATGTGATCTTATGTTTTAGTTGTATACCTACGGCGACATAGTATGATGGGGCATTATGTATTCTAAGATTGATACATTTATTTTCGAAATTGTTTTATATACTTAGACACTAATAATAATATCAAATGATTTTTGTTTTCCTTGTATCAAGCATGTTTGGTTATTATAAGGTAAAACTATATCCTCCGGCATGCGCTTGCATTGTGTGATGGGACCTGAGTCTTATAACAGCTTCATTTTTCAAAAGGCGTTGTATTGTTTTTGTTTTAAAAACTGGCAATCTTGTGGGGAAAACCCGTTCCGTGTTATACGGCGTAGCCTCGTGATTTACCCCTTTAAATAAAGTTTAATGACTATTTTTGGTTCTTATACCGGTCCCGTGAATGACTCGAAGATTATTGTTTCCCACCTAAACTCTGGGTGCCCATATTTTCCACACTGGCAGTAAGTAGTTTTGGTTTTGCAGATTTTCAATTCGTTGAATTCTGGATTATGGTTGGAGCTGTATTCTGGATATTCTTATGGTCCTTGGCTGAGTTAGTTGATGTTTTTCCGTTGTGCACTGTTTCATGTATTCATGTAATTTTATTTCCGTTGTATTGTAATCTACAAATTCAATATTTTTTTCTGTTGTGTATTATTATTTGTACTCTGATGTAAATTGTTGTAATAGCAACGAAATGTTCTCTTTTTCTATGTTCTGATGCATCGTGTTCTCATAACAATCCGTGCTTTTCTGTCTTTTTGGATCATACCTGTGTGGCTTATGGTCAGTCTGAAGGGCGGGGAAATTCGGGTCATTACAGGTGGTATCAGAGCTTTGGTTTACAAAGCTTTGAGAATACAACACATTAGAACTAGAAGAAAGAATTCATCAGAAATAGGATTATTAACATCCTATAAGAATAGCTCGTTAGAGATAGGATTAGCGGTATCCTAGAATAAGTAGCTCATTAGAGATGGGGTTAGTAATGCCCTATAATGAGTTAAGAGTATTGCATAAAAGAGAAAGTGTATTCATAATAAGAAATTAAAGGTTATATTTTAAATAATAAACATGTTTATTCGGGGATGAAAAGTTTATAAGTGGTAGAGTGTATCGACCCAGAGATTTTGGAACCAATTTAAAATTATTTTTAATGTAATCTTATAGGAATTTACGATCAAATTTCAAAAATCGATTATTTAATGCAATTTTCAAAGGAACATTATTATTTTTTAGATCCTTAGTATCGAACAATGGTAGAGTACCAAATTTTAAAATTTTCAGAGGTAGTACGTGGTCTGTGCGTGAGTTAAATGTACGTTATGACAACGCATCGAAACACGATCGAAAAAATAAAATGGAAGGTCAAACAAACTTGGAATTCGACGAAACACATCCCGTTGGATTTGGAATTATGTTCAGTGTGGAAATTCAAAATTTAGTGACGAACGGAATTAATGTGTGGTCGTGCGATCATAAGAAGTGGAGGAAAACTAGCATATTTTTGTGTTGATTGACAAAAGTAGCTAAGAATAAGCTGAAATGAGGTGTCAACCATCCAACGACTTCAAGTGTTTTCCTACAACTCCCCATGTCGCGCCAACACATCCATCCACGTGAATGGATTGGAAAAAATTTCAAAACCCCCTCCTTCGTTTTCTTTTCTTTCTTCTTCTCTTCCATTTTTTCATTTTACTTCTCCTTCCTCTTCTTCCTTCAACAATGGCCTCTCCCCTCACCACCTCCTCCCCTTGACCAGCGCCACCCGTTGCTGCACTCGACGTCGACCTGGCCAGCCGCCCTCTCCTCCACCATGGGCCCCATCTCTCCTCTTAAACCCAAAACTCTCATTTTCACTTCATTTTTACACATAAACCTCTATAAAAACTCAACTTTACACCTCCTATCACCCCCATAACCCCACACAAGGGACCCACAAACTTGTACCAGCCTAGGTCAGTGAACCACCTTGAAGTTGTACCCCTTCTAGACCCCGTAAATCCCCTCCGGTTGCCTGAAGACTTCAGATCTGTAGGTTTATGGGTATTTATGAGCTGTAGAAACCCCGTAGTCGCAAATATAGTCGCGTAAGCCTTATAAAAATTCATAAGCTCCAAAGAGGTGTTAGAGTCATGTGCGAGGGTCTAGGGTCCTTTCGTAAAGATTTGGCGAAGTGAAAACACATGGTGAGAACCTTTTTACCATAAAAGGACTAGTTAGAATTAACTATTTGCTAATTGATTGAGATAAACAATTGTTCGTGATTGATAATACAAGTTACTACGATGTTAAACAATGATTAACATGTTAAAAATATCATTTTCACTTGATATATGTGAAATTTCTTAGATATGGACATATAAACGTAACAGTGTTGTAGGTGAGAAATCGAAACTCACTTATTAAAAAGGGGCTAGAACAAAATTAACTGTTCACTGTTAATTGTTAGTGGTTAATAATAACAATTTCTTATGATGTTAGTTGATGGTTAGCAAGATAAAAATATCATTTTTAATTGATATATGTGTGGTTACTTACGTTTGTGTGAAACCAAAATTCATGTAGATAGGAACTAAATTAAATTGACTGTCAATTGTTAATTAAAAATATTAAATAATGTTTATCACTAATCACACAAGTTTATGGTTATATTAAACATTGAGTAGCACGATAAAAATGTTATTTTTATTTGTTATATGTGATATCCCTTGAGTTCAACACTTAAGCTATACACAAAGTTGAATGAAAATTTGTTGAGCCTTAAATGAAATTGGTTGAGTAATTTAATTATTACTAATGTCTGGTTGTGAATTGGATGTGGTGTGATGGTTTCTTGAGTGTAATAATATACACTATTTGATAACAAACAATAAAAGTGGTTATTGATTCATTGGTTAAATTTCTGTAAAGAAAATGACAGCATAACCATATAAGCATTTAAGTGTTTGATGCTTATATGATGTGGACATAATAACCGTATAAGCTGTAAGTGTTTAATGCTTATATGATGTGGACAACATAACCATATAAGCATGTAATTGTTGGATTCTTATATGATGTGGACAACATAACCATATAAGCATGTAAGTGTTTAATGCTTATATGATGTGACAACCGCCCACAACTCCTACACTTAACAAGGGAAATAATGCATTGTAAGACATTTCAGGAAGTTATTGACGATCATCAGGTTTGGATAACACAAGTGGAACCTTTCGTATAACTCACAGCGCAAGGATAAAATATAATAGAACCTATACAACAGGCAATAATAATGAAACATAGTTTGCACAGAATTTTAAACTTCCATATCATCAAGGAGTTATCCATTGCATCTTTGGATTACATCATCAAACTTTGTACAAAAGGCCTCACTACAACACTCAGAGAAAACATCAAACAATAGAAACAATGAATACTAGATAGTAGAAAATAATACGCCGGTCTCCTGCTCATCATCGCACAGCAACACCGTCACACCAAGATCTATCACCTGTCACCTGCTACTCAGTATGCCCATCCAACACATGGATGAACAACCTAAGGTAATAAGAGGAAACATAAAACCTTGAGTCATACAATAGTCTTAATGAGCGATAAAACAACTATGTAACATCATCAATAAAATATATGAGAATAGGCAGATTAATCAACTAATCTACCATCACGAACAGAGAAGAACCCAAACCCGTCTTCCCCACATCCGACAGTGATGGCCTTTACAGCAAGCATTAGAAATCAATAGTACATTCATGGCAATCAGTTATCAAGCGTAGACCATTCTAATCGATATCGACATCTCCCAAACACAACCCCCGAAGGCCTAAACCAACATCAGATAAGAACCCAAGAGATATCTCCTTCGACGTTGAATAATCTACATAAGACTATACAAGCAAAACAATCATCATCCATGACTTCGGCTATCACCGCCGATCTTGCATTGAAACCATCGTGAGTCATATGACCGGCCGAGCTTGCCATCCGTCAAGGGCTAATGGTAAACCCTGGTTCTAATAAAACTCCATATGCCATCATGAATCATATCTCTAGGCCCTTCATGGCTGCCCAGGGTACTCGACCAACCACTTCTAGTCATTGGCTCCCCCCGTTGTACCCTACTTTGAGTCCACTAGAACCTACGACAACGATAATCTCTCGGCCTTCAATATCTCTAGCCATTCAACCTGATGACTATTCATAATCTCAAGCCACTTCCCCAGCAACCATTATCCACGAACTCACAACTTGAGTCATCTTTACATTCGTTGCATTTCGACGATCAACGAATACATCACAACACTTCAAAAACATTCCTACTTGAATTCACGTCGAAGTCACATTGATTCTCGGACCAAAAATATCATTAATTTATTATTTATCATAATCGGGTCGTTTATCCCCTTCAGGTCACCTAAACGACCTAAGTCCACCAACCGACCCTTCACAACATAATGACCCATCTCCTTTCATTGTTTGTTGACCTGACTTCCTACGCAGACTGACCCACGACCTGACCTCTGTACACATAACGGCCTGACTAGGTCGTTACACACCATTTTCGACCTGATGCCGCCAACGCTCCATTAAGCCAAAGCCAAACAACCTGACTAGGTCATTCCATACCCCTTTTCCATGACCTGAAGCCCCTCGAACGACCTAACTATGAACCGACCCGCCTTACTCCAAAGGACTTCAGCTGACCCGATCCATATACGAATGATCTGAAGCACTCCAACATTCCAACAACCTGAAGTAGCTCCCACGACTCGAGCTTAATTTCTTGGAGCACAAGCCACACGACACAAGCTTTATGCCACATCACCAACGACCTAAGAAAAACGACCTGACTCCAAATCTGACCAAAAGAACTCCAATCTTAACCAAATCATCACCAAACGACAACATCGATTCAAACAACTCAAATCATCCAAGTCAACCATCAACACCTTATGAAATTATCAACAACACCAAAATGACAATTATTCATCAATAATCATATAAAATTCACCAAATCATGTTAAATCAATGCATCTAAAACAATGGATCCAACTCGCATAAACATATAAATTAACATAAGAATTACCCGTTTAAGTTGCTAAATTAGATCCTATGGTGATTCAAATGAAAATATACTTAGCATGATGTAGATCTTGGTGAAAAAACTTAAAATGATGAAAATAAGATCAAACAACCGTATACTTTATTGAATCCGTGTGAGAGATGCTCATCACTCACCAAATCTTCGAAATCACTTGAAATTACTAAAATATCAATCCGAACAGCAAATAATGAACCTAGATCTCCTCAATTTTATGCGATCTCTCTTCACTTGGTGTAGATCTAGCTTTGTTTGATGTTAATCTTCAATCTTCACACATAAATCTAGAACTTTAATGGTGGAAAGGTGTATTTGATTGAGCAAGGAGGAACACGAGCTCAACCAAATGAGAGAATGAAGAAACCAAACTATTCTTCGTGCCTGTAACCCCCTATTTATAGCCTCCCACTAGCTCACTAATGGGCCACACAAAATCAGCCATCAATGGCTTATAAAACCTGAACAAAAATTGTGAAATACTAAAATAACAATTCCTCCCAAATCGCTAAATCAAATTTTTAATGTGACCACTCTACGGAATTGGCAACACCGTTTCCTTTCCAATGAAATCGATCTCAATACCTAGTTAGATCCCAGTCAAAAGTTATACCCTTTACAAAACTAACAGGGGCAAAATAATCACACATATAATTGGTAAAAATTATGGACATGTGTCACATCCCCATAAACAACATATCAAAATATGAGACTGATCCAACCCCCAGGGAATAAAATATTTTATGATCCTCCGATACGTAAAATGCGGGCTGTTACATTCTCCCTCCCTTAGTAATTTCACCCTCGAAATTCAAGCAAACACAAGAAACCAAAGCAATTCTGCATGCCTATCATCCATGAGTAGTCAATTTACCATTCAAACTAGCAGTCATCAAGCCATGCATCCATTGTCTTATCGTAGCACATGGAATTCTAACAACAATAGTACAAGTTACAATGATGTAAGTTGACACAACATCAATGGGTCATACCGACAAAGAGTTCTGGATGGGTCGTCAGCATACTCTCTTCCGTCTTTCACGTACAATCGTCATTATTCTCACTCTATTGCACCTTGACAAGCTTAACCGTCTTCCACCTAAACAGTTTCTTGTCATTCCCCACAATGCGAAGAGGCTTACGAGGTTTCGTAACTATGGTTTCTACTTCTAGGTCTTCGTACTGCTCTAGAGATATCACCACATTCGAATCATGCACACACTTCTGTAGAAATGACACACGGAAAACATTATGCACACTCGACATCTTCTTGGGAATCTCCAATCTATATGCGAGCTTTCCAATTCACTCATTATCGGAAACAGTCCAACGAACATTGGAGCTAACTTTACTTTGCTTCCAAACCGAACAACATGCTTCAACATCGAAATCTTCACGAAAACCATGTCACCCACGTCGAACTCCAAATCTTTTCGACATTTATCAGCGTAAATCTTCTGACGATCTTGGGCTGCCTTCATTCATTGCCGAACGATCTCGATACAATCCGATGTTTCTCAAATCTTCTCAAGCCCTAGTATCAATTTATCTCTAGTTTCTAACAAACATGCCGGAGAAGTACATGGTCTTTCATACAACGCCTCGTATGGTACTATCCCAATGCTCGACTAGTAGCTATTATTATATGCAAACTCAACTAGATGTAGATGGTCTTCCCATGATCTTCGAAGTCCAATACACAAGCTCTTAGGAGATCTTCCAAAACTCGGTTAACCCTCTTGGTTTGACCATCAGTCTGGGTATAATAAGCCGTACTTAAACATAACTCGGTTCCCAAAGTCTATTGCAAACTCTTCCAAAATCCACTCATAAACAAGGGATATCGATCACTCACTATTGTAATAACCCGGAAAATGTGAACCAATTTAAAATTTTTAAAATTGGTTATTGTCAAAGAATTTAAACAATTGAAATAGCATATTTCAATAAAATAATGAATTGGGAATAGTGAGGCAGTTTGAAAATTTGAATACAAACTTTGTCTGACTGTACCAGGTACAAAATATAACATATTTTAGTGAAACCGAAAATATTTAAATCTGTTTATGAATACCTTTCTAATGAATCTGAAAAATCGAAATTTCATAGCAGGAATCAAAAGTTACGGCCAAATGAATTTTCAGAAAGGTCGCTATATAGAATATATAGCCCTTGAAAATAGATATTTTGCATATGACCTCGGAATTCGACGAAACCACTTTTGTTGGATCCGGGATGTCAAACTATTGCTAGGTTTCAAATTTCATAATTTTTGAAGCTAGTATGTGAGCAGGGCAAAAGAAAATGCGATTGGTTAATTTCTGTTAAAATGGGTCGACCTGAAAATAGACATTTTGCATACGATCTCAGAATTCGACGAAACTGCTTTTGTTGGGACCGTATCGTCAAAACAAAGCTATATTTATTTTTCTGGAATTTTTCGATTCAGTTTGTGGCCCTGGCGAATTGAAATGTACATTCAAATTGAATATTAATTGTTTTATACTTTAATTTGAAAAATAACTAGCTGTAACAGTCGAATTGGCCAACGAAACATATCCCATTGTGTCCAGAATGGGGGTATTTAGCTAGGGGCGACAGTCGTTGGGTTGAAATTGGTGTACGTTGGTTAAAAAGGATATTTTAGGAATTTAAAATTTAAATATAATAGAAAATATCCTTACTTTTCTCTCTCTTCTGAAAAACTGGTCAAACCTCCTATGAACGAACGACGGAATCCCTTCAAAACTTCCAGGACCGATCACCGCAGCCACAGACGTTTTCGCCTCCCCCTCCAGTTGGCTTTTCCGTTCGCCTTCCCCTCCTCTTTCAATCAATCCAAGCCTCGTCTGAATTCGTTTGGTATCTGCGTCGAATTTCAGTTAGGAAGTCACCAACTTTGGAGCACCGCCGAGCATCAGAGAGGCCATCGAGTTGGGTGCCACCACAGGCGCTGGAAAGCCTGTTCGAAGCTCTTCGACGTTGCAGCATCTGACCGTGACGATACTTCACGGATTGATCGTGAATTTAAAACATAGTTTTGAAGGTTTGAAAAACGTATCTACTTTGAAATTTCTGAAATGAAAATAACACTTTTAAGTGTTGCAAAACTTTGAAAAATCATATCTTTTTAGTGTGTTAATGAAATTTGATGAAACAGGAAACATCGGGACCGCAAGGAGGCTCTCTACCATCTAGCAGAAGCCGCGGATTTTTCTGATCTACATACGATTTTTAGCACTTCAAAAACCAATGTGAGGAATCTAAATTAAATTGTGTGAATGGAATCGTGTTGTATAAATTATATAAGCGAAGTGTAAATTATATACGCATTGTATACCTCATGTACATGTGTTGTATAAATTATATTAGCGATGTATAAATTATACAAGCGTTGTATGAAACATATATGCTTTGAATTGTGATGAAATGCAAGTAAATTATAGAAATAATATATATATATACTCCCCTCGTCCACAGACCATGGACGATATTTATTGCTTGTGATTGGCGTGAAAATATATAGTATGACGAATGGTTGGAAATAATTGTTTGTGGTTGATATTGTGGTTGAAAAATACCTTTGTGGTTGAAAAATACCCTCTTGTGGTTGAAACAAATTAGAATAGGATTGTGGAAATGAAAATAAAACATGCCGCCTGCGTGCGAACTAGATGCATGATTCCCCATTGTCAAAAACCGCGAGGTTTTAAGGTAGAGCAAGGAGCTGTACTAGGGACGGTCCCGGTTTTAACTACCCTGTCGTTTTGCTGCCGAAATTTTCTGAAATATTCATGTGTTAGAATAATTTTCATTTGTTGAAATTAATTACATATGTTGAAACCAATATTCATGTGTTGAATTGAAATTCATTCGTTGAATTGAAATTCATGTGTTGAATGTTATTCGAATTTTAAACAAATAGATTTAACGATAAAAATCACATTTTTATATATATACAAACTATAGAGAATATTCATGTGTTGAATTGAAATTCATTCGTTGAGTTGAAATTCATGTGTTGAATGTTATTCGAATTTTAAACAAATAGATTTAACGATAAAAATCACATTTTTATATATATACAAACTGTAGAGAATATTCATGTGTTGAATTGAAATTCATTCGTTGAGTTGAAAATTCATGCGTTGAATGTTATTCGAATTTTAAATAAATAGATATAACGATAAAAATCACGTTTTTATATATATACAAACTATAGAGAATAGTCATGTGTTGAATTGAAATTCATTCGTTGAATTGAAAATTCATGTGTTGAATGTTATTCGAATTTTAAATAAATAGATTTAACGATAAAAATCACATTTTTATATATACAAAATATAGAGAATATTCATGTGTTGAATTGAAATTCATTCGTCGAGTTGATATTCATGTGTTGAATGTTATTCGAATTTTAAATAAATAGATTTAATGATAAAAATCACATTTTTATATATATACAAACTATAGAGAACATTCATGTGTTGAATTGAAATTCATTCGTTGAATTGAAAATTCATGTGTTGAATGTTATTCGTATTTTAAAATAAATTGAATAGACAATAAAAAATTACATTTTTATTTTGAATATGAAGTGTTAAAAACATTCACGTGTTGAATAAATATTTTTGATGATAAAAATATTTCTTTTAGCATGTATACGCTTTGGTAAAAATACACACGTGTTGAAATAAATATTAGTTTGCTAGAAATATTATTATTAGCTTTGTTCTGCATATATATACATTTGTCGAATAGGGAAAATGGATTAGCTGTAGAGTAAAGAATTTATTTGCATGCCCGACAAATAGGTAAGCCTTGATGAGTTGGCTGTGCAATTTTATTTTTATATCAACTCCTGTGAATGCCATTGGATGCGGAGTGCTGGTTATTCTGTGTGAAATAATAAACATCGCCATAGGATAGTAACAATTAATTTTGGACTACACTACATGGCATACTCCTTGACGATAGGCATACTTTATCATATTCCACATAAGCATTTGGAGCTTGTGTGACGAGGTTGAAGATTTACCATGCGAGCGAGAGGCTTGTATGGCGATGATTATATACTACAGGTTGAACTGATGACTGATATGGACTATATAAAATATAACGATAAATTTCCAGATTAATAAAAACCCCACACGGGTCTGGAGTTGACAAAAATCACGTCTCTCTAGTCATTAGATACGACACATGGACTATTTATTCCCACAAGGGACGAGGTGACGAGGATTTATCCTCTGGAGTAATTAAAAATACACGCTCCCTCAGGCTTGACAGGGTAACGAGAATTTATTCTCTGGAGTTATTATCTATACACGCTCCCCTGTAAACACCAGAATATATCACTATAAATTTGTGGATGCTTTATAGGATTTATTGGGTACCTAACACGGCCCAATAAATTTCCAACCCCTTCCCGTACAAAAGAGGTTATGGCGAAATTTTTCGAAATATAAAGGCGTTTGTGAAATATTTGAAGTGAAAGCGATGTTAAAATATTAGAAGTGAAAACGATGTTAAAATATTAGAAGTGAAAACGATGTTGAAATTAAAGAAGTGAAAACGATGTTGAAATTAAAGAATGAACTATATATATATATATATATATAAATAGAATGGGAAGGAATCGAAGCCGTGCAGTTCGTGTTTTGAAATCGTAATTTGAATCGATTAGTACGAGAAATCCGACCATCGGATTTTCTCGAAACCGCAACCGCTGGGTTCGCCTTGGAAATATCTTTCCAACGGCACCAACCTTGTAAAAATCCAACGGTTGGATTGTCTGGAATGTTTAATTCAATTCTGAAGAAAAACAGCGCCAGAATCGTTTATATTTATATATAAATATAAATATAATTAAATTAAATCGAATAATGATGCTGCAGTTCGAATTTTGAAACCGTAACTTCAAATGACTAGTGTGGAAGATCCGACCGTCGGATTTTCACGAAACTGGAACAGTTGGGTTCGCTTTGGGAATATCTTCCCAGTGGTATAGACTTTGTAGAAATTCAATGGTTAGATTTTCCGATATGTGTAAAACAAATTAGGGGAAAAACAGCGCCAGTGACACGACACGACTTGAAACGTCGTTTAATTAAATATGGCCATTTTTAAATAAATAAAAATGGCGAAAAATTGTTATAAAATACTATAAGCAACATAGATTGGAAATAAACCAATTTGGCTTGATCTGCTTGATATTTGATGGATGTATGTGTTTGACACGAAAATTATACTAAAGAACTGAAATATGAATGTCGAATAATATAACCATGGAAAGAATTGATTTGAATTCTAATTTCATGAATTATTTGAAAAGGCCGAGCTAACCCTCATTTCAAATAATTGACCGAACGATTCGAAGGCGAAAATACAAAGACGATTCAAGACCGACGATCTTCGTATCGGTTGGATGGGCGCTGCTGAGGTTCCTAATTGGAGTAGCTACCATAAAGGAACGGAATTAGTAGCCGTCTGAACGTATGTGTTGATTGTACGGATATACGAGGAATTTGGTGCCTCCGGTTTCGTTCAGACCCAGAACGGACTTGTACATGGACTGTGTGTCTGACATTGGATTTTGTTCTATACTAATTGATCTCTGTTAAATATGTATCTGTTTGGCGGTGGATAATTTATTCTTTTGCTTAACGCCCTTCTCTGAGACGTACGAGCTCAGAGGTTATATATCGATAGAAATCAGTCGTATGGAGTGGATTGCCTATGTGGCATGCCAAGATGAAGTGACCAAGGCTTCTGTTGCAAAGCAAAGTCTTGTGTTCGTTGATCAAAGCACAGCCTACGTGGCCTGGCTTTGTGTATAGCGTGTATTCGCGAGCCTCACACCTCGGTATGAGTTAAAAACGGGATACGGACCGCTGGGAGAGCACGACGTTTCTTTCTAGCTATGGTGGTGTCAGTGACCTACCAGCCCTGACATTTATATCTACTTTTCACCTTTGTGGTTGTTGGAATGCGTGGCGCCTCGATTTTAGGTCTGTAAGGACCGGGAAACGTGTGTTCAGGAATAACTAATCCTCAAACGTAAGAGAGGACCGGCCCAGCCGATCCAAGGGTTACCCAGAGTGCGTAGTCCTGAGGCATTTGCTAGAATGTCTCGAAGCGGAGAGGAGCTTTCCCCTTGCCTCGACTCATGATGGAAATCCAATTTCCAATACGAAATAACGGATTTGATTGTAGAACTAGTATGGCGACATAGTGGTATGAGGCACTTATGCCGTCTATGATTGATATTTATGATGCTATTCGTTTTTGAAACATATATGCACTAGTAATAATATCAAATGATTTTGCTTTACACGTATTAAGCATATTTGGCCATTATAAGGTAAAGCTCTATCCTCTGGTTTGCGTTGCATTGTATGATGGGACTTGAGTCTTATAATGGCTACATTCTTTTTAAAAGCATTGCGTTGTTTTAAAGAATTTACTTTGTTTTAAATGCACCAGCAATCACTGGAGTAAACCCGTTCCGCGAAAGTGGCGTGGTCCTATGATTTGCCTAATTACTGTTGTTTAACCAGTTAAGTAGATTTCTCATACCAGTCCCCATGACTGACTCGTTGTTTGTTTCACTTTGCAAACGCGGGTGCCCTTATTTTCACACGGGCAGCCTAGTTCACAGGTGATAGGTTGTTTTGGCTCAGCACTGTAGTATGGAGTGCACTTTTGGCTCATGGCGAGGCTGACTTCACCGAGATGACTTTGACATTTTCTGCCATTATTGTATATGTATATTATGATTTCGCCACTGGCGATGCAGACTATTTTACTTCCAGTACTTATTGTCGTATGTATATGTGCCGCCTCCGGCGATGTAGACTGATACTCTTATTATGTCTCACTGTATGTATATATTCCGCCTATGGTGATGGTGACTGATCATTCCCCCTTTATTTACTAAGTTATATCCTACGTTGTGCTATTTTGATGTTGTTACATGTTATGAATCCGCTATCATATCTATGTAAAATTATTCTATTTATTGGTTTTGCTATTATCTGCACTCTGCTATGATGATTGATGTGTTATATTCCAATGATTATCCTTAATACCGTCACACGGATTTTGGGATCGTCACAACTATGCTCTTTGGGATGCCATGGAATCCAACTATCCATTTAATATAAAGCTCAACCATCTTCGATGCTGTCCTAGTCGACTTAACAGGAATAAACCATGCACTTTTGGTCAAGCGATCCACGATGACCCAAATTCCTTTGTTTCCTTCCCTGGTTCTAGGTAGTCCATCGGTGAAATCCATTGATATTTATTCCCACTTTCACGTAGGAACCTCTAATGGCTAAAGCAATCCACTCGGCTTCTTCTTTTCATCTTTCACTAACTGACAGTTCAAACACTAGGAAATAAACTTTCCAACATCCCTCTTCATACCTTTCCAGTAGTAAGATTGCTTCATGTCTTGATACATCTTGTTACCACTAGGATGAATCATCAACTTCGAGTGATGACATTCCCTCAGAACCTCATCTCTCAATTCGGTGATATCAGGAACAATCAATCATCTTTGCTTTCGAAGCCAATCCTCTCGATCGACTTCGTACTCTTTATCCTCTGGTTCCAACTTCTGGATAATCTTGACAAGTTTTGCATCCCGCTTGTGGCTTTCGCCAATCCTTTCGATGAGAAGCTTGCCAACATTTAATGTTCCAACTCACACCGTGGTCTGAAATCAAATCTTGCCAAGTACTCGAGGTACTTCCATTCCGAAAACAACGCTCCCAAACTTGCGTGTCTTCTACTCAACGCATTTGCTACTTTGTTACCTTTACCATGAGTATAGGCTATACAAAAATCATACGATGCCAGAAACTCTAACCATCTTTGCTAGCGAAGATTCAAATCCTTTTGGGAGAAAAGATACTCCAACGACTTGTGATCAGTAAACAACTCGAATCTAACTCCCAACAGGTAATGTCTTCGCATCTTCAAAGCAAACATGATCGCCGCCAACTCCAAATCATGAGTTGGATAATTACTCTCATGCGAC
The DNA here is from genome assembly GCA_030737875.1 of Allium sativum. Classification (NCBI taxonomy): domain Eukaryota; kingdom Viridiplantae; phylum Streptophyta; class Magnoliopsida; order Asparagales; family Amaryllidaceae; genus Allium; species Allium sativum. The sequence continues at coordinate 150,823,881 of CM060909.1, read as the reverse complement.
TACAGCAGTCAACTCGTGTAGGCAACAACCTTATCCTTCTGCATTAGCACTTCTCCAAGTCCAGTACCGCATGCATCGGTATATACCACCATTTCCTTATTCCCACTCGGAATGGTCAAAACAGGAGCACTCGTCAGTCTCTCTTTCAGGATTGAAAAAGCTTGCTCACACTTTGCATCCCATGTGAACACCTGATTCTTCTTCTTTAATCGAGTTAGTGGTGCGGTTATCTTGGAGAAATCCTTTATAAAACGACGATAATATCCCTCTAATCTAAGGAAATTTCGAACATCCGTCGCATTTGTAGTGACCCGAAAATGCCCGTCCTCTGAATCGACCGGAAGGCCCGATCCGAAAGTCAGAAATCGTCGGTGCGCTAACGTTGGGCATACAACACATCAGAACAACAACAGAAGACTTTTATAAACATCACAATAATGTTACATCACAGTACAAAATATATCAGAGTATATCGAAATATAATATAGCGGAGGATTAATTTACAATAAATGTAATACAATGAAGTGAAAACAAATAAAATGACACAGCGGAAGGCTATAAATGCTCTAGACACAGCTTTAAGCTTCGATCCAGAATCCTGCTAAATGAAATATCTGCAAAACTAAACTACTGACTGCCCATGTAGAAAATATGGGCACCCAGAGTTAAGGTAGAAACAATAAACTCCGAGTCAGTCATGGGACTGGTGTGAGAACTCAAAACAGTTATTAACTTTGTTTTAAAATAAGGTAAAACACGGGACCACGCCACATGTCACGGAACGGGTTCACCCTCATGAATACCAGTGCATAAACAATAAACAATAATGGGAATATGGATCAACTATGCATCACACAGCATGCAATTTTCCAATTTACCCATTTAGGCTTAATCCCAAATTTAGATTTACCAAATCCAATTCAATCTACAGAAATTATTCCTTTGGACTTTATTCCCGATTTCTATTTCAAATCATTTGAAATACATATCTAGCTTTTATATCAAAGTAGATTTCACTTGGGGATCTCAAATCAAATCATTTGGAAATATGAATTCCAAAACATAACAATGCATACAAACAAGTATGCAAACCAAATACCGAGCACGACCCTCAGACTGGCCAGTACGCGCCCAACCGAACCGATATATATATATATATATATATATATATATATATATATATATATATATATATATATGCACCTCCCATGCATGGAGCAGGCTACACTGCTGACCACTCACCCTAAGGCATTGGATCCAGCCCCATAATATTAGTCGCTCTTGGGTTACCCGAATATTTAGCCACATACTTGCTAAATCATTTTATATCCCGAAATGGGGAAAATCATTTCACAACATAATAATCACAAGTACTTTCAATCTATAGTACTTCACATCAGTAATTCACACATATGATCAGTCACTATTAATCACATAACCTTTGAGCTCATACGTCTCAAAGAAGGATGTTAAGCAAGAGAATAAATTCTCCGCCACTAAACGAATACATCATCAATAGCAACAAATCGGATACGCGATGAACTGTAATGTAAAACCATAATACATTTCTAAATCATTTTAGAAATCATCCGGCTTAGGCCTCAAAATCCTTTCTATTTTATAAAACATTCCCTGTCCAAAATCGGGAATACATTTCCTTTCACTTAAGAAAAATATCATTTCAAAATCATTCATTAAATTTTAAATGAACACAACAACATCGCTACACATCTCATAGTTAAATCGTGACGTGTTTCACAAGATTTTAGCATACCAGTATTTCTACCCAAACCAATGCTAAATGTAAAAGCAAATCTTGCTCATAAACTGGTTGAGCACAATCCAAACAATCAATCAAACACAATCTATATCAGCAACCAAGTGTATTTGGTTCAATCACATTTCATTTTCGGTAATTTAATTACCATCTATACATTCACAATCTAATTAAAGATTTATTCAAACTCCAATTGGTTTCAATCTCTAAAATCATTTCTTATTGATTGTTCAACTTTTTAGAAATTAATCCTGCTTTTACTCGAGTTAAAGAACCAATGTCATTTAAACATAGTTCACGACAAACCCAAAATCCAATCTTAATTCAATTCCAATTAAATATTATTTAATTGGTAAACTTCATTAAATCTTAATTAAAAGATTTATTCTTTCCTCAACTAGGTTTAAGAACAGTGTTAATAAAGACACCATTCACGACAAACCCAAACTCCAATTTGATATTAAATACAAGGCTCTGAATTGAAATTACATCGACTTATATTCAATATCAAATTCTGAAATCAACAAATATCGTATTGGGAATAACGATATATATATCTTCCAAATTTCTCCACAATATCCATATAATCACGGAATCCAATATCGAAATATTCTGAAGATAATTTCGATTCAAATCCATTCCCTTTCATATATTGGAAATTCTAGTTATTTTTAAAACCATTTCAAATCCAAATTATTTATTTAAAAATATTGGATTTATAATTCTAGTTCATAAACTAGTTCATTTTGATAAAAATATATTTTTATCTTTACAAACGTGGAATTTTTCATCCCAATTCTTTTCAAATCATTTATTATGATTTTACACATATTATTAATATTTTTACTAATTTTATCAAGGCCCGTACAGTCGGTTTCCAATAACGACCACTGAACTGCACAGCGACCTTTTCCAAATTTGATTTGGACATAATTCCAAATCCAACTGTTAGATTTCAAATCTCTTGTATTCGTTGGAAAGCTCTTTTCGATACGAACCCAATGGTTGTTGTTTTAGGAAAATCCGATGGTCGAATCTCCCGTAATATCAATTCGAATTCAATGGTCGAAATTCACGAACTACCGTGGCGTGGCGCATTCTATTCAGGCCATTAAATATACATAATATATATATTATATATATTTCATCGATTTCCATTTAAAGCAAATTTTATAAATTGTTTTGAATTCGTTTTAAAAACGATTTCAACTTCCATTTCAATTTCAAATCAAAAATGAATATTCCATTATAAATTCGTTTTAAATTCATTTTAAAACGATTTCAATTTGATTTTTCAAATTTAAATCAAAATTTAATATTCCTATATAAATTCATTTTAAATTCATTTTAAAACCATTTCAATTTCATTTTCAAATTTAAATCAAAACTGAATATTCCATTACATGGCAATTTTATACATCTCAAATATATGTTAAAAATAATATTTTTAACAAACCAATATTTATTACATTCACACTTCATATATATATATATATATATATATATATATTTCACATTCCATATATATATATATATATATATATATATCATTTTCATTTCATATATATATATATTTCACTTCATATATGTAATAACCCGGAAAATCTGGGCCAGTTTAATTTTTTTTTTTTTGGCAATTTTAGCGAATTTTGAATATTTAAAATGAATTATTTTAAATAATATCGACGAGAAATTTATTTTGAATATAATTCGAAAGTCTATAATATACACGTCATCGTTAGAATATAAATAATTATGTATATAATTATAAATAGAATTGAAAATGGCGCGGTAGTTCGATAATTCGATTTCAAACTTCAATTGAATGTACCGGGTGCAAAACAATCTGGATTTTAGTGAAACCAAAAATGATAGGATCTAATTGATGATATCTTTCCAACGAATCCGAAAAATAAAAATTTCATAGCGGGAATCAAAAGATATGTCCAGTTGAAAATTCTGAATAGTCGCTATGGAATTCAGGCCCTTAAAAATGGAAATTTTGCAAATGACCTCGGATTTCGACGAAACCACTTTTGTTGGATCCGCGATGTCAAATTATTGCTAGGTTCCAAATTTCATAATTTTTCGAATCAATATGTGAGCGTGGCAAAGGAAAACGCATTTGACCAGTTTCAGTTGATTTTTAATCGACTGGAAAATGGCCATTTTTCCAACGGTCTCGGAATTCGACGAAACTAGTTTTGTTAGGACCGTATCGTCAATACGAAGCTAGAAAATATTTTTCTGGAATTTTTCGAGTTAGTATGTGACCCCAGTAATTTGAAATGTACGTTTAAAATTCAATATAGTGATTTAAATGTAAATTAAACGGAAACTGATTCAAACGATCAAATCAGCTTGCGATACATATCCCATTGTGCTCAGAATGGGGGTAAAACGCTATGGGCGACAGGCGGTGGGCCTCGTTTAGAGGTCGAAAATAAAAGTTGCTTTTTAGTGATGAATAAAATAATTAAATAATAAAAGAAAAATAAAAAAAACCCTCTCCTCCCTTATACTCTGGCCCCCCTTCAGTTCGAATCAGAAACGAAAAAAGAAAAAAAAATGGAAAACCCTAAAATCGATCGAGCCCCCCCCCCCCCCTCGACGTCGATCGACGTCGGCCTCCGCTACCGGTGGCGCACCGACCCCCTCCCTCCTCCGCTGTAGACCGCGACCCTCCCTCCAGCTCCCCGCCCCAGTGACAGTGCTCGACCGCGAAGGCCCCACCTCGACCAGCCTGCGCCGCACCCAACCCTAGCCCACCTCCGACGTCCCCGACCCCCCCCCCCCCCCTGCGCGCCTCAGCCCCGTCCCTCTCTTCTCCTTTTTCCTCCTCTGAAATCCGCAGCCCCCTCTACCCTCCTCCGTCGGACGATTGTAAGTATTTTACTTATATAAATTGGTTTTAATTTTCAGTTTTATGTTTAGTGATTTTTGAATTAAAATTTTTTTTTTTTTTTATTTATAAAAATATGATTTTTATATGAGGTAAGGGTAGAAAAGATTTTATTCAGTTAAAGATAGGATTTTTATATTATGAAAAGGAATAAAAATATAATTTTTATATTTTTAAAGAATTAAAAATATGATTTTTATAATTTTAAAGTATTAAAAATATAATCTTTACTATATAGAAGTGGTGGAAATATGATTTTTGTTTAGGTAAAGAATTAAAAATATGATTTTTATATTTTTAAAGTATTAAAAATATAATCTTTACTATATAGAAGTGGTGGAAATATGATTTTTGTTTAGGTAGAGAATTAAAAATATCATTTTTACATGATAGGAATATTAAAAATATCATCTTTATATAGGTAGCAAAATAAAAATGTGATTTTTATAGTGATGAAATAGAAAAGACGATATTTTGAGATGAGTAGTGAAGTAAAAATATGATTTTTTACTTCGGGAAAAATATAGATTTTTGCAACAAGGAAGTTATAATTTTTATTATCCATAACGAGTTATAAAGATTTGATTTTGAAGGGAAAAAGAAGAAAGGTGAAATCTATATTTTTAAAATGGAGTTTTATCTATATGATAGCAAGGTAAAAATTCGATTTTTATATATTAAATAGCGAAGTAAAAATGTGATTTTTACATATGTAGTGGCTACGGGCAACGAAGATGACGAAGATGCGATAACGACGAAGACGTATCTAGAAGAAGAGTCAAGATGATTGGATAGCTATCGGTGAGAATTTCTCATCTTTCAATTTCATTTCTATTTATATATATATACTAGGATGCAGACGGTGCTTAGTAGCACCCGACACAATCGTCCACAGACCATGGACTTGTTTGTTTGGTTGCATAGATTAGTTAGATGATTTGAGTTGAAATTGAATTGTTTGGTGAAATGAATGGATTTGATTGATGTGTGAATGGCGTGGGCCTTCACTAGACCGGGGATAAGGCTAGGCCTTGTCCTGTTTCTAGTATCGTGCCGTTATGCCGCCGAAATTTTCTAAAATAAGTTAGAAAAATAGAAATATCATTTTATTTAAAGAATGAACTGAATAGGAATTCATATGTTAAAATAAAATGTTTTATAGTTCAAAATATAATTTTTAACGTGAATATGAATATAGTGAATGTGAATAAATAAATATTCATTTACAAACCGGACGGTTTGTTTATGTACACCTATTTGAAGGACATTGATTGGGTCGATAAATTTTACACATCGCCCAACTGCACAAATAAAATCTGTGTTTGATTGTTTGAAACCCCACACGGGTGTTGGGATGAAATATGAAGTTCACTCATCCTGATTGATTAATTATGTCGATCGGTTGATTGACAGGCTGTTATAAGCGTTAGATATCTATATTTGATGCTTATACAGTGTAGTGCACTTTGGTTGATGGTTGATTATTTTTCAATGCTATTATATACATGTGTTGTATGAAAATCCATATAATTAACGTTATATGGTGATTGATTGGGTCTCATTCCAATTTAGAAGATAAAGAATATATAAAATAAAGGTTCATGTGTTGACTGTACTCATCCGTTGAGATTAGTCATGTGTTGAACGAAATATTTTTATAATAAAATTTACATCTTTATCAATATAAAATAAAGGTTCATGTGTTGACTGTACTCATCCGTTGAGATTAGTCATGTGTTGAACGAAATATTTTTATAATAAAATTTACATCTTTATCAATATAAAATAAAGGTTCATGTGTTGACTGTACTCATCCGTTGAGATTAGTCATGTGTTGAACGAAATAATTTAACAAAAATAGTCACACGTGGACGGTACTCATTCATTGAGATTAGTCGTGTGTTGACAAATAGAAATGTTTTGAAATAGAAATATTTGAAAAAGAAATATTTGAAATAGAAATATTTGAAATAGAATATTTGAAAATAGAAATATATGAAGCCATGTTGATTAGATTGACGCCATTTTGACGTGAACGATATTTATATCAATTTTATTCGAAATGAATTGAATATATAACGATTTCGAAATGAATTGAATATATAACGATTTCGAAATGAATTGAATATATAACGATTTCGAAATGAATTGAATATATAACGATTTCGAAATGAATTGAATATATAACGATTTCGAAATGAATTGAATATATAACGATTTCGAAATGAATTGAATATATAACGATTTCGAAATGAATTGAATATATAACGATTTCGAAATGAATTGAATATATAACGATTTCGAAATGAATTGAATAGAAAACGAATTTGATTTCAATTGAGTATATAACGAATTTGTTTCGAATAGAAAACCAATTTGAATTGAATCGAATAGAAAACGACATAGAAAACCAATTTGAATTGAATCGAATAGCAAACGACTTTGGAATTGAATTGAAAACGAATTCAAATTGAATTGAAAGCGAATTGAAATGAATTCAAATTGAATTGAAATTTGAATTGAAGAGAAATGAATTTTAAAACGAATTTATAAAGAAGAATTCAATTTTGATTTGAACTGAAATGGAAGTTGAAATTGCTTTTGAAACGAATTTAAAACTATTTATATAATTCGTTTTAAATAGGAATCGACGAAATATATATATTATATATATATAATATAATGGCCTGAATAGAACGCGTCGCGCCGCGGCAGTTCGTGAATTTCGACCATTTATTTCAAACGGACATTACAGGAGATCCGACTGTCGGATTCTCCTAAAACTGGAACCGTTGGGTTCGTATCGAAAAGAGCTTTCTAACGAATATTAGAAATTTGAAATCTAACGGTTGGATTTGGAGATACGTCCAAATCAAATTCGAAAAAGGTCGCTGTAAGTGCAGTTCGATGGCCGTTGATGGAAATCGAGTGTACGGGCCTTAATAAAATTATTAAAAATATCAATAATTTGTGTAAAATCATAAGAAATGATTTGAGAAAAATTAGGGTGAAAAACTCCATATTTGAAAAGATAAAAATGGATTTTTATCGAAATGAACTAGTTTTGAACTAAATTTAAAACCCGATTTTTATTTTTAAATAAACAAATTAGATTTAAAAAGGGGTTTTAAATAATCGAAATTTTTAATATATTTGATTGATTTCGGAATGGGTTTATCGTGAACTGTGTTTTAAATAACACCTAGTTCTTTAACCCGATAAATAGAATGTGATTTGGGTTTGTCGTGAACTGTGTTTTAAATGACATTAGTTCTTTAACCCAGTAAAAGGAGTTTTAACGAATCTACAATTAGATTGAAAGGTGAATTGATAATCTAAATTATCAACTTTAGAAAATGAGCGAGAATGGAGTATCACCAGTTTTGCTCCAAAGCGATAGTTAAATCTTTAATTAGATTTGAACGTGAAATGGTAATAAATCTTACCGATAACACCATAGTATTAGATATGGAGCATTACCAGTTTTGCTTCATGGGATGAATAGGTTGGGATTGGGAAATAAAATAAATAATTACTTAGTGGTGGTTCGTTAATCTCGACTAGTTTGGAAAACCATAATTCGGTTTGAAATGTCATCCAAAGGAAGAGTAAAGGATAAATTTGAAAGAATTTATCTTGGATAAAATTAATGGGAACCTTTCCCTAAGAATGTGTGATTTTGCGAATAAAAGAATATTCTGAATTGGAATGAGGCGTATGTTGTGTTCTTATAACATTTGTTTTAATATACGCGGGTTGTTCGGAAAGTCCGGGTTTATACCCATTCTGAATAACCGATTCGACGATATGTCGAAGATGAAGACGGTGGTCGAAGACCGGAAGTCTTCACATCGTTTGGATTATTACCGACGATCCTGATTGGGCTGTACACCCAAGAGGATGGAAATAGTTGGTGGTCGTCCAGACGTACTTGGAGATGGATGGATATGCGAGGAAAGTGCCTCCGGTTTCGTTCAGTCTCAGAACGAACTTGAAAATGGATTGTGTGTCTGACATTGGATTTTATTCTGTGTTGATTGATTTCTGTTAAATATATATCTGTTTGGCGGCAGAGAATTTATTCTCTTGCTTAACGCCCTTCTCTGAGACGTACGAGCTTAGAGGTTATATATCGATAGATATCAATCGCACGGCATGAATTGCCTGTGTGGCATGCTGAGTTGCATGGATCAAGGCTTCTGTTGAAAAGCAAAGTCTTGTGGTTGATGATCAAAGCACGCCTACGTGGCAGCTTTGTGTATAACGTGTATTCGCGAGCCTCACACCTCGGTATGAGATAAAAACGGGATACGGACCGCTGGGAGAGCACGACGTTTCTTTCTAGCTATGGTGGTGTCAGTGACTTACCAGCCCTGACATTTATATACTTTTCACCTTTGTGGTTGTTGGAATGAGGCGCCTCGATTATAGGTCTGTAAGGACCGGGAAACGTGTGTTCAGGAATAACCAATCCTCTAACGTAAGTGAGGACCGGCCCAGCCGCATCCAGGGTTGCCCAGAGTGCGTAACCCTGAGGCATTTGCTAGAGTGTCTCGAACGCGGAGAGGAGCTTGCCCCTTGCCTCGACTCATGACGGAATCCAATTTCCAATACGTGTAATTCGTCTTTAATTGTATAACTAGTATGGCGACATAGTAGATGGTAGCTATGCCGCCTATGATTTATATTTATGATTGAAATGTTTTGACACTATACACTTATTATAGTATCAAATGATTTGTTTTAAACGTATCAAGCATGCTTTGGCTGTTATAAGGGAAAACCCTATCCCCCGGCTTGCGTTGCATTGTGTGATAGGACCTGGGTCTTATAACAGCTTCATTTTTCTTTATTTAGCATTGCGCTGTTGTTTTATGCACTGGTATTCTTGGGAGGAAACCCGTTCCGTGTTATACGGCGTGGTCCCTTGATTTACATAGCTTTGAAAACAAAGATTAATAACTGTTTTAGTTCTCACACCAGTCACATGACTGACCTGGAGTTTATTGTTTTAACCTAAACTCTGGGTGCCCCTATTTTCCGCACGGGCAGCTAGTAGTTTTGGTTTTGCAGATTTATATTCACAGGATCCTGTTTTACAGCTGGAATGATATCCGGAAAGCTCTGTATCCGTATATCACCTTCAGTTGTGCTTTGTATTATTTTCCGCTGCTATGTAATTTATTGTAATCTCTGATATTTATCGAATGTAATTTATTCATTTATACTCTGTATATTCTTGTATCTGATGGAATTGTTGTAATAACAATGAAATGTTCTTCTGTTTGTGTTCTGATTTGTCCTGTTCTCAAACGATCAGGGGTTTCGAACGGTCTAGATCGGTTTAACGACTGATTCGGATCGAGCGAAATTCCAGGCCGTCACATTTGGTATCAGAGCTTTGGTTTACCGAGCTCGAGAACAAGACACATTAAAACCATCCGAAAGAATTCATCAGATATTGGATTAGTAATATCCAATTAGAATGACTCGTTAGAGATAGGATCAGTAGTATCCTAGAACGAGTGTGAAGAGTATATTTTTCAAATGAAAACAATTTTGTTTTGAAAATTTAAATCGTTTTAAACGTATTTGATTATTTATTTATTTTGAATATGGACAATCTAATATATAAAGATTTTGCATATACGCGTCATGAACGTATATCCGAAGTTTTAATATATTAGATAGATATAGGATCACACTCTAGTCGCCCGGACCTGATTCTGATGATTGACGCGTCATCATTAGTAATTAGTTTTGTGTTTCAAAGGTGTGCTTTCTATATGTTTCCATTAGACTGGTGTGAGAACCAAAACTAATATAGATAGAACACTTTGTTGTGAATTGGCATCAAAAACATGATTTTTTTTCCTGTATATATATCAAATTTATGAATTTGAAACTCTAATTCACTAATTGATTGATGTTTGTGTTGTTTGTCTATTTGTTTGCTAATTTTGAACCCTTATGCCTAATTGCACCAAATATTGACTTATATTAAAAATTGGTCGCGTTTGCTTGCATATACATATACTTACATTGATCAGGTCATAGCAAGGAGGCTAGAGCAGAGAATAAAATTTGTTTTCCCGACAAATAGGTACATGTTTACTACATAATTTACTGTTTTGTTTGGGTGATGATGATTTTATGAGCCTATTGGCTAGCCGCTTGGCTTTTTCTTTTTCTTTTTGAGATTAGAAGGACCGGGGAAGCTATTTGAAATTCACCGATGCTCCCGGTGCAGGGGAGGTTGTGGCGAAATTTTTCGAAAATTTAGGGTGTTAGCCAAATTTTTGAAAATTTGAAAATTCTCAGAAACTGAAAAGTTGGAGAATGCAAGCCAGATCGAACGTAGAGTTGATTAATCAAACCACTTTCGACTTTGTTCCTTTTCGGGGACGAAAAGTTTTAAGTGGGGGAGATTGTAATAACCCGAAAAATCTGGGCCAGTTTAATTTTTTTTTTTTTGGCAATTTTAGCAAATTTTGAATATTTAAAATGAATTATTTAAAATAATATCGACGAGAAATTTATTTTGAATATAATTCGAACGTCTATAATATACACGTCGTCGTTAGAATAAAAATAATTATATATATAATTATAAATAGAATTGAAAATGGCGCGGTAGTTCGATAATTCGATTTCAAACTTCAATTGAATGTACCGGGTGCAAAACAATCCGGATTTTAGTGAAACCAAAAATGATAGGATCTAATTGATGATATCTTTCCAACGAATCCGAAAAATCAAAATTTCATAGCGGGAATCAAAAGATATGTCCAGTTGAAAATTCTGAATAGTCGCTATGGAATTCAGGCCCTTAAAAATGGAAATTTTGCAAATAACCTCGGATTTCGACGAAACCACTTTTGTTGGATCCGCGATGTTAAATTATTGCTAGGTTCCAAATTTCATAATTTTTCGAATCAATATGTGAGCGTGGCAAAGGAAAACGCGTTTGACCAGTTTCAGTTGATTTTTAATCGACTGGAAAATGGCCATTTTTCCAACGGTCTCGGAATTCGACGAAACTAGTTTTGTTAGGACCGTATCGTCAATACGAAGCTAGAAAATATTTTTCTGTAATTTTTCGAGTTAGTATGTGACCCCAGTAATTTGAAATGTACGTTTAAAATTCAATATAGTGATTTAAATGTAAATTAAACGGAAACTGATTCAAACGATCAAATCAGCTTGCGATACATATCCCATTGTGCTCAGAATGGGGTAAAACGCTATGGACGACAGGCGGTGGGCCTCGTTTAGAGGTCGAAAATAAAAGTTGCTATTTAGTGATGAATAAAATAATTAAATAATAAAAGAAAAATAAAAAAACCCTCTCCTCCCTTATACTCTGGCCCCCCCTTCAGTTCGAATCAGAAACGAAAAAAGAAAAAAAAATGGAAAACCCTAAAATCGATCGAGCCCCCCCCTCTCGACGTCGATCGACGTCGGCCTCCGCTACCGGTGGCGCACCGACCCCCTCCCTCCTCCGCTGTAGACCGCGACCCTCCCTCCAGCTCCCCGCCCCAGTGACAGCGCTCGACCGCGAAGGCCCCACCTCGACCAGCCTGCGCCGTACCCAACCCTAGCCCACCTCCGACGTCCCCGACCCCCCCCCCCCCTGCGCGCCTCAGCCCCGTCCCCCTCTTCTCCTTTTTCCTCCTCTTCCTCCTCTGAAATCCGCAGCCCCCTCTACCCTCCTCCGTCGGACGATTGTAAGTATTTTACTTATATAAATTGGTTTTAATTTTCAGTTTTATGTTTAGTGTTTTTTGAATTAAAAAAAAATATTTTTTTATTTATAAAAATATGATTTTTTATATGAGGTAAGGGTAGAAAAGATTTTATTCAGTTAAAGATAGGATTTTTATATTATGAAAAGGAATAAAAATATAATTTTTATATTTTTAAAGAATTAAAAATATGATTTTTATATTTTTAAAGTATTAAAAATATAATCTTTACTATATAGAAGTGGTGGAAATATGATTTTTGTTTAGGTAAAGAATTAAAAATATGATTTTTATATTTTTAAAGTATTAAAAATATAATCTTTACTATATAAAAGTGGTGGAAATATGATTTTTGTTTAGGTAGAGAATTAAAAATATCATTTTTACATGATAGGAATATTAAAAATATCATCTTTATATAGGTAGCAAAATAAAAATGTGATTTTTATAGTGATGAAATAGAAAAGACGATATTTTGAGATGAGTAGTGAAGTAAAAATATGATTTTTACTTCGGGAAAAATATAGATTTTTGCAACAAGGAAGTTATAATTTTTATTATCCATAACGAGTTATAAAGATTTGATTTTGAAGGGAAAAAGAAGAAAGGTGAAATCTATATTTTTAAAATGGAGTTTTATCTATATGATAGCAAGGTAAAAATTCGATTTTTATATATTAAATAGCGAAGTAAAAATGTGATTTTTACATATGTAGTGGCTACGGGCAACGAAGATGATGAAGATGTGATAACGACGAAGACTTATCTAGAAGAAGAGTCAAGATGATTGGATAACTATCGGTGAGAATTTCTCATCTTTCAATTTCATTTCTATTTATATATATATATACTAGGATGCAGACGGTGCTTAGTAGCACCCGACACAATCGTCCACAGACCATGGACTTGTTTGTTTGGTTGCATAGATTAGTTAGATGATTTGAGTTGAAATTGAATTGTTTGGTGAAATGAATGGATTTGATTGATGTGTGAATGGCGTGGGCCTTCACTAGACCGGGGATAAGGCTAGGCCTTGTCCTGTTTCTAGTATCGTGTCGTTATGCCGCCGAAATTTTCTAAAATAAGTTAGAAAAATAGAAATATCATTTTATTTAAAGAATGAACTGAATAGGAATTCATATGTTAAAATAAAATGTTTTATCGTTAAAAATATAATTTTTAACGTGAATATGAATATAGTGAATGTGAATAAATAAATATTCATTTACAAACCGGACGGTTTGTTTATGTACACCTATTTGAAGGACATTGATTGGGTCGATAAATTTTACACATCGCCCAACTGCACAAATAAAATCTGTGTTTGATTGTTTGAAACCCCACACGGGTGTTGGGATGAAATATGAAGTTCACTCATCCTGATTGATTAATTATGTCGATCGGTTGATTGACAGGCTGTTATAAGCGTTAGATATCTATATTTGATGCTTATACAGTGTAGTGCACTTTGGTTGATGGTTGATTATTTTTCAATGCTATTATATACATGTGTTGTATGAAAATCCATATAATTAACGTTATATGGTGATTGATTGGGTCTCATTCCAATTTAGAAGATAAAGAATATATAAAATAAAGGTTCATGTGTTGACTGTACTCATCCGTTGAGATTAGTCATGTGTTGAACGAAATATTTTTATAATAAAATTTACATCTTTATCAATATAAAATAAAGGTTCATGTGTTGACTGTACTCATCCGTTGAGATTAGTCATGTGTTGAACGAAATATTTTTATAATAAAATTTACATCTTTATCAATATAAAATAAAGGTTCATGTGTTGACTGTACTCATCCGTTGAGATTAGTCATGTGTTGAACGAAATAATTTAACAAAAATAGTCACACGTGGACGGTACTCATTCATTGAGATTAGTCGTGTGTTGACAAATAGAAATGTTTTGAAATAGAAATATTTGAAAAAGAAATATTTGAAATAGAAATATTTGAAATAGAATATTTGAAAATAGAAATATATGAAGCCGTGTTGATTAGATTGACGCCATTTTGACGTGAACGATATTTATATCAATTTTATTCGAAATGAATTGAATATATAACGATTTCGAAATGAATTGAATATATAACGATTTCGAAATGAATTGAATATATAACGATTTCGAAATGAATTGAATATATAACGATTTCGAAATGAATTGAATATATAACGATTTCGAAATGAATTGAATATATAACGATTTCGAAATGAATTGAATATATAACGATTTCGAAATGAATTGAATATATAACGATTTCGAAATGAATTGAATATATAACGATTTCGAAATGAATTGAATAGAAAACGAATTTGATTTCAATTGAGTATATAACGAATTTGTTTCGAATAGAAAACCAATTTGAATTGAATCGAATAGAAAACGACATAGAAAACCAATTTGAATTGAATCGAATAGCAAACGACTTTGGAATTGAATTGAATTGAAAACGAATTCAAATTGAATTGAAAGCGAATTGAAATGAATTCAAATTGAATTGAAATTTGAATTGAAATTTGAATTGAAGAGAAATGAATTTTAAAACGAATTTATAAAGAAGAATTCAATTTTGATTTGAACTGAAATGGAAGTTGAAATTGCTTTTGAAACGAATTTAAAACTATTTATATAATTCGTTTTAAATAGGAATCGACGAAATATATATATTATATATATTATATATATATAATATAATGGCCTGAATAGAACGCGCCGCGCCGCGGCAGTTCGTGAATTTCGACCATTTATTTCAAACGGACATTACGGGAGATCCGACCGTCGGATTCTCCTAAAACCGGAACCGTTGGGTTCGTATCGAAAAGAGCTTTCTAACGAATATTAGAAATTTGAAATCTAACGGTTGGATTTGGAGATACGTCCAAATCAAATTCGAAAAAGGTCGTTGTAAGTGCAGTTCGATGGCCGTTGATGGAAATCGAGTGTATGGGCCTTAATAAAATTATTAAAAATATCAATAATTTGTGTAAAATCATAAGAAATGATTTGAGAAAGTGAAAAACTCCATATTTGAAAAGATAAAAATGGATTTTTATCGAAATGAACTAGTTTTGAACTAAATTTAAAACCCGATTTTTATTTTTAAATAAACAAATTAGATTTAAAAAGGGGTTTTAAATAATCGAAAATTTTAATATATTTGATTGATTTCGGAATGGGTTTATCGTGAACTGTGTTTTAAATAACACCTAGTTCTTTAACCCGATAAATAGAATGTGATTTGGGTTTGTCGTGAACTGTGTTTTAAATGACATTAGTTCTTTAACCCAGTAAAAGGAGTTTTAACGAATCTACAATTAGATTGAAAGGTGAATTGATAATCTAAATTATCAACTTTAGAAAATGAGCGAGAATGGAGTATCACCAGTTTTGCTCCAAAGCGATAGTTAAATCTTTAATTAGATTTGAACGTGAAATGGTAATAAATCTTACCGATAATACCATAGTATTAGATATGGAGCATTACCAGTTTTGCTTCATGGGATGAATAGGTTGGGATTGGGAAATAAAATAAATAATTACTTAGTGGTGGTTCGCTAATCTCGACTAGTTTGGAAAACCATAATTCGGTTTGAAATGTCATCCAAAGGAAGAGTAAAGGATAAATTTGAAAGAATTTATCTTGGATAAAATTAATGGGAACCTTTCCCTAAGAATGTGTTTTTGCGAATAAAAGAATATTCTGAATTGGAATGAGGCGTATGTTGTGTTCTTATAACATTTGTTTTAATATACGCGGGTTGTTCGGAAAGTCCGGGTTTATACCCATTCTGAATAACCGATTCGACGATATGTCGAAGATGAAGACGGTGGTCGAAGACCGGAAGTCTTCACATCGTTTGGATTATTACTGACGATCCTGATTGGGCTGTACACCCAAGAGGATGGAAATAGTTGGTGGTCGTCCAGACGTACTTGGAGATGGATGGATATGCGAGGAAAGTGCCTCCGGTTTCGTTCAGTCTCAGAACGAACTTGAAAATGGATTGTGTGTCTGACATTGGATTTTATTCTGTGTTGATTGATTTCTGTTAAATATATATCTGTTTGGCGGCGGAGAATTTATTCTCTTGCTTAACGCCCTTCTCTGAGACGTACGAGCTTAGAGGTTATATATCGATAGATATCAATCGCACGGCATGAATTGCCTGTGTGGCATGCTGAGTTGCATGGATCAAGGCTTCTGTTGAAAAGCAAAGTCTTGTGGTTTATGATCAAAGCACGCCTACGTGGCAGCTTTGTGTATAACGTGTATTCGCGAGCCTCACACCTCGGTATGAGTTAAAAACGGGATACGGACCGCTGGGAGAGCACGACGT
The DNA here is from genome assembly GCA_030737875.1 of Allium sativum. Classification (NCBI taxonomy): domain Eukaryota; kingdom Viridiplantae; phylum Streptophyta; class Magnoliopsida; order Asparagales; family Amaryllidaceae; genus Allium; species Allium sativum. The sequence continues at coordinate 150,807,103 of CM060909.1, read as the reverse complement.
TTCTTTCTAGCTATGGTGGTGTCAGTGACTTACCAGCCCTGACATTTATATACTTTTCACCTTTGTGGTTGTTGGAATGAGGCGCCTCGATTATAGGTCTGTAAGGACCGGGAAACGTGTGTTCAGGAATAACCAATCCTCTAACGTAAGTGAGGACCGGCCCAGCCGCATCCAGGGTTGCCCAGAGTGCGTAACCTTGAGGCATTTGCTAGAGTGTCTCGAACGCGGAGAGGAGCTTGCCCCTTGCCTCGACTCATGACGGAATCCAATTTCCAATACGTGTAATTCGTCTTTAATTGTAGAACTAGTATGGAGACATAGTAGATGGTAGCTATGCCGCCTATGATTTATATTTATGATTGAAATGTTTTGACACTATACACTTATTATAGTATCAAATGATTTGTTTTAAACGTATCAAGCATGCTTTGGCTGTTATAAGGGAAAACCCTATCCCCCGGCTTGCGTTGCATTGTGTGATAGGACCTGGGTCTTATAACAGCTTCATTTTTCTTTATTTAGCATTGCGCTGTTGTTTTATGCACTGGTATTCTTGGGAGGAAACCCGTTCCGTGTTATACGGCGTGGTCCCTTGATTTACATAACTTTGAAAACAAAGATTAATAACTGTTTTAGTTCTCACACCAGTCACATGACTGACCTGGAGTTTATTGTTTTAACCTAAACTCTGGGTGCCCCTATTTTCCGCACGGGCAGCTAGTAGTTTTGGTTTTGCAGATTTATATTCACAGGATCCTGGTTTACAGCTGGAATGATATCCGGAAAGCTCTGTATCCGTATATCACCTTCAGTTGTGCTTTGTATTATTTTCCGCTGCTATGTAATTTATTGTAATCTCTGATATTTATCGAATGTAATTTATTCATTTATACTCTGTATATTCTTGTATCTGATGGAATTGTTGTAATAACAATGAAAAGTTCTTCTGTTTGTGTTCTGATTTGTCCTGTTCTCAAACGATCAGGGGTTTCGAACGGTCTAGATCGGTTTAACGACTGATTCAGATCGAGCGAAATTCCAGGCCGTCACAATATATATATTATTTCTCACTTCATATATATATAATTCATTTCATATATATATTATTTATTTCATATATATATTATTTTTCATTCCATATATATATAATTCATTTCATATTTTTTTTATTTCATATACATATATTATTTTCACATTTCATATATATATTATTTTCACATTTCATATATATTTCATTTCAAATATATATTATTTCATTTCATATATATATATAATATTCACAACGCATATATATATATATATATATATATATATATCTTTTTCACATCGGATAAATATATATTTCACATCGTATGTATATTTTTCACATCGTACGTATATTTTATTTCACATCGTATATACATATCATTTCACGTTGTGTGTATATATATACATATTCACATTACAATCACAATCACAACACAATCAAATAAATTGTCCATGGTCTGTGGACGTCATGGAGGCGATCTAACAGAAAATAAATAACTGTACAAAAATTTATAGTGAGAGAAGTTCTCACATTGATTGGTTCGAAATCGTTTTAATAACGATTATTTTAACTAAATTAAACTGGACATTCAATTCAATTAAAATTTCCAACTGCTACCTTCTATGCTCTGGTCTATTCTGAAACGTAGAGCTCGACAAGAAGAATCCAACATAACTGATTTTGCGAAATTCTGATACAATTTGAATAAAATACACAGTTTTAAACCTTTATCACATTATTAATATAATTAACATAATGAAATAATTAATTCCAACCCTTAATTACATTTTAGCCGCTAATCCTTCTTTTACTCTTCCTGGAACAAATCGCGATCAAATCGAACCCATCCTCAATCACCTAGGGTTCGTCACGACCATCACTACACCTCGTCGAACCACGATCAGAAGGCACCCCCTCGTCGGGCTTCGCCACACCTTGCTGCGCCTCGAGAACGAATGAACTCGGTGGTCCCTAGCAGCTTCAAAACGTGAATGAACAACGCCTCTTTGAGCACAAAATTCACGCCCCACACTCAATGAATCTCGATCATCACCATATGGTTTTGAAGAGATTGAATTTCTCTTTGATTTTTGATTTGAAACATCTAAATAATTATGCGTGGGTTTAAGGAGATTAAGGGGGGATTATCGAGAGATTCTGATCTTTCTTTGAAAGGGTGGCGACTGTTGTTTTGTGAAGTGGTAGTTAGGGTTTTCTCCAAGGTTAATAATACATATTTATATTATAATAATATTTTAATAATATTTTAATTCTAACTTTAATTGTTTATAATTCCGAACTCCAAATCAAACCCAACGACTATCACCCCTAGTTAATTACCCCGGGATATGTCTCGCAAGCCAATTCGGCTATTACAATTAGTTTCCATTAAAATTAAATTATAAATCCATATATATATTGAATTTAAACGTATATTTTAATTTACTAGGGCCAGATGATACGGTCCTAACAAAACTAATTTCGTCAAATTTGGAGACCGTTTGAAAAACGGTCATTTTCCAGTCGATTAAATTCAAACTGAATTGACCAAACCCGTTTAAATTTACCACGCCCACATACTGATTCCAAAAATTCTGAAAATTGGAATCTAACAATAACTTGACATTCCGGATCCAACAAAAGTGGTCTCGTTGAAAACGGAGGTCGTTTGCAAAGTCGCTATTTTTAAGGGCTATATTTCCATATCGACTATTCTGAATTTTCAACTGGGCATAACTTTTTATTCCCGCAATGAAATTTGGATTTTCAGATTCGTTGGAAGATATTTTCAAATAGATTCTAATATTTTTAGTTTTGCTAAAATCCGGTTTATTTTGAATCCTGTACATTCATTTGAACATTGAAATCGAATTTTCAAACTACCGTGCCATTTCCAATTCCTTTTATAATTAAAATAATTATTTATATTCTAACTACGATTTAAATAAAATTATACGTTCTAATTCTATTTAAAATAAATTTCTAGTCGTTATTATTTAAAATAAATCATTTTAATTATTAAAAATTTGTTAAAATTGCTAAAATAAAAATTTTAAATTGGTTCCAATTTTCCGGGTTGTTACAATCTCCCCCACTTAAAATCTTTTCGTCCTCGGAAAGGAACGGAGCTGAAAATTGTTTAACTAACCAACTCAACTTTCATTCTTCAACATTTCAGTTTCTAAGAATTTTCAAATTTTTCAAAAATTTGGCTAACACCCTAAATTTTCGAAAAATTTCGCCATAACCTCCTTTGTACGGGGAGCACCGGGAAAATCCCCAAACCGCCACACAGGCCCTCTCATCTCAAAAAGAAAAATCCAAGCAGCTAGCCAATCGGCTCATAAAATCATCCAAACCCAATAAATTAGTAAGCGTGTACCTATTTGTCGGGCATACAATTTTATTCCTCTGCTTAGTTTCCCTACTATGACATGTTCAATGTACATACATGTATATGCATGCAATTCCAAACAATTTTCAATTCAGCTCAAAATTTGATCCAATTTGGCTTAATGGTTCAAATTTTTAATTAATTAAACCAATAATCAAACAACACAACCAACAATCAATTAGTTGATTAAATTTTCAATCATATAACTTTTATATACTCAAAAAGTACATTTTTTTAAACCAGATTGTATATATAATCAAAAATACGTTATATATATATATATATATAACTCTTAACTCATCCAAGGGTATTACTAACCTTATCTCTAATGAGTTTCTCATTCTAGAATACTACTGATTCTATCTCTAATGAGTTTTCTTTTATAGGATATTACTAATCCTACCTCTAGTGAGTCTTTTATTCCGTTATAACAAGTTGTACCCTCAAAATTTGAGTTAACCAAAGCTCTAATACCATATGTAGTGACCCGAAAATCCCCGTCCTCCGAATCGACCGCAAGGCCCAATCTGAAAGTCAGAAATCGTCAGTTCGCTAACTCTGGGCATACAACACATCAAAACAACAGAAGACTTTGATAAACATCATAATAATGTTACATCAGAGTACATAATATATCAGAGTATATCGAAATATAATACAACGGAAGATTAATTTACAATAAATGTAATGCAATGCAGCGGAAACAAATAAAATAACATGGTGGAAGGCTATAAATGCTCTAGACACAACTTTAAGATTCAATCTAGAATCCTGCTAAATGAAATATCTGCAAAACTAAACTACTGACTGCCCGTGTGGAAAATATGGGCACCCAGAGTTTAGATAGAAACAATAAACTCCGAGCCAGTCATGGGATTGGTGTGAGAACTCAAAACAGTTATTAACTTTGTTTTAAAATAAGGTAAAACACGGGACCACGCCGTATGTCATGGAACGGGTTCACCCCCATGAATACCAGTGCATAAACAACAACCAATAATGGAAATAGGGATCTACTATGCATTACACAACATGCAATTTTCCAATCTACTAATTTAGGCTTAATCCCAAATTTAGATTTTCCAAATCCAATTCAATTTACAGAAATTATTCCTTTGGATTTTATTCTCGATTTCAATTTCAAATCATTTGAAATACATATCTAGCTTTTATATCAAAATAGATTTCACTTCGGGATCTCAAATCAAATCATTTGGAAATATGAATTCCAAAACATAACAATGCATACAAACAAGTATGCAAACCAAATACCGAGCAGGGCCCTTAGACCGGGCAGTACGCGCCCAACCGAACCGATAAATATATATATATATATATATATATATATATATATATATGTGTGTGTGTGCGTGTGTGTGCACCTCCCATGCATAGAGCAGGCTACACTGCTGACCACTCACCCTAACTTACTGGATCCATCCCCATACTATTAGTCGCTCTCGGGTTACCTGAATATTTAGCCACATACTTGCTAAATCATTTTATATTCCGAAATGGGGAAAATCATTTCACAACATAATAATCACAAGTACTTTCAAACTATAGTACTTCACATCAGTAATTCACACATATGATCAGTCACAATTAATCACATAACCTTTGAGCTCGTACGTCTCAAAGAAGGGTGTTAAGCAAGAGAATAAATTCTCCGCCACCAAACAGATACATCATCAATAGCAACTAATCGGATACGCGATGAACCACAGTGTAAAACCATAATATATTTCTAAACCATTTTAGAAATCATCGGGCTTAGGACTTGAAAACCTTTCTGTTTTATAAAACATTTTTATAAAACATTCCCTGTCCAAAATTGGGAATACATTTCTTTTCACTTAAGAAAAATATCATTTCAAAATTATTCAATAAATTTGAAATGAACACAACAACATCGCTACACATCTCATAGTCAAATAATGGTGTTTCACAAGATGTTAGCATACCAGTATTTCTACCCAACCCAATGCTAAATGTAAAAGCATATCTTGCTCATAAACTGGTCGAGCACAATCCAAACAATCAATCAAACACAATCAATATCAGCAACCAAGTGTACTTGGTTCAATCACATTTCATATTTTGGTAATTTAATTACCATCTATACATTCACAATCTAATTAAATATTTATTCAAACTCCAATTGGTTTCGATCTCTAAAATCATTTCTTATTGATTGTTCAACTTTCTGGAAATTAATCCTTCTTCTACTCGGATTTAAGAACCAATGTCATTTAAACACAGTTCGCGACAAACCCAAAATCCAATCTCAATTCAATTCCAACTAAATATTAATTAATTGGTAAACTTCATTAAACCTTAATTAAAAGATTTATTCCTTCCTCAACTGGGTTTAAGAACAGTGTTAATGAAGACACCATTCACGACAAACCCAAACTCCAATTTGATATTAAATACAAGGCTTTGAATATAAATTATATCGGCTTATATTCAATATCAAATTCTGAAATCAACAAATATCGTATTGGGAATAACGATATATATCTTTTAAATTCCTCCACAATATCCGTATAATCACGGAATCCAATATCGAAATATTCCGAAGATAATTTCGATTCAAATCCATTCCAATTCATATATTGGAAATTCTAGTTATTTTTAAAACCATTTCAAATCCAATTTATTTATTTAAAAATATTGGATTTATAATTCTAGTTCATAATCTAGTTCATTTCGATAAAAATATATTTTTATCTTTACAAACGTGGAATTTTTCATCCCAATTCTTTCCAAATCATTTATTATGATTTTACACAAATTATTAGTATTTTTAATATTTTTATCAAGGCCCGTACAGTCGGTTTCCAATAACGGCCACTGAACAACACTTAAAACGACCTTTTTCAAATTTGATTTGGACATAATTCCAAATCCAACCATTAGATTTCAAAATTCTTGTATTCGTTGGAAAGAACTTTTCGATACGAACCCAACGGTTCTTGTTTTAGGAGAATTCAACAGTCGGATCTCCCGTAATATCAAGTCGAAGTCAATGGTCGAAATTCGCGAACTACCACGGCGCGGCGCGTTCTATTCAGACCATTAAATATATATAATGTATATTTAGTCGATTTCCATTTAAATGAATTTTATAAATCGTTTTAAAAACGATTTCAACTTCCATTCCAATTTCAAATCAAAATTGAATATTCCATTATAAATTCGTTTTAAATTCATTTTAAAACGATTTCAATTTGATTTTTCAAATTTAAATCAAAATTGAATATTCCTATATTAATTTGTTTTAAATTCATTTTAAAACGATTTCAATTTCATTTCAAATTTAAATCAAAATTGAATATTCCTTTACATGACAATTTTATACATCTCAAATATATGTTAAAAATAATATTTTTAACAAACCAATATTTATTTCATTCACACTTCGTATATTTTTTTTCACATTTCATATATATATCATTTTCACTTCATATATATATTATTTCTCACTTCATATATATATAATTCATTTCATATATATATATATATATATATATTATTTATTTCATATATATATATTATTTTTCATTCCATATATATATAATTCATTTCATTTTTTTTATTTCATATACATATATATTATTTTCACATTTCATATATATATTTCATTTCAAATATATATTATTTCATTTCATATATATATATATATATATAATATTAACAATGCATATATATATATATATATATCTTTTTCACATCGTATGTATATCTTTCCACATCGTACATATATTTTATTTCACATCGTATATACATTTCATTTCACATCGTATATATATATTTTCACATTACAATCACAATCACAACACAATCAAATAAATTATCCATGGTCTGTGGATGACAGGGAGGTGATCTAATAGAAAATAAATAACTGTACAAAAATTTATTGTGAGAGAAGTTCTCACATTGATTGGTTCGAAATCGTTTTAATAATGATTATTTCTACTGAATTAAACTGGACGTTCAATGCAATCAAAATTTCCAGTTGCTCCCTTCTATGCTCTGGTCTGTTCTGAAACGTAGAGCTCGACAAGAGGAATCCAACGCAACTGATTTCGCGAAATTCTGATACAATTTGAATAAAATACACAGTTTTAAACCTTTTCACATTATTAATATAATTAACATAATGAAATAATTAATTCCAACCCTTAATTACATTTTACCCACTAATCCTTCTTTTACTCTTCTGGGAACAAATCGCGATCAAATCGAACCCATCCTCAATCATCTAGGGTTCGCCGTGCCCATCACTACACCTCGCCGAACCATGATCAGAAGGCGCCCCCTCGTCGGGCTTTACCACACCTCGCCGCGCCTCGAGAACGATGGAACTCGGTGGTCCCTAGCAGCTTCAAAACGTGAATGAACAACGCCTCTTTGAGCACAAAATTCACATCCCACACTCAATGAATCCCGATCATCACCATATGGTTTTGAAGAGATTGAATTTCTCTTTGAATTTTGATTTGAAACATCTAAATAATTATGCGTGGATTTAAAGAGATTAAGGGGGGAATTATTGAGCTATTCTAATCTTTCTTTGAAAGGGTGGCGGCTGTTGTTTTGTGAAGTGGTAGTTTGGGTTTTGGCCAAGGTTAATAATATATATTCATATTTTAATAATATTTTAATTCTAACTTTAATTGTTTATCATTCCGAACTCCATATCAAACACAATAACTATCGCCCTTAGCTAATTACCCCCATTCCGGACACAATGGGATATGTTTTCGCAAGCCAATTCAGCTATTACGATCAGTTTCCATTAAAATTAAATTATAAATCAATATATATTGAATTTAAACGTACATTTTAATTTACCGAGGCCATAAAATGATTCCAAAAATTCCAGAAAAATAAACTTAGCTATGTTTTGACGATACGGTCCTAACAAAACTAATTTCGTCAATTTTGGAGACCGTTTGAAAAACGGTCATTTTCCAGTCGATTAAATTCAAACTAAATTGACCAAACACGTTTTAATTCACCACGCCCACATATTGATTCCAAAAATTCTGAAAATTGGAATTTGGTAATAACTTGATATTTCGGATCCAACAAAAGTGGTCTCATCGAAAACGGAGGTTGTTTGCAAAGTCGCTATTTTTAAGGGCTATATTTCCATAGCGACTGCTCTGAATTTTCAACTGGGCTAACTTTTTATTCACGCTATGAAATTTGGATTTTTCAGGTTCGTTGGAAAGATATTTTCAAATAGATTCTAATATTTTTGGTTTAGCTAAAATTTGGTTTATTTTGAATCCTGTATATTCATTTGAACTTTGAAATCGAATTTTCAAGCTACTGCGCCATTTCCAATTCGTTTTATAATTAAAATAAATATTTATATTCTAACTTCGATTTAAATAAAATTATATGTTCTAATTCTATCTAAAATAAATTTCTAGTCGTTATTATTTAAAATAAATCATTTTAAATGTTCAAAATTCGTTAAAATTGCCAAAATATTTTTTTTTAAATTGGTTCCTATTTTCCGGGTTGTTACAGCATTCTTAGGTTTATCCCAGTCCTGGATTGCTGTCACTTTAGTGAGGTCAACTGCTAAACAACATGGCCTAATAACCTCACTTCGATCTTCCAGAAGTGACACTTCGAAAACTTATCTCTCAGCTGATGCTTTCGCAAGATTTCCAAACAACTTTCAAGGGCGTCTTATGCTCTTCCTCATTCTGGGAATAAACCAGAATATCATCCACGAACACAAGCACGAACTTGTTTAACTGATCTCTGAAAACCCTACTAGTAAGATCCACGAAAAACGTTGGTACGTTAGTCAAACCGAATGGCGTCACCAGCCACTTGAAGAAACTGGATGGTGTCCTAAAAGCAGTCTTCAACATACTATCCTTCGCCACCCTCAACTGGTGGAATCACGTTGCCAAATCCATATGATAAAACACTTTGGCCTCGTGAAGCTGATCAAACAAGTCATATATCCTTGGCAACGAATACTTGTTCTTCTTGGCCACCTTGTTCAGCTCACGATAATCCACACACGATCTCAACGATCCGTCAGCCTTAGTTGCAAACACAACTGGTGCACCCCCTTCAGACACGCTTCTTATAACGACCCAGGGATTTTCGATTCTGAAAATCGACACAAAACCCATGTTGAATATTCAGACATCGAAAACGTTGGATCTTTATTAGAAAGAAGTTAGAGGGTGAGAAATAGAAAGAAAGAAAATTAGAATAGAAGAAAATAACCCAACTAAACCGAATCAAAGTAGAAACGAATCCCACAATGGAAGGAATAAAATATGTTATATAACATAACTTTGAAATACAAAACTGTATCTTTACTTACATATATCATCAGAGTACATCACATGTATATCACAGCGGAAATAAACTCTATATATATCTAGTATTGAAGCCTCCTGCTCCAGCTCCTCCAAGAATATCTGGAAATATCTGAACTACTTGACTGCCCGTACAAATTTGGGCACCCAAGAGTTTAGGGTAAACAAAACAAAATAAACTCTGGGTCAGTCATGGGACTGGTGTGAGTAAACACCAATTCATTCGGTTTTAATTTTTCAAAAGAAAAGATAATCGTAAGACTGATCCACACATAAACACGAATGGTTTTTACCTGACGATAACCCAAAACATTTATGAAATCAATAATATTCTGATATTATAATAGTATATAAATACAAGTAAATAACAGTCTAGCTGAACGCTTGCGTCTCACGCTCCACATATATAGTATATAATCAAAACCGCGGGCGCTTATTGGAGATTGGATTCTGACTATGACAAGGTATGGAACCACTGCCAATAGTGTATCTCTAGAGGGGAATACACTGGGTTCAACAAGAACGTCTTGCAACCCGGCCCACACATGACTGACAACTCATTTCTCTTGAATGTATCGAATATATTGTCACCTATGGTTGCTAGTAACATAACCTTTCCCGGGAGATACAAAAGCGAAAAGGAGTAACAAATATGAATATTCTCTAGATGGTGACAATACACCATAATTGGGGTCCTGCCCGATTATTGTCATTTCCTAGTTGACGAGGCTTGAGGTTATAACGTATCTCTTGACAGATCACACCTCCATTTACTTTGAATGCCACATCGTCATACCCGCCAAATCACAAATTAATTTCCCCAAAAATATCACGGGTATAAAGCTAAGAGAAACGAATTCCTCTGCCACCAAATGAGGATACTTTTGTAGAGATCAATTTATGTGATCTAGCAGATATACTCTGTCAGACATTCGTCCATACAAGTTGTCCTAGGACTGGACAAACAGAAAGCACTATTCTGGGACAGAACGACCCTTGCATTTCACTCCATCTTCAATTATCTTCATCGTATATGATTTGCAACGCTAATGCCCATACGGAGTGGTTTTCAGATAATAAATCTGATCCCGGTCTCTCCGTATTGACAACGGAAAAATGGTCAAAAACTTTGATAGCCGGTGATTTAACTATCAAAGGAAAACATCTATACACATAACGATCTTATCTCCAAATGGAAATTCATTGATCAACCATACATTAACATTGAGCCCCTTAAATTAACTTATCAATAATTTATTCATTTCCTCGATTTCCTGTTTCCTATATTTCCCCATATATTTCTTTAAACCCGTTTTGCCTTACACGATCCTTGGAAAACGTTTCCATTTATTTTAAACTATTTATTTCCTATATTAAGAAAATATCTCATTTTTAACATTAGGAATTAATTCCATATATTTACCACTCTTATTTTCTATATTTAGAAAATATATGTTATTAACACAGGAAAAGCATTTCCAATTTTCATTTCTTAACTTCTCGTTATCCCAAATCATTTCAATTTCTATACTTAGAAAACATCTCTGATTTAACTAATCTCGCCACCGAACCTTAACCATTTCTCAGTTAATCATGAAGTCAATCAAATTGGGGTATAATTACCTCTTAGACCTTGACTGAACATCAATTTCAACTTCAAAACAGTCAAGTTCACAATTTCAAATCTTTAACAGTCATTGATCACACAACTCTCGGATTCAATTTAAGAGTCCACTTTTTTTACGGAAAAACATTGATTATAACGATATCATTATAATTCTTGTTTCCGAAATGTTTAATTTCAAAATATAACTTAGATAAATTATTTTAAATAAATAAATAAATAATAAATCCTAATAAAACTGGAAAGTAAATAGTTCTTTCCTTAATTTAATATAATCGAATTTCAAATTATAATTCTCTTTCGAATGGTCTATATCCGATTACATTCCGAACTTTGGAATAGACTTACCGTTTCAGGTTAACACAGTTCTAAATCTACTTTTGAATTTATTACTTCCAACATTTACCATTTCCCATTTGACACTATTCCAATTTTCAAAGCGTTTGGTTTTAAAACCGTTATTCATTTTATAAAGTGAATATTATTCTTTTACAGAAAACTAGACCGTTATATCAATCAAATCTTGAATTTTATTTATAAATACCAATATAGGTTCAAATCCTGTTTATCGAATTATTTTATAAATTCATATTCATCACCATAATCTATTCCATAAACTCTGTCTACAAATCAACTTCATGTTATATTCATATTAAGTTTATAACTTAACCTCCATTACATATTAAATTATGAATTATTGGTTCCAGACCAATTATAAATTATGAATTAGAAAATATATAATTTCTAAAAATATTAACATTCGACAAAGTCGAATTCAATTTACAAATCCTTATGGCTTAAATTTAATTTTATTTATATCTCGAACATCGGAATAAATTGATCATTTCCTCTTTAAATGATTTCCCAATTTCCCCTTTTATAAATGCATTCTTGAAATATCATTCTCAAATTATCTAATTATTTCATTCATTTATAACATCATTTATAAATCAACTATTTGTTTTATTATTATATTCTAGTCCAATAAAAATTCAACTCCTATTAAAAGAGATTTTCCCTTTGTTTCAAACTCTAATTTTATCCCATATATTTTTATGGTATTTATATCCCAATTATTTCAGGTCTATATTTTTCAACACATCCCAAACACACAATAATTAACCATAGGTTACTCATCATATCAGATAATGTAATGTATATGAAAACAACAATATGATTTGCTGAGGAATCCAGTTGGATCCCTCCAACTTGTTTCCCTGCATTCACAGATGTTAATCAACATAAATAACACAGTTTCATATTACTATGAAATTATTAAATTAGTATTTAACCAACGACCTCATATATATATATAACTATCAACCAATTTAATTGTAAATCATCCAAACAACCATCACACATAGCATTCGATCATTTTTGTCAAAATTAAATAACGTTTATAAAATTATAAAACTGGACAGAGTTAGTGAGTATACTCACTTTTGTCATAACTCCTTGAATAACGATTCAGTTCTAATTAAAAGAATCAGACGTTTTAATTTGCCAAGAATTCTCACAGGCTTCGAATCGTTTCAACTTCACGGTCTTGTAGTATTTATTGATACACTCCCAATGTGACGGTTTTCGTGTAATTCTGTTAACATATCACCAAATTATACGCATTAGAATATAAATGTTGATTTTGAATAAATTATAGTTAACTTAATTTAATAATAAATAAATCTTTAATTTCATTACTTACGTTAATGTTGTCCATGTTCGTTTGAACTCGCTACACGGTAGCCTGCCTTCTTCTAATCGTCTTTCCACCACCCCTTTGCCTGCTGATTCACGTTCAACATTTTGGAATCTTATACTATTTTTATTTTTTTAAGACTGGGCCTTGCCATTCTTTTCTAGATCGGCCCATACCGCTTCATCCCATCCACCGAGCTAAAAACCCAAACCCGGATGGTTCTCTCTTCTCCTCCATTTTTAAAACCGTAACCTGCTTCTCTCCTCCCACACCAATACCGCACACATGGCCATAGTCCTGGTTCCGACGCCCCCTTCAGTTGCTACAGGAAACAACGTTCTTTTCTTCACCATCACTCTCCAGTATCACAACAGTCCATCCATGCATGCTATTCCATTCACCGATTTCCCTTCCACCCTTCACGTCCATACATATCTTCCATTTTAGTTTCCACCCCATGCCTCAGTACAACCCACACAAGTTTTACTCATTGAACTCAGTTAGTCCTCCTCCATATACTTCATGCTTCTCCAATGATCCCATTCTTAACTTTCCAGTTCGTACACAAAAAGCCAATTCCCACCATTTCCACACCTTGCACCGCCAAAACTTCTTCTTCCCTCCAGAAAATGATTTCCGTAAGCTCAGGTACACATTAACCTCCATTTTGAAACTTTTCCATCTTCCTTTGCGATCATTTTTTTCTAAACTCTTTTCGCAGCACTCGAACACTCATGTCCCCCTCACTGAGTTCATGTCCTACAGCTCCACTCGCTGTTTTGTTTCGGCGAACTGTACTTTGTTCTAATACTTTAAAACCAGTAGAAGCACGTCGACAATCCCTCCAGTGTTTTAAATATATTTGTTTTTTATTTTCTTATGTGAGGCCATTCGCGTTTGAACCTAATTCCTGAAGAAGCCATTTTTGAACGGAATGGAAAGCTTCGACGGTTTTATTTTCTGAGGAAGAGGCAAGTGAAAGGTGTGTATTTATAACCTTCCATGCCTTGGCACGCACACAGTAGGCTATAGAGTAGCTGTATGATGTGATGGAAGGGACGTTAGGGTCAAACTGATTCACTGTTTGGCTACGAAGTGTGGTGAGGCACAGTTGTACTCGAAGCAAGAACCTGTGTTCAGAGAAATATGGGTGAAGTTTTTTTTATGTTTGTACGATATTTAACCAATAAGAAATATATATATTTATACATAGGTTGTGTCAGATTTTAGATTAGGGTAGGCAACGTTAGCATGTGCTTTATTCTAAACCAAAACGATTGTCTTTTGCTTTGCATGTGTGAGGTTCTAATATGAAAGGAAATATTTGGTACAGCTAGATTTGGGCATGTGAAATATCTCTACCGATGTGAGAATACAAGGCCCATACTTAAGCATGGAGTCACAGTAAAAATAGGTCTGTGTTGGATTATTTGGTGAGATTTTCGATAATACATCGTGATGATTTGAAAACTCATGAAGCAACCGACATTAAGTAATAGGAATAACGTGAGTAGGAGGTACATCTCTCCATATAGGTTTGCAGAATAATATGACATTGAGAAGCCAAGACAAAGAGGGTTTTGTAGTTATTGTCACATGGAGTTTTAGACAAAGGTAGGCATACGCTTGCGCAAGCACCAACTAAAGAGCTAAATATATATTATGATCATTTCGAATGAGTTGTATTTACTATTATATTTGTTGTGCTTTGGAAAAATGAGGCAACAATACCTTATATTTGTTGACATTTATGTGGTACCGACCACAAAGAACTCCGCTTATTTATTGGTGGCTATGGACAGAAATAAGAATATAATCAGAACACGTAATGCGTCACGATCCCAAAAATATAATAATATCGGTAGGTTAACTTATATTGTGAAACCCCAAAATATTGATATAGGGTGCAAAATACTCCAAATAAAAAGTTGCGTATTTAATTAATTAAAAATTTCAGTAAAATTCTAAAAATTAAATTATCACTAAGTCTCTAAGGGCTTGTCCAAAATCGAAACCAGTATCTAGTTATATCAAATAAACCGTTATGGTTGATAAACGATTATATAACGACTATTTGAAAATTTGATTTTGATATAACTCGTAATCTATAACGCGAAATCTTGATTTTTCACTTCTTTAGAAAGATACAGTTAATTGGATTCAAACATTTCTTGTTTCGACGAAATCCGACTTAAAACGAATCATGTATATTCAGTTGAAGTTCAAATCGTAATATTACGAACTGCCACATTGTTACGAACTCGATTATAATTTATATTATAATTATTATTTTTAACTGTCGTTTAAATAATATACTCATTATTTAAATCGAATTTAAACTCAATTAAATTCCTTGTATTATCTAATTCACACGATACTGCATTTTAACTATTTTCGAACATTCTGGAAATTGAATCTATTATCCAAATATTTTATATTAATTTAAATATTCAAATATTTGAATTTGAACCATTCAAAATTATCAAATCGATATATATAAAATAATTAAATAAATTAATTATTAAATCACCAAAAATTCCGAGACGTTACATTCCTTCCCCCTTAAAATAATTTCTTCCTCGAAATTGCTAAGTAGTGCAGATACTAGAACCGTAACTCCCTACAACCCAATTGGCCGGTTGAAATCCTCTACTCCATATTTTCATAACTCAGTTCTATACATATTACGTTTAATCCTTGTAATGATACCCAACCTTTTATTTTTCATTCCAAATGATATGACCACCCCTTTTTTTGGACAATCTATTACCACATACCCATCCATATGCTTTCCCACATATCTAACTATACTCAAATCAATTCTAAATTAGTTTATCATTTCGCTTGTCCATTCGGGTTTATAATCACTTATACAGTCAATAAGTCGATTTTTAATTATAAAAATTTTCCAACTCTTTAAATTTTCGAAAAATTTCGCCAGCGTTTCCTTTGCACGACTCAATCGGTACAACTACAACTCGGCTCTCTAGGCCTTCTCTAATTCAAAAGAAAATCAAACTACCAAGCGGCTTGCCAAACAGGCTTATAAATCTCATATCCAATTAAAATATAAACTCGTACCTTTTTGTCAGGCATCCAACTCTATTTCCTTCATTTGCTATCCATTTAGCATATACAAATGTATTCCCCATTTGATCTCCAATTAATTCATCTTCAAATCCAAATCATTCGCTTATATCCCAACTGAATTCTATTCTCAAACTCTAGTTCCGTTTTAAATTCCAAACTCTTAACTTATCAATCCAATTACATTCCAAAAATTCTATCTCTAATCCAATCCAATTCTATTCAACTACATAAGTTAAATTTACATTTCAGAATCCAGATTCCTGGATTTTATTTTAAATCAGTTTGAAATCATACAATATTTACATATAATAATATTAATTTAAAACATTTGAATTTCTGAATAACTTATTTCCTCAAACAATTCAAAACAAAATCCTTGGTAGTAATCTGTCACTTAGAAACTCGAAAACGAACACTGATGATGCGACCGTCATTATCAGAATTATTTTCCAGTGATCGAAGTGAGTTCAATACTATATTACTTTCAAAAATTCATTTTAAAACACTTCTATTTTGAATTTTTACTTCAAAATATACTCTCTAATACTTGGAAAACAATTTCAATTCTCCCAGGATTTTAAAATTCCCATATATTTAATCCAAACATTATTTCCAAATCTTTTCCAGGTTTCTAGAGTTTTATTTCTATTCTGGTTTTAAATTCAGATCCAGTTCATCTGATTTTGCATATTATAGTTATATAATATTTCGATTGGTTATTTATATAACCAACTCAATTATAAATCTTATTTGATCATAATTTCAACCAACACATTCAATATATATTAGATAATTCCAACATATAGGCTTTCTTTATATCAAAATATATTTTTGGGTAAAATTATTTCATTTACCCTCTTTTCAAAACATACTATGTCGAATTACTCTGTCAAAAAGTTTAGAAACACCTATCGACACAGTTTTCATCACTGTATCGACCAGAATTCATAAATTACTCGACAAACAAATCAACACATTATCAAATAGTTTTTATATCAATTTACAAATACGCGATCATATATGTACACTCAAACTCAATCTAGGGTATTACTAACCCCATCTCTATTGAGTTACACCACAGAGCCAGGGTAATCACATAACCTTCAGCTCTGATACCGCTGTAATGACCCAGGGATTTTCGATTCCGAAAATCGACACAAAACCCATGTCGAATATTCAGACATCGAAAACGTCGGATCTTTATTAGAAAGAAGTTAGAGGGTGAGAAATAGAAAGAAAATTAGAATAGAAGAAGAAGAATAACCCAACTGAACCGAATCAGAGTAGTTACGAATCTCACAGTGGAAGGAATAAAATATATTATATAACACAACTTTGAAATATAAAACTGTATCTTTACTTACATATATCATCAGAGTACATCACATGTATATCACAGCGGAAATAAACTCTATATATAACTAGTATTGAAGCCTCCTGCTCCAGCTCCTCTAATAATATATGGAAATACATGAACTACTTGACTGCCTGTACAAATTTGGGCACCCAAGAGTTTAGGGTGAACAAAACAAAATAAACTCTGGGTCGGTCATGGGACTGGTGTGAGTAAACTCCAATTCATTCGGTTTTAATTTTTCAAAATGCTTTTAAAAAGAAAAGATAATCGTAAGACCGATCCACACATAAACACGGATGGTTTTTACCTTACGATAACCCAAAACGTTTTTAAAATCAATAATATTCTGATATTATAATAGTGTCTAAATATAAGTAAATAACAATCTAGCAGAACGCTTGCATCTCACGCTCCACATATATAGTATACAATCAAAACCACGGGCGCTTATTGGAGATTGGATTCTGACTATGACAAGGTATGGAACCACCTGCCAATAGTGTAGGAATACACTGGGTTCAACAAGAACGTCTTGCAACCCGGCCCACACATGACCGACCACTCATTTCTCTTGAGTGTATCAAATATATTGTCACATACGGTTGCTAGCAACATAACCGTTCCTGGGAGATACAGAAGCGAAAAGGAGTAACAAATATGAATATTCTCTAGACGGTGATAATACACCCTAATGGGGGTGACCCACATAGCCATGCTGCCTGCCTGATTTTTGTCATTTCCCAGTTGATGAGGCTTGAGGTTATAACGTATCTCTTGACAGATCACACCTCCATTTACTTTGAATGCCACATTGTCATACCCGCCAAATCACAAATTAATTTCCCAGTGGATACGTTTGAAGAGATCAACTTACGTGATCTATTAGATATACTCTGTCAGACATTCGTCCATACAAGTTGTCCTGGGACTGGACAAACAGAAAGAACTATTCTGGGTCAGAGCGACCCTTTTATTTCACTCCGTCTTCAATTATCTTCATCGTATTTGATTTGCAACGCTAATGCCCATACGGAGTGGTCTTCAGATAATAAATCTGATCCCGGTCTCTCCGTATTGACAACGGAAAAATGGTCAAAAACTTTGATAACCGGTGATTTAACTATCAAAGGAAAACATCCATACACCTAACGATCTTATCTCCAAATGGAAATTCATCGATCAACCATCCATTAACACTGAGCCCCTTAAATTAATTTATCAATAATTTATTCATTTCCCTGATTTTCTGTTTCCTATATTTCCCCATATATTTCTATAAACCCGTTTTGCCTCACACGATCCTTGGAAAACGTTTCCATTTATTTTAAACTATTTATTTCCTATATTAAGAAAATATCTCCTTTTTAACATCAGGAATTAATTCCATATATTTACCACTCTTATTTTCTATATTTAGAAAATATACGTTATTAACACTGGGAAAGCATTTCCAATTTTCATTTCTTAACTTCTCGTTATCCCAAATCATTTCAATTTCTATACTTAGAAAACATCTCTGATTTAACCAATCTCGCCACCGAACCTTAACCATTCCTCAGTTAATCATAAAGTCAATCAAGTTGGGGTATAATTACCTCTCAAACCTTGACTGAACATCACTTTCAACATCAAAACAGTCAAGTTCACCATTTCAAATCTTTAACGGTCATTGCTCACGCAACTCTCGGATTCAATTTAAGAGTCCACTTTCTTTAAGGAAAAACATTGATTATAACGATATCATTATAATTCTTGTTTCCGAAATGTTTAATTTCAAAATATAACTTAGATTAATTATTTTAAATAAATAAACTATAAATAAATCCTGATAAAGCTGGAAAGTAAATAGTTCTTTCCTTAATTTCATATAATCGAATTTCAACTAATAAGTCTCTTTCGAATGGTCTATATCCGATTAACATTCCGAACTTTGGAATAGACTTACCGTTTCAGGTTAACACAGTTCTAAATCTACTTTTGAATTTATTACTTCCAACATTAACCATTTCCCATTTGGCACTATTCCAATTTTCAAAGCGTTTGGTTTTAAAACCGTTATTCACTTTATAAAGTGAATATTATTCTTTTACAGAAAACTAGACCATTATATCAATCAAATCTTGAATTTTATTTATAAATACCATTATAGGTTCTAATCATGTTTATTGAATTATTTTATAAATTCATATTCATCACTATAATCTATTTCATAAACTCTGTCTACAAATCAACTTTATGTTATATTCATATTAAGTTTATAACATAACCTCCATTACATATTAAATTATGAATTATCGGTTCCAGACCAATTATAAATTATGAATTATAAAATATATAATTTCTAAAAATATTAACATTCGACAAAGTCGAATTCAATTTAAAAATCCTTATGGCTTAAATTAAATTTTATTTATATCTCGAACATCGGAATAAATTGATCATTTCCTTTTTAAATGATTTCCCAATTTCCCCTTTTATAAATACATTCTTGAAATTTCATTCTCAAATTATCTAATTATTTCATTCATTCATAACATCGTTTATAAATCAACTATTTTTTATTATTATATTCTAGTCCAATAAAAATTTAATTCCTATTAAAATAGATTTTCCCTTTGTTTCAAACTCTAATTCTATCCCATATATTTTTATGGTATTTATATACCAATTATTTCAGGTCTATATTTTTCAACACATCCCAAACACACAATAATTAACCATAGGTTATTCATCACATCAGATAATGCAATGTATGAAAACAACAATATGATTTGCTGAGGAATCCAGTTGGATCCATCCAACCTGTTTCCCTGCATTCACAGATGTTAATCAACATAAATAACACAGTTTCATGTTACTATGAAATTCTTAAATCAGTATTTAACCAACGACCTCATATATATATATATATATATATATAACTATCAACCAATTTAATTGTAAATCATCCAAACAACCATCACACATAGCATTCGATCATTTTTGTCAAAATTAAATAACGTTTATAAAATTATAAAACTGGACAGAGTTAGCGAGTTTACTCACTTTTGTCATAACTCCTTGAATAACGATTCAGTTCTAATTAAAAGAATCAGATGTTTTAATTTGCCAAGAATTCTCACAGGCTTCGAATCGTTTCAACTTCACGGTCTTGTAGTATTTATTGATACACTCCCAATGTGACCGTTTTCGTGTAATTCTGTTAACATATCACCAAATTATACGCATTACAATATAAATGTTGATTTTGAATAAATTATAGTTAACTTAATTTAATAATAAATAAATCTTTAATTTCATTACTTACGTTAATGTTGTCCATGTTCGTTTGAACTCGCTACACGGTAGCCTGCCTTCTTCTAATCGTCTTTCCACCACCCCTTTGCCTGCTGATTCACGTTCAACATTTTGGAATCTTATACTATTTTTATTTTTTTAAGACTGGGCCTTGCCATTCTTTTCCAGATCGGCCCATACCGCTTCATCCATCCACCGAGCTAAAAACCCAAACCCGCATGGTTCTCTCTTCTCCTCCATTTTTAAAACCGTAACCTGCTTCTCTCCTCCCACACCAATACCGCACACATGGCCATAGTCCTGGTTCCGACGCCCCCTTCAGCTGCTATAGGAAACAACGTTCTTTTCTTCACCATCACTCTCCAGTATCACAACAGTCCATCCATGCATGCTATTCCATTCACCAATTTCCCTTCCACCCTTCACGTCCATACATATCTTCTATTTTGGTTTCCACCCCATGCCTCAGTACAACCCACACAAGTTTTAATCACTGAACTCAGTTAGTCCTCCTCCATATACTTCATGCTTCTCCAATGATCCCATTCTAAACTTTCCAGTTCGCACGCAAAAAGCCAATTCCCACCATTTCCACACCTTGCACTGCCAGATCTTCTTCTTCCCTCCAGAAAATGATTTCCGCAAGATCAGGTACACATTAACCTCCATTTTGAAACTTTGCCATCTTCCTTTGCGGTCATTTATTCCAGACTCTTTTCGCAGCACTCGAACACTCATGTCCCCCTCACTGAGTTCACGTCCTACAGCTCCACTCGTTGTTTTGTTTCGGCGAACTGTACTTTGTTCTAATACTTTAAAACCAGTAGAAGCACGTCGACAATCCCTCCAGTGTTTTAAATATATTTGTTTTTGATTTTCTTACGTGAGTCCATTCACGTTTGAAACTAATTCCTGAAGAAGCCATTTTTGAACGGAATGGAAAGCTTCGATGGTTTTATTTTCTGAGGAAGACGCAAGTGAAAGGTGTGTATTTATAACCTTCCATGCCTTGGCACGCACGCAGTAGGCTATAGAGTAGCTATAGAAATTGGATTCCATTCTTCTGTTGTGAAAATACGCTTTAGAAAGTGGGTTTTCGAAGGAGGCTAAAGTAAATGTATGATGTGATGGAAGGGACGTTAGGGCCAAGCTGAGTCACTGTTTGGCGACGAAGTGTGGTGAGGCACAGTTGTACTCGAAGCACAGACCTGTGTTCAGAGAAATATGGGTGAAGTTTTTGTATGTTTGTACGATACTTAACCAATAAGAAATATATATTTATACATAGGCTGTGTTAGATTTTAGATTAGGGTAGGCAGCGTTAGCATGTGCTTTATTCTGAACCAAAACGATTGTCTTCTGCTTTGCATGTGTGAGGTTTTAATATGAAAGGAAATATTTGGTACAACTAGATTTGGGCATGTGAAATAGCTTACTGATGTGAGAATACAAGGCCCATACTTAAGCATGGAGTCACAGTAAAAATAGGTCTGCGTTGGATTGTTTGGTGAGATTTTTGATAATACATCGTGACGATTTGAAAACTCATGAAGCAACCGACATTAAGTAATAGGAATAACGTGAGTAGGAGGTACATCTCTCCATATAGGTTTGCAGAATAATATGACATCGAGAAGCCAAGACAAAGAGGGTTTTGTACTTACTGTCACATGGAGTTTTAGACAAAGGTAGGCATACGCCCGCGCAAGCACCAACTAAAGAGCTAAATATATATTTTGATCATTTTGAATGAGTTGTATTTACTATTATATTTGTTGTGCTTTGGAAAAATGAGGCAACAATACCTTATATTTGTTAACATTTATGCGGTACCGACCATAAAGAACTCTGCTTATTTATCGACGGCTATGGACATAAACAAAAATATAATCGGAACACGTAATGCGTCACGATCCCAAAAATATAAAAATATCGGTAGGTTAACTTATAGTGAATATTAGGCTCACGTCCCTATTTTGAAACTTAATTAGGCTCACATCCGGTCATAAACTTATTAGGTCCCTGTTTTCAAAACTTATAAAATAATAATTAAAAAAAAAATAAAAAAAATTCGTAAATTAGTAATAAAATATATTGCGCATTATAAAAAAAATTCAGTTCAAAAAACAACAAAATTAATGTCAGAAAGAAGAAAACAGCAAAAAAACAGAAAAAACTGCAGTTAAATGCATAATATTATGCACCTTTTTTATTTTATTGCATGCATATATGCAATTATTGCAGTTCTTCCAGTGGATAGATTTAACTTAATATTTCAGTTCATTTTTATTTGCATCCAAATGTGCAAATTTCTCAAAAAAATGCACACATGTGTGCAACATTTTTATAGGATAAAAAGTAGGGACCTAATTTATAAAAAAAAACAAAGTTCTGAAAATTTTTAAACCCGCCCCCTATTTTATTTTTTCCGCCTTTTTGTATTTTTTTTTTAAAAATGTGCGTACGTTCATAAAAAAATAAATTCTAAAATATGGAAATAATGTTAGGAATCTACGGAAATCGAAAAAAATAGTTGCATACATTTATGCAATTATTACTGATAATTGCATATATGTATGCAACTTTTCTGTAAGCTGTTTTCAGATTAAAATCTGAAAATAAACCTGCACAAATATATGCAAATATTTGAAATTTTTGCGCACATGTATGCATTTATTTGCATGAAAAAAATCAACGAAGATGTATGTAGTGAAAAATATGCATGGATGTATGCAGGAAAGTGATATATGTGCATACTATTATGCATTTAACTGGAAATTTCGTTTTTTTTGGTTTTTTTGATTTTTGACGCCTTCGTTGATGGTTTTTTGTTCTGAATTTTTTAGTGTTTACATGTTTTATTTAAATACGAATTTACGTGATTTTTTTATATATTTTTTATATTTTTTTGATGACTTTTCAGAAAATAGGGACCTAATTTACAATAAGTTTATGAGCGGGTTTTTTTTTATATTTTGAAACTTAATAGGGACCTCTAAAAAACGCACCCTAACTTATATTCTGAAACCCCAAAATATTGATATAGGGTGCAAAATACTCCAAATAAAAAGTTGCGTATTTAATTAATTAAAAATTTCAGTAAAATTCTAAAAATTATATTATCATTACGTCTCAAAGGGCTTGTCCAAAATCGAAACCAGTATTTAGTTATATCAAATAAACCGTTATGGTCGATAAGCGATTCTATAGCGACTATTTGAAAATTTGATTTTGATATAACTCACAATCTATAACGCGAAATCTTGATTTTTCACTTCTGCTAGAAAGATACAGTTAATTGGATTTGAACGTTTCTTGTTTCGACGAAATCCGACTTAAAACAAATCATGTATATTCAGTTGAAGTTCAAATCATAATATTACGAACTGCCGCGTCCTTACGAACTCGATTATAATTTATATTATAATTATTACGTTTAATTGTCATTTAATTAATATACTCGTTATTTAAATCGAATTTAAACTCAATTAAATTCCTAATAGATCTAATTCACACGATATTGCATTTTAACCATTTTCGAACATTCTGGAAATTAAATCTATTATCCCAATATTTTATATTAATTTAAATATTCAAATATTTGAATTTGAACCATTCAAAATTATCAAACCGATATATATAAAATAATTAAATAAATAAATTATTAAATCACCAAAAATTCTGGGATGTTACACTTCTCCGAATGAATCCTTTTCCCAAAAGGTCACGTACTTGCCCCTCTAACTCTCGCTATTCCTTAGGCGCCATCCGCCTAAGAGGCATGACGATAGGTCTTGCACCCTCGACCAAATCGATTCTGAACTCAATCTCGCGATGCGGCAACAACCCTTTGACCTCGTCAAAGCCATCTTTAAACTCACTTGTGATCGACATCGATGACAAGTCTTCTTGTGGAATCAAAGCGAATATAAATAGCTCACGAAGACACCGTCTTCGGGCTTACACTGAATCACAACCATTCACCCTTCCACATTCCCGACTATCACCTCCAGCTTCTCGCAATCCACTTTTGCCGCATACCTCTTGAGCCAGTCCATACCCAAGATAACCCCAAACCCAGTGAATTTCAAAAACAAAACAATCACACATAAAGGAGCAACCATGACTCGACAACACTAGACCACGACAAATCATACGCAAACTGGACGAATCCTTAACTGGATTAGTCATAATAAAAGGTCTATCACAAATCTCGGTTCCAAACCAAAGCGGCACACAAGGTCATTACAAATGAATGAATGCGATGCTCCAGTATTGAACAACACATGAACTGAAACACCTTTAACGGAAAGAATACCTTGTACGATGATACTCTTTTCTTTCTTCACATCAAATCGATTACAGCTGATGCCCTAGATATGGGTAGCTCCCTTGAAAGGGTTAAAGTGGAAGTTGTGGACGTACTTGTTGATTGTCCGGATACGCGAGGGCCTCTCTCCTATATTGGACATATGAGATGAGGAATAAGGTGCCTCCAGTGTCGTTCAGACCCATAACGAACTTATAAATGGATTGTGTGCCTGACATGGTATTATATTCTGTATTAATTAATTTCTACCAAATATATATCTATTTGGTGGCGGATAATTTATTCTCTTAGCTTAACACCCTTCTCTAAAACATATGAGCTCAGAGGTTGTATATCAATGGACATCAGTTGTATGGCATAGGTTGACGATGTGTCATGTTGAGATGTAGTGATCAAAGCTTTTGTTGAAAAGCAGAGCTATGTAGATGATGATCAAAGCATAGATTATATAGCTTAGCTTTGTGTATGGCGTTAATTCGCGAGCTTCACACCCCGGTATGAGTCAAAAACTGGAAGAGGGGCCACATGAAGGACATATTTTTCTTTCAAGCTAGAGGTGATGTCATGGTATAGAGCCCAGACATTTTACTTATGTGGATGATGGAAGCGAGTGCCCTCGGATACGGCCGCAGAAGGCCATAGTCGACGGACAGGCCAAGAGGTCCGATAGGACCAAAAAAGTTTGATCTAGGCATAAATAATCAGCGAAGAGCAGCTGACCGGCCCTATCGATCCAAAGGGCTCGCCGGAGCTTGAGTCCTGGACATCTTGCTAGAGATGGTCTGAATCAGATGAGGAACGGTCCCTTGCCTCGGTTCATGAAGGAAATCCAATTTCCATTATGCGATCTTACGTTTTAGTTGTATACCTACGACAACATAATATGATGGGGTATTATGCCGTCTAAGATTGATACATTTATTTTCGAAATTGTTTTCTAAACTTAGACACTAATAATAATATCAAATTATTTTTATTTTTCTCGTATCAAGCATGTTCGGCTATTATAAGGTAAAACTCTATCCTCCGGCTTGCGCTTGCATTGTGTGATGGGACCTGGTCTTATAATAGCTTCATTTTTCAAAAAGCATTACATTGTTTTGTTTTAAAAACTGGTAATCTTGTGGAGAAAACCTTTTCTGTGTTATACGGCGTGGTCCCGCGATTTACCCAATTTTAAATAAAGTTCAATAACTGCTTTTGGTTCTCATGCCAGTCCCATGACTAACTCAGAGTTTATTGTTTCCCACCTAAACTCTGGGTGCCCATATTTTTCAAATGGTAGCTAGTAGTTTTGGTTTTGCAGATTTTCTGTTCACAGAATTCTGGATTATGGTTGGAACTGTATTATGGATATTCTTATGGTCCTTGGCTGAGTTAGTTGATGTTTTTCCGCTATGCATTGTATCATGGTATTCATGTAATTTTATTTCCATTGTATTGTA
This sequence comes from Allium sativum, assembly GCA_030737875.1. Classification (NCBI taxonomy): domain Eukaryota; kingdom Viridiplantae; phylum Streptophyta; class Magnoliopsida; order Asparagales; family Amaryllidaceae; genus Allium; species Allium sativum. The sequence continues at coordinate 150,780,480 of CM060909.1, read as the reverse complement.
ATTTACTAATCTGATATTTTTTCCGCTGTGTATTATTATTTGTACTCTGATGTAAATTGTTGTAATAGCAATGAAATGTTCTCTTGTTCTGATGCGTCCTGTTATCATAACAATCTGCGCTTTTCTGTCTCTTTGGATCATACTTGTATGGCTTATGGTCGGTCTCAAGGACAGGGAAATTTGGGTCGTTGCAGAACTTCTTAAATTTTATTTGGAAGAATTATTATTATGAAAACTTCTTTGATTAAGTTAGGATAATTGGTCATAGTTATAATCTGATTATCGGTTGCCTTGTGGATGCTGTGGTTGATGGATGTTATTACAGTTGTTGTTATTATTTATGTACATATAAGCATTAAGTGTTGTAACGTTTATAAATACTGTGATATAGATGATTGGCTGTTGTTACTGTTATTATGATTGTCCACAGATTACACCTACATATATGGAAATTATTTGGGTATCGGTTAAGTTTCTTTCCATTTGAATAATATAAATGAGTATTTTATTCATTTAAGTGAAATAAGGCGTAAAAACTGAAGTTGGAATTTTATATCTGAATCTGGGTAAAAATGAAATTAAAGTTTATACAAACAACTTTTGTAAAGGTGGTGTAACAACCCGCAAATTCTGAGCCAGTTTAAAATTTTTATTTTGGCGATTTTAGCGAATTTTGAATATTTAAAATATATTATTTTGAATAATATCGACGAGAAATTTAATTTGAATATTATTCGAGCGTATATATTATACGCGTCGTCGTTAGAATATAAATATTTATATATAATTATAAATAGAATTGAAAATGGCGCGGTAGTTCGATAATTCGATTTCAAACTTCAATTGAATGTACCGGGTGCAAAACAATCCGGATTTTAGTGAAACCAAAAATAATAGGATCTATTTGATAATATCTTTCCAACGAATGCGGGAAATCGAAATTTCATAGCGGGAATCTAAAGATATGTCCAGTTGAAAATTCTGAATAGTCGCTATGGAATTCAGGCCCTTAAAAATGGGAATTTTGCAAACGACCTCGGATTTCGACGAAACCACTTTTGTTGGGTCAGTGATGTTAAATTATTGCTAGATTCCAAATTTCATAATTCTTCGAATCAATATGTGAGCGTGGCAGAAGAAAACGCGTTTGACCAGTTTCAGTTGATTTTAATCGACTGGAGAATGGCCATTTTTCCAACGGTCTCAGAATTCGACGAAACTAGTTTTGTTAGGACCGTATCGTCAATACGAAGCTAGAAAATATTTTTCAGGAATTTTTCTAGTTAGTATGTGACCCCGGTAATTTGAAATGTACGTTTAAATTCAATATAGTGATTTAAATGTAAATTCAAAGGAAACTGATTGTAATGATCGAATCAGCTTACGATACATATCCCATTGTGTTCGGAATAGGGGTCGAACGCTATGGACGACAGGCGGTGGACCTCGTTTCGAGGTCGTAAGTAAAAGTTAACTTTTTGCAGAATAAAATAATTAAATAATTAAAAAAATAAAAAAATTATCTCTTCCCCCTTTTATTCTGCCCCCCCCCCCCGTTCAAAAGGAAATCAGAAAAAAAAAAAAAGAGGATCGAGCGATCGACGAAAAGGGGGAAACCCTTGCCGCCCACCGCCGCCGCCGCCAGAGGTGGCGCAGCCCCCCCTCTTCGTCGTCCTCCCTTCTTCTTCCTCCTCCCCTTCTCTTCCTTGACCGCGTCGCAGACCACCCCCCCCCCCCAATCAGAAATCGACCGCAACGCCCTCCCCGACGCCTCAGCAAACCACCGCGCCGCCCCTCCTTCCTCCTCCTCCTCTGTTCCTACTCGACGCCATGCAGACCCCCCCCCCCCCCCCCCCCCAGTCCCGAACCCGCGACAGCAAATCTCCCCCGCCCCCCCTCGAAAAAAAACCGCTGTAAGTTAGTTTTTATATTCGCTTTTAGTTTAATTATATTTATTGTTTAATTTTTTGATTTTTGTTTTAATTTAATAAACTGAATTTTGTTTTAGTTTAAAAACTGATTTTTGAAAAGTTTAAAAACTGATTTTTGAAAAGTTTAAAAACTGATTTTTGAAAAGTTTAAAAATTGATTTTTGAAAAGTTTAAAAACTGATCTTTGAAAAGTTTAAAACTGAATTTTAAAAGGGTTTGAAAAACTGATTTTATTTTGAGATTTAAAAAAAAAAGAAAAAGATTTAAACTTTAAAAAAAAAAGGAAAGGATTTGAACTTTAAAAAGAAAAAATCAGATTTTTATATATTGAAAGTCGAAGTAAAAATCAGATTTTTATATATTGAAAGTCGAAGTAAAAATCAGATTTTTATATATTGAAAGTCGAAGTAAAAATCAGATTTTTATATATTGAAAGTCGAAGTAAAAATCATATTTTTATATATTGAATAGCATCGTAAAAATTCGATTTTTACATATGTAGAGAATACGGGCGAAAGCGACAAAAAGGCGAGGTTGGCGAAAATTTCAATAAAGGAAGAGTCGTGGTATTGGATAGCTATTGGTGAGAATTTCTCACTCTTCCATTTCTTTTCTAGTTATATATATATATATACTAGGATGCAGACGGTGCTTAGTAGCACCCGACACAATCGTCCACAGACCATGGACTTGTTTGTTTGGTTGCATAGATTAGTTATATGATTTGATTTGAATTTGGTTGTTTGGTGATTTTGATTGATGTGTGAATGGCGTGGGCCTTCACTAGACCGGGGATAAGGCTAGGCCTCGTCCCGTTTCTAGTATCGTGCCGTTATGCCGCCGAAATTTTCTAAAATAAAAATATCATTTTATTTAAAGAATGAACTGAATAGAAATTCAAGTGTTGAAATAAAATATTTTATCGTTAAAAATATAATTTTTAACGTGAAGTGAATAAAATAAAATATTCATTTACAAACCGGACGGTTTGTTTATGTACACTGATTTGACTGATATTGATTGGGTCGATAAATTTCACACATCGCCCAACTGCACAAATAAAATCTGTGTTTGATTGTTTGAAACCCCACACGGGTGTTGGGATGAAACTTGAAGTTCACTCATCCTGATTGATTAAATATGTCGATCGATTGATTGACAAGCTGCTATAAGCGTTAAATGTCTATATTTGATGCTTATACAGTGTAGTGCACTTTGGTTGATGGTTGATTATTTTTCAATGCTATTATATACATGTGTTGTATGAAAATCCATATAATTAACATTATACGGTGATTGATTGGGCCTCATTCCAATTTAGAAAATAAAGAATAATATATAATAAAAGTTCATGTGTTGACAGTACTCATCCATTGAGATTGGTCATGTGTTGAACGAAATATTTTGATAATAACAACTATTTTGAAAAATAAATATTTGAAAATAGAATTTTATGAAGCCGGGTTGATTAGTTTGACGCCATTTTGACGTGAACGATATTTATATCGATATAAAACGATTTCGAAATGAATTGAATTGAAAACGATTTCGAAATGAATTGAATTGAAAACGATTTCGAAATGAATTGAATTGAAAACGATTTCGAAATGAATTGAATTGAAAACGATTTCGAAATGAATTGAATTGAAAACGATTTCGAAATGAATTGAATTGAAAGCGATTTCGAAATGAATTGAATTGAAAGCGATTTCGAAATGAATTGAATTGAAAGCGATTTCGAAATGAATTGAATTGAAAACGATTCGAAATGAATTGAATTGAAAACAATTTCGAAATGAATTGAATTGAAAACGATTTCGAAATGAATTGAATTGAAAACGATTTCGAAATGAATTGAATTGAAAACGATTTCGAAATGAATTGAATTGAAAACGATTTCGAAATGAATTGAATTGAAAACGATTTCGAAATGAATTAAATTGAAAACGAATTCAAATTAAATTGAAAGCGAATTGAAATGAATTCAAATTGAATTGAATAGAAATGAATTTTAAAACGAATTTATAAAGAAGAATTCAATTTTGATTTGAATTGAAATGGAAGTTGAAATTGCTTTTGAAACGAATTTTAAAACTATTTATATAATTCGTTTTAAATAGAAATCGACAAAGTATATATTATATATACTATATATATATTATATATATATATATATATATAATGGCCTGAATAGAACGCGCCGCGCCGCGGCAGTTCGTGAATTTCGACCATTTATTTCAAACGGACATTACGGGAGATCCGACCGTCGGATTCTCCTAAAACCGGAACCGTTGGGTTCGCATCGAAAAGAGCTTTCTAACGAATGTGATAAATTAGAAATCTAACGGTTTGATTTGGAATTATGTCCAAATCAAATTTGAAAAAGGTCGCTATACGTGCAGTTCGATGGCCATTGGTGGAAATCGACTGTACGGGCCTTGATAAAATTATTAAAAATAGTAATAATTTGTGTAAAATCATAGGAAATGATTTAGAAAGGATTGGGATGAAAAAATCCATATTTGAAAGGATAAAAATAGGTTTTTATCGTAATGAACTAGTTTTGAACTAGAATTATAATTCTATTTATTTTTAAATAAATGAATTGAATTTAAAAAGGGTTTTGAAAATAACCAGAGTATCCAATGATTGCATTGGAGGGGATTTGAATCGAAATTGTCTTCGGAATATTTCGATGTTGGAATTCGTGATTATACAGGTGTTGTTATGGAAATTTGAAAGATATATATATTTATATCGTTATTTCCAATACGGCATTTGTTAGTCGTAGAATTCGATATTGAATATAAGCCGATATATTTTATATTCAGAGCCTTGTATTGAATATCGAATGTGATTTGGGTTTGTCGTGAATGGTGTCTTCACTAACACTGTTCTTGAACCCAGTTGAGAAATGATTAAATCTTTTTATTTAGATTTAATGAAGTGTACCAATTAAATAATATTTAATTGGAATTGAATTGATATTGATTTTTGGGTTTATCGTGAACAGTGTTTTAAATAACACTCGTTCTTTAACCCGATAATTAATGAATGTGACTTTGGGTTTATCGTGAACCGTGTTTTAAATGACACGGATTCTTTAATCCAGTTAAAGATTAAAACTAAGTGGAGTTTTAATGAATCTTTAAATAGATTGAAAAGATCAAGAATGGAGTATCACCAGTTTTACTCCAAGCGATAGTTAAATCTTTAATTAGATTTGAACGTGAAATGGTAATTGAATTACCGATAACACTGTGGTGTTAGATATGAAGTACTACCAGTTTTACTTCATGGGATGAATAGGTTGGGATTGGGAAAATAGAATAAATGATTACTTCGGTGTGGTTCGATAATCCCGACTAGTTGGAATTGATATTCAAAGGAGATTAAAGAATAAATTTAAAGAATTTATCTTGGATAAAATTAATGGGAACTTTTTCCCAAAGTATAGGAATATTGGAATAAAAGAATATTCTGAATTGGAATGAGGCGTATGTTGTGTTTGTGTAACACTTTTATAATATATACGCGAGTTATTCAGAAAGACCGGGTTTATCCCATTCTGAATAACTGATTCGACGTGGTGTCGAAGATGAAGACGGTGGTCGAAGACCAGAAGTCTTCACGTCGTTTGGATAATTACTGATGATCTTGATTGGGCTGTACACCCAAGAAGATGGAAACAGTTGGTGATCGTTCAGACGTACTTGGAGATCGATGGATATGCGGGGTACTAGGTGCCTCCGGTTTCGTTCAGACCCAGACCGGACTTGTAAATGGACTGTGTGTCTGACATTGGATTTTAGTCCGTGTGATTGATCTCTATTAAATATATATCTGTTTGGCGGCGGAGAATTTATTCTCTTGCTTAACGCCCTTCTCTGAGACGTACGAGCTCAGGGGTTATATATTGATGGATATCAAACGCATGGAGTGAATTGCCTGTGTGGCATGCCTAAGTGGCAATTGATCGAGGCTTCTGTTGAAAAACAAAGTCTTGTGGTGATGATCAAAGCACGGCCTTTGTGGCGTAGCTTTGTGTAACGTTTACTTCGCGAGTTTCACACCCGGTATGAACCAAAAACGGGAGACGGACCTCAGGGAGGGCATGCGTTTCTTTCTAGTTAGAAGTGGCGTCAGTGGTTTTACACGCCCTGACGAGTTTGACTTATGTGGTTGTTGCTGTTGCGAGGCGCCTCGGTTTGATCGGACGATCCGGGTCCGATGGAGTCATTCGTTGGCTCATTTACGCCCCATAGGGCGGGGGAACGCATGTTCAGGGTTTAAGTTTAATCCACATCGGTGGACCGGCCCTGTCGCTCCAAAGCTTGACTGAGTACTTGCCTGTGGCTCGGGCTAGAGAGTCACGAATCGGTTGAGGACTATCTTTTGCCTCGGTTCATAGATGGAAATCCAATCTCCAAATACGTGACATTTGCGGTTTTATTTGTAAACCTATATATGGCGACATGATATATGGTACCCATGCCGCCTATGATTGATACTTATGATTTGAAGTTGTTTTATACACTATGCACTTATTATAGTATCAAATGATTTGTTTCAAACGTATCAAGCATTCTTTGGCTGTTATAAGGGAAAACCCTATCCCCCGGCTTGCGTTGCATTGTGTGATAGGACCTGGGTCTTATAACAGCTTCATTTTTCTTTATTTAGCATTGCGTTGTTTGTTTTATGCACTGGTATTCTTGGGAGGAAACCCGTTCCGTGTTATACGGCGTGGTCCCTTGATTTACCAAACTTTAAAAATAAAGAATAATAACTGTTTTAGTTCTCACACCAGTCCCATGACTGACCTGGAGTTTATTGTTTTAACCTAAACTCTGGGTGCCCTTATTTTGACACGGGCAGCTAGTAGTTTTGGTTTTGCAGATTTATATTCACAGGATCCTGGTTTACAGCTGGAACGATATCCGGAAAGCTTTGTATCCGTATATCTCTTCTAGTTGTGTATTGTATTATTTTCCGCTGCTATGTATTTAAATGTAATTTAAATCTCTGATATTTCTGTGTAATATTTACTCATACTCTGTATATTCTTGTATTCTGATGCATTGTTGTAATATACAATGAAATGTCCTTTTATATGCGTTCTGTTGTGGCTTGTTCTCGGACTATCCGACACTTTCCTTTACGGGGAAGTTACGGGTTTTCACAGTTGGTATCAGAGCTTTGGTTTACAAAGCTCAGAGAACAAGACACGTTAGAACCGTACGAAAGAATTCATCAGAATTGGATTAGCAATATCCAATGGAATGACTCGTTAGAGATGGGATCAGTAGTATCCTAGAACGAGTGTGAAGAGTATATTTCTCAAATGAAAACAAATTTTGTTTTGGAAATCTAAATCAACTATTCGTATTTGGTTATTTATTTATATTGATGTGGACAATCCAGTATATATAGATTTTGCGTATACGTCTGATCCGCGTGTATTCGAAATTTTAATATACTGGATAGATATAGAATTACACTCTAGTCGCCCGGGGGTGATTCTGATGATTGATATATCATCATCAAAATTTATATTCGAGTGACGAAGGTGTGATATCTATATATTTCCTATTGGCTGGTGTGAGAACTAAAAATTAGATAGGGCCTATTATTGTGATTTGGCATCAAAAATGTGATTTTTGCTATGTATCAAAGTTATCAATTTGAAACTCTAATTCACTAATTGATTGATGTTTGTGTTGTTTGTTTATTTGTTTGATAATTTTGAACCATTATGCCTAATTGAACCAAATATTGAATTATATTGAAAATTGGTCGCATTTGCTTGCATATACTTGCACTTATATTGAACAGGTCATAGCAAGGAGGCTAGAGCAGAGAATAAAATTTGTTTGCCCGACAAATAGGTACATGTTTACTACATAATTTACTGTTTTGTTTGGGTGATGATGATTTTATGAGCCTATTGGCTAGCCGCTTGGCTTTTTCTTTTTCTTTTTGAGATCTGAAGGACCGGGGAAGCTATTTGAAATTCCCCGATGCTCCCGGTGCAGGGGAGGTTATGGTGAATTTTTTTGAAAATTTAGGGTGTTAGCCAAATTTTTGAAATTTTTGAAAATTCTCAGAAACTGAAAAGTTGGAGAATGAAAGCCAGATCGAGCGTAGAGTTGATAAATCAAACCACTTTCGACTTTGTTCCTTTTCGGGGACGAAAAGTTTTAAGTGGGGGAGATTGTAACAACCCGCAAATTCTGAGCCAGTTTAAAATTTTTATTTTGGCGATTTTAGCGAATTTTGAATATTTAAAATATATTATTTTGAATAATATCGACGAGAAATTTAATTTGAATATTATTCGAGCGTATATATTATACGCGTCGTCGTTAGAATATAAATATTTATATATAATTATAAATAGAATTGAAAATGGCGCGGTAGTTCGATAATTCGATTTCAAACTTCAATTGAATGTACCGGGTGCAAAACAATCCGGATTTTAGTGAAACCAAAAATAATAGGATCTATTTGATAATATCTTTCCAACGAATGCGGGAAATCGAAATTTCATAGCGGGAATCTAAAGATATGTCCAGTTGAAAATTCTGAATAGTCGCTATGGAATTCAGGCCCTTAAAAATGGGAATTTTGCAAACGACCTCGGATTTCGACGAAACCACTTTTGTTGGGTCCGTGATGTTAAATTATTGCTAGATTCCAAATTTCATAATTCTTCGAATCAATATGTGAGCATGGCAGAAGAAAACGCGTTTGACCAGTTTCAGTTGATTTTAATCGACTGGAGAATGGCCATTTTTCCAACGGTCTCAGAATTCGACGAAACTAGTTTTGTTAGGACCGTATCGTCAATACGAAGCTAGAAAATATTTTTCAGGAAATTTTCTAGTTAGTATGTGACCCCGGTAATTTGAAATGTACGTTTAAAATTCAATATAGTGATTTAAATGTAAATTCAAAGGAAACTGATTGTAACGATCGAATCAGCTTACGATACATATCCCATTGTGTTCGGAATGGGGGTCGAACGCTATGGACGACAGGCGGTGGACCTCGTTTCGAGGTCGTAAGTAAAAGCTAACTTTTTGCAGAATAAAATAACTAAATAATTAAAAAAATAAAAAAATTATCTCTTCCCCCTTTTATTCTGCCCCCCCCCCCCCCGTTCAAAAGGAAATCAGAAAAAAAAGAGGATCGAGCGATCGACGAAAAGGGGGAAACCCTTGCCGCCCACCGCCGCCTCCGCCAGAGGTGGCGCAGCCCCCCTCTTCGCCGTCCTCCCTTCTTCTTCCTCCTCCCCTTCTCTTCCTTGACCGCGTCGCAGACCACCCCCCCCCCATCAGAAATCGACCGCAACGCCCTCCCCGACGCCTCAGCAAACCACCGCGCCGCCCCTCCTTCCTCCTCCTCCTCTGTTCCTACTCGACGCCATGCAGACCCCCCCCCCCAATCCCGAACCCGCGACAGCAAATCTCCCCCCCCCCCCTCGAAAAAAAACCGCTGTAAGTTAGTTTTTATATTCGCTTTTAGTTTAATTATATTTATTGTTTAATTTTCTGATTTTTGTTTTAATTTAATAAATTGAATTTTGTTTTAGTTTAAAAACTGATTTTTGAAAAGTTTAAAAACTGATTTTTGAAAAGTTTAAAAACTGATTTTTGAAAAGTTTAAAAACTGATCTTTGAAAAGTTTAAAACTGAATTTTAAAAGGGTTTGAAAAACTGATTTTATTTTGAGATTTAAAAAAGAAAAGAAAAAGATTTAAACTTTAAAAAAAAAAGGAAAGGATTTGAACTTTAAAAAGAAAAAATCAGATTTTTATATATTGAAAGTCGAAGTAAAAATCAGATTTTTATATATTGAAAGTCGAAGTAAAAATCAGATTTTTATATATTGAAAGTCGAAGTAAAAATCAGATTTTTATATATTGAAAGTCGAAGTAAAAATCAGATTTTTATATATTGAAAGTCGAAGTAAAAATCATATTTTTATATATTGAATAGCATCGTAAAAATTCGATTTTTACATATGTAGAGAATACGGGCGAAAGCGACAAAAAGGCGAGGTTGGCGAAAATTTCAATAAAGGAAGAGTCGTGGTATTGGATAGCTATTGGTGAGAATTTCTCACTCTTCCATTTCTTTTCTAGTTATATATATATACTAGGATGCAGACGGTGCTTAGTAGCACCCGACACAATCGTCCACAGACCATGGACTTGTTTGTTTGGTTGCATAGATTAGTTATATGATTTGATTTGAATTTGGTTGTTTGGTGATTTTGATTGATGTGTGAATGGCGTGGGCCTTCACTAGACCGGGGATAAGGCTAGGCCTCGTCCCGTTTCTAGTATCGTGCCGTTATGCCGCCGAAATTTTCTAAAATAAAAATATCATTTTATTTAAAGAATGAACTGAATAGAAATTCAAGTGTTGAAATAAAATATTTTATCGTTAAAAATATAATTTTTAACGTGAAGTGAATAAAATAAAATATTCATTTACAAACCGGACGGTTTGTTTATGTACACTGATTTGACTGATATTGATTGGGTCGATAAATTTCTCACATCGCCCAACTGCACAAATAAAATCTGTGTTTGATTGTTTGAAACCCCACACGGGTGTTGGGATGAAACTTGAAGTTCACTCATCCTGATTGATTAAATATGTCGATCGATTGATTGACAAGCTGCTATAAGCGTTAAATGTCTATATTTGATGCTTATACAGTGTAGTGCACTTTGGTTGATGGTTGATTATTTTTCAATGCTATTATATACATGTGTTGTATGAAAATCCATATAATTAACATTATACGGTGATTGATTGGGCCTCATTCCAATTTAGAAAATAAAGAATAATATATAATAAAAGTTCATGTGTTGACAGTACTCATCCATTGAGATTGGTCATGTGTTGAACGAAATATTTTGATAATAACAACTATTTTGAAAAATAAATATTTGAAATAGAATATTTGAAAATAGAATTTTATGAAGCCGGGTTGATTAGTTTGACGCCATTTTGACGTGAACGATATTTATATCGATATAAAACGATTTCGAAATGAATTGAATTGAAAACGATTTCGAAATGAATTGAATTGAAAACGATTTCGAAATGAATTGAATTGAAAACGATTTCGAAATGAATTGAATTGAAAACGATTTCGAAATGAATTGAATTGAAAACGATTTCGAAATGAATTGAATTGAAAACGATTTCGAAATGAATTGAATTGAAAGCGATTTCGAAATGAATTGAATTGAAAGCGATTTCGAAATGAATTGAATTGAAAGCGATTTCGAAATGAATTGAATTGAAAGCGATTTCGAAATGAATTGAATTGAAAACGATTTCGAAATGAATTGAATTGAAAACGATTTCGAAATGAATTGAATTGAAAACGATTTCGAAATGAATTGAATTGAAAACGATTTCGAAATGAATTGAATTGAAAACGATTTCGAAATGAATTGAATTGAAAACGAATTCAAATTAAATTGAAAGCGAATTGAAATGAATTCAAATTGAATTGAAATTTGAATTGAATAGAAATGAATTTTAAAACGAATTTATAAAGAAGAATTCAATTTTGATTTGAATTGAAATGGAAGTTGAAATTGCTTTTGAAACGAATTTTAAAACTATTTATATAATTCGTTTTAAATAGAAATCGATGAAGTATATTATATATATATATAATATAATGGCCTGAATAGAACGCGCCGCGCCGCGGCAGTTCGTGAATTTCGACCATTTATTTCAAACGGACATTACGGGAGATCCGACCGTCGGATTCTCCTAAAACCGGAACCGTTGGGTTCGCATCGAAAAGAGCTTTCTAACGAATGTGATAAATTAGAAATCTAACGGTTGGATTTGGAATTATGTCCAAATCAAATTTGAAAAAGGTCGCTATACGTGCAGTTCGATGGCCATTGGTGGAAATCGACTGTACGGGCCTTGATAAAATTATTAAAAATAGTAATAATTTGTGTAAAATCATAGGAAATGATTTAGAAAGGATTGGGATGAAAAACTCCATATTTGAAAGGATAAAAATAGGTTTTTATCGTAATGAACTAGTTTTGAACTAGAATTATAATTCTATTTATTTTTAAATAAATGAATTGAATTTAAAAAGGGTTTTGAAAATAACCAGAGTATCCAATGATTGCATTGGAGGGGATTTGAATCGAAATTGTCTTCGGAATATTTCGATGTTGGAATTCATGATTATACAGGTGTTGTTATGGAAATTTGAAAGATATATATATTTATATCGTTATTTCCAATACGGCATTTGTTAGTCGTAGAATTCGATATTGAATATAAGCCGATATATTTTCTATTCAGAGCCTTGTATTGAATATCGAATGTGATTTGGGTTTGTCGTGAATGGTGTCTTCACTAACACTGTTCTTGAACCCAGTTGAGAAATGATTAAATCTTTTTATTTAGATTTAATGAAGTGTACCAATTAAATAATATTTAATTGGAATTGAATTGATATTGATTTTTGGGTTTATCGTGAACAGTGCTTTAAATAACACTCGTTCTTTAACCCGATAATTAATGAATGTGACTTTGGGTTTATCGTGAACCGTGTTTTAAATGACACGGATTCTTTAATCCAGTTAAAGATTAAAACTAAGTGGAGTTTTAATGAATCTTTAAATAGATTGAAAAGATCGAGAATGGAGTATCACCAGTTTTACTCCAAGCGATAGTTAAATCTTTAATTAGATTTGAACGTGAAATGGTAATTGAATTACCGATAACACTGTGGTGTTAGATATGAAGTACTACCAGTTTTACTTCATGGGATGAATAGGTTGGGATTGGGAAAATAGAATAAATGATTACTTCGGTGTGGTTCGATAATCCCGACTAGTTGGAATTGATATTCAAAGGAGATTAAAGAATAAATTTAAAGAATTTATCTTGGATAAAATTAATGGGAACTTTTTCCCAAAGTATAGGAATATTGGAATAAAAGAATATTCTGAATTGGAATGAGGCGTATGTTGTGTTTGTGTAACACTTTTATAATATATACGCGAGTTATTCAGAAAGACCGGGTTTATCCCATTCTGAATAACTGATTCGACGTGGTGTCGAAGATGAAGACGGTGGTCGAAGACCAGAAGTCTTCACGTCGTTTGGATAATTACTGATGATCTTGATTGGGCTGTACACCCAAGAAGATGGAAACAGTTGGTGATCGTTCAGACGTACTTGGAGATCGATGGATATGCGGGGTACTAGGTGCCTCCGGTTTCGTTCAGACCCAGAACGGACTTGTAAATGGACTGTGTGTCTGACATTGGATTTTAGTCCGTGTGATTGATCTCTATTAAATATATATCTGTTTGGCGGCGGAGAATTTATTCTCTTGCTTAACGCCCTTCTCTGAGACGTACGAGCTCAGGGGTTATATATTGATGGATATCAAACACATGGAGTGAATTGCCTGTGTGGCATGCCTAAGTGGCAATTGATCGAGGCTTCTGTTGAAAAGCAAAGTCTTGTGGTGATGATCAAAGCACGGCCTTTGTGGCGTAGCTTTGTGTAACGTTTACTTCGCGAGTTTCACACCCGGTATGAACCAAAAACGGGAGACGGACCTCAGGGAGGGCATGCGTTTCTTTCTAGTTAGAAGTGGCGTCAGTGGTTTTACACGCCCTGACGAGTTTGACTTATGTGGTTGTTGCTGTTGCGAGGCGCCTCGGTTTGATCGGACGATCCGGGTCCGATGGAGTCATTCGTTGGCTCATTTACGCCCCATAGGGCGGGGGAACGCATGTTCAGGGTTTAAGTTTAATCCACATCGGTGGACCGGCCCTGTCGCTCCAAGGCTTGACTGAGTACTTGCCTGTGGCTCGGGCTAGAGAGTCACGAATCGGTTGAGGACTATCTTTTGCCTCGGTTCATAGATGGAAATCCAATCTCCAAATACGTGACATTTGCAGTTTTATTTGTAAACCTATATATGGCGACATGATATATGGTACCCATGCCGCCTATGATTGATACTTATGATTTGAAGTTGTTTTATACACTATGCACTTATTATAGTATCAAATGATTTGTTTCAAACGTATCAAGCATTCTTTGGCTGTTATAAGGGAAAACCCTATCCCCCGGCTTGCGTTGCATTGTGTGATAGGACCTGGGTCTTATAACAGCTTCATTTTTCTTTATTTAGCATTGCGTTGTTTGTTTTATGCACTGGTATTCTTGGGAGGAAACCCGTTCCGTGTTATACGGCGTGGTCCCTTGATTTACCAAACTTTAAAAATAAAGAATAATAACTGTTTTAGTTCTCACACCAGTCCCATGACTGACCTGGAGTTTATTGTTTTAACCTAAACTCTGGGTGCCCTTATTTTGACACGAGCAGCTAGTAGTTTTGGTTTTGCAGATTTATATTCACAGGATCCTGGTTTACAGCTGGAACGATATCCGGAAAGCTTTGTATCCGTATATCTCTTCTAGTTGTGTATTGTATTATTTTCCGCTGCTATGTATTTAAATGTAATTTAAATCTCTGATATTTCTGTGTAATATTTACTCATACTCTGTATATTCTTGTATTCTGATGCATTGTTGTAATATACAATGAAATGTCCTTTTATATGCGTTCTGTTGTGGCTTGTTCTCGGACTATCCGACACTTTCCTTTACGGGGAAGTTACGGGTTTTCACAGGTGGAAACGAATTTGTAAAGGTTTTGATTTGAAAATGGTTTATTCTAATTTGAAATCGATTTCGAATAGTAAATTCATAATTGAATTTGAGGTAGCTATATAAACGATGTTTAAAACACGAAGCGACTATTCCAATTATCATATATAATGTTTAATTTGAATTATGTAAAGTTTGGTTTTCAAAAGATTATTTTTTGAAGAATAATATTATTATATTAATATTATAATACTAAAATATTCAATTTTGATTTATAATTAAATTTGAATTTGAAACTTGAAAATATTGCTTTGAAATGGGTTTGAAGTTAATCTTTGCCTTGGTCGTTGTTGACATCCAATTCACCACTACGAGCCCATACGATTTTAGTTGTATATCTATGTCAACATAACAGGATGGGTATTATGTTGGCTAAGATTGATACATTTACTTGCAAAGTGATTTTCCATACTATGCACTAATAATAATATCAAATGGCTTTCGTGTATCAAAAACATTTTTGGTTATCACAAGGGTAAAACTCGCCCATAGGTGTGCGTTTGCATTGTGTAATGTGGGACGAGCCTTATGATAACTTCATTTTCTAAAAAGCATATGTATTTTCTACACTGGTATTCATAAAGGTAAAACTCGTTTCGTGTTTATATAACGTGGTCTTATGAGTTACCTCATTTTAAAATAAATAGCTATTTTTAAGTTCTCGCGTCGGTCCTATGACTGACTTGAAGTTTATTGTTCTTCCACTTAAACTCTGGGTGCGCATATTTTTCCACATCAGCAGCTTGATAGTTAAGGTTTGTAGATAGTTTGGAGTCATCTTATAGAGCACGTGCTGGTTTTATAATGGAGCTATATTTGGAGCATTTGATCCTTTCATTGTACTTAAATTATTTTTCCGATGTATATTTAATGTACTCTAATATATCTATTAAATTGAGATGTAAAATTATTGTTGTATTAGTAAAAGTTCGTTGTTTCTGTTCTGATGTGTTACTACCCCTAATAATGTGTTTTTAAAAACTTTTTGAGTTGGTTTAATTACCGTATTGAAGCGGACAAAAAGGCGGGTCGTTGCGTCTAGTGCATAGTTCTTATTTGGCACGAGGCCCAAGGCTGGTTCGACCCATCGAGACAAAGACCGATCTGATTCTGGTAAATGCCAAGTTTACTAAATTCAAAAGCGGGCCTTTAGTGGTCTACGAAGCCTGAAGGGGATCTGGTCAGTCCTATCATGTGTCCGTGTATAAGACCGATTCAAGTCGTGTAGATTTGTAATTTCGAGTGTTTGTCGAATATAACGCTTATTATGCTCGAGTCTTGAGCGATTCAATAACTAGAATTCTAAAGCTTAACGTCCTTGTAAAATGACAATTGATATTTATTTCTTTTTTTGATGTTTGACACAGTTTGAACAATATATATTTTCATTTCTTTTGTTTCTAGATAATGCAAGCTTATAGAATGATAATCATCAACGATGAGATGAATATCCATTTAACCTTTTTTTAACTTCGCTTTCCTTCATGCCGTTCGTATGTCAATTTACACTTACAAACCATATATTGTTTAGTTGCACATATATTGTTGCACTTTTGAAACATATGTCGTTTGTGCTCTTTAAATACATGCTAATAGTCACTAGGAATTAAATATGATTGCTTTGGTGTACTACTTTCCTGTTATTTGTGTAAACTTCCAAAACGCCTCACTATAGATATTAACAAATGTTACTATCACATAACAAATATACTTTATCAATTAATAGTGCTCTTTTACATATATTACTAAACTTATTATCACCTATAATACGATCTAACAAAATCTTTTTATACATTTTTCTCTTTTTAAGGAACAAAAATTCAAACTAATAAAACAAATTAAATGATGCAACTTAAAAATGTTGATTTACACCGACTACAAGTGATTCAAATGCAAACTTATAGCAAAATACTTATGACAACTATTTCTCTTGAATATATCAAATATATATTTTAAAAAATTTGAATTTTCAATGAAGGGCATGTTTACCACGCACGAGGCGCATGTTGTAGCACTCTCTTCGTCGTCGTTGATTATTATTACGAACGTTATAGCACGCACGACGCGCGTGATCATTATACTTGCTTCGTGCATTAAAGTGTTGTTCTACAAATTGATTATGTTTAAAAATTCTAAAAAAAAATGATTTGTACCGCCCTTTAGTTATATTTTCATCTCATTGAAATCGGGTGTAGTTGATTTGAATTTTTAATTCTAAGTGGCAAAATAAAATATTTTGTTGGTTTTGATTTTTAATTGTATTATCAATTACTGGAGAACACTATTGTAAAGAAATTTTATTTGTAGATCCTATTTCTAAGTGATATTAATAGTTGATAATATTTGAATGATTTAAATTTATAAAGAAAGTTTATTTGGTAGATTATACTTTTAATAAGAAAGAATTTTTGGCTATTCATTGTGATACTTAAAATGAATCACTAAAAATATCATGATTATTGCTAAAGATATTGATTGATTTATCTAGAAATATCTTGTATTTAAATCGTTATACTTTAAATAATTGAACTCAACATATAAATTTGAACATGTCAAAATAATTAGAATCAACGTATTAATTTGAATATGTAAAAGTAATTGTTAGAATATTTTATCTCCTATTTTAGAAGATATTTAAAGACTTATATATAAGCTTATTTTGGGAAGTCTATAGTGACATAGTCCATCAAAAGTTTGCACTTACAAGATAGATATTAATAAAAAATAATTTTGGCAAATGCAGCCTGGAAAAACCCAGTGACGGAACTAGTGGTTTTCTTTTTTCTTTTTTTCTGTCCCACAAACCCAATTCCTTTTGTTTTCCAACCTTTTCCAGCATCAATAATGGCTCAGCGATCACGAAGGCTTCTGAATGCTGTATTCTCATCATCAAAACCGTTCGCGTCTCAATTCCGAAACTATGCAGCAGCTGCCGCTCAATCCCAACCGCCTGCGGTGTTCATAGACAAGAATACGCGTGTGATTTGTCAAGGAATCACTGGAAAGAACGGAACTTTTCATACTGAGCAGGCGATTGAGTACGGCACTAAAATGGTATGCTGACCCTTACCCCTTTTATTTAATGTGATTCCTTTATGCGGGTAGATGCTTCATTGGGATTTGTTTTAGTTTAAGAGCAGTTTATTTTGGTAGATCTGTTTATATTAATAGTTGAATTTAATCGATGAATAATTTTAATCTTAATTCAATGGGGAATAGTTAGGGTTGATAGACTGAAAAGCCAGTAGACTGGGTTTTAGTATGCTAGCGTTGAGAACATAACATATGAAGTTATTGTAAGTAAACCTTTTTATTGCTTAGGTTTATGTAAAAATCAACATCTGTTTTAACTTGTAAGTGGTTTCAAACCAATAAAAAAACAAGGCATGTCTGAGGGACAAGTTGTAATATGTAATTTTTTTGTTGTGAAAGGCGAAGAACCCATAAGCAAGTATTTGCTTAACTTATTAAATTTAAGAACTTATATTTCCTTCCTATACATTCAGTTACAAACAAGTGAGGTTGATTTGACTACTTATTAGTTATCGAAAAAGGCTTTAAGACAATGTTTTGATTATTAATACACCGACTATTTGCACTCTTGATTGTTTTTTATTTTCCGCTTGATGAAGGTTGGAGGAGTTACACCTAAAAAAGGTGGAACTGAGCATTTGGGCCTACCAGTATTTAATACAGTTGCAGAAGCAAAGGCCGAGACAAAAGCTAACGCATCAGTTAT
The DNA here is from genome assembly GCA_030737875.1 of Allium sativum. Classification (NCBI taxonomy): domain Eukaryota; kingdom Viridiplantae; phylum Streptophyta; class Magnoliopsida; order Asparagales; family Amaryllidaceae; genus Allium; species Allium sativum. The sequence goes on along the minus strand of CM060909.1, from coordinate 150,762,061 downwards.
TTATGTTCCACCACCTTTTGCTGCAGCTGCAATCATGGAAGCTATGGAAGCTGAACTTGACCTCGTGGTTTGTATTACTGAAGGGATCCCACAGCATGACATGGTAAGTATATTTCACAAATTTTATATGCATGCAACATTTTTTAATAAAAAAGGGTAAGAGGTGGCAAGGGGATTTGATTTCAGCATCTCTATATCTCTAATTCCATAGTCTAGAGCCTTACCAGTGCATTAGTGGTCTTCAATAATTATATGCAAAGAACTCATATTGCACTTAATTTGATGTTTATATTCCAACTTAGGGTATTCTTCTTCGTCTTCGTCTTCGTCTAATCTATTACTTATGGTGGCATTTGTTCTATGATATAATTGTTTCGTCATCAATTCATTTTGAATCTTAACTAGATTCAGCTTTTCTTTTCCTTTTATGTGTGGGATCTTTGTCGCTCTTCTGAGGTTTCACGACACAAAGATTAGTATTTTTCAGATAAAATAGTGGAGTAATATTTCTATAGCATATAAATATATGCACTCGTACAAATCCATATCTGGATCCATATATGAGCTGTATATTTATGTAGCTTATGAACTGCATCACATATATAATTTTTGATGACCCGTGCAAAGTGTACACTTTTTATTGTAACTATAAAATGTACCTGGTTGGTTAATTGTTTGATGATGCACTTACCCCTTGCGTTTTGTTCTGTTAACTACCATGTTTCTGTGATCGTGTTGCAAATATATTCACCTTAGTATTTGTACATGCTAGCACTTTGTGTAAATTTATAATCAACCCAATCTGGTTGTTGGGCTGATTATCCTTGGTATTTGTCAGGTTTTATTGATACATTGCCCCTCCAAAATACAATATCTACACTTGGGTTCCCATGATCATATTTTGATCTGTATTTTTCAACTGATAAGGGACATATCACTATTCTTATGTTTTTTTTTCCCATTTTCTTTTTGAAAGTCTACATTTTTAGGCCTATTTTTAAAAAATATAACAGAAATAAGCCTGTTTTGGAAATATTTACGCATATAGTCCTGTTTTGGCCATGTGTGCTGCTCAAAGAAGAATTTGCTGTTGGTGATTTTTGAAAAGTTGCCAACACAAATAAATTAAAATAGTTGGCAATTCTTCAAAGTCACCAACTAGATTCATTTTTTTTTTTTTTTTTTTTTTTTTGTGTTGGCAATTTTTGAGAAATCGCCAGCTAGCGACTTTTGAGAAGTCGCCAACAGCAAATTCTCATTGATCTGCACACATGGCCAAAACAGTCCTATATGTGTAAATATTTTAAATCTGGTCTAAACTTGTTATTATTTTTAAAAAACAGGCCCAAAAGAGCAAAATTACCATGTTTTTTTGTTACCTATGTTTTTTATTGTTTTTGCTTGTAATTATTATTTCTTTTTGCTTGAAGATTTTGTAGTATTTATCTGATAGATGCCATTTAATTGCTGCCAGGTTAGAGTAAAAGCTGCTCTTAACAAGCAATCTAAAACTCGGTTAATAGGACCAAATTGTCCTGGTATTATTAAGCCTGGAGAATGCAAAATTGGAATAATGCCTGGTTATATCCACAAGCCTGGGCGCATCGGAATTGTGTCCAGATCTGGAACTTTGACCTATGAAGCGGTATGGTTTTACTAAGGCATTTATGCTGTTATCTTTTGACAATGAAAATATCTGGATTGATATTGCAGGTTTTTCAAACAACTGCAGTAGGTTTGGGACAATCTACCTGCGTAGGTATTGGAGGAGATCCATTTAATGGCACCAATTTTGTTGATTGCTTAGAGAAATTTCTTGTAGACCCTCAGACTGAAGGTAAAACTTCATCAAGCAAATCACGACTATTACATCACTCATTCATTTATATTATCCAAGGTTTGCTTATATGAGGGTAATCAAAGTGTTTGTTAGCGTATATCTTTTGCTCTTGAAATAAATGCTTGGGACTCAATGCTTCGTATCGACTTGAAGAAAGTGGACAGGACTGAACGTTTGTTTCTTTTTAAGGTGTTCAACTCTTCTATTATGACCTAGAAATTAGTTTTTGGAAGATCAGGTAAATTGTTTCTTTAATAGATGGCTAAAGCCAGAGTATGCCACGGTAGAAATGTATGTTTACTTTTACATGTATGTATATCTATAACAAATGAACTCATCTATCAAATAATTAAGTAGAAGAATTTCATCTTACTGATTTTAAAAAAACTATCTCTTCTTTTTAGTTCTCTCTCTCTCTCTCTCTCTCTCTCTCTCTCTATATATATATATATATATATATATATATTCTATTTTCAAATCCTATAGTTTACTATGATTGTAATTATAGCAATGCTTTATGGTTATCTCTTTTACCATTTTACATTGGAATATCAACATTTTCGTAATTTTATTAGTTATCTACAAAATTCTCATTCATTTTCGCATATTATTATTGACGATGTTCACCTTTTCTACTTTACATTGAAATATCAGCATTTTACTATTTCTGCAGATATTTGCAAAAAAAAAAAAAAAAAAAAAAAAAAAAACCATTTTTCACATATCGTTTTATATTCAAGTTCATTTATTTAAATTAATTATCTGGCCTTAAATTTTGAATGCTCTACTTGAATAAAACGCTACTTTTTTTTTTAATAACTAAATTTCAACCTTTAAAATAGATTCAACTAACCATTGTTCAGTTATTTATGTATTAAATCCTAAAAAAAAAATAACAGTTAACTTTGCTATCCACAGCCATATTCTTTTCTACATTGAAAAAAATGGTTGATCTATTTTTTCATCAAAATCCGCACAATTTAAATTATGTACAATTGTTCACAAAATTACAGCTCTCTTGCAGCCAAGTCAAGTTCTTATGGTTTTGTTTCTTTCCAAAAGTAGCACCTTGTTAAACACATAACTTTTTCTATGGAAAATTGGTATTTTATTACAAGCTAAGAGATTAAAAATAAATCCTTTCTATAATTGATATAACATTACAAACATATATAACATTTTGTCATTCAAAACCGTGGAGATGGAAACTGTATTAGAACTACTGCTAAATGTTGCTGTATTATATGTTTATATTATATTTTTGCAATTGTTTGTACAATTGCTTTTTTGGTTGATAAATGGTATTTTCTAGCCAAAGGCAAGTAAAATAATTGGAATTATAATAATAATAATATAATTTTTAGTTTTCCATCGTTAGCAGGGCTGTTATGGTAGTGATTATCGTTGCCATTTAGCAAATACCATTACCGTAATAAGCCAAATTTGCTTTCATTTATCATTACTGATTTGTTGGTACCAAAAAATTGGCAATAATTATTCTATTAGCGGTAAATTACCGTTTGTCAAAAAAAAAGTTTGGTCTATTTTTATGTTTCAATGACGCTTCATTATTTATTTCAAAATACATCAATGATAAATAAACGAAATGTATTTAACATCATTTGGAGTGATTTCATGAACTGATTATTATTATTTTGGTACTTCTAAATGCTTGCAATACACAATATTACATGAGTATGCATGTATTGTAAGTGGACTGGTAAATTATCATTATTGCTATTTTATTTTAGTGCTTCTAAATGCTTTCAATCGGTTAGCGATCCATGTACCAGAACCATGAGCCTAGAGTTAATTTAGGGATAGCGTTATTACTTTCAGATTATAGGACCAGTGAATATGAGCATAAGACGTAGTGTTGGTCTTCGGTCTATTACTACTAATACCATTATTACTATTAATATTATTATTACTACTATTATCTTGGTTATTTATTGATTATTATTACTTATTGTTTGTTTAATTATTTTACTTTTTTCTATATTTATCTTTATTTTTATTTTTTACCTTTAAATTTTTTATTGTTATTATTACTTTAAAATTGATTTTGTCGTTTGGTTTTGGGTTCCACCTGTAGCTGACCCCAACTTTGTTTGGAAATAACGACTTAGTTTGTTGTTGTTGTTGTTGTAGTAGTATCGATAAATTATCGTTACCGCTGGGTTTGGGGAATTGTTACTGTAAAAACCGGTAAACTTACAACGACGATACCAATACACTGATTTTACTAAAAAAAGGGTAACCGATTGAGTAGTAATGGTATGGTAGTGAGAAATTTACCATTAACATAACAGCCCTAATGGTTAGCGTATTTTATGATTTATCATTGGTTTAGTATGAAATTATTAAGAAGACAATGCTCTGCGCAATAAATATAGAATGATCTTAATATTCATATTCTCTGCTGCATGCACATTTCAGGCATTGTTCTTATAGGGGAGATAGGAGGAACTGCAGAAGAAGATGCTGCAGCTTTAATCAAGGTTGGCAGCAAATATTGAATACTGTAGTGGCAAAATAATAATAAATCATCTTTCGTTGCATCATCTTCTGCTAATGCTACATTGTTTTTTATTGATGATACAGAGAAGTGGAACAGATAAGCCCGTTGTTGCATTTATAGCTGGACTTACTGCGCCACCTGGCCGTCGCATGGGTCATGCTGGAGGTATGCTGTTAAAATATTTTAGCCTTCAAGTTTTCCTAGTATGCCTTTAATCTGGCCATGGATACATTCTTACGATTAATTTTAATTCAAGTATTTTAAAATCGTAATAAACTGAATAAATGGTTAATTTTCACTTGATTTTGGGGTTGTTGCATGTTATTCATAAAGTACCTTTGCTGTTGTGGCTTAAGTCTGTACCTTTTATTGCTTGCTGCACCTGTTTGTTGCTGTGTTTCAAGTTGAAAACTGAATATATGTTGCATTTCTAAGTTGTAAACATGAACCATATGCTACACTATTTATTGGTAGAAACTTGAATGCTGTCTTGACAATTTTCACGTAACCTGTTTGCTTCAGGTCTTTTGAACTTCAAAAAATTCTCTTAGTTTTGGTAAAGGTTTTAGATTTTGAAGAATATCAAATAAAAATGAATTGACAATCTGTTAATTATAATATTATTAACTATTTTTGATTAATAATATTTTAACTATTTATAATATCTATCATTATACAAAATAACTTACTCTTTCTATACAAATTTAAACCAAGCAAAAACGACGAAACTAAGTACAAATATGTAAGAAGTCTTATCATAATAAACCAGACAGAATTAAGCATAGAAAAGTCAAGTGTATTATAATGTGCATTTTCGAAATGGGTACAATACTGGGGCATCAAAACCAAGAGAGCGTAAGTTATATCAAAGAATTACCATTCTCCCCTTTCCTTCTTTACTGCCTTCTTCCTTCTTTTTTGTCGGTCATCCTCTCTGATTATTTCGTTTCCTTCTAGTTGTCGTATTAAAGAGAGCACAAGTCATATATCTTGTCAACCATTCTCTTTTCCTTCTCTTTTTTCTTCTCTCTGATTTTCTTTTCCTTTTTACTGCTCTAGATATTAATATTAATGGTTACTATATAAAGAGGAAAAGTCTATTGGGACATAAAATATAGACACAATCGGTGACATAACTGATATCCATCATTGGATTGCCACCTAATTTTCATCTTTCATATAAGGACAAAAATGATCCAATGGTTTGGATCTCTTGTTTCACCAGTTGTATCTAATTTTGTGCTCAAATGCTGCACCCATATAAAAACTAATCATGCTCGATCAAATTAATAATCCAAGGATAATCTCGGATCGTCCTCCGCCAAATTCGATCCTGGATTGCTGAAATATTGAGCCATGACCTAGTCACGATTCTCTTTTTTCCTTTTTAATCAAAAATCTCTGTTTTGTCTTCGTCTCATAACAGATGATATCTTTTATCATATTGGACGAGACGAGTTTGTATTGGGTGTCCATCGCATATTGATCTCCTGGATCTTAAAGCATTTCTCAACGCAACCTCAAAGTAACTCAAGTATCTACTATTGATATTTAATTTGTTATTAATCAGACACTTGTTATTTAAAAGTTAAAAACGGTAATATACTTTGATTTGCATCGAAACAAAATTGGACTAGGGAAACTATATTAATTGGTGGTAATTAACTGCTGATTAGGTAGTTATTAATCAACCATAAAATATGATTGAAATGCTTACATTCCTATATAAAACCTAAAAATAGTTCCAACATATAACATTGAAAACGATTTCGAATTGTAATATCTATTCTCATCTTAAATTTCTTCTCATCCAACTCCAAACATAAAATGTCTAATGAGAATTTTGTTATTATCCATAATATGATTTATGATTCCAGTTTGAATCCCGAATGTCTTTTCATTGTGGTCTAATTCCAGTGATGACCGGAACAAATATCCGAATTCTTGTTCTGCTCTAAATTTAAACTTCTGCCAAAATCAAGGTTTTGAATCTTGGATTTCAGTCACGTTTTGTCTTGGAAATTTTGGAGATCCAATCTTGTATCAGGAGAGATCTGATCTTGTAACGGAAGAGATCTTAGAAAGATGAGCGCATCCCTGATGTCGATTTTGGATTTGCATCTCAGATCATGAAATTCATTTGAAAATATCTTGAAGGTGTATATGATCTCTAAAGTTGATTTTCATGCATAATAATATCTATATTTACTACCTCAAAAATAATAATTTTCACTTGATATGATTTTATTTTTATTTTTTTAATATCTACTCTGAACATCCAATTCTACTTCTAATCAATCTTTAATTATTTCATCATCCAAAATGATACTAAACATACAAAATATTTTTATAGATTGGACTTCTTTTGCCAAATTCAATCAAATTACTGAAGTTTATTTATTTTTTAACAAAATTTCAAACCAATATCAAATCACAGTCAAATCTCTACCTAACACTAACAATACTCTGTAAAATTCTCATTATAACCACATTTTCCTGAGTGTCCCCTGATATGAACTTTGTCTGCTATGTGTCAATACGATTTGTTTATCAGTTTGTAAAATGCCAAATATAAACCAACACTACAACAAAAAGCTGAGTCAGCATGATCGTTTGTCAATGTTTCTACTTCTCTTACGCAAGTTTTTTGAGAAGGACCATGCTACACACAGGAAGGACGATTGTGAATTTATACAATCATTGCTATTCTTCACAGTCAGACGCATGTTAGAAATAAAGATATTTGCACGGATTACATATTGCCTTGGTTTCCCGAGCGGTTTTGTTGTTTTCTTCTTCTTCATTTTTTGTAAGAAAGAGGAGGGTTGGCGTGGTGATTTTTTTTAGGTGAGGTTTTCATTTTTTTTGTTTGGGGGGGGGGGGGGGGGTGGTGCATGATGTAAAGTATGCGACGTGACACAAAAACCAAGGTTCAAGAACTCGGTTTCGGTCATTTGAAATTTTAGTAGTTTCAAATGATTTTGGAAGTCGTTTCAGTTTTCTTAACAATTAAGTAAATTATAACCATTGAATCAAACTAAACTTAAAAATTAGATTAAATTGCATTAAACTCTTAACTAATTTAAACTTAAAAATATAACTAAATTAAAACTTAACACTATATAACTAACATAACACAGTCCAATATTACTAAAATCCAAGATAAAAAGTTTCAGCCCATACAACATAACTATAATTAAACACGAAATAGCTAGCCTAAGGGAAATTAAACTAATTTTGCCCAAGGCAGTATATAGCAGCTAGCTCAAATCCAATGCTGCCCAACTCAACTCAAGACTAAATGTTCCACCCAACGCATAAACAAAGCACAACGATTGTCAGTAGGGAAAAATTTTCCACCCAAACTTTCATCGGATCAGATGCTTAAATTCGATGTCGAGCAAAGCCTAAGCAAATCGAAAAGAAAGAAAAAAAGCTAAAAAAAAAAGGAAAACTTCACCGAGGATTTTGCTTGATCTTCACTGTCGAATGCTTCGAAGTCCATCTTGCTGGAGATGAGAAGTCGACGTCGATTTTTCTCCACGGAAGTTTTATTTCGATTTCGGTATTGAAGTCGATCTATTATTTTATTTTAATTTTATTATACATCGAACCAAAACCGATGTTTTTGGTCAATTTCGGTTCGTCTGCTTACGAAACCGGTACGGTACCCCTGAAATTTCGTGGTACCGTCCGAAACCTGGAACAATGACAAAAACACAATAAAGAAGCAAGATACGTAGAAGTTGACAAGCCTATTTCATTTGAATCGACTGATGTAAGTTACTATTCAACTTTTTGGAACTAAATATAATTGGTTTTGACTTCCAAAAAACGACTTATATAAGTTGATCCAACCACGGCATTAACTTCTCAAATAAGCGAAAAGCTTGCAAGGAGAAAAATCTTAGCAAAACATCTTCTTTTTCAACAGTCATTCTGGTTGTCCATGTTATCTTTTATTACATGTATACAACTATACGTACAATTTGTTATGGTTTTCAGGATTAACAGTTGAGCTGGCATCTCATGATTACAACATACATGTCTTTAGTCTCTGATTTTGTAGCACTGTACAGAAACATGATCATAATACAAGACTTGTCTAACTTTGTTCAAGTTACTTGTACAATGCAACTTGCATGTAAGCTACTCTAAAATCGTAAACCTTAGTTAACCTGAATGCATAATGTATTTTGGCGAAAATCCAAAAGTCCAAGTATTAATACAGTTTTCAACCCTTTTTCTTTCTTTCAGCAATTGTATCAGGTGGGAAGGGTACAGCCCAAGATAAAATCAAAACACTAAGAGAAGCAGGAGTCACAGTGGTCGAGTCTCCAGCGAAGATCGGTGCAGCCATGCTTGATGTCTTCAAACAACGTGGCCTTGTACGATAGAACAAAAATTCCTTTTACCTTTTCTGTCAATTATTGTTAATTCATGGATCATACACAATCTGAATGTGTAGTACTCTACACTGGGCGATTTTTTCCATTGCTAAAGGTGCTAAAAAATCCTTTAAAATAAGATGGTACGTTGTTTTGTTATAATTTGTCATGGTGAATTCATATTTTCTTGGCAAATGCTCAAATTTTGTTCGTTGAGATGTGGTGACTACATTTTCTTGCTCCATGCTTTCTTGATTTGAATCGTTGGATAACTTCTGTTAATTTACGTTGGGTTTTGTTATGACAACGTATTCTTCGAGAATAATCTCAAACCAATGGCCCTACTGTGTACAAATGAGGTGCACTCCACGTAAGTAGATACGATTACATATTTACATGTACTCCATCTTTGAAATGCGGAGGTTATAAGTTAAATTAAATGTACTTAGAATTAATTGTAATTGATACAATTAATGCAATCTGCTGAACTGCTGTTACTATTGTAATTATTATTTGTTATAATAGTAAGTGTTACAGATTATAAAAGTCGGTCGGTTCTACAAAAAGAAAAATTAATACAATTAAGCTTAGCTTAATGATTGGTATTGAATTAATTTTATGATTGTAATATTTTACTACAATGAAATACTTATGGAGAAAGCAAAAATTTTGTAATATATCAAATACGACTCATCAACATTTTGATTTTTCTAACGAGTGATGATCGGCAAACGCTAAAATCAAAGCAGTGTAATGGTGGGTCATAAAGATGTAGAATCTGATCCTGGATGACTAATGTTTATAAAGATAATTTGACCCTTTTTTTTTTTTTTTTTTTTTTTTTGAGATAACGTAGATAAGTTGTTGAAACATAAAGAAAAGAATGTTGTCCTTACGTGGAAAAGTAAAATTCAAGGGGCAATCCAATGGTGAAGATCACTTGTGTCAAAAATTCATGTATATATATATATGATCAAGAGCACCCCAAATAGTGTAGCACCCCTTTAGCCTCCTGATTTTCACCACATATTTCTGTTTCTCTCACCTCTCACTAACTCTCTTTCCCCCCACTAACTTTTTTTTATATAAATATGTGGCTTTAAATGAGGTGCATTTGGGGTGCTCCCAAATAGGGGTGCCATGGAACCCTTCTCATATATATATATATATGGAGCGGCTATTGGGACACAAAATAAAACGTACAGCTTTAAACACAGAATCCTGACCGTTGGATTCTTTTGTCTTTACATGAGAGGTGCAAATCATGGGAAGATCTAGTGGTCTAGGTTTTGTGTGTTTAATTTTGTATCCCTATAGACTTTCCCTATATTATATTATATTATTGTGTTGGAAACACACATTCTTGGTCCGACAGTGAAGTGCTAAAATTGCCTTTTATTTAAATCAAAAAACTATTTCATAAAAATAAGATCTGTACAATTGATTTTTTTTTCTTTTCAAAACTTAATTTATGTATGTGTTGGCCCTTGAATAATAGATCAATAACAATTCACACGCGAAGCGCGTGCCACGATCACATGCGGAGCGCGTGCCTCTACTTTCCTCTATATAATGTTGATGTGACTTTACATTTAAGGATAATTTAGTCCTACCTTCATGCTTTTGTAAAAAATACTAGCCTTCTGTTTCTTCCATCGACAATTTAAACCATATTTAAATTAAGTGGGTCCTACAAATTAAACTCTCTTTTCATATGCATTCTAATTTTTACTTCTATTTTCATGTCTAAAAAATCGTGAAGCTACTAATGAGTCTTTAACATTTATTATGAATTAAGGATACAATAAGAATAGCAAGCTTAAACATTTTATATTTTGAAACAAATCACACAATTTAAAACATCTTATATTATGAACCGGAGGGAGTATATTTTTTTTGGAGATTTCAAAACTCGAAAAAAAGGTTAGCTTTTTTTCATTTTCCAAAAAAATATCAGGTGTTATACAAAAAAAGTCCCCATTTAGGCAAAAAAACAAAAAAAATTCCCATCTACCATCTATTTTTTGGTAATTCTTAAAAAAAAAAAAAAATTACAACAACCCATCAAAAATATTTTCCAATGAGCTAGGTTGGTTGATCAATACTTTAGACTACAAGTTTAATAAAAAATTCAATCATCAATTTTGACACTTGTTGACATTAATGGACATTATTAAAAAAACATATTCGGTGAAGCATTTTAAATTTTGGTTTTCATATTTTTGGATGGGTATTATTTGAGTTTGAATTTGAAGAATGAAGACTATAACGTAAACTAACAGGTTAAAAGGAGAAAAATATACTCCCTATTTGCGAAACCACCAGCCTAGTTAGGGCTGTCAACGGATGCTTTCGGATACGGATAGTGCCATATCTGTATCCGTATCCGAAATTATTTTCGGATATCAGATTTCCGTATCCGCTTAATTTTTGGATATCAGATATCTGTATCCGCTTAATTTTCGGATATGATCGGATATCAAATATTTATCCGCTCTGCCAGTAATTAATGATTTTTTGAGAGTATAAATAGAAATGTTTGGATCAGCATAAAATAATTTTTATATTAACGTTTATAAAAAACCAGAAAATAAAGAAATGTGATGATGAAACATTGTTTTATACTAATACTCATAAGCATATCCAAAAATATTCCAAAATTAAACACCAAGACTATCATTTTTCACTAAAAATGGACATAAATTTATATCATAGTAACATGCAACAGTTACAAAATAATTATTAACTCTATTTTTCTATTTTGATTTATGTATATTACATCAATTAGTCAGACGGGTATTTTCCGGATACGGATACCGCTACAACCATATCCATATCCGAAAATCTTTTCGGATATCGGATATCCGTATCCGAATATCGGATATCCGTATCCGAATATCGGATAATATCGGATATTTCGGATACGGATTCAGACGGATATCAGATTTTTCGGGTATTCATTGACAACCCTATGCCTAGTGCATTCTGTTTCATTGAGATGAAGTTCATCACCTAGTTTAACAGGCCGGATGGTGAACAGAAAGATAAACACTTTTTCAAGTTCTATAAAGCACAGTGAAAAAAAAATACAATTCGATGTAAGCATTAGATTACGAGCAAAGAACATGCGCTGACTGTTTGTTTATTCATTAAAACAGGGGGCCAACATTTTAAACATTATTTGAGATAGTTGAAACTTGAAAAACAAAAGTAATAATGAGCAGGTACTATCCAACAGTGTTTCATCAAAAAAACAAAAGCAAAAAAACACTATTATTAGACATGATGCACTCATGAACATGTGCTATTGCTTCTCACAATAGTTGTCCATCTGTTGTAGAGTGCCAGTGAGGCTTCAGTTATTATTAGGGAACAAGACTCGTGATATGTAGCTTTCACCAGGCCACAACTACAGATCACAGAACATGATCCATGAAATCTTCATCTTGAAGCAAAGTTTCCATCGCATGTTTGGGCAATGTGACCTCCATATCGATCCCACCCTCCATACCTGGAAACAATGTGAGTTTCCCTTCAACCTTGTTCCCTGGCCCGCTTCGAACAGCAATCGGCTTCCCCCATCCGAAGTCATTTCCATACACATCAAACCTAGGCGAACTAGATAAACACACATTCCAATCTTTCCCTCCCTCAACCCCCACAAATGTAGGATCCTTACTCCATGACTCGAATTCCTTATAAACACTGGCTCCAGTCTTCGAATTCATCACTTGATTCAGTATAGATGCCGTGAATCCCACGCACTTGCTTTGTATGTCCCAAATCGACGCGCTCGCCATACCCGGAACAACGGAATTTCCTACGTATGTGTCTAGGAGTTGAGGAATGACTTTTGCTCGAAAGGATGCCGTAAACCAACAGGAACTCTCACCCTCCGCCCCTTGTGCACGTGCACATGAGATACGTGCGCACGTAATTGACTTCCACATGTATGCCACCAATGCTTGTAGCGAAGATATGTTGCTAGTACCCATCTCCTCGTTTGCCCTCGCCTTCAGTCCTTTTACATAATCCGAGGAAAATCGGAAGAAACACTCTGGATTATAGCTTGAGTCCGGCTTCCTAATCTCAGGGTATTTCTCTATAGGAAAAAGAACTGGAGTGGGGATTGAATCTGGAAACCACCGGTCAAATTTCAAAGTAGCCTCCGGTTTTTCGTTGCTGCAGTTGTTTCGGCAGACACGCGACCAAGTGTTGAAAAATTGCCAAAATGTGTTGCCATCTCCAGCGCTATGATTCAAAGAGGCCCCGATGAAAATTCCATCGAGCAATTCAGTTACTTGCACTCCTAGTAGAGGTTCTTCGAGCCCCGAGGGGCTGTATAATCCATTTAAAGGGAAGAAAGACCAAACGAAGGGTGGGGTGTAGTTATCATTGGGTGTGACTATATCTGACACTTTGACGTGAGGCGCATTGGCATGGATGAACTCCACGCCTTTGTTGTTACAAATGATGGATACCGAGATGTTTTCTTTATCGTGTCGGGTGGCGAGTAAACGGCCTGCTAAAGGATAGAACTGTTCGAGAGTAAGGGTGAAGGAGGAGAGGAGAGTTGGGACAACGGATGGTGTTGATTGATTTTGAGGTTTGTGGAACAGTAGACCTTTCTGTATGTACTGGACGGAGAGCATTTTGAGATCGAATGGTGTTAGGTGGATGAGCTTTGATGGGTTATGGTTTTGTTTTGGTTGGACTGTGCATTTGGAGACGATGGTCACCTCTTTGGCGTTCTCCATTTTAGTAGTTTCGCTCTTCTGTTGTTTTCTTTTTTCTTTTTGTGTAAATGTGACGAGTTCGCAGGGAAATATATATTGAAAGAAAGTTCATCTAGGATTCTCTTATACACTAACTATTAGGAAGCTGCTGGTGTAGCTCACAGCAGCCCATGTTTTTGACATGGGGTGGCCACCAACCTCCACCTACCGTGCCACCAACCGCGCCACCAACCCCCCCACCAACCATCTCCTCTCTATATATACATCCTTCCCTTTCACAACTTATATCTCATTCCAAATCCACTAAGAAGAAGAGGAGAGCAAGAAAAGAGTGAGATCGAGTGTTGAGTGTAAAATGTTCTGTGTAATCACTTTGTAATATTCTCTGAAATAAAAGATCTGCAGCAGTCTGGAGACGTAGGCATAATTGGCCGAACTCCGTTATCAAATTTGTGTGTCTCTTACCATTATACATTTTATTTCTTTTCTCCACAAATATAATCATAAGGAAATTTGCGTAGAGTTAGGACAACGGATGGTGTTGATTGATTTTGAGGTTTGTGGAACAGTAGACCTTTCTGTATGTACTGGACGGAGAGCATTTTGAGATCGAATGGTGTTAGGTGGATGAGCTTTGATGGGTTATGGTTTTGTTTTGGTTGGACTGTGCATTTGGAGACGATGGTCACCTCTCTGGCGTTCTCCATTTTAGTAGTTTCGCTCTTCTGTTGTTTTCTTTTTTCTTTTTGTGTAAATGTGACGAGTTCGCAGGGAAATATATATTGAAAGAAAGTTCATCTAGGATTCTCTTATACACTAACAATACTCAATGTAAAATTCTCATTATAACCACATTTTCCTGAGTGTCCCCTAATATGAACTTTGTCTGCTATGTGTCAATACGATTTGTTTATCAGTTGGTAAAATGCCAAAAATATAAACCAACACTACAACAAAAAGCTGAGTCAGCATGATCGTTTGTCAATGTTTCTACTTCTCTTACGCAAGTTTTTTGAGAAGGACCATGCTACACACAGCAAGGACGATTGTGAATTTATACAATCATTGCTATTCTTCACAGTCAGACGCAGGTTAAAAATAAAGATATTTGCATGGATTACCAGTTGCCTTGGTTTGCCGAGTTTTCTTCTTCTTTTTCATTTTTTTAAGGAAGAAAGAGTAGGGTGGGGGTGGGGTATTTTTCATGATATGTGACACAAAATCCAAGGTTCAAGAACTCGGTTTGAATCATTTGAAATTTTCGTAGTTTCAGACGATGTTTTAATTTTCTTAACAAATAAATAAATTATAACTATTAAATCAAATTAAACTTAAAAATTAGATTAAATTGCATTAAACTCTAACTAATCTAACTTTGCTTGACCTCAAGCGGCTGTTGCTGCTTTTCTCTTCTTTGCCTACTACTGCAATTTCCTTCTTCTTCAGCAACCTATTTCAAAAACCTTTTCAAGAATGATTATTAAAAGCAACAATTGGAATAAGATCTTATGCTTTACTATTTAATATGATTATGTTGTCATGAACATCTTTTCACTATATAAAAGCTGGATAAAAAGGTTTTAGAAGCAACATTATGATAGATTCAGTAAGCATCAAGACAGCCTTATTGGTTCTTTCCTTTATTCTCTTGTTTGCTTCCCTGCAAACCAAATTAGGTGCTGCCAGTGCTAGTGGAGTCCTGCCAATTCATTTAGAAACTGAAATAACATTTTATTTGTATCTGCATATTTAAATGAGTAGGCAAATAAATTTGGATTGGAGTTTGATGACATTTGTTTTAAAAAAAACCTACTGGATATAGTTCAGGGTACTCATATCACATGGAAAAGATTCCCAAATCTTTTTTTTTTAATCACTTGGAGATTTAAAACCAATGGTCGTGCAAATAAAATTTAGCATGATTAATAGCAAATATTCAACTATGTACATACCTTCTTGAAGAAGCATTTGAACTGCCAAATCCCCATTACACGCCTGTGATGCTTGACGAGCACATGCGGCTGGGTATATTAGTTCCAACTATCTCTGTTTTCATGGGCTTGCCACGACGTTGCACATTGCTGTATCTTTTTACTGGTGCTAGATCATCTTGCTTTCTTGAAAAGATTACCTAAGCTGTTCCCTTACAAGAAAAGAAAAAACAACATATGAATCATATCCAGAAATGCAATGGAACAGCGCACAAGGTCCTAGCGATGTTCCGGCTGCCCCAGGATATATCTATCCATGAAACGACAACAATATAACTGCAAGTACAACAATCATGTCAAATTTGCATAACTCGGAAATCTTTGCAAATAACATTACATCTCAACCCCCATTCGTAATGGCTAAGGCCATGCACAGTTGATGGTGCTGTGAACAACAATGTGGTGAATGAACAAGAAGAGCTTATAATTGATGAGGGAACAATTAATCTCTCTCATGCCTACTCTCACGAGTTGTTGAATACGCTGACAAAGTCACCAGAGAGTTCAGGCTTGGATATGTCTCAGGGGAGTATGTCAATGCAGATTAATTTGGCAAAAGGAGCAAAAAAGCCTGCTACAGCGACTACGTCTAGTGCTAAGGATCCCTCGTTCGATAACCAATCAGTCGCTGGGAGCATTGATGAACAACTAGACCAATTATCAAAGAGGCATAAACCAGACAATAACAATTTCTAGTGCAAAGCGCTCAAATTTTACAGTTAAATTTCATAAAATTACAATCAATCTTTCATTGCTATTTTTTCAAACTTTTTAGATTAGGCATTATTGGTGTAGGAAGCCATTTTGCAGCTACTCCGGAACTGTTTGGGATATAAATGCAAAGTATTAATATCAGTTTGTTGCTGTTATCGTAAAAATAAAATAAAATAAACATCTCAGCATTAAAAAGGCAGGACAAAAAGTAGATCTCAAATTGGCCCAAAAATATATTTAATGTAATACCTTAGATCTTCCACTTCTGTCAAAATGAACCGAGTGACGTTTCATACTCCCTCAATTGAAAATAGTTCCTGCGAAGAAAAAACAATGCAGCTAATCAGAACAGAATCCCATGTACAAAACAGAATCCTTGTATAAAGAATCCTGGTTATACAACCAAATGTTGCCTAAGTTGCATGATCAATTTAATAGCATGGATCATCACGAACAAATTCGTTCAGGGCCCCGACCCTTTCGTACTACTAGGATTAGTTGTGCATTTGATGGCATCAGTAAGTGTAGTCCGAAGACAAATTGGTTGGTGACTGGTGCATGATTTTCTCTCTTGCTTTAATCATTCGTTCATTTGAACTAGGAACTAAGCTTAGTTTGAAGACGTTTATTTACAGCTCCACTGATGTTCATGCTCGAGTTTGTATCACATTCATGTATGTCATTCGTGTCGCATTCGTTATTGTTATTCGTAACAATGCAAATGCAATACGAATCTGATAGCAATCAATAAATTGTCACTATCCAATTGTCACGTCAAGAAGCGTTACTAATTTGAATTGTTTCAGAATTAGTAACGGCGAAAAGCGCGACCGGAATTGCAACAGAGCAGAACCGTTGCAAAACAGAAAAGGAGAAGAGTACCTTTCAGTATCGTCCGAGTCCAGAGTAAATCTGTTTCTTTGAAACAAAATTGCTCCCTCACTGGCGCTGAAGGCTATCGAGCAATTGTCTCCCAAGATAAAACGGACCGGTCTCCGCAATTTGAAGCGCTTTCAAGTGCAGAGCAACACGAACTCAAGAGAGTAATTTTAAGAACAGAGCAGCGAAGAAGAAGGAGATCGAATGAATTAATTCTGTGTATATTAAGGCTCTGTCAGGCTGCCTATATATAGCGGTGGAGGGGTACCTTTCTGGGTAGTCGCGACCGTCCGTACAGGCGCGCTGGTTCAACCGGTCGCATCTGATCACCGTTCAGACGAACAGATGCATCCGCTGGTCCAAATGTTTGCACCCGCGTAAAAATACTATTTTCCGCGCATTCTAACAGTCGGCGGCCCATTTATCACGAGAGACCCCAAGAGCCCCAAGACCCATATCTTTGACATTTTAATATTTAATATGAAAGCCCAAAGCCTCCATAGCCCATTCATTCAAGTCCTTATGTGTTCATGTTATTTGTTTGATATAACATGTGGGGCTTTGGTATTTAAGGAGATATATCCACAAACCATACACAATGTGGGACTTTGTTTCTTTGTATTTCTCCACTACCACATAACCTCTTCTTCACTAACCTTCTCATTTATTTCCAACAATCCCCCACATGAATGAGAGGTTACTTAATTTTGTTCTTAAATTTTGCGAAACATTTAACGTATCGATAAAAGTAGCACAATGACCTTGAACTTTTCCTAGTGTTTATCGTTATAACCTACTGGCGAATCAGTGGACTAGATGGTCTTTGAACTGTAAGCCTTTTGTGTAAGTATATAAAGATAACACATGCTAAGTGTTTCTAAACCCCTTGGTTCTCTGTTTGTGTTCGTTTTTGCCATGAACACCTGCTTGGTCTCATGAGTGTTTAAAGAATTCGACCTTACAATTCATTTTGAAGCGGCGCCTTCACACTCATGTAGGTGATTCTATAAAGAGTATCCCGTAATACTCCACTTGGGTCTTTTATAACACCACAGTATAGACATCATTAAAAGCTAAGCTTATCCTATTCTCCGACGGGTTGTGCACTGACTTATCATAGGAATGGTCTGTATTTTAACAGTGCCATTAAGTTTATCTATAAACTTAGTTGTCCCTTTGAACCTAGATATTGGGATCTCCAGTCAACTAGGTGGGGTTTCCGTTTAGAAAAACTTTTAGATCATAGGTCTTAAACCCATTCCCAACGATAAGGTTTGAACTTTCTCTCTAGGCAAGCCTTTAGTTAGTGGATCCGCAATGTTATCCTTTGACCTTATATAGTCTATAGTGATAACTCCATTAGAGAGAAGTTGTCTTATGGTTTTATGCCTACGACGAATATGTCTCGATTTACCATTATACAATGTACTATTCGCCCTTCCTATAGCAGATTGACTATCACAATGTATACATATTGGAGGTACTGGTTTTTCCCAATTTGGAATGTCCTCTAAAAACCCCCTAAGCCAATCTGCTTCTTCCGCGGCTTTATCCAGAGCAATGAACTCAGATTCCATTGTTGACCTTGCTATGCAAGTCTGTTTGGATGATTTCCACAAAATTGCTCCATTTCCTAATGTAAACACATATCCACTTGTGGATTTTGTGTCATTTGAGCCCGTTGTCCAATTGGCGTCACTATATCCTTCTATTACTGAAGGATACTTATCATATTGCAACACATAGTTTTGTGTATACTTTAGATATCCTAGAACTCTGATTATTGCTTTCCAATGATTTTTACCAGGATTGCTGGTATATCTACTTAGCTTGCTTACAGCGTACGCATATCAGGCCTAGTGTAATTCATGACATACATAATACTTCCCAGTATACGAGAGTATTCAAGCTGATAGATACCATCACCAGTGTTCTTTACCCAATTTTGGTTCATATCTACTGGTGATTTTGCAGCAGTTACATTATACTGCTTGAATTTTTCAAGAATTTTAGCAATGTAATGTGACTGAGATAACGAATATCCCTGTGGTGTCTTTATAATTTTTACACCCAAAATTACATCGGCCACTCCTAGGTCCTTCATATCAAATCTAGAGGATAACATGTCCTTCGTAGACTTTATTATGACCTTATTACTTCCTAGGATCAGTAAATCATCAACGTAGAGACAAACAATGACATATCCAACATCTATACATTTTATATAGACGCATTTATCTGATTCATTTATTTTGAATCCATTTGATAACATTGCTTCATCAAATTTCTCATGCCATTGTTTTGGTGCTTGTTTAAGGCCATAAAGAGATTTCACTAACTTGCACACCTTATTTTCATTTCCTGGGCTTAGAATCCCTTCTGGTTGCTGCATATATATTTCCTCTTCCAGTTCACCGTTCAAAAACGCAGTTTTCACATCCATTTGGTGTATTTCCAAATTCAATATAGATGCGATTGCAATAAGCATCCTAATTGATGTTATTCTCGTAACTGGAGAGTACGTATCAAAGTAATCCAGATCTTGCTTCTGTCTGAATCCTTTTATTACAAGTCTTGCTTTATACTTGTCTATTGAGCCGTCAGCCTTTAGTTTCTTCTTAAATATCCATTTATATCCTAGTGGTTTTGATCCTTTAGGGAGATCCACTAGTTCCCACGTATGGTTTTGTAGAATGGATTCTATTTCACTATTGACGGCTTCTTTCCAATAAGGAGCATCGGGAGATGACATTGCTTGTTGGTAAGTTAGAGGTTCATTTTCTATCATATATGCATAGAAATCAGGTCCAAAGGATTTAGAGGTCCTTTGTCGCTTGCTCCTTCTCGGTTCCTCTATCTCAGTTTCATCATTCATTTTTCTTTGATCAACATTATCCTCGGGAGTATCTGGATCTCTTGGCCTCTTTTGAACACTTGTTTCAATAGAGGTTTTTAGAGGATAAATGTGTTCAAAGAATCTTGCATTTCGAGACTCGATAATGGTATTTTCATGAATGTCATCAATTTCAGATTTGTACACCAAAAATCGATATGCACTACTATTATGAGCATATCCAATGAATATGCAATCTATAGTCTTCGGTCCTATTTTGACCTTTTTCGGTTTTGGAATTTCCACTTTGGCAAGACACCCCCCACACTTTTAAGTATTTGTGGGATGGTGGTTTGTTTTTCCAAAGTTCATGAGGAGTCTTAGACGTTTTCTTTCGTGGTATTTTATTTAAAATATGATTTGCCGAAAGAATAGCTTCTCCCCAAAAATTATCTGGCAAGCCAGAGCTTATTAATAAGGCATTCATCATTTCTTTAAGAGTTCCATTTTTCCGTTCGGCTATACCGTTGGATTGAGGTGAGTAAGGAGCTGTAGTTTGGTGTATTATACCATGCTCAGCGCAGAATTCCTCAAATGGAAACTCATACTCTCCTCCTCTATCACTTCTTAAAGCTTTAATTTTTCTATTGAGTTGATTCTCAACTTCTGCTTTATACTGTTTAAACATATCGAATGCCTCATCCTTGCTTCTAAGGAGATATACATGACAGTATCTTGTACAATCATCTATAAATGTGATGAAGTACCTTTTTCCTCCTCTAGTTTGACACATTTTCAAGTCACATACATCAGTATGTATTAAGTCTAGAGGTTCGGTTTCTCTTTCAACATGATGAAATGATGTTCTTGTCAATTTGGCTTCAGCACAAATTTGACATTTGTAATTTGAATCAATTCTACACTTAGGTATGAATTCTAGATTGATCAGTTTTTGTAAAGTATCAAAATTCACATGACCTAGTTTAGAATGCCATACATTAGGAGAGTCAACCATATAAGCAGAAGATTCAATTTTATTCATATCATTGTTTGGTACAACAGTGGTTACATTAGCCTTAAATAGACCATCACATACATAACCCTTTCCTATGTACACTCCATTCTTAGACAACACAAATTTATCAGCCACAAATGTCAGTTTGAAGCCATGCTTGCTGAGCAACGATCCTGAAATTAGATTCTTGCGAATTTCTGGAACATGGAGAACATCATTTAGAGTGAGTTCTTTTCCAGAAGTCAATTTCAGCACAATCTTTCCCTTGCCTTCGACCTTTGATGTGGACGAGTTACCCATAAACAGTTGTTCTTCATTAGTAGCACTTTTGTAGTTTCTGAACATCCACTTATTTGCGCATATATGCCTAGTGGCTCCAGTGTCTACAAACCACTCCTTGTTGTTGCCAACAAGGTTGCATTCTGAAACAACTGCACACAGGTCCATTTCAGAAACTCCGTCTGAAACTTCTGCCACATTCGCTTCTGATTTCTTCTTTTTGGGTAGACCGCGACATTCTGCAGCTTTATGACCCTTCTTTCCACAATTATGGCATGACCCCTTGAATTTCTTTGACTTCTTAGGTTGGTTGTCACGTTTTCGCTTATTGGACTTGTCCGTCTCGACAACGTTTGCTTTGGCAACCACATTTTGAGAAATCTTCTTTTCAGAATTTCTATTATCTTCCTCAATTCTCAATCGAACTACAAGTTCCTCCATTGTCATTTCTTTGCGCTTGTGCTTTAGGTAGTTCTTGAAGTCCTTCCACGATGGAGGAAGCTTCTCAATAGCAGCGGCAACTTGAAAAGATTCGCCAAGTGTCATCTTTTCATCTTCTAATTGACGAATGATAAGTTGCAGTTCTTGTATTTGGTTGATCACAGCTTTTGTATCGACCATTTTGAAGTCAAGAAATTTCCCAGCGATGAATTTCTTCATGCCTGCATCTTCAGTTTTATACTTCTTTTCCAAAGCCAACCAGAGTTGTTTGGATGTTGCAATAGTGCAGTACACGTTGTATAGACTGTTGTCGAGGCCATTCAAGATGTAATTTTTACATATGAAATCAGAATTTTTCCAAGCAGTAAGGGCTTCAACTTTAACTGGATCCGGTTCCAATTCTGCAACGACTGGAGCATCTTCTGTAAGATACTTTGCTAGGCCCAATGTTGTCAAGTAAAATAGCATCTTTTGCTGCCAACGTTTGAAGTCCGCTCCGGTGAACTTTTCTGGCCTTTCTCCATGAGACAGTGCCATTGGCGTAACCACGGGTACAAAAGGATTGGTTACAGGTGGTGTTGGCGCAGCAGGACCACTATTGTTTTTAGCCATTATCGTTTTCTGCAAAACGACAATATTGTTTCAAATTGTTATTCGTAACAATGCAAATGCAATACGAATCTGATAGCAATCAATAAATTGTCACCATCCAATTGTCACGTCAAGAAGCGTTACTAATTTGAATTGTTTCAGAATTAGTAACGGCGAAAAGCACGACCGGAATTGCAACAGAGCAGAACCGTTGCAAAACAGAAAAGGAGAAGAGTACCTTTCAGTATCGTCCGAGTCCAGAGTAAATCTGTTTCTTTGAAACAATATTGCTCCCTCACTGGCGCTGAAGGCTATCGAGTAATTGTCTCCCAAGATAAAACGGACCGGTCTCCGCAATTTGAAGTGCTTTCAAGTGCAGAGCAACACGAACTCAAGAGAGTAATTTTAAGAACAGAGCAGCGAAGAAGAAGGAGATCGAATGAATTAATTCTGTGTATATTAAGGCTCTGTCAGGCTGCCTATATATAGCGGTGGAGGGGTACCTTTCTGGGTAGTCGCGACCGTCCGTACAGGCGCGCTGGTTCAACCGGTCGCATCTGATCACCGTTCAGACGAACAGATGCATCCGTTGGTCCAAATGTTTGCACCCGCGTAAAAATACTATTTTCCGCGCATTCTAACAGTCGGCGACCCATTTATCACGAGAGACCCCAAGAGCCCCAAGGCCCAAGGCCCATATCTTTGACATTTTAATATTTAATATGAAAGCCCAAAGCCTCCATAGCCCATTCATTCAAGTCCTTATGTGTTCATGTTATTTGTTTGATATAACATGTGGGGCTTTGGTATTTAAGGAGATTTATCCACAAACCATACACAATGCGGGACTTTGTTTCTTTGTATTTCTCCACTACCACATAACCTCTTCTTCACTAACCTTCTCATTTATTTCCAACAGTTATATCACATAGTTTTCTTTTTGTCTCCTCATTCGTTTTTATCCCAAAAAAAAGTGTGTTAGATTTTGTGTTTTTGTTTAACTCTCTTTTTCCCTTGTTTTTTGTTTGTTTGTGTTTGTTTCACTAACATTTTGATTCACTCTACTACATTTACAGTAACATTGCGTCATTTACTACTTTTTGAATAAAATATTTTGTTTCAACATACACAACACACAACCATGTACACACTTCTCCAAATTCTGTGTACAACGTTCATCTCCAAACTTTCAAACAACCATCATCAACCATTACAACCTATCCTTCAAAGTTACACGCTTGTCTACGAATTTGAATTGAAAAACAGGCACTACAACAAACATTTAACCAAAAAACATCAATATACCCAGAAAGATGCAGACGAGAGAACCGCATTTTATTGATCATTATTTATTTTTATCAAGGATAATGAAAAAGACACTTAACAAGATGATATACACATAAATGTGTATATTTTATCCGCTTATTTATCTTATTTATCCTTTAAAATAATTGATACTTTGTATTTATAGCTGTATTTTCAGATTGTTGACAAGAAGCATGGTTTAGAGCATTTGATGGATAAAGCATGAAGAATTTTCTTAAAAAGAGTGAAGTTTAAAATTGCTAAAGCTTGAAGAGTCTAAAGCTTGAAGAACGGTTGCAATTATATTTCAGTTAAGAAGATTTGGCTCAATAAAGACTCAAACTGCATTCACATTAGCTCATTTGGAAGGCCTCTTACTCATGTTGCATTCACACTAGCCTATTTGCTAGACCACTCACTCTAAAGCTGCGTTCACACTGGCTTATGTGTTATTTGGGTTATTTCTTTAGTCCCACATTATGTAATTAGCTAGCTAGCCTTTGTCATATCAGCTATAAATACACTTTATCTCATTCATTGTAAAACACATTGGGTTTTATTCTGTAATTCTCTTCTTGGAATAAAATCATTCTTCTTCCTCTTTTCTATTTAGTTTTAGTTTTATTTATGTTCTTGTTATTTAATTTCTGTTTTTCTTCTTCTTTAGCTATGTCTAGCTAATCCCCTTTGATTAGGGGGTGATGACGCTGATAGTATGATTCAATATGAATCACATAGCCAAAAGATGAGGACTGTATACATGTAGATCTGGATCTGAATTAAGGGTTAGATCTGAACCTTCATATTTTGTGTCGTTTAAGAGCTATGCTCCTTCACAGGATATCTTCGTGTTCGATCTAACGTTTATCAGATCTAGATCTAATTTTAGGGTTTTAGAAATTAATTAGTGAATCTGTCCTGATAGTCTATGGTTGTAGAGCTGAGCTCCTGCATAGGCTATACTTGTCGTTATTTACATATTTGTTTCTAAAAACCTATTATCGTTGATTCATGTTTGTGACAGAAACATGTATTAGATCTGGTTAATCTTTTGGCTATTGATGATTATGAATATGATCTATGTCATTATCCCCTAATTGCTTTCACTTATTGTTAAAACTCTCTTTTATTTAATTTCTGCTATTTTCTTTGTTTTCCACCAATCAAAAGTTAGGGATAACTTGATTGGATTTATTAATAAAATACTTTGGTCCCAGAGTTCGACACCCTCTACAACAATCCTTGTTGTTTAGGAAAGCCGAACGGATTTTACAGTTGTTTACAATTGTCTAATTTGTTCGCAAACACAAGATTAAACATTATATACAAAAGTTAGAACTAGCATTTGGTCAGCCAACACATCATGGGCAGAGCAAACCGCGAAAGGGGCCTGCCGGTCACCGCTTATTACCTCTATTACCTTTTAATTCAATGAGGGGGCTAATATGATGAATAACAAGACAAGTAACCAAATAATAGAAATTTACCCCCATGGTTCTCAAGGTAATGTCCCAAGCCTTAATCACAGATCATGTTCCATATGAAAAAGTCAAATTGCTCTCATGTGTAGTATCAAGAACTTGTCCTGTCTCAGCAGAGGTCCATTCATAATCACTACAAGAAAACACTTCAGTTTTCTACACAAAATTTCCCACGCCATTCCTATGCCAAAAGGCGGGGCGTAGAGAAGGCGTAAGAAGTAAGTAGTAAGAGGTCCTGGCATAGGAAAGTCGTAGAAAATTATCTACACCTTTCCTACGCCATACGTAATATACAGAAAATTAACGTAGTCGTATAAATGGCATAGGAAATTTACTACATTAAAATTAATGGCGTAACGAAGATGTAGATAATCTCTTACGTCATTTCTACGCCTACGCTATTTTTTTACAAATTCGGATTGACGTAGTAATGGCGTAGAAAATTTACTATGCCATATCTACGTCCACATTAATTTTTTACTGTAATTTTAGACTGGCGTAGCAATGGCGTAGCAGTCTTCCTACACCATTTCTACGCCTATGATAATTTTTAATGTAAATTCAGATTGGCGTAGGAATGCCATAGCAGACTTCCTACGTCAAGTCTATGCCAATACACATACAACTAATTCCTTGGATGTAAGTGTCAGTAAGGGGATATGGGTTCAACTTAATAACACTATCTTTCATGTTCTAAAATGTAATTTAACAGTATACGGTAGGCATAATAGATATAGGGAAATTTCCAAGCGATCCTTGATCAAATTGCATATAATTGAATTGTGTAGACTATTATGTACGATTTTTGTCAATTTATTACGCAAGTGCAGAGAAAGATTTGTGTGTTCTTATTTATACGCGCGACTGCTTTGGTTATCATTCCTGCACCACTCATTGAGTTTAGAAATTATACCGTATCCTTCTTTATATCTTCATTCAGAAATTGAAGGTAATATTGGATTCCTCTATAGATTATGAGAACGTACTGTAGGATGTGTTTATGGTGGAGTGCACATGTTCATTGCACGATTATGTCCCAGATATGTACTGAAATTAGAAATTAAGTGGTCATGCCGCTTAATCAAAAAGTATTCCCTTCTACCAGTTATATCCCCATATGGTTTCATGAGCAATGGCAGGTCCTAAAGGTGAAACTCCCAGGTAAGGTACTGGACTAAAATTATACCATGTAAGGAAAAACAATTTTATCAAAGTTGCTAAAGCCATTTTAAAAAGGAACCACAACTTAAAATATTATATTACTCATTTGTAGTTCTTCAATTTCTTTCAAATACAATATTAAGGCATTTTAAGAGAAAATTGTTTTTGTCGTGGTTGCAGAAAGGGAGTCGAAAGGCCAAATGCAATAAAGAACCACTGTTACGATCAAAAAGAATATCGGGAATATACTCTTGTCAGTTAAATAACCGACTCTAAATCATAAAAAATGTGGATACTTGAAAAATCATATATTTGACATATCCACTGTACTTGAATAGATGGAGATTTCAGAATTCGACATTGCTATAAAAACACATAGGACTGGGTAAATGGGTATAATGCCTATGTTATTATAGGAAAAAAGAAGTCAACCATTCACATAACAGAAATGTCATTTATATTCAGACTCCCTCTAAACGACAACAAAATTGATCATATTATAAGTTTATGCATATGGTTGGATAAATATATGTATAATGATGATTTTTAGCATATTTTCATAAACAGATTATTGCACTATGTAAGAGTACTTCGCTATATCCATGACAATGAAAGGTCTTTTTGGATGTTCAGAGAATTATCAACAAACTTCTTAGAAGTATCAGCAAGTTTTGTGGCAATTTATACATAATTAGAGGCATATATCACATGTTCATAGTACATACCATGACAGTATTATTCTTTATTCAATAAAATTAACTTCAAATGTCTACCATGATAGTTTTTTAGCCAAGTAAAATGAAATTTCAAATATATATGTAACATTAAATACCTATAACTCTGAGGCCAAGCTGTAGTATATGATCCGGGCCGGCTTTGTTGTCGCTTCCAATAGATGAATCATCATCATCTTCTTCATCGTATTGATTGTTATCTTGAACATCGTCAGCCCCTTCTTCTTCAATCAACCCATTATCATCATCATCCTCTTTACGATCACTCTCTATGTATATACTCATGTCCGACACTGAATTCTTCATCGTGTTCTTCCATTAGTTTTCAGATTTAGATCCAATATTCAAGCTGAACAATAATGATTGTTGTTATTTTATTTATTGTTTGGTTATGCAGCGAAAGTGATTTTTGGAGTTTGGTGCATTTATATTAAACGAAGTTCGAAAAGGAATAGGCTAGAGAATGGTATTTTGGGAATTATCTCATTTAAAATGCTTTTGGTGTTGGATCTTATATCGTACATTATGTTAACTATCATGTTGCACTTACCTTGTTTTTTGGGTTAGGTGCTTTAAAAGAAGAAAGCTTCCATAGAGCTTTATGCATGGACCTATATGGCTCCTCTGTACGGTGAAAATTTACCAGTTGAAGTCTGATAAGTGCATACTTGTTGATCAAGTACCCAAGGATGGTAAAATGGGGTAGTAGGTCTTACAGTCGGTTAATCGGTAAAATTATTTAAATACCTTAGGGCGTGGAGAGGTTGACCACATACGCCCTTGTGTGTGTTCTTTATTGAAGGATCTTTAATTAGGGAAAACCTATTTAAATACAAAATATAGACATAATTGATAAAATAATATATCTGGACTGTTGTATTGTTCCATATTTTCTCCCTTTTTGTAAAAATAAAAAAATCCAATGGTCTAGATTTTGCGTATTCTCATTTATTTATGAAATGTGAGCCAAAAATATATCTTTGTATAGTTTTATTATTAGATTTTTTGCATGGTAAAGAGGAAACCAGATCAAAACATATAAAAACAAAATAAAAGGAGACTTTTTTCATTTTATTCCGCACTTAATTACATATATATTCTTGTTTCGAAACTTATTGTAATGACCCGTATTTATACGGATTATAATTAATTTATTTAATTATTTAAATAGTGAAAATGGTTATTTAATTAAATAACTTTGAATATTTAATTAATATAATAATCAAATAATATATTTAATTTCTGAAATAAATCAAAATTAGTGAATTGACAATATAATGTGAACTGGACAATTCAAAGAATTTAATTCAGCTTAGAATTTGAATTAGAATAATGAATATATTATTTGAACGACAGTTTGAACATATAATTATATTATAATTATAATCGAGCTCGAAATGGTGCGGCAGTTCGCTATTTGGTGATTCGAACTTCAGCTGAATATACAGGGTCCGTTTTAAATCGGATTTCTGTGAAACAAGAAACGTTAGGAGCTGGTGAAGTATAATTTTCTAGTGGAAGAGAAAAATCAGGATTTCATCGTGTAGATTTTGAGTTTTGTCCAAATCAAATTTTAGAAAAGTCGCTATGGAATTCCTTTATAATTTATAACGATATATATAAGGAATTTCAATATAAATTTGAATATCGATTCAACCGGGATTTGAATATCAAGTTGTAAATCCCAATGGAGATGTATGATATTCTATTATGAATATATACGATAATATTTATTTTTAAATATTAAATTTAATTATTTTTAAATATATTTATATAGTTAAAAGGGTTATTTAGAGCTTTAAAAATAGTCAGTTTTGCAAACGAAGTCAAAATTCGACGAAACTAATTTTGTTGGATCCGCAATATTAAATTATTGCTAGATTTTAATTTCCGTGATTTTTGAAGTCAGTATGTGGCCGTACGGATTTTTAATGTGAAATACAGTCGATAATTTGACCTTTAAAAATACGTTTTGTGAGCAAACAAAGTCAGAATTCGACAAAACCAGTTTTGTTGGGTCTGTGATGTCGAACTGAAGGTGTATGGCCAGTTTCGTGATTTTTGGGTATCGTATATGATTATAGGATTTTTTTTACAATAAATACATATAGCGTCTGCTTAAAAATAAATAAAAAAATCAATAAAAAAATCCTATAAATATCCCAAACTCTTTACAACCCTAGACTCATTCATTCCTCGGTCAACACAAATTGCGCCGTATGTTTTTTCTCTTCAGAAATATTTCGATCCTCTTAAAAATGAATAAAATCCAAAGAAAATCCCTAAAATCCTAATACACACATGATAGGATTCGCATCAAGTTTCTCTTCAATTCTGTGTGAGTTTCATTAGGTTCGACGATATTCTTCATCGCTGGAAATACATACAGCGCGGTGTTAGTTGAGTTAGGGTTCGACATTTTCTGAGTTTGAGCATTCGATGCGAGATTTCATGGATATATTTGGATTCAGGAGGTCGATTGAAGTTCGCGTATAAAATTGAGATGGATTCCGTGAGTATTGGTGTCGCACTTTTCCTGTAGTCGAGGTCTGAGACTTGAGCGATGCAATTTAACTGAGGGAGCCGAGTTCGATGGAAGTTGTATGGTGTGATGAAGTTTTGAATGAGGAGTTTAATGGTGTTTGCTATTTTGTGGTTCGTGAATTGTTGATGGAGCGACGAGGGGATTTAGGAACAAAAATGGCCGTAATTTACTGGGAGGAGCTATCGGTGTTGTAGGAGATGAAGAAGGAGAGTGCGGGCCTGAGGAATTGGAGTGGGTTTGGGCCTTATGGAAGTGGTGAGCCCAAATTGGTAATGAGATGTATTTAAATAAAATAAATTCTCATTTGAAACTTGTTAAATATATAACTCTCCCATATGTGATCAGAATTGGGAAAAACAAGATACGTTGGGATCGTATGGACATACACTACCCAATGGAACTGACTGGGAGTGAATCGAAGCTCGTTACAATTTGTTGCCAAATAAATTGTTCGTCTGATTCAGCAGACGCAAATCGTTATTTAACGGTTAACGCGAAATGTGAGTAAAACTCACCAACTCTGAATAGTTATATTTTTATAATGTATTTTTAGAACTGTTAGTCATCTGTTGATTGCAGTGTGTTAACTGTTGGTTGAATTGCTTGTGTATTGGTTGAAATTATAGATAACGATATATATAAATCGTTAATCAAATATTGATTCTGTTAGCAGAATATTTCATATTGAATGAAATCGATGTTGATTATATTGTTTAACATCTGTGATGCAGGGAAACAGGTTGGAGGGACCCAACTGGGTTCCTCGATATATAAAATACTGTTTTATTTCATATATTTTGATATATGATGTGATATATAATCTGTTGTTGATTATGTGTGTTTGAATGATATCGATCACTGTTGTTTGGTATTTTAAATACCGCAAGAAAACCCTGGGATGAAAAAGGAAAATTTCAATAACTATATTGAAATAAAATATTATAAAAAATTGAAAGATTTATATAAAAGGAAGATTTCAAACTGTATATTGAAATAGATTATTTATAAAATCAAAGGATTTTATATAAAGGAATATTTATAAAATCAAAGGATTTTATATAAAAGAATATTTATAAAATCAAGGGATTTTATGAAGGAAATTATTTGTAAAACAAATATAAAAGAGAAATATTTGTAAAACATTTACAAATAAATAGAAAGAGAAATATTTGTAAAACATTTACAAATAGATTTGAAAAGGAGATATTTGTAAACCATTTAAAAATAGATTTGAAAAGGAGATATTTGTAAACCATTTACAAATAGAATAGAAAAAGGAGATATTTGTAAACCATTTACAAATAGAATAGAAAAGGGGGTATTTGTAAAACATTTACAAACAGAATAGAAAAGGGAGTATTTGTAAAACATTTACAAATAGAAGTGGAAAGGAAGTATTTGCAAAACATTTACAAATAGAATTAAAAAGGAAATGTTTATTTAGAAAATAAATAGAGTTATAAAAGGGATTTATTGGGAAATGAAAAAGAATGTCATATAAGGAAATATTTGGCAAATGAATAGAATTTTACATCAGGAAAGTTTAGACCCGTGCTTCGCACACGGGTATAACATGATATGGATTTAAAGCAAAGATTTTAAATAGAATCAGTTGTAACCAATAGATTGAGAAGATCAATTTATAAATAATATTTTATAAATTTAATAAAATATTTATCATTGGATAAATAGAATATATAAGTCGGGACTTATATGGAGAAGTAAGAATCGATTTCAACATCGATATTTGAAACTGAATATGGACGTAGAGTTAATCAAAGGATTTAATCAAAATGTGTTAATCAAAATGAGTTAGCGGAGTTAATCGATTAGAGTTAGAGTTAACCAGTTAGAGTTAATCAGTTAGAGTTAACCAGTTAGAGTTAATCAGTTAGAGTTAATCGATTAGAGTTAAATCGAACTAGAGTTATTTTAATAAAGTTAATCGAACAAGAGTTAGTCGAATATTTGTTATATCGAATAGAGTTAATTGAATTAGAGTTTGTCGGATTAGAGTTATTCGAATATAGTTTATTCGAAGAAAGAGTTATCGAATAAGGTTATTTGAAAAAGAGAATTAATCGAATATAGTTTATTCGAATAGAGAAAGAAATAATCGAATATTAGTTATTCGGAAGGAGTTAATCGAATATTAGTTATTCGAAAGGAGCTAATCGAATATTAGTTATCCGAACGGAATAATCGAATATTAGTTATTCGAAAGGAGTTAATCGAATATTAGTTATTCGAAAGGAGTTAATCGAATATTAGTTATTCGAAAGGAGTTAATCGAATATTAGTTGTTCGAAAGGAGTTAATCGAATATTAGTTATTCGAAAGGAGCTAATCGAATATAGTTTATTCGAAAGGAGTTAATTGATAAGAGTAAATTAGTTAGAGTTAATTAAATAAAGTTAATCCAGTAGGGTAAATCAAATAGAGTTAAAAGAATTGAGTTAATCAAATAGAGCTAACTGATAAGAGTAAATCTATTAGAGTTAATCGAATAGTGTTAATTGAATAGAGTTATTCGAATATAGGTTATTCGAAGAAGAGAGATTATCGAATATAGTTTATTCGAAGGAAAGAGTTGTCGAATAGAGATTTATTCGAAAGAGAGTTACATAAGGAAGTTTGTTAAAGATTTAAAAGATAAACTTTGACTATTTCGAAGTTAAAACGTTGTTCAGTTAAGGTCTGAGAGGTAATTATACCCCAACTTGATTGACTTCCTTCTTAACTAAGGAATGGTAAGGTTTGATAGTGAATGATGGTTAAGTGAATTTAGTTAATGATTGAAATGGTTTGAGTTGGCATGACGATGTTTGATTTAAACATCAGTTTAAATCCAGTGAAGAAGTTTTGGAATTGTTTTCCAAATAAGAATCAGAAATGTTTTTATGATAATTGAAAACAAGAATTTAGAATATATGGAAACAGGAGATAAGTAAATTAACGAACTAAAGAGATAAATGTTAAATGATGATTGATCGATATAATTTCCATCTGGAAATAATATCGTTGTTTGCACACGTGTTTTTCTTTGATAGTTAAATCATAGACTATCAAAGTTTTGACCATTTTTCCATCGTCAATACGGAGAGACCGGTTGGATTCCTATCCAAAGAACCACTCCGTATGGGCGTTAGCGTTTTGAATCAAATAGATCGAAGACAAATTGAAGACGGAGTAAAGTGCAAGGGCTGTTGAATAAGTCCTAGGTAGAGATTGCCTCAGATGGATGTACGGAATAGTGCCTTCGGTTTGTCCAGTCCCAGGACAAATTGAATGGACGAATGTCTGACAGAGTATATCTGGTAGATGGCGTAAGTTGATCGTTTCAAACGTATTTACGTTGGTGGCGGAGGAATTCATTTCTCTTAGCTTATACCCGTGGTATTTTTGGGGAAATCAATTTGTGATTTGACGGGTATGACGGTGTGGCATTCAAAGTGAATGGATGAGTAATCTGTTGAAAGATACGTTATGACCTCCAGCCTCATCAACTAGGAAATGACAGAAATCGGGCAGGCATCATGGCTAAGTGGTTCGCAACCAATTAGGGTAAATTGTCACCATCTAGAGAATATTCATATTTGTTACTTCTTTCAATTCTGTATCTTCCGGGAATGGTTATGTTGGTTTACTAACTGTAAGGTGACAATATATTCGATACACTCAAGCGAAATGAGTGGTCGGTCATGTGTGGCCGAGTTACAAGATGTTCTTGTTGAACTCCAGTGTATCTCTTATAGAGTACACTGAGCGGAAGGTGGATCCATACCTTGTCATAGTTGGAATCCATTCCCTAAATAAGAGCCCGCGGTTTTGATTGTATATTATATATGTAGAACGTTAGATGCAAGCGTTTCTGCTAGATTGCTAAGTACTTGTATTTAGACATTATTGTAATATCAGAAGAGACTTGATATAAAGGATAATTTGGGTTATCATAAGGTAAAAACCATCCGTGTTTATGTGTGGATCGGTCTTATGATTATCCTTTGTTTCAAAAGGATTTTGAAATTTAAATCAAATAATTTGAGTTTACTCACACCAATCACATGACCGACCCGGAGTTTATTTTGTTTCGTTTTCCCTAAACTCTTGGGTGCCCAATTTTGTACGGGCAATCAAGTAGTAGGGATTTGCAGATACTTGAAGAGCTGGAGCAGGAGGCTTCAGAATTATATAGCTATGGTTTTTCCGCTATGTTGTAAGTGATGTACTTTGGAAATGATATGTATATTCAAGTACAGATTTATATTTCAAAGTTTTGTTATGAAATATATTTATTCGTTCCGCTGTGAGATTCGTGTTTACTCTGATGTTGTATGTTCTTCTTCTTCTATTCTAAGTTTCTATGTTATCTATCCTCACCCTCTAATTTCTTTTATTAACTACCGGTATTTTCGATCCTTAGATGTTCGATATTTGTTGTATATCAGATAACCAAGATCGACTTTTTCCGGGACGTTACACTTATTATACATATAGTCCGGTTTTGACACCGTGTTGCATTGATAAAAATACATATGAAAGTGGCGTCTTGTGATAAAACAAAAATGAAAGAAATTCGATGTCTGTGTAAGAAATGTAATTGCATTAAACTTCAAGATTATGAAACTATAACTTTTCATTTGCATAACCATGGTTTTATGCTGAATTATTATGTATGGAGATATCACGGTGAAGCAGGAACAAAGCATGGTCCGACAGTCGTAGTTGAAGACGTAACCGAGAACATTGATGTTGATTTTGATGATATTAATGTGGGAAATAGAATGATATAAATGGTGCATGATGCTGCCGGTCCAAGTATGTGGACTGATGAGCTTGATGCGGAAGAAGAACCTGACTCGGACGCTAGAAAGTTTTTTGATTTGTTAGAAGCTGCTAAACGACCGCTTTATAAAGGTTGTACAATGACACACTTGACGACTACATCTAGGTTGATTGCTATAAATCCAAATACAATGTATCGGAAAACATGATGAATGCGATTCTAAGTTTGTGCAAAGAGATGCTTCCACCTAACAATGTATTGGCAAGCAATTGGTATTCACTAAAAAAGGAAGTATCAGCATTTGGTTTGCCATACGAAAAAATTGACGCATGTCCAGATGGATGCATGATATACTGGAAGGAAGATAAAAACCTTACGACTTGTAAATTTTGCAATAAAAAAAAGATACAAGTCTACAAAAAGCAATGGTAAAGGTGTGTATCTTTTACTCGTATGCATTATTTTCTTCTTACACCTAGATTACAAAGGTTATATGCTTCTTGTGCAACCGCGAAACACATGCGATGGCACAATGAGAGACAACGAGAGGAAGGGATTTTATGTCATCCTTCCGATGGAGAGGCATGGAAACATTTTGACAGCGTTTATCCCGGATTTGCAAAAGAATCGCGTAATGTTCAACTTGGTTTGTGTACAGACGATTTCGCGCCTTTTGCTTCGTTTGGCAAACCTTATTCAACATGGCCAGTTATTGTAACACCGTACAATTTACCCCTATGGATGTGTGTGAAGAATTCATTTATGTTTTTAACTTTGATTGTTCCTGGACCAAAGAATCCAAAAAATGGAATAGATGTATATCTGCAACCTTTAATTGATGAGTTGAAAAAACTATGGACGAATGGTGTTATTACTTACGACGTGTAAGGATTTTTTTTTTTTAAAAAATGTTTGCTTCTTTATTATGGACAATAAGTGATTTTCCTGCATACGGGATGCTTTCTGGCCGGAGTACCAGTGGCAAGTTTGCTTGTCTGATCTGCATGGATTCGAAAGAATCCTTTCGATTAAAATATGGAGGCAAACAATGTTGGTGGGATCATCATCGTCGTTTTTTGATTCCAAACGATCATTTTAGATATGACAAGAAAAACTTCAGAGCAAATACAACTATTACTTTACAGCCACCTGACATTCTGAGTAGTGAACAAATTTACGAGATTGTGCAAGATTATCCTAAAATACACGAGATAGGAAAGGAGCCCAAAATCTCTGGTAAAGGACAAATTCATAATTGGTGCAAGCAAAGCATATTATGGGAATTACCGTATTGGAAGAATATGAAACTTCGACACAATCTGGATGTAACGCATAATGAGAAAAATGTACTTGAGAATTATTTTAACACAATACTGAATGTTAAGGGAAAAACAAAAGATGATTTGAAGTCAAGGAAGGATATTGCATTCTATTGTAATCGTCCGGAACTAAAAATTGATAGTGAACGTCCTAGTTTCAAACGTTTAGCTTGTTTTGAATTGGAAAATACCCGTTGTAAGAAACTATTGGAGTGGATAGAAAATTTAAAGTTTCCAGATGGAATTGCTTCAAATTTGAAACGATGTGTTGACATGAAAGACCTTCAACTATCAGTAATGAAGAGTCATGATTGTCATGTATTTCTTGAGACTCTATTTCCGATAGCTTTTAAGGAGTTGTTACCACATAAGGTTTGGACGCCCATAACCGAGCTTAGTTTAATGTACAAAGATTTATGCTCGACTACTCTTATTAAAGCTCATTTAGAGAAACTTGAGAAGGATGTACTGAAGTTAATTTGTAAATTAGAAAAAATATTTCCTCCTGGGGTTTTTAATAGCATGGAACATCTACCTATACTTCTGCCAACTGAAGCTTTAATGCGAGGACCAATACAATATGGATGGATGTATCCTTTCGAGAGGTATATATAATTAAAGTTGATTTTATTTTCATATTCTCAACATACCAACGAAGAGTGTTATATTTCATATTTCATGTATTCATATTAAAGGTATCTTGGTCATCTTAAAAAAAAGGTGAAACAAAAAGCACATGTTGAAGGTTCAATTTGTCAAGCATACATTGTCGAGGAAGCCTCCATATTTTTCAATTACTACTTTGAAGACCATATTAAATTGATTTCCAAAAGTGGTCACCGTAACGAGAATGACATGGATGATTCAACTGACATATCTATGTCCATCTTTCAGAAACGGGGACGTCCATCTAGTAAATGGAAAGATGGAGGTTTTCAGACGATTAAAGATTTTACTTTAGCTAAATCAACTGTGCTTCTCAATTGTGAAGAATTATCAGATCTTATTTGGTAAATAACACAACTTCGATTAATTAATATGATTTTTGTTTATAATCTAATTTGTTTTATTAGTAATTTTAATTGTTCAACAGTCAATTTGAAGAGGCAAATCCCGATGTTGAGCCCAGTAAAGGGTTTGAGAAATGGTTTAAGAAATATGTAAGCATGATTTCTCTTTTATCAATTGCGTGTTTTATCATAAGTCTATATAAGATTGTCATGTGTGATATTTATCTCAATAGGTTGATGATAATGGAATCATTGATGTTTGTTATGCGAAGCTTGCATTTGGTCCAATGTTGAAGTATAGAAAATGTCCAATCTTTTACGTAAACAGCTATAAATTTCACACAACTGAATTTGGAGCAAATAAAACAACTTACAACAGTGATGTATGTGTTAAAGGAGGCAATATTGATGATGATCTAGAAGATTACTATGGCAAGTTACAAAAAATAATTGAACTTACTTACTCGATGGCACCGGAGCTTAAAAATTTCTTGTTTAAATGTGAATGGTTCGATAATAGAAAAGATATTGGTATACGTCGTGCATATAAAGATTATCCACTTGTTGAAGTAAATCATAAAAGATGATACCAAGGTTATGATCCGTTTGTGTTGGCGATGCAAGCGACTCAAGTTTATTATGTATCTTATCCTGCTATGAACAACAATAAAGCGGACTTGTGGGCTGTCGTTAAAACAAAGCCAAGACGGTCATTCAATGCGAACATGATCGTAGGTGAAGATCAACCGTATCAAAATGATTTGGACCATAATGGACTATTGCAAATCACACTACAACAAAAACACCATATTACAACTTTAAATTTACAATGGTGCGTAAAGCACAGTTTTAATAAATGTTTTTTTTACAACTATGCAAAATGCACTGTTGTAATAAATGTTTTTTACAACTGTGAAATAATCACTGTTGTAATAAACATATATATCACAACTTTTCATTTTATTGGTTGTAATAGAGATGCCTAGTGCAAACTTCATGTTTATAATATCTATATTTAATAACTAATTATATTGATATTTAATAATAATACTTAATAATAATAATTAATAATAAACTTGGGAATCAATAATATTTTTCAATTATTATTAAATAATTAATAGTTAATAAGTAGTAATTTTTTTAATAGTTAATGTATGTTAACCAGCTACTTTATTAATTAATAGTAACATAAGCTTGTAATAAGTATTACTCTCGATTATAATTAACTAAGTAGAAAATAAGTAAAAGTTAATTAATTAATAACTATTATTAATAGGTAATATTTGATTTGGTTGTAACTATTTCAGCAGTTTTAATAAATATAATTTTGGCAAATTTTTTTGTTTAGCAGTTAACAACCACGCTATCGTTTGTGCGCTTTTGATAGATTTTTTTTATTTGCGTGTGAACTTAATGTTGTAAGTAGTCCATGGCATTGCTTATGATCTGCCGGCTTTTGAAATTTTTAATTACAAAGTAATATTTAATATTTGGCAATTAAATTATATAATAATTCATAAAAATATTGACAATAAATATAACATTTATAATAAATAATAAATAAGATTTTAATAAACAATAAAAATTAAATACAAATATATTATAATTAATAACTAAGACTAAATAATAATTATTAATTTGAAATGTGGCACAATTCAAAGCATAATGTTGAAAACTTTTTTTGAGAATAGTGGAACATAACTCAGCTCCAAACTGATTTCTCACCCCCTGACACTTAACAGAATTTCCATCGGTTCTTCAATTAATCTTCCCACTTTGTGGATGAAACGTTGTGCCTTTTGACATCGATTCACAACATTTCTATCATATTCCATCGTATTCCTTTTCCATCCATTCACAACATTTCCTTTTCCATCGGTTCACAGTACATTTCCTTTTCCATCGTATTCCACCGCAAACCCTAATTCCCCTTTCGATAATCCGGCGGCATAGCGATCTCCTCCACTTCACATCGCCACTGCTCGATCGCCGCTGCTCAATCTCCACTGCTCTCTATTTCCGTCGTCCACTACTTGATTGCCTATGTATCTTGCCTACGTTCTCTCGCTGGTAAATTTTTATTCGTTGTTTCTATTGCATGTGATTGTAATTTTATTGTTTCCCTCCGCTATTGCATTCGTGTAATTTTACTGTAATTTTACCGTTTCCCTCTCGCTGATAATCATGAGAACGCTCCCCGTCAGTATTTCCCATATATCCAATCCCTTACACATGCAAAGCTTGAACAACTTTTTGGCTCATGCTACTGTGTCATATTGATTGTAACAATGCTACTTTTAGGTTGAACTTTGTATATAATTTGATGACAAACCTCAATAATGACCAAGAAACTGATGCAAGTTTATAGGGTATATTGTATTATCACTTATTTTATTTATATTTATGCTAAGAAAAGCCGAGGAAGTCATAGAGATGAATTAGTTATTGACTTTATCCTTGGAATAGCTATTGTAAAGTTCAGATTTTAATGTAAGATGTAAAAATTAATTGTGCTGAAACTGTTAGTTTCCATGTGAAATCATAACAATTCATTGTCATTAATATTGTACATTTCCATCTTAATCTGTCCATCTCTTGACAAATTACCATGGCAAACATCTACATTTCCACTGCTGCTTATTTTTCCCTTCTTTACTACCCATTATGTTTCTTCGATCTCACCAAACCCTGTCATCCATTTATTATTTGTTTATTTTCATCTCCATATTTCTTCATCCAACTGTAATTCCTGCCAATTTGCAGTCACACTCGTTTTGAACCTGAAATATGAAATTTGATCATATATATGCATATACACGTGCGCATATGTATAAACATGTATTTGGTCATATGTTGAGTTTGTATATTTAGTTTACGATATTGACTTTTTGAATTTTACGGGTTTGGGTATTTGCCATAAACGACCAGTATTTTAGAATGAACAAAGTTTGTTCGCTTGCATTTCATACTTTGTACTGCGGTACTGACTTTATAGGCTGGAATATATATACATTATACCAGCATTATTTTTATATACAGTCAGGATTAAGTTCAACCACAAAAAGCATGGGTTAATCATTTATTAAATATACACCTATACATATACGTATATTTATATATATATGTAATTGGCGAGACCTTAAACCAGGTTCGTATATGTATATGCTATTAAGACGGGGTAATATATGTATATATGTCACACTATATACGTAATTGGCGAGACCTTAAACCAGGTTGGAAACTGAAAATATATCACACTATATATTAGGTAGGAACTTGTAGGCATGTTAGTTTAGCATGTACCCGGCTGCCCTGGCATGTTAGTGGGAAGAATTAATAGGTTATTTCATTACTTGAAGTTGTTAAATGATGTTGAAGATCGTAATAGGTGGAGGCCTATGAAGTTTACCCATGTACTATCCACTTAATGCAGAAATAGATTGCTTATTCGTGCACAGCTAAGCTGTGGACAATGCCATAAAAGCTATTTAACTGCAGAAATAGACTGCTTATTGGCTCACACCTACCACTGGACGACAACATGAAAGCTATTTACATAAAGAACCAACTGGAAAAATACATAATTTAAAGAAGAATTAATACAAATTTTCATTTGAATTAGTTAGATATTAAAATATGCAACCTAGAAAAATAGTTCAAAGATTTAAGGAAATATGTCGAGATACAGCAATGTAAATAGTAACTAAGTGATTTAATGAGACATGTTGAAGACATATCTGTTTTTGCCTAGTTTGGTTTTGCAAGTTTAGAACAAAGGAACATCCCTTACGATTGGGTTAATAGGATGCTCCATGCATCAACCTGAGTAGCCAGGTGAAACTTGAAAAAACATATGCAAGTATGATAATTTTAGTTACAGTTAAGATTTGATGATTTTTGTATTTGAGATGATAAAATGAATGTTGTAACATGCAATTCAGATAGAATAATTGAGGCAGAATAACTAAAATGATTTGTATTATCGAATGGTACTCGTACAGCCTAAACAGGCAAATATATATAAACATTGTTGGGCTTGATAAACAAATGCAAATGGCCCAAGTCCATGATAAACAAATGAATGTTGTAGGCATGTTAGTTGAAAACTGAAAATACACCTGTAGCATAAGTATGCTTGTATATCCTTGGGGCTGGTCATCTAGGTGGAGATAGGATGTCAATGGGTTAGTTGCCATGGAGTTATCTCTAGTATGTGATGTACGTTGCGTACACTTTCCAGTTATGTTAGTTATGGTCTACTGCTAGGAGCTAGATTGATAATGAGAGAAATATAAATAAACATAAACCATGGAGAAAAAACAGAGCAGTAAATAAGAAACTATCAACTTCCTTACTAAGTTTAGAAACAACCGTTACTAAATTTGGAAATGAGATATGAAAGAGAGAGAGAGAATAAGGATATGGATGTATAAAACTATCAACTTCATTACTAAGTTTAACCAATTCATTAATGAACTGTTGAACCATATATGATCATTTCCAGTAGGTCCGAAAATTAGAGGCGTTGTTTTACCAAGATGGACAAAGCATGGGTCAATCTACCAAGGTTTCATCATTTTGGCTGTTACTTCCATAGTTATAAGTAATGTGATGCTAAGTGCACATCATTTTTCTCTTACTAATACCACGAATAAAAATAATAAGTACAATAAATTTTATGTGCTTCCTAATACCATTATAAATAAATATAAGTATTTATGAATGAGTTTGGTGTTAGGAAGCATGTAGTATAAATTTTTGGTATTAGCAAGAAGAAAACGAGGTGCCCTAGCATCACACTATAAGTATTTAAGAATGAGTATTAATACTTTTTTGTTTTGTAGAATGACAAGCGAATATAGGCAAGCTGTGGAAAATTTTGTATATGGGCATGCTGCGAGTGAAAAGAACCCGAAAAAATTAGATGCCCATGTCGTAATTGTAGGAATCTAATTTGGCAAACATCAAGGGAAGTTGTGTCACACTTGATTTGTTTTGGAATGGACCCAACCTATGATATATGGATTTTTCATGGAGAAAAACGACAATCACAAAATAAAAGTGAGACCGATACTTATAGAATGTATGTTGATGCGCAAATCTATGATGAGGAGGTAGAAGCCAATGTTGAAGAAAGACATGGGAAAGGTATTAAGGAAATGATGGAGAATGCCGAAATTCCTTTGTATCCCGGTTGTGCAAGCCACACAAAGTTATCTGCTACAGTACTTCTTTTTAAGCACAAAGTGCGAAATGGTATATCGGACACGTCTTTTACAGAGCTTCTTAAACTTCTAAAGGATATGTTGCCTAAAGAAAACATGATTCCCGATTCTACATATGCAACAAAGAAGTTGCTTAAGTCATTTAGTTTAGGCTATAAGCAGATACATGCATGTGTAAATGATTGTTGTTTATTTAAAAAAGAGCTTGCAAATAGTGATTTCTGTCCTAAGTGTGGTAAGTCCCGCTGGAAAAAAAAAACAAACTACTAAAGATGGGAAGCAAACCAAAATACCTATGAAGGTTTTGAGATACTTCCCATTGATACCAAGACTGAAAAGAATGTTTGCATCCCCACAAACATCAGAACAACTAAGATGGCATAGCAGCCATAAGAGTGAAGATGGTAAATTGCGTCATCCAGTGGATTCTACTAAGTGGGCTACGATTGATAGAATGTATCATTCTTTTGCTTTCGATCCACGAAATTTAAGACATGGCTTTGCATCTGATGGCTTTAATCCTTTTGGTGATTGGAATTGTGGATATAGTTGTTGGCCAGTGTTTCTTGTTGCTTACAACTTTCCTCCGTGGCTTTGTATGCACAAAGATAAGTTAAATTTGGTGATACAAAATCACAAATTGATTGGAACAAATTTGCAAAGAATGGAAAGTAAATATTTTTATAATGGGAATGCATTGATTGCATTTGATGAGGTGGTAGAGAAATAAATGAAAGGATTAATTTCTACCATCTATGCTAAAGAAATGGATTGATTTACTTCCTATGTTTGCACATTTGTTGTTATGGTAATTTGCCTCCATTATATAATTACCATATGTTGGTAATTTAATTGATGACTCACATAGATTTGCACTGGCTATATATTGAGGGGTAGACTTTAGTGTAAACCCATCCTGGCCTGGAGCCAGTGATCCCCAATGGTGTCACTTCTTGTTAAACCTGATTGTGGTTTGGATATGTAAACTCTTATTTTGTAATATCTTGTAATTCTCTCATGTAGAATAAAATCTCTCTCTGTTGGACTGGAAGTACACTATCTCGAGGATAGTGGAACCAGTATAAATATTGTGTCTCTTTGTTTCTCTGCTATATTTATTTACTATTTTGTTGATGTAATAGAATAATTGCTATCAGATTAGATTGGTGTTCAATTGGAAAATCTAGATCCTATTTATTGCGATTCCGCATAAGCTCAATTTTCATAACAAATTGGTATCAGAGCGAGGTGATTTGTTTTAAATTGTGCATCAATTATTTCTACAAAGGTTGGTAGATTCAGTGGTGATTATGCTATTACTATTTTAGAGAGAAGGAGACTTTGGTGGAGGAGATTATGTCGAGAGTGAAGAGCATTCCAATCTAGGAACTTTGACGTGATATGGAGTTTATTGTGTAGAAGCCCTCTGATATGGATGAGGGAAGATGGAAGAAGATGAAGAAGAAGGCGGGTGACGGTTGAAGAACCTAGTCCACAGCAAGGTGGAGAGGTTAATATGGTCACTGCTTATAGTCCTATAGTGGAGGATCTTGGTATCGACAAGGGTCTAAATGTTGATGATGCTCAAGGGATCCCAGAGATGAAGAGATCATGTCAAACGGAAGACGGATGTCGAGTTTTGAAATCCACAAAGACGATGGAGATCTTGTGGTATTGCAAGCATTTTTTAGACCGTTGGTTGATGCACGGAGCAACTCATGTGGTAGATACATCTTTTGCAGGAGGTGGGTTGTGTTTGTAATTGAGGTGTGGTCGTAGTCCTTTCAAATCGACTGGGTGTATCTCGTTGCCCTGAAATCAAGGTTGGTTTTAATTGAGAGAATAATTGTTTGGTCTCAGTGGTGTTGAGATTACTTTGGAATCTGCCTTTTTTTATTTTGGATATTTGCAACATTTTGTTGGCGGGCAGAGACGTAGTCTGAGCTCGTTAACAATTGTGTGATGGGGGGTGGCTTTGCTGGAACCCATTTGGTAAATATTCATTTTTTGATGTATCTCGTTGTGAGATTTTGATTGAAGGTGGAGTTCTGTTGAAGAGTTTTATGATGAGAAGAGAATGTGACTCAAGGTGGGGTGCTGGCGATATGTGATTTTGCATCAAGGTGGAGTGTTAAATTTGGTGATACAAAATCACAAATTGATTGGAACAAATTTGCAAAGAATGGAAAGTAAATATTTTTATAACGGGAATGCATTGATTGCATTTGATGAGGTGGTAGAGAAATAAATGAAGGGATTAATTTCTTCCATCTATGCTAAAGAAACGAATTGATTTACTTTCTATGTTTGCACATTTGTTGTTATGGTAATTTGCCTCCATTATATAATTACCATATGTTGGTAATTTAATTGATGACTCACATAGATTTGCACTGGCTATATATTGAGTGGTAGACTTTAGTGTAAACCCATCCTGGCCTGGAGCCAGTGATCCCCAATGGTGTCTCTTCTTGTTAAACCTGATTGAGGTTTGGATATGTAAACTCTTATTTTGTAATCTCTTGTAATTCTCTCATGTGGAATAAAATCTCTCTCTGTTGGACTGGGCGTACACTATCTCCAGGATAGTGGAACCAGTATAAATATTGTGTCTCTTTGTTTCTCTGCTATATTTATTTACTACTTTGTTGATGTAATAGAATAATTGCTATCAGATTAGATTGGTGT
The DNA here is from genome assembly GCA_030737875.1 of Allium sativum. Lineage (NCBI taxonomy): Eukaryota > Viridiplantae > Streptophyta > Magnoliopsida > Asparagales > Amaryllidaceae > Allium > Allium sativum. The sequence continues at coordinate 150,717,579 of CM060909.1, read as the reverse complement.
TCAATTGGCAAATCTAGATCCTATTTATTGCGCTTCCGCATATGCTCAATTTTCATAACAGCACAAAGATAATATGACGCTATCTTTGTTAATTCCTGGGCCATGACAACCGGGAAATGACATTGACGTATACTTGCAACCACTTATTAAAGATTTGAAAAAATTGTGGGATAAAGGGGTGAAAGTGTACGACGCTTACAGTCGTAGTGAATTTAGATTACATGTTATTCTTATGTGGATAATCAATGATTTTCCAGCTTACGGAAATTTAGCTGGTTGCACTGTAAAAGGTAAAAAAGCATGTCCTGTTTGTGGTGTCAATACCTGCTCAATATGGCTACCATTTAGTAAAAAGTGTGCATACATGGGTCATAGATGATTCTTTGAACCTAACCATGAGTATCGTCAACGGAAAAACTTATTTGATGGAACTATAGAGAATAGAAAAATGCCTCAGATACATACTGGTGTTCAAATCTTTGATGATGTTCAAGATATTATTAATGATTGGGGGAAAAATTTAAAAAATGAAGAGAAAGGTGAAAGGAAAAGGAAAAGGAGAACTATGATGAAAAAAGGATGTAAAATGTGGAAGAAGAGGTCCATTTTCTTTGACTTGCCTTATTGGAAGGTGAAATTTAACTAGAAACACATTGCTTTTTATTTTCTATTTATGTTTGCTACTTAGTACTTAATTATTTGTGTTTTGTCAATTTTTAGGCACTTCCTTTGCGGCATAATCTAGATGTGCTGCATATTGAGAAAAATATTGGTGAAAGTATTATTGGTACATTGCTTGATATCAAAGGAAAATCAAAAGATGGCCTCAAATCATGCCAAGATCTAGAAGCAATGGGCATTAGAAAAAAATTGCATCCTATAGACATGGGAAATAAAGTATTGCTCCCAGCCGCACCGTGCACCTTATCCGATCAAGAAAAAGAGATCTTTTATAGTAGAATGAAGAACTTGAAAGTGCCTGATGGATATAGCTCAAATATAGGAAAATGTTTTGCAAAAGAAGACAAGACATCAAACCTTAAGTCTCATGATTATCAGGTATTGATACAACAACTATTGTCCGTTGCATTAAGAGGACTTTTACCTATAGGGATAAGGAATGCACTACTACGACTATGTTCATTTTATAATGACATATGCCAAAGAGTGCTTGATAGGGATAAACTAGAATTAATGGAGTTTCAAGTTTCATTAACACTATGTGATCTAGAGAGGTTCCTTCCCTCTTCTTTTTTCGATATCATGGTTCACTTAACAATACATTTAGGGAGGGAAGCAAGAATTTGTGGGATGGTCCAATATCGATGGATGTATCCATTTGAGAGGTAATATTTATTATAAATAATTGATGGTTAAAAGTATGTATAGTTATGAAAGTAACTTGTTTATTCATTTTGGTTATAGATATATGAAAATATTAAAAGGATATGTTAAAACTCAAGCACGACCTGAAGGGTGTATTGCTGAGTGCTATGTTGCCGAAGAATGTATGAAATATTGCTCTGGATATATTAAAGATGCATTACAAATTGGAGAGAGGAAAAACCGAAATGAAGTGGAACAAAATGATTTTATACTTGAGGGGCGTCCTATTTCCAAAGGAAAACCTACTACAGTCGATGAGGAGGTTATAAATGCTGCTCATCGATACATTTTGTTTAATACGGAAGAAGTAGAGCCGTATTTAGAGTAAGTATAAGTCCAACTTAACTATGACATACAAAATAAATTAGATCCTTAATTACATTTATGTATGCAGAATGCACAAAGAGGAGCTAAAACGTTTGAATCCTCATCTTGCACAAGACGATTTGGAACTGTCAAAATTGCAATCGTAGACTTTTAGTTTTTGGTTTGGAAAAAAAGTTGATAGTCATATCTTAAAAAACTATTAATGATGAAAGTAATAGACCAACATAAATCTTTATTTAATGTATTGTATTTGTCCAGGTTAGAGAGGATAGACATATATCGAATGTCAGCAACATAATAAAATGGCTTTCATACGAACCTCATTCGCAAATAATTTCTTATTCTGGCTATATTGTTAATGGTCGACGTTTTCATACGAAAGACTATGAGAAGGCTACACAAAATAGTGGTGTTTCCATTGAGGCAAGTACTATTTGTGTAGATGGGTCTATTGAAAAAGTAATATATTATGGGGTCTTGCGTGAGATTTTCTTGTTGGATTACCGTCAATTTTGAGTTGCCTTGTTTAAATGTGATTGGGCAAATATGTATCGTGGGGTCAAAGTTGAAGATGGATTTACATTGGTCAATTTGCATCAATTTCAAAATAAGTTTGAAAGCGACCCGTTTATCTTAGCAACACAAGCGGTTCAAGTTTTCTTCTCTAGAGAAGGTAGTTCTTCAAATTGGTATGTTGCGTTGAGAGCGCCCTCTAGAGGGTTTCATGAATTGGAAAAATACGATGAGGATGAAGAATCGACTAGTAAACCATTGGATGAGTCACAACTTGATGATAGAGACGTAGATAATGGAGATGAAAGTTACATGAGGGTTGTAACGGTATTTTGGCTTGTCATAAGCGTATTTTATTGATTTTTTTTATTTTATGCATGTTCATATATACCATAAAATGTGTTGTTAGATGGTAAAAAAAAAATCTGATATAGATTGACATCTTAGCGTGTATCAAAATGATTTTATTTTCTATTGTACGTGTTCTTTGCATGTGTATTTTATTTTGTACATGGCTGTTACAAAGTAGTGCTATATATTGTGTGGTGTTCTAATCCTTTGTAAATCATTATGTTTTTTTATAGGTCGGCGAGAAAGATTGACCTTGTACTATCGACGAGGAAGATGGTGCTACGCGATGTAGAGTTATTCAAGTTACAAATGCATTTTTTACCACATGCTTTTTTTACTTCAGCCTTGTTTTGTTTCTTTTGGTACGTTGTGTTGAGGTATTCGACCATCGATGCACATATGATATTTAAAAAAAAACATTCACAGTATTAATTAAAAACATAAGGAATTCCACATTTTATTTCTCACGTTCCACTTGAATTGATTTTGGGTGTGAGAAAACAAGAAAAGCGAGAGTTTTCCTTGGTAAAAGCGAGAGTTTATACTAGATTATTTTTGAATTACTTGGTAAAAGCGAGAGTTTTCCTTGAATGTGTATAAATTTCAGTTTATACTAGATTATTTTCAAATTACTTGCAAAACCGTGTATTTTTTAAATAATTATAAAACATTATTACTCATTCAGAAAATATGTTTGCATACATTTATTTTGCAAATACCATTGAAATAGGTAAATTGCCTTTTAATTTTTCTAGGTGTGTTATTTTGATACACATGTATCTCTTCTTCATTACAAATTGATGCACCTTTGTATTTGTCTTTGATTCACGTGCGAGACAATATATCCTAATTAATAATATTAATAAAAATACAATTTTTTGATTCAATTATTAAATTTAAAATACAATTTTTTGACTCAATTATCAAATGAAATATTTTATGTATAAATTTGAGAGACAGTTTGGATAAGTTCTTTGTTAAGTTTCAAAATACATAAAACATCATTGTCGAAAAACATATGAATATTATGTCCATCTTTTTCGAAAATCATCAAAAAAAGTATTACATATAAACGTAAAATACTACCAAACTTCAGAACTTAATTCATTTTAATTATAAACATCTGTGTATTTATGTTAGAAAAGTATAAAAAAGCACAAAAATGAACAGAAAAATCAAGATTCAGCAAAACTTTTAGGAACAGATGCAGTTTGTTGAAAAATTGCAGACATTAACCTGATTATAGCAAAAATTTGCATATATTTATGTAATTTTTGCTAAATGCTTTAAAATTTCAAATTTAATGTCGATATTTATTCAGCATTGCATTATTGCAGAAAAATCATTAAAAACTTAACGTAAATTGCATACAAATGACTTTTGAATAGGTATATGTCTTGTATAAAGTTTGATTTAAAAACAAGTCGCTTATTTTGACTTTACTAAAAATAAGTTCTTATGTGGAATTCTTTACAAAAAATGTTCTTTCATTTTTAGGCATATTTGAGTGACAAAGATTCGGAATCGGCTGATTTCAACTCTTTTTCAATTACACATATAAAGTTATTATTAAATAGCAGTAATACCATATCTCAAAATTTTTGGATGCGTTGAAATTGGAAACGATGACTCAAACATTTTATCGTGTTCTCTCCTACGCAAGAAAATTAAATAGTTTGAAGACGAACTCTGATACGTCAAACAGCACATGAGATGTCAAGAGTTATTAAAAAAACTAAAATTTTTGACATGTACTCATCTCATTTTTCTAATTCCGCTGCCCTTTTTATTTAACAAAAAAGCAAATTTTCTTTCATCAAATTTTTCCTTGACAATACAACGCCCTTTAGGTGGGTGCCTAAGAAAGCGTCCTCTGCAATAAAGTAGCCGTAACTCCTGCCGCTCGCTGTGTACACGTCATTATCCAAGAATGGTGGTAACACCCTTAGATTCGCGAATACATGTTTAGCCGTATCGAATAAAAAGGGGGCACTTAATACCGAACAACTTGATTTTGTACCAGGGACGCTGATTGTTAAATACAAAAGTGGTAAAATAGATGAGTTTTAATATAAACATGAAACGGTACCACCAGTGCAGGGTCATAAATTTATGTGCCGCTAAGTACACAAATGCCTCATTTGGCTAAACATTAATTAAAGCCACCCGAAAGCTTGTTTGCCCAAGCATTTCATTTGCTTTTGTGTTTTTATACCTTGCAAAGTCCTGCATTGATTAAAACTATAATCCAGTATTATTTTTCAATGTATATATATTATATTTTAGATTACAACTATAGCACCTATTTTAACAATTGCTTATTTTTGTTTATTGATTTATTATAATTAGCGGGCATCCATTTGTATCTATTAATGTAGATGTTTGATATCTAAAAATAACTTTTGATGTTGCCTATTTCATACTTCGAGTTGCCTATTTCATACTTCGAGTTAGATCAGCCTCTTTTATCGCTACTTGTCTATTTTTAAACATCATGGTTACAAAGACTTAACTACTGAAAACTGACTTAATATTTTTATTTTTTAGAGCTCAAAAGTAGGAAGCAAAAGAGAAAAAAGCAAAAATTAGCTGCACTTGCAGCTGCTAATGCTGATGCTGAGAGGATGGTTGGGATTAGAATCAGCGATCAACCAAATGGACCACTTCCGTTGCTTCGTGATTTAAATATTTCTATAAGAAGATCTCCTCGAAAGCATGTTGAATACCCAATACGCACTACTCCTCGTAAAACTGGAAGCAACCTTGGTCACACTACAAAACATATGCAGCCCCCTCCTCCTTCCAGTAGCATCCCCGTCGACACTGCAAACCCGATTCAGTCCCCTCCTTCCAGTAACAGCCCCGTCGACACTACAAACCAGATTCAGCCCCCTCCTTCCAATAACAACCCCTTCGACAATACAAACCCATAACAGCCCCCTGTCCGTCAACTAAACTTCCAGCAAACTACAGCCACCTCAGATTCCAGTCCAAACGAACTTCAACCGGATTCTACTGAAGGTAATAGATCGACGCAAACTAGAAAAAAGAGGGGCATAACGATGTTGAAATCATTAGCTATTATACCGGATGAGAAGCCGGAAGTTGAATTTAATGAATGCGGACAAGCAATAGGTACTAATTCCAGACTTTTATCGTCATATATTGGTACTCTAGCAAGGGAGATGGTGCCTTTTACCGTTAGCTCATGGAGGAAAGTCGATGACGATTTGAGGGATGATCTGTGGACTTGTATACATGTATTGATATTTGACTTGTATATACCAGCTGTTGGTGATAACATGAGCAAGTGAATAATAAAATATGGCTTTCAATTGTTTTTAATTTAACTGATTCTATGTTATTTATGTTATAGTACCTATATGTCTCAATATTCAAAGCAACATATATTATACCTGTTGTAGTTCTCTCTATGTGTAATATGCATTATGCACATGCCTATGGTACAACATTGCATTTTGCAATACTGTTAGAGACTAGTCAGTGTTTTTTTTGGGATGCAGTCAAGATTCCAGGTAGATATAGTGTATAAGGATTACTTGTTAATGATAATAGGACAACGATGGAAGGAGTCGAAATCAAGGTTAGTTGCAGCTATCAAAAAAGCGTCTCAAAATCCCGACTCTACCAATACTTTAGCAGGCCTTAAAACCGTTAAATATAAAGAGCGCTGACGAGTGGAATGCTTTTGTAAATGAAAAATTGTCAGAAAAGTTTGAGGTGGTTATTTTTGTCTGATTGATTTTAACTGTTAAATATATTACATTTTCCTATGTCATATTTATTTAATTGATCTTATAGGCAACAAGCCAAAGATTCAAAAGTATTAGAGAAAATAATAAACTTCCGCACACCATGAGCAGAAAAGGTTATGCAAGATTGGAAGAAGAAATGGTAAAAAAATATTATTAAAGCAATTTTTATTTGTTATCATTTGTACATTTTTAAGCTGTTAATTAAGCTATTTTTGCAGAAAAAGGAAAAGGCAACATCTAGTATCACTAGAGACGAATTGTGGTGCAAAGGCCATACAAGAAAAGATGGAAAACCTCCGAATTCAGTTATTGCCGAATGCATAGTAAGAAAAAGTTCAAATATATGATATAAGAAACTGTTGCTATTGTTAATGTAGTTTTAATTTTAATTTCTAAATATTGGTTGTTTTTGAATTTGTAGTCTAAGATAACAAAGCATCATAATGCCGCAAGTCAGGATTCTCAGGGAGGAACATCAGTTACTCAAGATGGCGTGTCGAAGCTTTTTGGTCAGGAGCATAGAGGACGTGTAAGAGGGCTTGGTTTTGGGGTTGTACCATCTCAGCTTCATATTCGGGGTAACTCATTAGGTGAAGTACATGCATTGCGAAACTAAGTTAGTGGCTTGGAGAACAAAGTACAGGAGCTTACTTCAATGTTGATGGTAAGTGTTAATTCGAAATTTATTTTAACGGCGATTTTTCCTGTTAATTAGAAACCAAGTTATTATCGGCAGCAGGTGTGGCTATTGCCCTCAGTTTGCTGCCAAATTCATTAGTTTTAAGATTAGTTTTAAGATTTTTACTATTTTCCTGTAATAAACCTTCATCTGAAAGGGAAATGAACTGTTCTTAAATTTATGGCTTCCCACTAGTGCTAGTTTTATATGACCATAATCATATTTATTTTGTGCTAATATTATATGACCTATTTATATACAATGAACCATACCCTGTATATAGCCTATATATTTTGGATCCTCCTTGCTCATTCAATCATTTTAAAATCCCTCATGAACTTTTTCATATTTATATACCTCATAAAGGCAATATCTTTAAAATCAAAGGAGTGATAAGAAATTTCCGGCCATTTCAGAGCCAATGGTCAAAACGAGCATTTTCGATGATTTGCATTAACTTGTGATTTTGAAGGATTCAAACTTTCGAAATAAACTAAACCATTTAGAAAAATTCCTAAGAACCAGTAAATTGTTTAAAAATATGCGTTGATGCCAGGACGCACACGAAGTCAATTATGAGGTGACGTAGCGGATGTTTATTCATTATGGGTTCTTTTGAATTTATCTAACATGATAAATTTGATATTTTAAGTTTACAATGATTAATATTTGATTTGAAGGTAGAATCCAATGCTATGATGCTTGTTGTGAACCAACCGCAAACCATCCACTTCATAAGCGTCATTGTCAGTAGATGACGCTTATGTGATGGAAACATAATGTATACAATGAAGTAATTTATAGTTTAGGGGGACTTTTTTTATATAATTGAACTGATATATGTATTTATAGTTGAGTATAGATTTTAGTCCATGCAATATTTACAGGAGCTAAAAGAAAAGCAAGCAACTAATGTGGGAAATCCAGCAACTCCTGATCCTAATACGCCTCAGGTACCCTTTTTTATTGGTATAATTGATAGAAAGCTTTAACATTTAATGATCTACGGAATTGGAATATTGCTGTTAAAATGCGTCAACTTTTTTTTGACAACGCAAGTTTAATTCTTTGGTGACATGTTTGGTGAACATTTAAATGCTTTTAACCGGGGCTATGAAATTTTTGGGTGATTTTAAGGACAGTAAATGAAGGGGGGTTGGGTACTGTTAAAAAGGTATTACGACGGGGGTTGGGTAAATTGAGAAATGGGTAAAATGAGCCCCTAATGTGGCACTGTCTTATGTGAATACCAGATCTCCCTTAAATCTGCAATGTTTGGAAAGAATTTCGAAACACTTTATTTTTACAGATTCAGAAACGCCATGAAAGAACAACAAATTCAAGTTTTTTCATCCTCTTCTCCTTGCTTATGTCTTTCAACACTTTCGTTTTGAGATTACAAATTCAATGCTCTCATCTTTGCGGTCAATTCATGTAATAACCCGGAAATCCGAGCCAATTTAAAATTTTTATTTTGGCAATTTTAGCGAATTTTGATTATTTAAAATGAATTATTTTAAATAATAACGACGAGAAATTTATTTTGAATGGAATTCGAACGTATATACTTATTTGAATCGCCGTTAGAATATAAATAATTATATATAATTATAAAAGGAATTGAAAATGGCGCGGTAGTTCGATAATTCGATTTCGAACTTTAATTAAATGTGCCGGGTGCAAAATAAACCGGATTTTAGTGAAACCAAAAATAATGGAATCTAATTGTGACTATATTTCCAACGAATCCGAAAAATTGAAATTTCATAGCGGGAATCAAAAGATAAGTTCATTTGAAAATTCTGAATAGTCGCTACGGAATTCAGGCCCTTAAAAATGGAAATTTTGCAAACGACCTTGGATTTCGATGAAACCACTTTTGTTGGATCCGCGATGTCAAGTTATTGCTAGGTTTCAAGTTTCATAATTTTTCGAATCAATATGTGAGCGTGGCAAAGGAAAACGTGTTTTGACCATTTCAGTTGATTTTAATCGACTGGAAAATGGCCTTTTTTCAAACGGTCTCAGAATTTGACGAAACTAGTTTTGTTAGGACCGTATCGTCAATACGAAGCTAGAAAATATTTTTCGAGAATTTTTCGAGTTAGTATGTGGCCCCGGTAAATTGAAATGTGCGTTCAAATTCAATATATAGAGTTCTATGTTGATTTTGATGGAAACTGATCGAAACGATCGAATCAGCTTATGATACATATCCCATTGTGTTCGGAATGGGGGTAATTATCTATGGACGACAGTCGGTGGGTTTAATTTCGAGTTCAAATGGAAAGGGTATTTAATGAAATTCAAAATACAAAATAAATTAATAAATAATTATATAAAATAACTTGGGCCCCCTTATCTTTCTCCCCCCTCCTCGTTGACCAAATCAGAAATAAAAAAAAGAAGAAAAAAAAACCCGTCGATCACCCGCGAGCCTCCCTCCCTCGTCGCCCAACGACGGCGACGCCACCACCCTCCACCTCGCCGCATCACCTCTGCCCAGACCCCATGCCTCGCCGTCAGCCCCTTCCTCCGTCCCGAACCCTAATCACCCACGAAACCCTAGCCGCCGCACTCAGCGTCCCTCCTCCTCACCTCGACCGCCTGCTCCTCCCCCTCTTCCACCTCCGCCGCCTGGCCTGCAGTGCCTCCCCCTAACCCTTGAACGCCGGAAAACACCCCCTCCTCCGACTGAAATGAATTTTTTTAGGCAAATGTGAGTTTTTAACTTCATTTTTATTTATTTACTTTTGTATTTGAAATGTGATTTTATTTTAATTATATAACCTTGTTTAAGAAGTCATTTTTATAAATGAATATAAAATTTATATTGATTTTGAATATGAGGTTAGCAATGATTTTAAACGAAGAAAAGTTTTGATCTTTACTTATAAAGATCAAATTTTTATAGTGTTTAAGAAGAGATTTTTAAACTGTTAATAACGAGATTTTTAAAAGGGTTAAAGGCTCGATTTTTAGTGATTTAAAATTCGATTTTTATATATTGAATAGCGAAGTAAAAATTCGATTTTTATATATTGTGTAACAACCCGTATTTTTAATAACATGTTATAATGTAAATCAAGGCAGAATTAAATTGTAAAATCTGAATCAAGGGAAACGGGTTGTGCCATTGCGTTCGTCTCGGAAAAATACGCGAAATAGAGTCCGAGTTTTCGAAAAACGGAGTCCGTATGACCAAGTTATGGCCCAATGAAGTTTTCAGAAAATTCCAAGCCCGAAAACAGTTCAAATTCGAATTCAGATTCGAATTACAACCAAGGCAGAAAGGGCGTGACTTTTCCCGCCCCAAGCAGGGTCGACACCCCTGTCGACCCCCCCAATGGGTCGACACCCATGTCGACCCAGGGGTCGACACCCATGTCGACCCAGGGGTCGACCCACCCCTGTCGGACCAGTTTTTCAGGTGCACCATCTTGACATGTTGGGTCTTGTTCCGGAAGTTTCTGACGGGAGTTGATGGCTCAGATTCGATTTAGGGTTAATCCTATGGCTAAAACTAATCCTAAACTCTATAAATAGACCCTAATACCTAGCCTAAATCATCATTAATCATTCCTACAACTAAATGCTGCCCAAATGTTCACTAATCATGGCCTCCACCTTCTTCATGAGAGCATGAGTGTCTCAAATCAATCTATGTCATAAAGGAGCCATCTTTCTTAAGTAAAAGAGCCATCTTTCTTTGTCTTTGGGGTTATTCCTGCTTGTTCTCAAGTCTTGAAGTGGAGTTTATCGTCTTTGGTTGCGGATTTGCTAGTGTGGCTTCGTCTCAATCTTATTTATATATATTATAAGTCTTCATAGCATTGTAATCCCTATACTACTCTTAGATTCTAACTATGAAGTTAAATATGACATGTTGCAAGTGGAGTTTGGGCCTAAGTATGATATGTGCTTTGATCTTATCATGTTATGCATAAACATATTCTATGCATGTTTGTAAAGCTATCACCTTTGCCTTATGCATAGAAAGCTATGACCTTTGATTTGAAATGTTGCATTATGCAACATGAGAACTCTCATAACCTTTATGATAACTTGCATATAATGTTATATGCGAACTTCTAGCCATCATCCTATGTCATTTATGATCATGTTTCACCTATTTGCTTAAGTTGATATTATGCATGTTTTGAGGCCTATGATGTAATATGCAAGCTTATTAACATGTTTATGCCTCATATGCCACCATGTTTAACTTGTGGCCAACCTTATTACCTTATGCCCTTTTTGTCATGTTTTGCCAAGTTCCCTCTTTTGATCTATGATATGTTATGCGAAACGTACATGCGATGGGAATACGTTGGGTTTGGGTAATATTAATGACATGAAAAACATGGTTTTAAAATATGACATGAACATTGACTTGTGATTATGTTTGTAAACATAATGATGGACATGACACTTAGAAAACATGAGTGGCCAACTCGAGGTTGGGTTGAGTTTGTAGCTTAAATCTACCCGGAACCGACCGGCTTAACTAGTGGCTACAAACAATAGGACCCAATGTGAGTAGTTGGTCATATTGTGCTTAAACCCGAGGTTAGACTAGGTTGTGGTGTAAAGCTACCCGGACCCGCCCGGCTTAACTAGTAACCACAACAAGGTCTAATGTGAGAGGTTGGGTGCATTAAACTAATGAATGCCACATGGTAGGGTTAAGTCATGGACCACTTGAATACTTAACCAATTAGACATGATGGGTTGACGCGGTTTAGTCATGAACCTTGGGTACACTTATCCAACTTGATACTTGATTGGATGGGGTTAACCACACTTAACCCACTAGAAAACCCTAGTTACGTGGTCCTTCTCAGCAGTAACCCACTAGGGAGTATTGGATACCCTAGGGACTAGGCTAAGGTGGGGCACGATTACTGGGCTGGAGTGTAAGCGACCAAAAAGACGGCAAAAGTAGGTGCGCCATAGTAGATTCCGACGGACCATGGTCGTGCACATTGTCCGGGGATGAAAGACAGACTTGGGCACCAATAGGTTTTGACTGTGCGTGCTTGTTTCGTGTCAGTGGTTGACACCCTAGGGCCGGATACACCCTAGGGCCGGATACACCCTAGGGTGGACCTAGCACAGTCGACTACATTTCATGTTTGGACCGTATGACACCGATACACGACGAGTTAGGCTGATAGGGAGCCGATCGACTAGACCGAGTAGTTGGACCTTGATTTAGGTCATCTCACGGGTTTGGGCCAGCTTTGGGCCAGCTTTGGGCCAAGGGATCATTTCTTGTTTATACTTGACATGGATTGGAATACTAGTACACACCTGGTGCAACTTAACCTTGTATATGCGATGCCACACTCGATCTATCTTGTTAACTTTTCACCATGCCAGTTATCACCCCATATCTCATCCCTGTTTACATGTTCAGTTAACTTTATTAGTTTTTATACTAATAGTAGATAGGACTTACCAGTCTTTTTGACTGACCCGTTTTCTTTCGCCTCTTTTCTTCCGTTTCCCCCCCCCCCAGGTTTGCAGGGTGGGAACACTGTTACCTAGCTGGATCTTTAGCTGCTTTTCTGGATAGCTCACGTATGGTTTGAGCATGCTATGGCCTTATGATACTTTGGGGATAGTTACTTTATGTTTCTTTTTCAGTTTTCAGTTTATGTTCTAGACTTTGTTTTATGGGAAAATAATGACCAAGTACTTTGATGTAACTTGACTATGGTTTTGAAATGCTAAGTTTTATCCGCTACTTTACTACTCTGTTTTACTTATATGTTATGTCTTGTGATATCTGCATGCATGTTTACCTTGTTTAACGCCCCTCCAAAACTAGTGTCCTTGCAAGAGTGGCATTGGCGGAGGTAGGGTGTTACATTTGGTATCAGAGCATAAGGTTTACAAGATTTGAGCAAAAGGTTTTTAAAACTTACCTTTTGAAAAACTATTTCAAAACCAATTAAGTATTTTCCAAGAAAAGTCTAGTTATTTTAAAAGGCTACTCCCCAAAAGTCATTAGCACTATCCTTCGTTTCCTTGTTCTAAATCTATCTTTTCCTTTTTCAGTATGGCCGATCTTAACCTTCCCGAGGGAGTGACCGTTCCCAGATGGTTCCGGAGGTACTTGGAAGCTAGGGCCAACATTGTGGGCCCAGCAACCACCCCCACCGTAACTGAGGTCCCTCCTCCTCCTCCTCAGAATCCACAAGCAGATTTCGCTAAGATTTGCAAAGACTTTAAGGCGATGGGTGGCAAGAATTTCATTGGGACAGAGACTTTTGTGGAGGCACGAAATTGGTTGAAAGAAACTGAGGATCTCTTCACTATCTTTGACGTGGAAGACCATAGAAAGGTTTTATTGGCAGCATGGCTATTAAAAGAAGAAGCTGCTTATTGGTGGGAGGTCACCAATGCTACTAGACCTATAGAGACTTGGGCCGACTTTAGGACGAGGTTTGGGCTTAAGTTTCTATCATCAGCTGAGGTGAATCTGCAATTGGAGAATTTTATATTTTTGAAGCAAGGGGACATGACAGTGAGGGAGTATGTGAATAAGTTTAACCAGCTAGCTCGATTCGGTTTGGACATGGTTAATACTCCCCAGAAGAAGGCTTTACGCTTTGCACGAGGGTTGAATGAGCCATTACAAGGTTTAGCCCTATCTCATATACCCATGGGGGCCAGTTTCGAAGGCCTAGTAGACATGGCATTGCTTCAAGGAGACGATAAGAATGGCAAGAAGGGAGTCAAGGCTAATGAGACTCAAGCTAAGAAGATAGACTCCAAGTGGGGAGGAAAGCAGGGAAATCAGAGCAATCAGAACAACAAGAACAACAAGGGCAACAAGGCCAAGGCAAAGGACCCAAGAAAATACAACTTCTGTGGGATTGTTGGGCACATAGCCAAGGATTGCAGAAAGAAGAAGAGGAAGCGGGGCGAATGCTTTCATTGTGGAGAGACTGGACACTTTATCAAGGATTGCCCCAAGAAGCAAGGACAAGGGCAGAATCAGCGTGCAGGACCTTCTGGAGGGCAAGTGCATGCTCTCAACGCTGCTCCAGTTCAGGACCGAGGTAGTATTTCTGTAGAAAGTCTTGTTTATATTTCTGATTATCCTGTTCGCACCTTATTTGATTCTGGCGCATCACATAGTTTTATTTCTTCTGACATTGTTGAAAGTTTGCACCTAAGTACTAGTCTAGTTGAGGATCCCGTTAGTGTTTCAAATCCAATTGGGGGTTCCGCCCATCTATCTATGATTTGTGTGGATTTGAAGATTTCTATCTTGACTGTAGAATTCACGTGTAATGCTTATGTTCTCGGGTTCACGGGATACGGGTTGATCTTGGGCATGGATTGGTTGTCCAGTTATGGAGCCATTCTCGATTGTGAGCATAGGGTGGTGAGGCTCATGACTCGCCTTGGTAATACCCTAGAAATTTCTTGTAACCCTAGAGGTCCCGTCATGTTATGTTATCTTGAATCTCTTGACTCGTCCATCAATGATCTGCAATCTGTAAGGGTGGTCCGAGACTATCCAGATGTCTTTGAATAAGTTAAGGGGTTACCCCCTAAACGAGAGATAGATTTTCGCATTTATCTTGTTGATAATGCCAAGCCAGTATCATTGCCCGTTAGGCACATGGCCCCACGAGAAAGAAGAGAGCTCAGTAAGCAAATCAAGGAGTTGCTTGAGAAGAACTTTATTAGGCGAAGTATTTCTGAATGGGGTGCTCTTGTGGTATTCGCTACTAAGGCGGATGGTTCGCTTCGTCTGTGTGTTGATTATCGAGAATTGAACAAGTTGACAAAGAAGAATAGGCACCCATTACCGAGGATTGATGATCTCTTTGACCAGCTTGTTGGTGCTTCTGTTTTCTCTCAGCTTGATCTAGCCACCGGATTCCATCAGCTTAGAGTGGCTGAGGATAGCATTGATAAGACTGCATTTAGGACTCCAGATGGATTCTTTGAATGGCTTGTCATGCCATTCGGTTTGACTAATGCACCCGCCTACTTCGTAGATTTGATGAGTAGGGTGTTCAGGGAGTTCCTTAACAAGTTGTTGTTGTCTTCGTGGATGATATTCTGATCTTCTCAAAGGATGAGGAAGAGCATGCTAGGCATCTCAAGGAAGTGATGGATACGCTTAGAGCGCATCAGTTGAAAGCCAAGTTCTCCAAATGTCATTTTTGGAGAAGGGAAGTTCGGTTTCTTGGACATATAGTTTCTAAGTAAGGCATAGCGGTGGATCCCGCGAAAGTGGTTGTGGTTCAAGACTGGAAGACTCCGAGGAATGCAACCGAAGTAAGAAGCTTTCTCGGTCTGGCGGGCTACTATAGGAAGTTCATCAGGGATTTCGCTAAGATTTCGTCCCCTCTTACTAAGTTGACGAAGAAGAACTTAGTCTTTGCATGGGACTTAGAGAGTGAGCTTGCTTTTCAAAGGCTCAAGAGGGCTCTTACCACCGCTCCAGTTTTGGCATTACCCGTTGGCGGTAAGATGTTTACCGTGTACACCGATGCATGTGGTACGGGGTTAGGTGCTGTTCTAATGCAAGAGGGAAGAGTGATGTGTTATGGGGGTAGGCAACTTAAAGTTCATGAGAAGAACTATCCCACTCATGATTTGGAATTGGCGGCGATCATCTTTGCTCTCAAATCCTGGCGCCACTATCTTCTAGGCGAAAGGTTTGAGTTGTATAATGATCACAAGTCACTCAAATACCTCTTCTCACAGAAAGATCTGAATCTAAGGCAGCAAAGGTGGATGGAATTCTTGGCATCATATGACTTCGAGATAGCTTATACCCCTGGCAAGGGTAATGTTGTGGCAGATGCACTAAGCAGAAGGAGGTTGACTTTGAGTCCCTTGTTTATTGAGATGAAGAACTTAGAGTTCTTGGCAACCTTTGATTTTACAACAGCTGTTGAGTCGATGACGGGTTCATTAGCATCCCTTGAGCTTAGACCCACACTTCTTGATCAAGTTGGGGCTTCGCAGAAGGAAGATCCACAGATAGTCGAGGTCATGGACAAGTTGATTCGTGGTGAGACGTCTAGTCACCTTGCTAGATATACTATTGATGATAAAGGTTGGCTAAGGTGTGATGGAAGGCTATGCGTTCCACAAGTAGGAGACTTGGTGCATAAAGTTCTCGAAGAAGCACATCACTCGAAGATGACTATACATCCTGAAGGAGATAAGATGTATAGAGATATGAAGCACATTTTCTTTTGGGCCGGAATGAAGAAAGATGTGGCAGAATATGTTTCAAAGTGCATGGTGTGCCAACAAGTGAAAGCCGAGTCAAAGAAACCAGGTGGGCTATTACATCCGTTGGAGGTCCCGCAATGGAATTGGGAGAGTATTTCTATGGATTTTGTGGATGGATTGCCTAGGTCAAGGAAAGGGAATACAAGCATATGGGTCATAGTTGATAGACTTACGAAGAGTGCTCATTTCATTCCTGTAAAGAGCAAGAGGACCGCATCATGGCTAGCATCTATTTATCTTCGGGAGATAGTGTGGTTGCATGGAATTCCTTCTAGCATAGTTAGCGATCGTGACCGAATTTTCACTAGCCAGTTCTGGAATAGTCTGCAAGAAGCGATGGGTACGCGATTGAATCTGAGTACAGCCTATCACCCCAGACGAATGGCCAAACCGAAAGGGTGAATATAGTGCTAGAAGATCTTTTGAGGCTTTGTGTTCTTGACTTTGGTGGTACTTGGGAAGACCACCTTCCTCTTGTAGAGTTTGCTTATAATAATAGCTATCAAGCCAGCATAGGGATGGCACCATTTGAAGCTTTGTATGGGAGGCCGTGTAGGTCACCATCTTGTTGGTGGGAGACAACAGATAGGCTTATACTTGGGCCCGATATGATACGGGACACATCCGAGAAAGTTGAATTGGTGAGAAGACGGATGAAAGCAGCCCAAGATAGACAGAAATCCTATGCTGACAAGCGAAGGGCAGATTTGGAATTCGAAGTGGGAGACATGGTTTTCGTGAAGGTTTCCCCTTTGCGTAATGTGGTTCGTTTTGGAGCAGTTGGGAAACTGGCACCAAGGTTTGTAGGACCCTTCTCTATCATAGAGAGAATTGGAAAGATGGCCTATAAGGTGGAATTGCCCGAGAAGCTAGCCGGAGTGCATAATGTCTTTCATGTCTCGCATCTCCGAAAGTGCCTACATAAGTCCGCTGAGGTGGTTGAACCAAGCATTCTTGAAGACATGGAGGTAGAGAAAGAGGCAACCTTGAGGAGAGCTCCGATTCGTATCTTGGGAACAGAGATCAAGAAGTTAAGGAATCGAGAAGTCAAATTGGTGAAAGTTCAGTGGAGTGAAGCCGATGAAGATGCAACTTGGGAAACCGAGGAGAAGATGCGTGGGCTTTATCCATTCCTTTTTGAGGGTACATTCTCAATCTCCTTTCCTAATTAGCATATCTTCCTTTTTGCTATCCATGTTTATCCTGTTTATCTTGTTATCTCGTTAATCGTGTCATGAGAACCTTAGGTAGAAACCCTTTGGATGAAACATGTATTTGAAACATGTTATGCTTGATGGTTGCAAGTGGTTGCCAGTGTTTGCAAGTGGATACTCGTGGATGCATGATACACATTAGGCACTCAGATCGGCTCACACACTTTCATACCGCATATGCATGAGTGTTTATGCTTATTCATGGATGAAACTTGTATGCTATCACATGGATGTTGCATATGGATGGATGTTATGTGCACTCATGTAGAGATTATAAATTATGTTAGGAATTTGCATACATATGGACTCATTTCACTAACATACTTTGCATTAAGGAGGTTTACTGAATCAGTAACCGCCTGATTTTTGCATTAGATAAGTACATATACACACACCTTTTGCATATGATCATACAACATTTAGAATCCTTTAAGGACAATGACTGCACGTGGATGATGTTTTGAGTAGATGGATGATGGATGATAGGATACGTTCTTCCTAACTTGAAGATTTCGGGGACGAAATCCTTTAAGGAGGGGAGAATGTAACAACCCGTATTTTTAATTACATGTTATAATGTAAATCAAGGCAGAATTAAATTGTAAAATCTGAATCAAGGGAAACGGGCTGTGCCATTGCGTTCGTCTCGGAAAAATACGCGAAATAGAGTCCGAGTTTTCGAAAAACGGAGTCCGTATGACCAAGTTATGGCCCAATGAAGTTTTCAGAAAATTCCAAGCCCGAAAACAGTTCAAATTCGAATTCAGATTCGAATTACAACCAAGGCAGAAAGGGCGGAACTTTTCCCGCCCCAGGCAGGGTCGACACAGGGGTCGACACCCCTGTCGAACCCCCCAATGGGTCGACACCCATGTCGACCCAGGGGTCGACACCCATGTCGACCTAGGGGTCGACCCCCCCCTGTCGGACCAGTTTTTCAGGTGCACCATCTTGACATGTTGGGTCTTGTTCTGGAAGTTTCTGACGGGAGTTGATGGCTCAGATTCGATTTAGGGTTAATCCTATGGCTAAAACTAATCCTAAACTCTATAAATGGACCCTAATACCTAGCCTAAATCACCATTAATCATTCCTACAACTAAATGCTGCCCAAATGTTCACTAATCATGGCCTCCACCTTCTTCATGAGAGCATGAGTGTCTCAAATCAATCTATGTCATAAAGGAGCCATCTTTCTTAAGTAAAAGAGCCATCTTTCTTTGTCTTTGGGGGTTATTCCTGCTTGTTCTCAAGTCTTGAAGTGGAGTTTATCGTCTTTGGTTGCGGATTTGCTAGTGTGGCTTCGTCTCAATCTTATTTATATATATTATAAGTCTTCATAGCATTGTAAGCCCTATACTACTCTTAGATTCTAACTATGAAGTTAAATATGACATGTTGCAAGTGGAGTTTGGGCCTAAGTATGATATGTGCTTTGATCTTATCATGTTATGCATAAACATATTCTATGCATGTTTGTAAAGCTATCACCTTTGCCTTATGCATAGAAAGCTATGACCTTTGATTTGAAATGTTGCATTATGCAAATGAGAACTCTCATAACCTTTATGATAACTTGCACATAATGTTATATGCGAACTTCTAGCCATCATCCTATGTCATTTATGATCATGTTTCACCTATTTGCTTAAGTTGATATTATGCATGTTTTGAGGCCTATGATGTAATATGCAAGCTTATTAACATGTTTATGCCTCATATGCCACCATGTTTAACTTGTGGCCAACCTTATTACCTTATGCCCTTTTTTTTCATGTTTTGCCAAGTTCCCTCTTTTGATCTATGATATGTTATGCGAAACGTACATGCGATGGGAATACGTTGGGTTTGGGTAATATTAATGACATGAAAAACATGGTTTTAAAATATGACATGAACATTGACTTGTGATTATGTTTGTAAACATAATGATGGACATGACACTTAGAAAACATGAGTGGCCAACTCGAGGTTGGGTTGAGTTTGTAGCTTAAATCTACCCGGAACCGACCGGCTTAACTAGTGGCTACAAACAATAGGACCCAATGTGAGTAGTTGGTCATGTTGTGCTTAAACCCGAGGTTAGACTAGGTTGTGGTGTAAAGCTACCCGGACCCGCCCTGCTTAACTGGTAACCACAACAAGGTCTAATGTGAGAGGTTGGGTGCATTAAACTAATGAATGCCACATGGTAGGGTTAAGTCATGGACCACTTGAATACTTAACCAATTAGACATGATGGGTTGACGCGGTTAAGTCATGAACCTTGGGTACACTTAACCAACTTGATACATGATTGGATGGGGTTAACCACACTTAACCCACTAGAAAACCCTAGTTACGTGGTCCTTCTCAGCAGTAACCCACTAGGGAGTATCGGATACCCTAGGGACTAGGCTAGGGTGGGGCACGATTACTGGGCTGGAGTGTAAGCGACCAAAAAGACGGCAAAAGTAGGTGCGCCATAGTAGATTCCGACAGACCATGGTCGTGCACATTGTCCGGGGATGAAAGACAGACTTGGGCACCAGTAGGTTTTGACTGTGCGTGCTTGTTTCGTGTCAGTGGTTGACACCCTAGGGCCGGATACACCCTACGGTGGACCTAGCACAGTCGACTACATTTCATGTTTGGACCGTATGACACCGATACACGACGAGTTAGGCTGATAGGGAGCCGATCGACTAGACCGAGTAGTTGGACCTTGATTTAGGTCATCTCACGGGTTTGGGCCAGCTTTGGGCCAAGGGATCATTTTTTGTTTATACTTGACATGGATTGGAATACTAGTACACACCTGGTGCAACTTAACCTTGTATATGCGATGCCACACTCGATCTATCTTGTTAACTTTTCACCATGCCTGTTATCACCCCATATCTCATCCCTGTTTACATGTTCAATTAACTTTATTAGTTTTTATACTAATAGTGATAGGACTTACCAGTCTTTTTGACTGACCCGTTTTCTTTCGCCTCTTTTCTTCCGTTTCCCCCCAGGTTTGCAGGGTGGGAACACTGTTACCTAGCTGGATCTTTAGCTGCTTTTCTGGATAGCTCACGTATGGTTTGAGCATGCTATGGCCTTATGCTACTTTGGGGATAGTTACTTTATGTTTCTTTTTCAGTTTTCAGTTTATGTTCTAGACTTTGTTTTATGGGAAAATAATGACCAAGTACTTTGATGTAACTTGACTATGGTTTTGAAATGCTAAGTTTTATCCGCTGCTTTACTACTCTGTTTTACTTATATGTTCTGTCTTGTGATATCTGCATGCATGTTTACCTTGTTTAACGCCCCTCCAAAACTAGTGTCCTTGCAAGAGTGGCATTGGCGGAGGTGGGGTGTTACATATTGAATAGCGAAGTAAAAATTCGATTTTTATATATTGAATAGCAAAGTAAAAATTCGATTTTTATATATTGAATAGCAAAGTAAAAATTCGATTTTTATATATTGAATAGCAAAGTAAAAATTCGATTTTTATATATTGAATAGCGAAGTAAAAATTTGATTTTTATATATTGAATAGCGAAGTAAAAATTCGATTTTTATATATTGAATAGCGAAGTAAAAATTCGATTTTTATATATTGAATAGCAAAGTAAAAATTCGATTTTTACATATGTAGAGAATACGGGCAGAGAAAGTGACAAGAAGCAAGAACGACGAAGATTTCTACATAAGAAGAGCCGAGGCGTTGGATTTAGGTTATCAGTGAGAACTTCTCACCTTTAATTTTATTTTTCTAGTTATAAATATGTATTAGGATGCAGACGGTGTTTAGTAGCACCCGACACCCGTCGTCCACAGACCATGGACGGCTTGTATGCTTGTTTGTTTGATTTTGATGTGTGGTTGATTGTGTGACGTGATGTGAAATGAAATAAAATATTTATATAGTTAAAAATAATTTATAGTTAAAAATAGAATTTTTAACGTATATATGAAATGAAATAAAATAAACAAATCGGACGATTTGTTTATACACACATTTGACTGATATCGATTGGGACGATAAATTTTACACATCGCCCAACTGCACAAATAAAATCTGTGTTTGATTGTTTGAAACCCCACACGGGTATTGGGATGATATTTGACGTACACTAATCCCGATTGTTTAGTTGTATGTTGATCGATTGATTGACAGGCTGTTATAAGCGTTGAATATTTATATTTGATACTTATACAGTGTAGAATGCACTTTGGATGATGGTTGATTATTCGTCGTTGTTATTGTATACATGTGTTGTAGAAAATCCATATAATTAACATTATATGGTAATTGATTGGGCCTCATTCCATATTTGAAAAAGAAATATTTAAAAAAAGAAATATTTTAAAAAAGAAATATTTGAAATAGAAATATTTGAAATAGAATATTTGAAATAGAAATATTTGAAATAGAAATATTTGAAATAGAATATTTGAAATAGAAATATTTGAAATAGGATATTTGGGAATAGAAATATATGAAGCCGTTTTGATTAGATTTACGCCATTTTGACGTGAACGATATTTATATCGATTTTATTCATTTTATAACGAATATCGAAAGTGATTTCAAAATCTGAAATTTTGAAAAGAATTGAAATTCGAATTAAATTTAATAGAAATGAATTCGAATTGAAATTGAATAGAATTGAATTCGAATTGAATTCGAAAGGAATTGCATTCGAATTGAATTGAAATCAATTTGAAATGAATTTAACACGAATTTATATTGGAATATTCAATTTTGATTTGAAATTGAATATGAAGTTGAAACCGTTTTGAAAATGAATTTAAAACGATTTATAAAGCACGTTTTGAATTGAAATCGACGAAGTATATATTATATATATAATATAATGGCTTGAATAGAACGCGCCGCGCCGCGGCAGTTCGCGAATTTCGACCATTGACTTCGAACGGATATTGCGGGAGATCCGACCATCGGATTCTCCTAAAACCGGAACCGTTGGGTTCGTATCGAAAAGAGATTTCTGATGAATATTAGAAATTTGAAATCTAACGGTTGGATTTGGAGTTACGTCCAAATCAAATTTGGAAAAGGTCGCTGTAAGTGCAGTTCGATGGCCATTGATGGAAATCGACTGTAAGGGCCTTGATAAAATTATTAAAAATATTAATAATTTGTGTAAAATCATCGAAAATGATATGTGAAGAATTGGGATGAAAAACTCCATATTTGAAAAGATAAAAATAGATTTTTATCGAAATGAACTAGTTTTGAACTAGAATAATAATTTATTTATTTTTAAATATATAAATTGGTTTTGAAATGGTTTTAAAAGAAACCAGAATTTCCAATAATTGAATTGGAATGGATTTGAATCAAAATTGTCTTTGGAATATTTCGATGTGGGATTTTGTGATTATACAGATATTGTTATGTAAATTTGAAAGATATATATATATATATATATATATCGTTATTTCCAATATGATATTTGTTGGTCGTAGAGTTTGATATTGAATATAAGCCGATATATTTTCTATTCAGAGCCTTGTATTTAATATCAAATGGGATTTGGATTTGTCGTGAATGGTGTCTTCATTAACACTGTTCATAAACCCAGTTGAGAAAAAGATTAAATCTTTTTATTTAGATTTAATGAAGTGAACCAATTAAGTGATATTTAATTGGAATTGAATTGGAATTGATTTTTGGGTTTATCGTGAACGGTGTTTTAAATAACATTCGTTCTTTAACCCGACAATTAATAGGATGTGGTTGTGGGTTTATCGTGAACCGTGTTTTAAATGACATTGGTTCTTTAACCCAGTTAACGATTAAAACTAAGTGGAGTTTTAAGGAATCTTTAATTAGATTGAAATGATCGAGAATGGAGTATCACCAGTTTTGCTCCAGGCGATAGTTAAATCTTTAATTAGATTTGAACGTGAAATGGTAATTGAATTTACCGATAACACCGTGGTGTTAGATATGAAGTATTATCAGTTTTACTTCATGGGATGAATAGGTTGGGATTGGGGAATAAAATAAATGATTACTCCGGTGTGGTTCGCTAATCCCGACTAGTTTGAATTGATATTCAAAAGAAGATTAAAGAATAAATTTAAAAGAGTTTATCTTTGATAAAATTAATGAGAACCTTTCCCAAAGAATATTCTGAATTGGAATGAGGCGTATGTTGTGTTTGTGTAACACTTGTTTAATATATACGCGAGTTATTCAGAAAGACCGGGTTTATCCCATTCTGAATAACTGTTTCGACGTGGTGTCGTAGATGAAGACGGTGGTTGAAGACCGGAAGTCTTCACATCGTTTGGGTGATTACTGACGATATTGATTGGGCTGTACACCCAAGATGAGGGAATCGGTCGGTGGCCGTCCAGATGTACTTGGAGATCGATGGATATGCGGGGTACTAGGTGCCTCCGGTTCCGTTCAGACCCAGAACGGACTTGTAAATGGACTGTGTGTCTGACATTGGATTTTAGTCTGTGTGATTGATTTCTATTAAATATATATCTGTTTGGCGGCGGAGAATTTATTCTCTTGCTTAACGCCCTTCTCTGAGACGTACGAGCTCAGGGGTTATATATTGATGGATATCAATCGCATGGAGTGAATTGCCTGTGTGGCATGCCTAAGTGGCAATTGATCAAGGCTTCTGTTGAAAAGCAAAGTCTTGTGGATGATGATCAAAGCAAGGGGGAAACGCCATGTTCAGGAATTTTAATCCACATCGGTGGACCGGCCCTGTGGCTCCTAAGGGTCACTCGAGCTCTGATCCTGAGACACGAGCTAGAGCGTCTCGAATCGGTAGAGGACTATCTTTTGCCTCGGTTCACAGATGGAAACCCAATTTCCAAATACGTGACTTTGCGATTTTGATTGTATAGCCTAGTATGGCGACATGATATATGGTACCCATGCCGCCTATGATTGATACTTATGATTTGAAATCGATTTCTTCACTTATAACAATAATAAAAGAATTGTTTTAACGTATCAAACATTCTTTGGCTATTATAAGGTAAAACCCTATCCTCTGGTTTGTGTTGCATTGTGTGATGGGACCTGGGTCTTATAATAGCTTCATTTTTCTTTATTTAGCATTGCGCTGTTGTTTAATGCACTGGTATTCTTGGGAGGAAACCCGTTCCGTGTTATACGGCGTGGTCCCTTGATTTACCTAAGTTTAAAATGAAGATTAATAGCTGTTTTAGTTCTCACACCAGTCCCATGACTGACCTGGAGTATATTGTTTTAACCTAAACTCTGGGTGCCCTTATTTTGACATGGGCAGCTAGTAGTTTTGGTTTTGCAGATTTATATTCACAGGATCCTGGTTTACAGCTGGAACGATATCCGGAAAGCTTTATATCCGTATATCTCTTCTAGTTGTGTATTGTATTATTTTCCGCTGCTTTGTAATTTATTGTAATCTCTGATATTTTATAATGTGTAATATTGATTTATGCTCTGTATATT
Source organism: Allium sativum (assembly GCA_030737875.1). Classification (NCBI taxonomy): domain Eukaryota; kingdom Viridiplantae; phylum Streptophyta; class Magnoliopsida; order Asparagales; family Amaryllidaceae; genus Allium; species Allium sativum. Next base: position 150,692,592 of record CM060909.1, on the reverse strand, counting down.
CTTGTATTCTGATGGTATTGTTGTAATATACATGAAATGTTCTTCCGTCTGCGATCTTTTGTGGCTTGTCCTCGACTCAATCCGGGATTTCCCGTAAGGGGGATTTCGGGTTGTTTCATCGTGGTATCAGAGCTTTGGTTTACAAAGCTAGAGAACAAGGCACATTAAAACCGTACGAAAGAATTCATCAGATATTGGATTAGTAATATCCAATGGGAATGACTCGTTAGAGATGGGATCAGTAGTATCCTAGAACGAGTGTGAAGAGTATATTTTTAAAGTGAAAAAAAATTTTGTTTTGAAAATTTAAATCAATTATTCGTATTTGATTATTTATTTGTATTGATTTGGACAGTCCAGTATATAAAGATTTTACATATACGCCTTGCAAACGTGTATTTGAAGTTTTAATATACTGGATAGATATAGAATTACAATCTAATCGCCCGGAGTTGATTTTGATGATGGAGCTCCATCATTAGAATTAGTGTTCGAGTGTCGAAGGTGGGATATTTATATATTTCCTATTGACTGGTGTGAGAACCAAAATTAGCTAGGGCCTATTATTGTGATTTGGCATCAAAAATGTGATTTTTGACTATATAACAAAATTATGCGTTTGAAATCCTAATCAACTAATTGATTGATGGTTGTGTTGTTTGATTATTGTTGGATTAATTAAAATTTGAACCATTTAGTCAAATTGAACCAAATAGTGAATTATATTGAAATTTGGTCGCATTTTCTTGCATATACTTGTACTTACATTGAACATGTCATAGCAAAGAGGCTAGAGCAGAAGAATAAAATTTGTTTGCTCGACAAATAGGTACATGTTTACCATAATTTACTGTTTTGTTTGGATGATGATAATTTTATGAGCCGATTGGCTTTTTCTTTCTCTTTTTGAGATCAGAGGGCCTGTATGGAAATTTCGGGATTTTCCCGTGCTCCCGGTGCAGGGGAGATTATGGCGAAATTTTTCGAAAATTTAGGGTGTTAGCCAAATTTTTGAAAAAATTGAAAAGTTCTTAGAAACTGAAAAGTTGAAGAACTTAAGTCGTAATGAAAATAGAGAAAGTTGAGTTGATTATTAAACAACTTTCGGCTTTATTCCTTTTCGTGGACGAAAAGTTTTAAGTGGGGGAGATTGTAATAACCCCGAAATCCGAGCCAATTTAAAATTTTTATTTTGGCAATTTTAGCGAATTTTGATTATTTAAAATGAATTATTTTAAATAATAACGACGAGAAATTTATTTTGAATGGAATTTGAACGTATATACTTATTTGAATCGCCGTTAGAATATAAATAATTATATATAATTATAAAAGGAATTGAAAATGGCGCGGTAGTTCGATAATTCGATTTCAAACTTCAATTGAATGTACCGGGTGCAAAATAAACCGGATTTTAGTGAAACCAAAAATAATGGAATCTAATTGTGACTATCTTTCCAACGAATCCGAAAAATTGAAATTTCATAGCGGGAATCAAAAGATAAGTCCAGTTGAAAATTCTGAATAGTCGCTATGGAATTCAGGCCCTTAAAAATGGAAATTTTGCAAACGACCTTGGATTTCGACGAAACCACTTTTGTTGGATCCGCGATGTCAAGTTATTGCTAGGTTTCAAGTTTCATAATTTTTCGAATCAATATGTGAGCGTGGCAAAGGAAAACGTGTTTTGACCATTTTAGTTGATTTTAATCGACTGGAAAATGACCATTTTTCAAATGGTCTCAGAATTTGACGAAACTAGTTTTGTTAGGACCGTATTGTCAATACGAAGCTAGAAAATATTTTTCGAGAATTTTTCGAGTTAGTATGTGGCCCCGGTAAATTGAAATGTGCGTTCAAATTCAATATATAGAGTTATATGTTGATTTTGACGGAAACTGATCGAAACGATCGAATCAGCTTACGATACATATCCCATTGTGTTCGGAATGGGGGTAATTAGCTACGGACGACAGTCGGTGGGTTTAATTTCGAGTTCGAATGGAAAGTGTACTTAATGAAATTCAAAATACAAAATAAATTAATAAATAATTATATAAAATAACTTGGGCCCCCTTATCTTTCTCCCCCTCCTCATTGACCAAATCAGAAATAAAAAAAAGAAGAAAAAAAACCCGTCGATCACCCGCGAGCCTCCCTCCCTCGTCGCCCAACGACGGCGACGCCACCACCCTCCACCTCGCCGCATCACCTCTGCCCAGACCCCATGCCTTGCCGTCAGCCCCTTCCTCCGTCCCGAGCCCTAATCGCCCACGAAACCCTAGCCGCCGCGCTCAGCCACTCCGCGCCCCTCCTCCTCACCTCGACCGCCTGCTCCTCCCCCTCTTCCACCTCCGCCGTCTGGCTTGCAGTGCCTCCCCCTAACCCTTGAACGCCGGAAAACCCCCCCTCCTCCGACTGAAATGAATTTTTTTTAGGCAAAGGTGAGTTTTTAACTTCATTTTTCTTTATTTACTTATGTATTTGAAATGTGATTTTATTTTAATTATATAACCTTGTTTAAGAAGTGATTTTTATAAATGAATATAAAATTTATATTGATTTTGAATATGAGGTTAGCATTGATTTTAAATGAAGAAAAGTTTTGATCTTTACTTATAAAGATCAAATTTTTATAGTGTTTAAGAAAAGATTTTTAAAGTGTTAAAAACAAGATTTTTAAAAGGGTTAAAGGCTCGATTTTTAGTGATTTAAAATTCGATTTTTATATATGGAATAGCGAAGTAAAAATTCGATTTTTATATATTGAATAGCGAAGTAAAAATTCGATTTTTATATATTGAATAGCAAAGTAAAAATTCGATTTTTATATATTGAATAGCAAAGTAAAAATTCGATTTTTATATATTGAATAGCGAAGTAAAAATTTGATTTTTATATATTGAATAGCGAAGTAAAAATTCGATTTTTATATATTGAATAGCGAAGTAAAAATTCGATTTTTATATATTGAATAGCAAAGTAAAAATTCGATTTTTACATATGTAGAGAATACGGGCAGAGAAAGTGACAAGAAGCAAGAACGGCGCAGATTTCTACATAAGAAGAGCCGAGGCGTTGGATTTAGCTAATCAGTGAGAACTTCTCACCTTTAATTTTATTTTTCTAGTTATAAATATATACTAGGATTCAGACGGTGTTTAGTAGCACCCGACACCCGTCGTCCATACACCATGGACGGCTTGTATGCTTGTTTGTTTGATTTTGATGTGTGGTTGATTGTGTGATGTGATGTGAAATGAAATAAAATATTTATATAGTTAAAAATAATTTATAGTTAAAAATAGAATTTTTAACGTATATATGAAATGAAATAAAATAAACAAATCGGACGATTTGTTTATATACACATTTGACTGATATCGTTTGGGACGATAAATTTTACACATCGCCCAACTGCACAAATAAAATCTGTGTTTGATTATTTGAAACCCCACACGGGTATTGGGATGATATTTGACGTACACTAATCCCGATTGTTTAGTTGTATGTTGATCGATTGATTGACAGGCTGTTATAAGCGTTGAATATTTATATTTGATGCTTATACAGTGTAGAATGCACTTTGGATGATGGTTGATTATTCATCTTTGTTATTGTATACATGTGTTGTAGAAAATCCATATAATTAACATTATATGGTAATTGATTGGGCCTCATTCCATATTTGAAAAAGAAATATTTAAAAAAAGAAATATTTAAAAAAAGAAATATTTGAAATAGAAATATTTGAAATAGAATATTTGAAATAGAAATATTTGAAATAGAAATATTTGAAATAGAATATTTGAAATAGAAATATTTGAAATAGGATATTTGGAAATAGAAATATATGAAGCCGTGTTGATTAGATTTACGCCATTTTGACGGGAACGATATTTATATCAATTTTATTCATTTTATAACGAATATCGAAAGTGATTTCAAAATCTGAAATTTTGAAAAGAATTGAAATTCGAATTAAATTTAATAGAAATGAATTCGAATTGAAATTGAATAGAATTGAATTCGAATTGAAATCGAAAGGAATTGCATTCGAATTAAATTGAAATCAATTTGAAATGAATTTAACACGAATTTATATTGGAATATTCAATTTTGATTTGAAATTGAATATGAAGTTGAAACCGTTTTGAAAATGAATTTAAAACGATTTATAAAGCACGTTTTGAATTGAAATCGACGAAGTATATATTATATATATAATATAATGGCTTGAATAGAATGCGCCGCGCCGCGGCAGTTCGCGAATTTCGACCATTGACTTCGAACGGATATTGCGGGAGATCCGACCATCGGATTCTCCTAAAACCGGAACCGTTGGGTTCGTATCGAAAAGAGCTTTCTGATGAATATTAGAAATTTGAAATCTAACGGTTGGATTTGGAGTTACGTCCAAATCAAATTTGGAAAAGGTCGCTGTAAGTGCAGTTCGATGGCCATTGATGGAAATCGACTGTACGGGCCTTGATAAAATTATTAAAAATATTAATAATTTGTGTAAATCATCGAAAATGATATGTGAAGAATTGGGATGAAAAACTCCATATTTGAAAAGATAAAAATAGATTTTTATCGAAGTGAACTAGTTTTGAACTAGAATAATAATTTATTTATTTTTAAATAAATAAATTGGTTTTGAAATGGTTTTAAAAGAAACCAGAATTTCCAATAATTGAATTGGAATGGATTTGAATCGAAATTGTCTTTGGAATATTTCGATGTGGGATATTGTGATTATACAGATATTGTTATGGAAATTTGAAAGATATATATATATATATATATCGTTATTTCCAATACGATATTTGTTGGTCATAGAGTTTGATATTGAATATAAGTCGATATATTTTCTATTCAGAGCCTTGTATTTAATATCAAATGGGATTTGGGTTTGTCGTGAATGGTGTCTTCATTAACACTGTTCTTAAACCCAGTTGAGAAAAAGATTAAATCTTTTTATTTAGATTTAATGAAGTGAACCAATTAAGTGATATTTAATTGGAATTGAATTGGAATTGATTTTTGGGTTTATCGTGAACGGTGTTGTAACACCCCACCTCCGCTAGGGTCACTCTTTCGGGGGCACTAGCTTCTGGGGGGCGTTAGAACTGGGTAAGCATGCATAATGATATATCAAGGCAGAACAGGAACATAAATATATATATGTAAAACAGAGTAAGTGAGAATAAAACAGCGGAATATCTCAAACCATCTCAAAACAAGTCTAGTACATCATAAAGTCATCTGCCAAAATAAATATGTCTAGTACAACATAAACAGAAATACTGAAATACATAGTGCTATCCCCAAAAATAAAAGTGATAAGCCATAGCGAGCTCAATATCCAGACATACATGAGCTATCCAGCGAACAAGCAAGCGATCCAAGCAAAGCACCACTGTTCCCTCCCTGAGAACCTGGGGGGGGGGGGGGGAAACGGAAGAAAAGAAGCGAAAGAAAACAGGTCAGTCAAAAAGACTGGTAAGCCCTACTACGATCAGTCTATAAACTAATAAAGCTAACATCACGATGGAAACTGAGATGAACATACTGGCAACAAATAAAGGTGTCATCACATAAAGAAGATTAAGCTTTGCACCACAGTGTACTAGCAAACTAACATAACAGGTATTGATCCCTCAGCCCAAACTTTGGCCCAATAGCATGATGTGACCTTAATGCAAGGTCCAACCCAACGGTCTAGTCGATCGGCTCCCTATAAACCTAACACGTCAAGTGTTGGTGTCCATACGGCCCACATATGGTTGTAGTCAGACTGTGCTGGGTCCACCTTTGGGTGTATCAAGCCCTCGGGTGTCAACCCCAGACACTTAAGCAATAATGCACAGTCTAAACCAACTTGTACCCGTGCCTCGAGTTTGTCCAACACCGAACTACGTGCACGTCCGTAGCCCGCCTGGACCCGCACCGCTGTACCACTCAGCCGTCGCTTTGGTCGCTTACATCCGTCCAGTAATCGTGCCCCGCCCTAGCCTAGCCTCTAGGGTTGTGAGTGATACCAAACTGGGATTACTGCTGGAACAGACCACGTTGCTAGGGTTTTCTAAGAGGGTTAAGTGTGGTTTAACCCCTCACTAATCATGGATTAAATTAGTTAAGTGTAACCAACAGTTCACCACTTAACCCCATTTAATCCCTCGTATCCCCAAAATTGGTTAAGTATTAGTGGGCCATGACTTAACCCTAATTACGAGGCATTAATTTAATTGTACCTTAACCTCTCACATTAGACTTTGTTGCGGTTACTAGTTAAGCCGGGCGGGTCCGGGTAGCTTTACACCACAACTTGGTCTAACCTCGGGTCCCAGGTACACATGACCAACTTCTCACATTGGGTCCTATTGTTTGTAGCAACTAGTTAAGCCGGTCGGTTCCGGGTAGGTTTACGCTACAAACTCAACCCAACCTCGAGTTGGCCACACATGTTTTCTAAGTGTCATGTCCACTTTATTTCAAACCATAATTACAAGTTTTAACAAATACTTGGGTAGACCTAACTTAATAGGTAAATTCCCAAGGGGTAGACCTAACTTAATAGGTAAATTCCCAATCTTATATTTTCATGTATTTTAAGTTTTACCCAAAACCCCCAACGTCATTCTATCGCTTACATATTCGTCATAACGCATAAAGGATAGAAAGAGGGAACTTGGCACAACATACATGATGAATCTCACATATCATAATAAACATGCATAACATGTTGGACTTGCATAACTTAGCATAGTGAACTTGCATAAACATGCATAACTTGTTAAACTTGCAAATCATGGCATAGTGAACTTGCATAAGCATGCATAACTTGTCATACTTGCAAATCAAGGCATAGTGAACTTGCATAAACATGCATAACTTGTTAAACTTGCAAATCATGACTTAGTGAACTTGCATAAGCATGCATACTTTATCAAACATGTGTAACATAGCATAGTGAACTCACATAAGCATGCATAACTCATTAAACATGCATAACATAGCATAGTGAACTTGCATAAGCATGCATAACTTATTAAACATGCATAACATAGCATAGTGAACTTGCATAAGCATGCATAACTTATTAAACATGCATAACATAGCATAGTGAACTCGCATAAGCTTGCATAACTTATTAAACATGCATAAATCCCAACTTTCATCACATATTAACTTTAGAGTTTCTAAAATGAAGGTAAGAGGGCTTACAACTATTATGAAGACAAAAATCCACTAATAAAGATTGAAAAGCCCTTTATGCAAGCATATAAAAACCCAAAGCAAAGCTCCAATTAACAAAAACCCCAAAAACTCTAGCTTAGCAAATAAAGCTTGCAACTTGATGATGTATGCAAGCTAATGATCATTCATACAACTTAGAAAAGCTTGTATGAACATCAAAATCTTCTTAGAATTGATTTTTGAAGAGGGTGGAGGCTAGGGTTCTTAGGTGGAGGCCATTTGAGAATTCAATTTGACATAGTTTGGTTGCTAGAGTGAATAATGAGGGTTTAGGGTAGGATTAGGGGCTTATTTATAGAAGATTAGAGTGTTTTTAGCCCTAGGATTAACCCTAGGTTAGTTTAGGCCCGTCAGATTTAGGAATTCTCTAGAACCAAGCCACAAGACCAAGCCCAAATCAAAATGGTGCGCCAGGCAAAACTGCCTGGCCACCCCGTGTCGACAGGGCTGTCGACAGGGCAGTCGACACCCTAAGACCCCTGTCGACATACCTGTCGACCTGGGGGCCCTGGCGGGAATTCTCCCGCCTGACACCAATTTTCCCTAATCCTTGTTTTTAATTTGAAATTTAAATCTGTTTTTAGCATAGAAATTTCTGAAAACTTCAATGGGCCTTAACTGGGTTATACGGACTCCGATTTTCGAAAACTCGGACTCTATTTCGCGTATTTTTCCGAGACGAACGCAATGGCATAGCCCGTTTCCCTTAATTCAGATTTTATAATTACTTTCTGCCTCGATTTATGTTATAACAGGTTATTTGAAAATACGGGTTGTTACATTCTCCCCTCCTTAAAGGATTTCGTCCCCGAAATCTTCAAGTTAGGAAGAACGTATCCTACCATCCAATCATCCATCTACTCAAAGCATCATCCACGAGCAATCATTGTCCTTAAAAGATTCTAAATGCTGTATGAACATATGCAAAAGTGTGTGTATATGTACTTCTCTAATGCAAAGATCAATGCAAAATATGTTAGTGAAATGTATCCATATGTATGCAAATCCCTATCATAATGTATAATATCTACATGCGTGCTCAATCATACATCCATATGCAACATCCATGTGGTGGCATACAAATTTCATCCAAGAATAAGCATAAACACTCATGCACATGCAATATGAGGAGTGTGTGAGCCGATCTAGTGCCTAATGTGTATCATGCATCCACGAGTAACCACTTGCAAACACTTGCAACCACTTGCAACCATCAAACATAACATGTCTCAAGCACATGTTTCATCCAAAGGGTTTCTATCTAAGGTTCTCATGACAAGATTAGCACAATAACTAGATAAACATGGATAGCAAAGAGAAAGACATACTAACAAAGGAAAGAGATTGAGAGTGTACCCTCAAAAAGGAATGGATAAAGCCCACGCATCTTCTCCTCGGTTTCCCAAGTTGCGTCCTCTTCGGCTTCACCCCATTGGACCTTTACCAGCCTAACCTCTCGATTCCTTAGCTTCTTGGTCTCCGTCCCCAAGATACGAATCAGAGCTCTCCTCAAAGTTGCTTCTTTCTCTACTTCCACGTCTTCAAGAATGCTAGGTTCAACCACCTCAGCGGACTCATGTAGGCACTTTCGGAGATGCGAGACATGAAAGACATTATGCACTCCGGACAACTTCTCGGGCAATTGCACTTTTTAAGCCATCTTCCCAATTCTCTCTATGATAGGGAAGGGTCCAACAAATCTCGGTGCCAACTTCCCAACAGCTCCAAATCGGACCACATTCCGCAAAGGAGAAACCTTTACGAAAACCATGTCCCTAACATCAAACTCCAAATCGGATCTCCGCTTATCAGCATAGGATTTCTGTCGGTCTTGGGCCGCTTTCATCCGTCTCCTAATCAACTCGACCTTCTCGGATGTATCCCTAATCATGTCGGGTCCAAGTATAAGCTTATCTGTAGTCTCCCACCAACATGTGGGTGACTTGCACGACCTCCCATATAAAGCTTCAAATGGTGCCATCCCTATGCTCGCCTGATAACTGTTATTATATGCAAACTCAACAAGAGGAAGATGGTCTTCCCAAGCACCACCAAAATCCAGAATGCAAAGTCTCAACAAGTCCTCAAGTACCCTATTCACCCTTTCTGTTTGGCCGTCTGTTTGCGGGTGATAGGCCGTACTCAGGTTCAGCCTCGTGCCCATAGCTTCCTGCAAACTGTTCCAGAACTGACTAGTAAAGATGGGGTCTCGGTCACTGACTATGCTGGAAGGGACTCCATGTAGTCGCACTATCTCACGAAGATATACTGATGCTAGTCCAGATGCGGTCCTTTTGCTCTTCACCGGAATGAAATGAGCACTCTTCGTAAGCCTATCTACAATGACCCATATGCTCGTATTTCCCTTTCTTGACCTTGGAAGCCCGTCAATAAAGTCCATAGAAATACTCTCCTACTTCCATAGCGGGTCCTCTAGAGGGTGCAATAGCCCACCGGGCTTCTTCGACTCGGCTTTTACTCTCTGACAAACAATACATCTGGAGACAAACTCTGCAACATCTCTCTTCATCCCAGGCCAGAAGAAAATGCGCTTCATATCCTTATACATCTTATCTCCACCCGGATGTATAGTCATTTTGGAGCGATGTGCTTCATCAAGAACTTTCCTCGCCAAGTCTTCTACCATCGGAACACAAAGCCTTCCGTCTCTCCTCAGCCAACCCTTATCATCTATAGAATATCGAGCAAGGTGACTAGATGTCTCCCCTCGAATCAGCTTGTCCATGATCTCAATTATCTGGGGGTCTTCCTTCTGCGAAGCCCCAACTTGATCCAGAAGGGTAGGCCTGAGTTCTAGAGATGCCAAAGAACCGGTCATCGACTCAACTGTCAAAGAAAAATCAAAGGTTGCTAAGAACTCTAAATTCTTCATCTCAACAAATAGAGGACTTAGTGTCAACCTTTTTCTACTCAACGCATCCGCTACAACATTCCCCTTGCCAGGGGTATAGGCTATATCAAAATCATAGGACGCCAAGAATTCCATCCATCTCTGCTGCCTCAAGTTCAGATCCTTCTGCGAAAAGAGATACTTCAAAGACTTATGATCAGTATATAGCTCAAATCTCTCTCCCAGAAGATAATGACGCCAAGCCTTGAGTGCATATACAATCGCTGCCAGCTCTAGATCATGAGTGGGATAATTCTTCTCATGCACCTTAAGTTGCCTCCCACCAAAACATATAACTCTGCCCTCTTGCATTAGAACGGCGCCCAATCCCGTGCCACAAGCATCAGTGTACACGGTAAATATCTTACCACCATCGGGTAAAGCTAGAACTGGTGCTGAGGTAAGGGCTCTCTTGAGTCTTTGAAAAGCAAGCTCACAGTCCATATCCCAAGCAAAAACTAAGTTCTTCTCCGTCAACTTAGTAAGAGGAGCGGATATCTTTGCGAAGTCCTTGATGAACTTCCGGTAAAAACCCGCAAGACCCAGAAAGCTTCTCACCTCGGTTGCATTCCTTGGAGTCTTCCAATCCTGAACTGCAACCACCTTAGCGGGATCCACCGCTAAGCCTTGCTTGGATACGATATGCCCAAGGAATCTAACTTCCCTTCTCCAAAAGTGACACTTGGAGAACTTAGCCTTTAACTGATGTGCTCTAAGCGTGTCCATCACCTCTACAAGATGCCTCGCGTGCTCTTCTTCATCCTTGGAGAAGACCAGAATATCATCCACAAAGACCACGACAAACTTGTTCAAGAACTCCCGGAACACCCTACTCATCAAGTCCACGAAGTACGCAGGTGCATTCGTCAAACCGAACGGCATAACAAGCCATTCAAAGAATCCATCTGGAGTTCTGAATGCAGTCTTGTCTATACTATCTTCAGCCACTCTGAGCTGATGAAATCCGGTAGCAAGATCAAGCTGAGAGAAAACAGAAGCACCAACAAGCTGGTCAAAGAGATCATCGATCCTCGGTAACGGGTGTCTGTTCTTCTTAGTCAGCTTATTCAATTCTCTATAATCCACACAGAGTCGAAGAGAACCATCTGCCTTAGTAGCAAACACCACAGGCGCTCCCCATTCGGATATACTTCTTCTGATGAAGTTCTTCTCAAGCAATTCTTTCACTTGCTTGCTCAGCTCCCGTCTCTCACGCGGAGCCATATGCCGAACGGGCAAAGAAACAGGCTTAGCATTATCCACCAGATAAATGCGAAAATCAATCTCTCGTTTCGGGGGCAACCCCTTAACTTCTTCAAAAACATCTGGATAGTCTCGGACCACCCTTACAGACTGAAGGGCTTCCTCCGACGAGTCGAGAGATTCAAGATAGCACAACATGACGGGATTCTTCGGATTGCATGAAATCTCTAAGGTGTTGCCAAGGCGAGTCACAAGCCTCACAACCCTATGCTCACAATCAAGAATGGCTCCATATCGGGACAGCCAATCCATGCCCAGTATCAATCCGTATCCCCTGAAACCGAGAACATAGGCGCTACACAAGAACTCTACACTGAGTATAGAGATCCTCAGATCCTCACATATCATAGATAGATGAGCAGAACCCCCAATGGGATTCGAAACACATACGGGATCATCCATTAAGCTAGTACTAAGGTGCAAGCTATCAACAAGATCAGATGAAATAAAGCTATGTGATGCACCAGAATCAAACAAGGTACGAACTGGAAGATCAGAAACATAAACAAGGTTCTCAACAGAAACACTACCTCGGTCGGGAACTGGAGCGGTATTGAGAGCATGAACTTGCCCTCCTGAAGGTCCAGCCTGTCCTTTCTTCTTTGGGCATTCCTTGCTGAAGTGTCCAGTCTCAACGCAGGAAAAACATCCACCACTAAGCTTCCTTTTCTTCTTCCTACAATCCTTAGCAAAGTGTCCAGGCACACCACAGTAATTGCACTTTCCCTTGCCTTTGTTGTTGTTGTTCCCCTTCTTGTCCTTGCTCTGATTCCCCTGACTGCTTTGACCACCTTGATTGCCTTTGCCTTGAGAATCAGTCTTCTTTACTTGAGTATCACTCGTCTTGATCTCTTTCTTTCCATCTCCCTGAAGCAGAGCCATATTGACCAAACTCTCAAAAGTAGCTCCATGCGGAATATGTGACATCGCCAAACCCTGCAGCGGCTCATTCAACCCTCTAGCAAATCGAAGAGCCTTCTTCTCAGGAGTGTTCACCATATCCAAACCAAAACGGGCCAGCTGATTAAACTTGTTCACATACTCCTTAACAGACATATCACCTTGCTTTAATGCAATGAACTTCTCCATCTGTAAATTCGCCTCAGCAGAAGATAGAAACTTGGCCACAAATCTAGCCCTCAAATCGGCCCAAGTCTCAACGGGCCTCGTCCCATTGGTGACTTCCCACCAATAGGCTGCTTCATCCTTCAAAAGCCACACTGTCAATAAGATTTTCCTCTCGTCATCAATCCCAAAGATAGCAAACAAGTCCTCAGTGTCTTTCAGCCAATTCCTAGCTTCAACAAAAGATTCCGTGCCTAGGAAATTCTTGCCTCCCATTGCCTTGAAGTCTTTACAAACCTTCGTAAACTCAACCTGAGGATGCTGAGGGGGAGGAGGAGGAAGAGGAGCCTCAGCAACAGGAGGAGGAGGAACATTAGCAACGAGAGGTGGAATATTAACTGCTGGAGGAGGAGGAGCAGGGACCACCGGAGGAGGGACATTAGGGGTAGGATTCTCAACTACAGGAGGAGGAGTGGGAGTAGGGTTTGCGGGGCCGGCTGCCGCCCTAGCTTCTAGAAGTCTCCTATACCAGAGTGGTACGTTTACTCCATCCGGGATGGCAAGATTCTCAGCCATACTGAAACGAAAGATAAGATAAGATTAGGTCAAGGGAACGAAGGATAACGCTAATGGCTTTTTGGGGAATAGCCCTTTAAAATACTAGACTTTTCTTTGGAAAATACTTTATACTTGTTTTGAAAATAGTTTTTTTCAAAAGTCTTTTTAAAAACTTTTTGTTCTTTCTCGTAAACCATATGCTCTGATACCAAATTTGTAACACCCCACCTCCGCTAGGGTCACTCTTTCGGGGGCACTAGCTTCTGGGGGGCGTTAGAACTGGGTAAGCATGCATAATGATATATCAAGGCAGAACAGGAACATAAATATATATATGTAAAACAGAGTAAGTGAGAATAAAACAGCGGAATATCTCAAACCATCTCAAAACAAGTCTAGTACATCATAAAGTCATCTGCCAAAATAAATATGTCTAGTACAACATAAACAGAAATACTGAAATACATAGTGCTATCCCCAAAAATAAAAGTGATAAGCCATAGCGAGCTCAATATCCAGACATACATGAGCTATCCAGCGAACAAGCAAGCGATCCAAGCTAAGCACCACTGTTCCCTCCCTGAGAACCTGGGGGGGGGGGGGAACGGAAGAAAAGACGCAAAAGAAAACAGGTCAGTCAAAAAGACTGGTAAGCCCTACTACGATCAGTCTATAAACTAATAAAGCTAACATCATGATGGAAACTAAGATGAACATACTGGCAACAGATAAAGGTGTCATCACATAAAGAAGATTAAGCTTTGCACCATAGTGTACTAGCAAACTAACATAACAGGTATTGATCCCTCAGCCCAAACTTTGGCCCAATAGCATGATGTGACCTTAATGCAAGGTCCAGCCCAAAGGTCTAGTCGATCGGCTCCCTATAAACCTAACACGTCAAGTGTTGGTGTCCATACGGCCCACATATGGTTGTAGTCAGACTGTGCTGGGTCCACCTTTGGGTGTATCAAGCCCTCGGGTGTCAACCCCAGACACTTAAGCAATAATGCACAGTCTAAACCTACTGGTACCCGTGCCTCGAGTTTGTCCAACACCGAACTACGTGCACGTCCGTAGCCCGCCTGGACCCGCACCGCTGTACCACTCAGCCGTCGCTTTGGTCGCTTACATCTGTCCAGTAATCGTGCCCCGCCCTAGCCTAGCCTCTAGGGTTGTGAGTGATACCAAACTGGGATTACTGCTGGAACAGACCACGTTGCTAGGGTTTTCTAAGAGGGTTAAGTGTGGTTTAACCCCTCACTAATCATGGATTAAATTAGTTAAGTGTAACCAACAGTTCACCACTTAACCCCATTTAATCCCTCGTATCCCCAAAATTGGTTAAGTATTAGTGGGCCATGACTTAACCCTAATTACGAGGCATTAATTTAATTGTACCTTAACCTCTCACATTAGACTTTGTTGCGGTTACTAGTTAAGCCGGGCGGGTCCGGGTAGCTTTACACCACAACTTGGTCTAACCTCGGGTCCCAGGTACACATGACCAACTTCTCACATTGGGTCCTATTGTTTGTAGCAACTATTTAAGCCGGTCGGTTCCGGGTAGGTTTACGCTACAAACTCAACCCAACCTCGAGTTGGCCACACATGTTTTCTAAGTGTCATGTCCACTTTATTTCAAACCATAATTACAAGTTTTAACAAATACTTGGGTAGACCTAACTTAATAGGTAAATTCCCAAGGGGTAGACCTAACTTAATAGGTAAATTCCCAATCTTATGTTTTCATGTATTTTAAGTTTTACCCAAAACCCCCAACGTCATTCTATCGCTTACATATTCGTCATAAAGGATAGAAAGAGGGAACTTGGCACAACATACATGATGAATCTCACATATCATAATAAACATGCATAACATGTTGGACTTGCATAACTTAGCATAGTGAACTTGCATAAACATGCATAACTTGTTAAACTTGCAAATCATGGCATAGTGAACTTGCATAAGCATGCATAACTTGTCATACTTGCAAATCAAGGCATAGTGAACTTGCATAAACATGCATAACTTGTTAAACTTGCAAATCATGACTTAGTGAACTTGCATAAGCATGCATACTTTATCAAACATGTGTAACATAGCATAGTGAACTCACATAAGCATGCATAACTCATTAAACATGCATAACATAGCATAGTGAACTTGCATAAGCATGCATAACTTATTAAACATGCATAACATAGCATAGTGAACTTGCATAAGCATGCATAACTTATTAAACATGCATAACATAGCATAGTGAACTCGCATAAGCTTGCATAACTTATTAAACATGCATAAATCCCAACTTTCATCACATATTAACTTTAGAGTTTCTAAAATGAAGGTAAGAGGGCTTACAACTATTATGAAGACACAAATCCACTAATAAAGATTGAAAAGCCCTTTATGCAAGCATATAAAAACCCAAAGCAAAGCTCCAATTAACAAAAACCCCAAAAACTCTAGCTTAGCAAATAAAGCTTGCAACTTGATGATGTATGCAAGCTAATGATCATTCATACAACTTAGAAAAGCTTGTATGAACATCAAAATCTTCTTAGAATTGATTTTTGAAGAGGGTGGAGGCTAGGGTTCTTAGGTGGAGGCCATTTGAGAATTCAATTTGACATAGTTTGGTTGCTAGAGTGAATAATGAGGGTTTAGGGTAGGATTAGGGGCTTATTTATAGAAGATTAGAGTGTTTTTAGCCCTAGGATTAACCCTAGGTTAGTTTAGGCCCGTCAGATTTAGGAATTCTCTAGAACCAAGCCACAAGACCAAGCCCAAATCAAAATGGTGCGCCAGGCAAAACTGCCTGGCCACCCCGTGTCGACAGGGCTGTCGACAGGGCAGTCGACACCCTAAGACCCCTGTCGACATGGGGGCCCTGGCGGGAATTTTCCCGCCTGACACCAATTAGCCCTAATCCTTGTTTTTAATTTGAAATTTAAATCTGTTTTTAGCATAGAAATTTCTGAAAACTTCAATGGGCCTTAACTAGGTCATACGGACTCCGATTTTCGAAAACTCGGACTCTATTTCGCGTATTTTTCCGAGACGAACACAATGGCATAGCCCGTTTCCCTTAATTCAGATTTTATAATTACTTTCTGCCTCGATTTATGTTATAACAGGTTATTTGAAAATACGGGTTGTTACAGGTGTTTTAAATAACATTCGTTCTTTAACCCGACAATTAATAGGATGTGGTTGTGGGTTTATCGTGAACCGTGTTTTAAATGACATTGGTTCTTTAACCCAGTTAACGATTAAAACTAAGTGGAGTTTTAATGAATCTTTAATTAGATTGAAATGATCGAGAATGAAGTATCACCAGTTTTGCTCCAGGCGATAGTTAAATCTTTAATTAGATTTGAACGTGAAATGGTAATTGAATTTACCGATAACACCGTGGTGTTAGATATGAAGTATTACCAGTTTTACTTCATGGGATGAATAGGTTGGGATTGGGGAATAAAATAAATGATTACTCCGGTGTGGTTCGCTAATCCCGACTAGTTTGAATTGATATTTAAAAGAAGATTAAAGAATAAATTTAAAAGAGTTTATCTTTGATAAAATTAATGAGAACCTTTCCCAAAGAATATTCTGAATTGGAATGAGGCGTATGTTGTGTTTGTGTAACACTTGTTTAATATATACGCGAGTTATTCAGAAAGACCGGGTTTATCCCATTCTGAATAACTGTTTCGACGTGGTGTCGAAGATGAAGACGGTGGTTGAAGACCGGAAGTCTTCACATCGTTTGGGTGATTACTGATGATCTTGATTGGGCTGTACACCCAAGATGAGGGAATCGGTCGGTGGCCGTCCAGATGTACTTGGAGATCGATGGATATGCGGGGTACTAGGTGCCTCCGGTTCCGTTCAGACCCAGAACGGACTTGTAAATGGACTGTGTGTCTGACATTGGATTTTAGTCGGTGTGATTGATTTCTATTAAATATATATCAGTTTGGCGGCAGAGAATTTATTCTCTTGCTTAACGCCCATCTCTGAGACGTACGAGCTCAGGGGTTATATATTGATGGATATCAATCGCATGGAGTGAATTGCCTGTGTGGCATGCCTAAGTGGCAATTGATCAAGGCTTCTGTTGAAAAGCAAAGTCTTGTGGATGATGATCAAAGCAAGGCCTGTGTGGCATAGCTTTGTGTAGCGTTGATTCGCGAGCCTCACACCCCGGTTGTGAACCAAAAACGGGAGAAGGATCCAGGGAGGGCATGTGTTTATTTCTAGCTAGGGTGGTGTCAGTGACCTACCAGCCCTAACATTTATATACTTTTCACTTGTGTGGTTGTTGCTGTTGCGAGGCGCCTCGGATATATCGGTCGATCCGGGACCGGTGGAGTCGTTGGACTCATTGACACCCCAAAGGGTGGGGAAACGCAGTGTTCAGGAATTTTAATCCACATCGGTGGACCGGCCCTGTGGCTCCTAAGGGTAACTCGAGCTCTGATCCTGAGACACGAGCTTGAGAGTCTCGAATCGGTAGAGGACTATCTTTTGCCTCGGTTCACAGATGGAAACCATATTTCCAAATACGTGACTTTGCGATTTTGATTGTATAGCCTAGTATGGCGACATGATATATGGTACCCATGCCGCCTATGATTGATACTTATGATTTGAAATCGATTTCTTCACTTATAGCAATAATAAAAGAATTGTTTTAACGTATCAAACATTCTTTGGCTATTATAAGGTAAAACCCTATCCTCTGGTTTGTGTTGCATTGTGTGATGGGACCTGGGTCTTATAATAGCTTCATTTTTCTTTATTTAGCATTGCGCTGTTGTTTTATGCACTGGTATTCTTGGGAGGAAACCCGTTCCGTGTTATACGGCGTGGTCCCTTGATTTACCTAAGTTTAAAATGAAGATTAATAGTTGTTTTAGTTCTCACACCAGTCCCATGACTGACCTGGAGTTTATTGTTTTAACCTAAACTCTGGGTGCCCTTATTTTGACACGGGCAGCTAGTAGTTTTGGTTTTGCAGATTTATATTCACAGGATTCTGGTTTACAGCTGGAACGATATCCGGAAAGCTTTGTATCCGTATATCTCTTCTAGTTGTGTATTGTATTATTTTCCGCTGCTTTGTAATTTATTGTAATCTCTGATATTTTATAATGTGTAATATTGATTTATGCTCTGTATATTCTTGTATTCTGATGGTATTGTTGTAATATACATGAAATGTTCTTCCGTCTGCGTTCTTTTGTGGCTTGTCCTCGACTCAATCCGGGATTTCCCGTAAGGGGGATTTCGGGTTGTTTTAATTCAATAGATTGTTTGAATCGGTCTCCACAGTATTACCATAATTAATTAAGAAGAGTAATCCTCTTGACTTCATAGTAATTTGAAAATCGATTTTATTTAACTCGCGGCACCAATTTGTTTGTTTAAATGATCGATGAAAGCAAATAACGTGTTAAGCAAAATATTGTCGCTTTGCCACTTCATCATATATCTAGAGCCCACACCAACATATATGTGTTATATAATGATCCAGAATTGGACTGGCTTAGGTAGATTTTTTTTTTTAAAATAAAATGGAAATGGAGTAAAATTACACTGCAAGCAGGTTTTTATTTTTATGGGAAAAAAGGGGAGAGAGGGATACAACACGCTACATGTACAAAATGGAAAAAAATGTCATTGAGGTTTCTCCCAGACTTGATTATACAATGATAATATCCATGATCATACACCAATAATGGCGCCCAAGTTTTCCAAAAATGCAGGATTTAGTTGACTAGAACTGTACATGCACACAGTGCGTTCCCAGTTTTCTCAACCTTGTATATCTTGACCTTTTGTTGATCATTTAAATGACCTCTTATGGTTTTTAGGAGAATATATAAGACCTGAATCGCTCCTGCCTGCTTCTCCTCCTCCTAAATTCGCTTGTCTTCAGCAATTTTGTTAGTGAGTTACATCGCTGAGTGACAACACTGGGTAAATAATGGAATGCAAATACATTTTATTTACCCGTGAAGTAAATACATTTTAACCAAATCTGTTAATTATTGTTAACTGTTTCATTTTGGTGTTTGTAGTACAAGTCTTGTTCTCTTCAGTTCCCGAAAATAAGTCAAGAATTGGATCCAAATCTATTAATTTAACCAGTAACCATTAATATACTGCTTGTGTTCAAATATTTATATGCTAAAACAGAAGAGAAAAGAATAAAGGGGGAGTTTTGCACTGAGTTTAATATATTGCTTGTGTTCAAATTTGTTAATTAATATACTGCTTAATATACTGCTTGAGTTTAATATACTGCTTGAGTTTAACTAACAGAAGAGAAAATCTGTTAATTAATATACTGCTTGTGTTCAAATTTTTATCTGCTAAACCAGTAACCATTAATACTTACCACTTTATTCAATTAGTTTTGCACTGAGTTTTGCACTGGGTAAAGAGAGGAGTCATTTTTCAGTTCATTTACAATATTGGTATACTGAACTTATTTATTTTATTTTATTTTTGCAGTCACACCGTGGAAGCAATAACTTGATAGCTCAACAAAAACAAATTGCACAGCAAGCAGCTGAAAATGAAATGCAAGTAGTTGAAAATGAGGCCAGCAAAACCGCTCGACAGACCAGACAAAATGGAAAGAAAGCTGAAAATGAACAGGGTAGAAGACCAGTTCAGCAGTATAAACAACTTGGAAATCACGCTGAAAACGATCACGCTAAAGAAAATGAAGGCATAAAATGTAAAATACTGAATTGGGACAAACAAGTACTTGCTGAAGGAAGAGTGGCATCCACTGATCCAGAAGCTTTGGTGCACTTTAAATAAGTTGGAACGCAAGGTTGGAAAGTTTGGATTGATGTGGCGGTGGATGCAGAAGCTTTCTTGTGGAGGCCGAATCCCGAAATGACTACTATTGGAGCAGCTGTTGGATCGAATGTGGCCTGGAATAAAAATTATGTTGCCTTCAGCTAGATTTCGTAGGGTATGCAACCTTTTGTAGACAAAACTTCATCTTTCTTATGTATATTTTGGGTTAGATCATATGTATTTTGAAACAGTTATGTGTTTGGTGACGGGTTAAGTTGGTGATGCATGTACTACGTACATTTGTTTTATGTTGATCGAATATTATGTCTAGTAATATATATGAATGATTTCGTGTAGTAATATTTGTTGCATTGAAATGTGAATCATATTATTATTAATATATATGAATTTGTTTTACTTGTCAGGTTTATATAAGTTACAACAGAAAAAAAAGTTGTAATAAGCCATGTTACAACGGTGTAAAAATGTTGTAATATTAAGGAACCTACAACGGTGTAAATTTTTTGTTATATCTATGATCTCAAGATATTACAATATCTACAACAACGGGGATAAAAGTTATAATACAGTTTATTACAACAGTGCAAAAATGTTGTTATATCTATGATCTCACGGTATTACAATATTTACAACAACGGGGATAAAAGTTGTAATACAGTTTATTACAATGGTGACAAAACTTGTTATACGTATGCTCTTCTTTACTACAGCATATACAACAACGGAGAACTAGAGTTGTAATAAAGTTTATTACAACGGTAAATAACTGTTGTTAAATACCCCTATTACAACCGTGTTGCAACGGTGCAGAAAAGTTGTAAGAGATTTGAATATATTGTTATGCAAAAATTACGCGAATGCGGAAGAACAATAAACAGGATCTAGATTTGCCAATTGAACACCAATCTAATCTGATAGCAATTATTCTATTACATCAAAAATAGTAAATAACTATAATGAAGAAAAGACACACAATATTTATACTGGTTCCACTATCCTCGAGATAGTGCACGTCCAGTCCAACAGAGAGAGATTTTATTCCATACGAGAGAATTACAAGAGATTACAAAATAAGAGTTTACATATCCAAACCTCAATCAGGTTTAACAAGAAGAGACACCATTGGTGATCACTGGCTCCAAGCTAGGATGGGTTTACACTAAAGTCTACCCCTTAATATATAGCCAATGAAATGTATGTGAGTCATCAATCAAATTACCAACATATGATAATAAAATAATGGAGGTAAATTACCATAGCAACAATTGTGCAAACATGGGAAGTAAATCAATCCATTTCTTTAGCATAGATGGAAGAAATTAATGTCCGCCTTTATTTCTTTCCATCTCATGAAAATGCAATTAATTGATTCATGCATTTTCCATATTAACCAAATATTTACTTCCCATATATTTGTGATTTTGTATCACCAAAAATTAACACTCCACCTTGATGCAAAATCACATATCTTCAACACACCATCTCCAATCAAATTCTCTTCACATCATAATACTCTTCAACGGAACTCCACCTTAAATCAAAAATCTCACAATGAGATAAAAAACAAAAATGAATATTTGCCAAATGGGTTCCAGCAAAGCTACCCCCCATCACATTATGTTAACGAGCTCAGACTACGTCCCCGCCCGCTAACAAAATATTGCAAATATCCAAAATCAAAAAAAAAGCCAGATCCTAAAATAATCTCAATACCACCAATGCCACAAATAATTCTCTCAATTACCAACTAAAAAAACAGAGCCAAAATCCAAATCTCTGTATGCAACATAATTCTCTCTCCTTCCATATATCTGCACGTAGCACCTCCTTTAAGACGGCATCACAAAATCGACATGTTTCACAGTGGCACCAAATCCGCCAAAATCAGCTCCATGAACTGAACTCTCCAAGACGGCATCATAAGTCGATAAGCCTCAACGGCATCAAATCCGTCACCAAAACCAGCTACATCAGATATAATTTCTGAACCCAGTGGTCCCTTCACCACATTAAACTCTTTATCATCAAAATCTCATACAACGCGAGCATTTCTTAGCTGAACATGAAGTTATACTGTTCTCAAACACTTGGAAAGGTCGCTAACACCTCCAGCGGTTCGTCTTTGGTCGCTACCACCTCTAAGAAATTTCTCCAAGCTGTTTTCCTACGAAGTCACATTCTTTTGGAGTGGCGGAGAGCATTCATGAACAACACATAACTCCACCTTAATGAGAATACAAAGCTCAAGCTACATCAAAGTTCCAAACCTGGAACATTCTTCTCTCTTAACATAATCTTCTCCACCAAAGTCTCCTTTTCTCCAAAATAGTAATAGCATAATCACCACTAAAACTACCAACCTTTGTAGAAATAATTGTTGCACAATTTAAAACAAATCGCCTTGCTCTGATACCAAACTGTTGTGCAAAAATTGCACAAATGCGGAAGCGATGCTAAAATGGATCTAGCTTGTCGATTAGTTATCAACCACTAACTCAATAAAAATAATCACCAAACAAAAAGAACAAAAATAGAAGAGGAGGAGAAGACACAAAAGATTTAACGTGGTTCGAATATGAATATCCTACGTCCACGGAGACCCAACAACTTCTTTATTTCTTTACTTCAAGAGGAGGTTACAAAAATGAGAAGAATTACAACAAAAAACTCAATACTAATTCTCACCCTAAAATAGATACAGAAAATAGGGATCTATTAAGGAATAATATGGAGAGATATATTTTCTTGTGATGATCCAAAAGTGAGCAAATGGCTTCATATATATAGAAAAAATAGAGAATTCTAGAAGATAAGGATGAAGATGTTTAGGAATTTCCTTGATTTTATCCACCACAAATCTTGCGCATTAATTTGGTTTCCACCTATATAAATTCTTCATTGATTCTCCAAATCAATTAATTGTTTCCTATATTTGGCTTGATTATGGGAACAATTAATGCCTCTCTCACCCTACCAATTCTTGATTGATTCTTTAAATCAGTTGCCTTCTCTATATTAATTCATTTCCCATAATTGACTTGATTATGAAAACAAATAATGCCTTCTCATTAATATATTTTAATCGCCAAAACCTGATTGAGGTTTGGTATCGGAGCTAGTTGTCTTGTTCTAGATTAGTTACCAATGGCAAAATTCTTCTAGTAGTTGTATGAAAAATTATGGCGTCACCACATTTGTTAGAAGAGATGATTTTGGGACATGGAAGGTCAAACTGAAGACTAATGACGGTGTTCTTCAGCAACAACTTCATTCACTTAGAGGAAGAGATAAGATGCAGCAACGCCTTAGAGAAGATATGCATAGATTCCACTTCTTGGATTCTAGAAGAGGTGCTTGCTATTATTGTAAGAAGAAGGGACATTTTATACGAAATTTTTCAGCCTTGAGAAAGAAGAAAGAGAAGAAAGAGAAAGCTTCAATTTAGACAACATTTAGATCAGATGCAGATAGATGTGATAGTGATACATCATTATTTTCAGCCACCATTCCACCTTTAGAGAGTACAAGTTGGGTGATTGATTCTGGAGCCTCTTTTCATATGACGCCAGATAGGAGCTGTTTTGTCAGTTATGAGAAAATTGATGGCAGAGCAGTTCATTTGGGGAATGGCACATCTTGTCATGTTGTGGGCGTTGGTAGTGTGAGGTTTAAGATGCATGGTGGTGTTATTAGGACTATCACGGATGTTCGACATGTTCCGATGCTGCAAAAGAGTGTGTTGTCAGTTGGAGCTTTGAGTAGGCTTGGTATGAAGATAATAGATGGGGAGAATTTAAGAGTGGTGAAGGGTTCTTTACTAGTGATGAAAGGGGTGCGAGTCGATGATATTTATATGCTTCGTGGAGAGACAGTATTTGGAGATTCAGTAGTTTCTACTGATTGTAGTGTTCCAGATTCTACTCAATTATGGCACCTTCATTTAGGTCATGTTGATGAGGAGAGCCTGGAAGTATTGAAGAAGCATAGGTTAATTGTTGTTGATTCTCAATTAAAGCCTAGCTCTTGTGAAGATTGTTCTTTTGGAAAGAAGAAGCATGTCACATTTGATGTTGGAAGACCAAGAGCTACAGAGTTTCTAGAGTATGTTCATTCATATGTTTGGGGACCCACCCCAATTGCATCTTTAGGTGGAGCCAGTTTCTTCGTCATATTTGTGGATGATTTCTCGCGTATGGTTTGGGTCTATTTCATGAAGACTAGATCCGAAATATTTGCCCAATTTCAGAAGTGGAAGACCTTAGTTGAAAAGAAGTCAAGAAAGCGGCTGCAAGTTCTTAGAGTTGGCAATAGTAGTGAATTTGCGTCACAAGAATTCACTAACTATTATGCGTTTGAGCATGTACTTGGAGATTTTTCTACGAATTCACATTCTTTTGAAGTGGCGGAGAGCATGTGTCGGATATTATGGGAAAGAGCTATGAGCTTGAGATTGACTACTGGTCTAGAAGAAGGATTTTGGGCAGAAGCGATATCTATGGCAGTATTTCTCGTCAACCGTACACCTTCTATTGCCATAGATATGAAGATCCCAGAAGAAGTATGGAAAAGAGAGTATGTTGATTATTCATTCCTTAAAGTGTTTTGTTGTTCAGCTTATTTAGAAGATGAGAGACATGATAGACTGAAGCCTAGAGGAAGCAAGCACATTTTGTTAGGCTATGGAGAAGGAATGAAGAAGTATAGGTTGTGGTGCAAAACAACCAAGAGAATTGTGACTAGCAGACATGTAATATTTGATGAGAGGTCTTTATTGAAGGTGGAGCCTCTATCAAGTGATGACATTAGGAGGACACAAAATCCCCAAACACATTTGGAGTCATCAGATTGTTTCCATATTCAGAGAGAAAGTGGTATTTTCGATGGTACCATGGTTGATGAGAAGATTTCAAAGGTTCAGACTCTAGGTGGAGCTCGGTCGCAGTTAAGGCCTTTTAGTTCAGTTGGCCCTATTGGTAAGCATATTTGTAATGATGATTATTCATCTTATGCTTTGAATGCTGCGGAGCTTGGTGTTGAGTTTGATAAGGTAGACTTGGTGAAGTCGAGTAAAATTCTTGAAAAGGAGGTTGAAGTAGATAATATTGAGTATGTCCTCACTCAATGTAGGATGGAGAAGGTGAAACGCGCTATGATATCTCCATTAGTCTCTCAGATTTCTGTATCTACAAGTTTGTCTCCTTCATCGGATTTTCTGAAGAATTTTGATATTTGTTCATATGCATTTTGCTTGTTGATGTGCATATTATCTTTCTTTTGCTTGGGAAAGATTTGGAAGCTCTGTTTGGGCAATATTGCCCAAAGTAGTTCACATTGAGCTAGATGGCATAGACCCAACAATTTTGTTGATTTTTGGTGATTGATGAATATATTTAATCGAGGTGGAGTGTTAAATTTTGGCGATTAAAATATATTAATAAGAAGGCATTATTTGTTTCCATAATCAAGTCAATAATGGGAAATAAATTAATATAGAGAAGGCAACTGATTTAAAGAATCAATCAAGAATTGGTAGGGTGAGAGAGGCATTAATTGTTCCCATAATCAAGCCAAATATGGGAAACAATTAATTGATTTGGAGAATCACTGAAGAATTTATATAGGTGGAAACCAAATTAATGCGCAAGATTTGTGGTGGATAAAATCAAAAAAATTCCTAAACATCTTCATCCTTATCTTCTAGAATTCTCTATTTTTTCTATATATATGAAGCCATTTGCTCACTTTTGTATCATCACAAGAAAATATATCTCTCCATATTATTCCTCAATAGATCCCTATTTTCTGTATCTATTATAGGGTGAGAATTAGTATTGAGTTTTTTGTTGTAATTCTTCTCATTTTTGTAACCTCCTCTTGAAGTAAAGAAAAAAAGAAGTTGTTGGGTCTCCGTGGACGTAGGATATTCATATCCAAACCACGTAAATCTTTTGTGTCTTCTCCTCCTCTTCTATTTTTGTTCTTTTTGTTTGGTTATTATTTTTATTGAGTTAGTGGTTGATAACTAATCGACAAGCTAGATCCATTTTAGCATCGCTTCTGCATTTGTGCAATTTTTACACAACATATATTACAACTTCTGCATACACGACGGTGGAGGCACCGTTGTAAAATGATATTACAACGGTTTTGCACCGTCGTTATAGGGTGAATTTGTTGTAGTGTCACCGAAGACATTGACGACATAGGACCACTTCACAATGAAGTATTTGATGGAGTAGAGGTTGAAGATGATATTGAAGATGATTATGAAATCGAAGCTGATGAAAATGATGTTGAACTCGATGAAGATGAATATAATAGTATAAATAATGAAAGTGATGATGATAACATTGATTGGTAGTTTGTATATGTCTAGTAGTAGGATTTCATTAATGTACTCGTTTTGTTTTTCTGATATTTGAATTTTACTTCATATGCACAAGCCTTTGCTGCTTTTAGATTTGTTGTTTCCACTTTTCCCATTTTCTACTTTTTCCTTTATTTGTTGTTTCTACTTGTAGGTGAGTTTGAAATTCTTTTGTGTTATTGGTTGTTGAATAAGTGAGATTCAGTTGATTGTTGAATGAATGAGTTTTTGTTGCCGTTACCCATTTTGGTTCATAGAATGCAATATTCGGAGAATAAAATGTACATAAAAATGTACAAGTTGGTTGACATATTTATTTTGGTTGAACAAATTGCCTAACTATGTCAAATCTGTCAAATTATTTGCATTTAGCAGACATGTCTACTCGAGCTGATCGTTAACATCATTCCATGAAGCGACCTGCTCATCTTATTGGCAACAGCGCATCGACTACATCACAGCCTAGCGCGTCCCCTACTAATCAAGATGGATCTGGATCACATTCAGCGGAGCAACCTATCATGTCTCCGATCATTCATTCTGATCCTCTTAATTTTGATGCCACTGATCCGACGACCAATGCAGTTGTGTCAGACTCTTCTTCTTTCGTAACACGAGTCAGTGTTTTCTGGCAAGCACATGTTGGGTAAGGTTTTTTAACAACTTCTTTTCATAAATCATAAGTCAGACTGCATGTGTCTGTCTGAATTGCATAACGCATTAGTAATCAAAAACTAACACATGTAACTACTTAATGAAACTATTTTACTTCTGACCTAAAATCAGCATGGATTTAGATTAAATGGTATTTACTATCCATCTCTTATATTTCTGTTTTCACGGTCTTCATGTACCTGTTACAAACATTGATCTGTATTAGTAGATATCATGCCTGTGTTTAGTATCTATTTATGAATTGAAATTTGATATCGAATATGTCCATCATCTTGTTTGATCCTAAACTTGATGCTGAAGCAATGAGATGTATTTTACTTTATAGCCCAACTTAATTCAGTCAGCTTTGATGTAAAGCAATTTATGTACCTGATGTAATTGGTTGTTGGAGCATCTGTTCATTTGTTAGAGTTATAGATGACCCTTTATTTGTTAGTGCATCTGTTCTTTCTTATATCCATCAATCATGCATATGAACATGTTTGCTCCAGCACAATGATTAGTTGCACAGTGTAGTTCATGCACACACATTGGGATCATTCAAGCAGTGAATGTAACCAAAACAATTTCTTTTCTATTATTATTATTGCAAATTGCATAACGACCATATACAGTGTTGAAGTAGCTATTGTTTAACACTATATTTGCTCTTATTTAGTTATTTATAAATGCACGTCAACAAATTCTCAAAGTATTAGAAAAGCGATATAGAGCACTCTTTTATAAATCGACCATTGGACTAGACTCTACACCATTTTCTTTTTTCCACAGTAGACTTTCAACAACATTCCTCCATTGTTGTATCATAACACCCTTTTAACTTTGCTCAACACACATGAATCTATTTCCTATCACCATATAATTATTTGCCAGCCTCCATTGGTTTCAAGTTTCAAAATAATTTATATGCTTTAAATTTATATGCTTCAGATATGAGTTCACTGCCAGGGCCACATCTCGTGCTATCCGAGTGGGTTTGCTAGCACGAATTAACGATTTTTGGCCCAATTTCACAAGTATCCCTGATGATGTTAAGAAAGTGATGTTTGATGAATTTGTGGTAAGATAATTTTGGAGTGTGTGTGCCATACATCTATTTTTTTATCACAATATTTTTTATTATATGTACAGGAGTCATTTCAATGGTCAAATGATGTTTCACCAGCAATTGTGAAGCAAATATGGAGTAGGAAAGCAAGTTTAAAGTATCGAGACTTGATTCACAATATGAAAGAATTGGGGAAGAAACATCCTAACATACCTCAAGAGATATACGAGAAATTTTTGGTATATTGGGAGCTTCCTGAATTTTAAGCTTATTCAGAAAAAGCTGCAAAATCTAGAGCTCAAAATTAAAAACGACATTGTGGTGGTTCAAGATCTTTTGTGGATTATCGAAATGATTTGGTTTGATCTTCATTTTTTTATTTAAATGCTAATTTTCATCATAAATTATACACTTATTCTATTTTTGTCTTTATTTTCTAAATGGACGAGCTTAATAGAGAGCCGACTACATGGCAAGTATATTGTAGAACTCATAAGGTCGCATCAAGCAACGGCTCTACCACTAGTGGATGGATTGATGAAGCATCCACGGAATTTGCGATAAGCATCAATCCAACATGTATCCTATGTGCTTGGCTGTATTTAAAAAGGTTGTTTAGTTTTTTTTGTAACCACATCAGTTTTCCAGTTTAATTTTGTTTTTTTTTGTTTTTTTTGAAAATTAGTATGATGTTGAATAGATAGGCCTTTAAGTGATTTGCAACCACGTCAGTAACCACATCAGTTTTCCAGTATAATGTTTTTTTTTTGTAACCACATCAGTTTTCCAGTATAATGCAAGCGGAATTTTTTTTGTAGCCACATCAGTAACCACATGACTTGAATAGATCACTTGCTTCATTTAACAGAGTCCATGTACATCGAGTAGTAACATGATTTCTGATTCATGTACCGAGTAGTAACTGTATGTATTAGGCATGCAAATTTGCCATGTTTAATAGTAGACTGATCACATGTAAGCTCAGTCTTCCCTGACTAGAATTCACGATAGTTGAAAATAGTTCCTTGATTAAATTTCTTATATTGATATGCTATTAGGCATAATTAATTTTAGTAGTATGCTACTTTAGTAGTATGCTATTATTATATATATTGATAAGCTTTTGTAGTATGCTGCTTTATTTACATTAATATGCTATTAGGCATAATTAATTTTAGTCATGAATCAATATATCAATCATCATTTTTTAGCCTTGCAAGATACTGATAGAAACTAAGATCATATTTTTACGTATTTACTTAAGATTTATACCATACGTTGCAATTATTAAATTATGATTACTGAAATTTGTTGCTATAGGATAAAGAATTGTTATTTGCAGTGCATATGACATGATAATTGTTTTTTTGTATTTGTTCTGTTTTTATAACAAATTCATTTTACTGCTTAGACGTTGTTTGATCCACCTGGTTTATTTGTACTTGGAAAGTGCTTGGTACATGCATACTCAAAATTCTTAACAAGTAGAGATGGTATATCTTAGAGCTTGGTTTCAATTTAGTCTTGCCTGTGCTTTTTACTATGTTTTTATTCATAAGAATTTTTTTGGTTATTAATGGCTACTAGTATATATGAACTACTTGTATCGCTTAAAATAGAAAATTACAAGATAGTATTTTATCTTAATCTTTGAAAATGGATCCTCAATTTCTGTTAAGGTTGGTATTCAAACGGATTCACATCAACAAGCTATTGTGACTGAATAGCAAACTTCGAACATATATGCTAGGATATCTATAGTATTTTTACATATAAAATAGTAATAAACTAAGAGATCTAATGTATGTACCATGAACATTGACACATTGAGCTTTTCTCCCATAACACACAAGTGATGCAAGTATTGAAAGCTTTTGGTTAGAAGGTAGCATGATATTCTTAATGGGTAGGTAAGTTAGTTGTCTTTTATAGGTTTAGAACTCACCTGCCAAACGTGATATGTCATTTTGTACATTTGGGATCTAAAGTTTGTTTGTATGTCCTATTCTTCAAGCATTAGCCATTTCTGTAGCAGAGTCCAGACGCACAGTATTAGAATACTAAAACTTTTTTGCTTCAGTTTTTTCCCTTAGAACGTAAATGGATTTGTAATTCAAAATAATTAGATTTATCAGAAAATTAGTACTTATATATCCTTAGTTAATAAAGCAGAAATTACTGTACTGACATGCTAATCAAATCAAGTGGAAATCATATATATGCTACCATTGGTGAGCTTGTTACATGAATTGGAAGCATAATGTTTTGGTTATTCATAAGATTTTTTTTCGTTTCTCCAGTTTTGAACACAATAGACTTGAAAATCAACTATTCATCTTTCCATCTTTTCTTCGTCTCCTTGGCTGTTTTCTCCATGTTTCTTTCCATATTTTGTAGTTACTGAAAAATATACACCTCATTTTGTTAACACCCATGCACTAGATTAGTGTAAAAATGAAAAACTTAGATGGAAGCTTTCTATCTTAATATATGCACTAGATCTATATAATTACCTGCAGCAGAGATATATATGAAAAGTTTTGAAGCCATGTTTGCAATTGGTACAGTTGTTACTAGAACTTGTGTATTATGTACCAGAACTTGTGTACCAGAACTTAATATGTTATTTATGTTTTTTTTGCAGTATTATGTGCCATAACTTGTCTGTTTAGAACTTATTTATGCAAATATTATTTCTGCAAATGAACATGTCTTAGCGCTAGTTTTCTTTTAAATTATAACTAACAAAAAATTATTTTTGCAAATATCAAATGCAGACAAAATATCAAGCAAGAATTGAAGAATTGAAAGATCAAGGCATAGAAATTTCATATGATGTCG
This sequence comes from Allium sativum, assembly GCA_030737875.1. Taxonomy (NCBI): domain Eukaryota; kingdom Viridiplantae; phylum Streptophyta; class Magnoliopsida; order Asparagales; family Amaryllidaceae; genus Allium; species Allium sativum. The sequence continues at coordinate 150,661,755 of CM060909.1, read as the reverse complement.
AGGAAGAAACATTTAATATGTTGACTAATGCTATAGCTACAAGGAAAGATCGTAGGCCATATTATTGCAATTTCCCTGGTGTAAGTATTTAAATTTTATGCAAATCATTATTTTAATTGCTTGAAATGTTGAAATTGATGTAATATATTTGATGGAATGCAGAAATACAAAGATGCCACTTATAGCATTAACAAAGGAGAAGCACAAACTAGAGAAAAATTGGAGGAAAAGGTGGAGCGTCAAGATGGAGAAATTCAAATGCTTAAAAAGCAGTATGAACAACTTTCTGAGATGTTAAGACAACGGTTTGATAAGGAGTCAAATGATCATCATGATAGTTAATTTCTTATTCGTAATGATATTTTGTACAATGTCATGTATCATGAACGTCATATTAATAGTATTGTTTAGACTTATGTGAACTTGATTAATGTTACGTTGAATTAGTGATGTTAATTAGATATTCGAAATTAATTGATGATGAATGATTTGATTTTAATCTTTTTTATTGGAACTTAAATAAATACGAAATTAGTTTATTTGGATTTTGTTTAATATGATGAAATAGAATATGATAATAATATATTAAAATTACTTTAGAAAAGGCGTGCAGTGGGCGTAAGAAAGGTGTAGGTAAGTTTATTTTAACGCATTGAAAAATCGTGGAGATGGCATAGGGAAAACATAAAAAAGATGGCGTAAGTAAACAATAGGTAAATAATTGGCCTAAAAAAGGCGCAGGAAATGTAAGACGTATAAATGGCATGGTAAAAACGTATGGAAAAATGTCGTAGGAAAGACGTAGGAAAATATATGGCGTAGGGAAGACGTAAGAAATATTAGATGTAAATATAGCGTAGGAGCATTGTAGGAAGATTATGGCGTAGGGAATACGTAGGCAGATAATGGCGTAGCTATGGCGTAGGAAACACCCTCACGGATAGCGTAGGTAAGACGTGAGAATATTTTTACATACGCAGGTTTTACCCATGCCAATATTGGCGTAGGCGGGGGCGTAGGTATTACGTTTGCCGACGCCCCGCCTACGCCATTTAGCGTAGGTAAAGCTGCAGTTTTCTTGTAGTGAATGAACTACAACCGAAGAAAAAAAACATAATTAGTAATAAAACATATAATGTGTGTGCAAGACATGCATAAACAATATTAAACCGTCTAACATCCGCTTTCCTTCCAATTCTGCACGCAAACAATAGAATTTACAATTAATCCCCAAACTAACCATATATTATCAATTAAATACCTATGAACGATTTGCCCGAATATGAAATATGAGTTTCTGGCTTCAGTTTTGATTTGGTTGCACAAACCTCGAGATAAGATCGCCAGTAGCGTTGGATCTCCAAGTTGAATTGTGTAAAAAGGAGAAGGACGACACAAAAGCAAAACCAACGGAACTCTAATTGTATTGTGAAGATGTAGAGTACCATGGCGAAAATCGATGAGCAAAGATCAAAGGGAGCAGAAGTGAAAAGTGGATTGCAAAAATCTAGTTGTATTGTGAATGATAAAATGTTATGAAAATTGAGCATATGCGGAAGCGTAATAAGCAGGATCTAGATTTGTCAATTGAACACCAATCTAATCTGATAGCAATTATTCTATTACATCAACAAAATAGTAAATAACTATAGTAGAGAGACAAAGAGACACACAATATTTATACTGGTTCCACTATCATCATAGTGTACGTCCAGTCTAACAAAGAGAGATTTTATGCCACATGAGAGAATTACAAGAGATTACAAAATAAGAGTTTACATATCCAAACCTCAATTAGGTTTAACAAGAAGAGACACCATTGGGGATTACTGGCTCCAAGCCAGGGTGGGTTTACACTAAAGTCTACCCCTCAATATATAGCCAGTGCAAATCTATGTGAGTCATCAATTAAATTACCAACATATGGTAATAATATAATGGAGGCAAATTACCATAACAACAAATGTGCAAACATAGGAAGTAAATCAATCCGTTTCTTTAGCATAGACGAAAGAAATTAATCCCTTCATTTATTTCTCCACCATCTCATCAAATGCAATCAATGCATTCCCATTATAAAAAATTTACTTTCCATTCTTTGCAAATTTGTTCCAATCAATTTGTGATTTTGTATCACCAAATTTAACACTCCACCTTGATGCAAAATCACATATCTGCAACACCCCGTCTCCAATCAAATTCTCTTCACAACATAAAACTCTTCAACAGAACCCCACTTTCAATCAAAATCTCACAACGAGATACACCAAAAAATGAATATTTACCAAATGGGTTCCAGCAAAGCCACCCCCCATCACACAATTGTTAACGAGCTCAGACTACATTCCCGCCCGCCAACAAATGTTGCAAATATCCAAAATAACAAAGAAGGCAGACACCAAAGTAATCTCAACACCGCCAAGACCAAAAAACAATTCTCTCAATCGCCAAAAATTCTCTCTCCTGCAACTTAATTAAAACCATTACAAGCTTTACCCACCGCCTGCAAAAGACGCATCTACCACCATGAGCTGCACCACGCATAAACCAACGGTCTAAAAATGCTTGCAATAACATTGACACCCATCTAACACTTGACCTGAGCTCCTTCCTCGATCACTCTGGACCCCTCGAGCATCATCAACGTGAAGACCCCTGTCTAAACCACAGTGATCTCTGTCTCGACACCCGTCTATCACTTGACCTGAGATCCTTTCCTGATCATCATGGATCCCTTGAGCATTATCAACATGAAGACCCCTGTCAGAAACATGATCAAAACTTCCCAAATCCATACCCCCTTCAACACAGTAAACTCCGTATCACGTCAAAGTTCCCAGATTGGAATGCACATCACTCTCGACATAATCTCCTCCACCAAAGTCTCCTTTTCTCCAAAATAGTAATAGCATAATCACCACTGAATCTACCAATCTTTGTAGAAATAATTGATGCCCAATTTAAAACAAATCGCCTCGCTCTGATACCAATATGTTATGCAAAAGTTTCACAAATGCGGAAGCGTAATAAGCAGGATCTAGATTTGTCAATTGAACACCAATCTAATCTGATAGCAATTATTCTATTACATCAACAAAATAGTAAATAACTATAGCAGAGAGACAAAGAGACACACAATATTTATACTGATTCCACTATCATCATAGTGTACGTCCAGTCTAACAAAGAGAGATTTTATGCCACATGAGAGAATTACAAGAGATTACAAAATAAGAGTTTACATATCCAAACCTCAATTAGGTTTAACAAGAAGAGACACCATTGGGGATCACAGGCTCCAAGCTAGGATGGGTTTACACTAAAGTCTACCCCTCAATATATAGCCAGTGCAAATCTATGTGAGTCATCAATTAAATTACCAACATATGGTAATAATATAATGGAGGCAAATTACCATAACAACAAATGTGCAAACATAGGAAGTAAATCAATCCGTTTCTTTAGCATAGACGGAAGAAATTAATCCCTTCATTTATTTCTCCACCACCTCATCAAATGCAATCAATGCATTCCCATTATAAAAATATTTACTTTCCATTCTTTGTAAATTTGTTCCAATCAATTTGTGATTTTGTATCACCAAATTTAACATAAAAGAGAAACTTGGGAAGAAAGGGGAAAGCTAGGGTTATTTCTTTAGATGTTAACATTCTAGAAAGCGGTACTGAATTGTGAAAGTGGGTTTATAACTATTATTTTAATTAAATCGCAAAAGAGGCAACGTCCCGATGTTTTTGTCAACTTATTTAGAAAACAATTAAATTAAGAAAAAAATGTGGCCATTTCGTCGACGCTACGTTGGGATATCTCGATGTATTTTTTTGGTCAGTAACTTATGTCGCTATTTACAATGTTTCTAGTAGTGTTAATGTTTGGTATTGAATTAATTCTATGATTGTAACATTTTACTACAATGAAATACTTATGGGGAATGTGAAAATTTTGTAATATATCAAACACGACTCAAAATTTTGATTTTTCTAATGAGTGATGATCGTCAAACGCTAAAATCAAAGCAGTATAATGCTGGTCATAAAGACGTAAAATCTGATCCTGGATGACTAATGTTTATAAAGACAATTTGACTTTCTTTTTGGGAGATAACGTAGATAAGTGGTTGAAACATAAAGAAAAGAATGTTTTATGTAAAGGGATGACTATTTGAACACAAACATAGAGACATAAAGCCTAGACCGTTGAATCGTTTTGTCTTTATGTGGAAAAGTGAAATTCAGGTGGCGATCTAATGGTGAAGATCACTTGTGTCACCAATTTTATCAAAAATTTATGTATATATAGATTTCTCTCTCTCTCTCTCTCTCTCTCTCTATATATATATATATATATATATATATACATATATATATATATATATATATATAGAGAGAGAGAGAGAGAGAGAGAGGAGGGTTCCGCTACATCTTTTATATTGTACGTGAACTCTCCACTTAATCTCCACCACCCATTTTCCCACTCATTCTCTCTCTTCCCACTAAGAAATAATATTGAAATGAGAAGAGAGAGAATGAATGGGGAAATGGGTGGTGGAGATTAAGGGGGAGAGTTCACGTGCAATATATAAGAGGTGTAGCGGAACCCTTCTCATACACACACACACATAAGCGTTCGGTTGCACACCAAAAAATTTGCCCTCTGATTTCCACCTCTTGTTTATATTAATGAATGTAGTAGAGGAGGAGAGAAAGTTAGTGGAGGGAAAGGAAAAGTGATTGTGTGGTGGAAAAGAGGGAGACCAAAGGGTGCTCCCCTGTTTGAGGTGTCACTTAACCTGCCATATATATACATATATATGTGTGTGTGTGTGTATATATATATATATCTGTTTGAGGTGTCACTGAACCTGCCATTTATATATATATACACACACAGATATATATATATATATATATATAGTTGTGTTGGAAGCACACATTTTTGGTCCGATCATAAAGTGCCAAAATTGCATTTTATTTAAATTAAAAAACCATCCCATAAAAATAGGATCTGTATAATTGATTATTTTTTCTTTTCAAAACTTCATTTATGTATGCTTTGGCCCTTGAATAATGGATCAAGAACAATCCACTCGCGAAGCGCGTGCCACGATCACGTGCGGAGCGTATGCTATTATTTTCGTATATATAATGTTGATGCTACTTTACATTTAATGATAATTTAGTCCCACCTTCTTGCTTTAGTAAAAAAATACTAGCCTTCTGATGTTATTGCTTTACATTTTAAACATTATTTGAGATAGTTGAAAACAAAAGTAATAATGATCACGTACTATCCAACAGTGTTTTCCATCAAAAAACAAAAGCAAAAAAACACAATTATTAGACATTATGCATTCATGAACATGTGTTATTACTTCTCACAATAGTTATTCCTCTGTTTTAGAGTGTCACTCCGCAATTTTAATATCCACTATAGTCATAGTGGTGAACATTAGAAATCAAGGTAGATAAAAAGCGTTGCAGTGAGCCTTTAGTCTATGACTTTTACTTGAGGGCACCAGCGAACCACATTCAAAATGAAAAAACCACAGAGGCGTTACAGTGATTATTAGGGAACTAAGACTCCTGATATGTAGCTTTCACCAGGCCACAACTACAGATCACAGAACATGATCCATGAAATCTTTATCTTGAATCAAAGTTTCCATCGCATGTTTGGGCAATGTGATCTCCATATCGATCCCACCCTCCATACCTGGAAACAATGTGAGTTTCCCTTCAACCTTGTTCCCCGTCCCGCTTCAAACGGCAATCGGCTTCCCACATCCAAAGTCATTTCCATACACATCAAACCTAGGCGAACTAGATAAACACACATTCCAATCTTTCCCTCCCTCAACCCCCACAAATGTAGGATCCTTACTCCATGACTCGAATTCCTTATAAACACTGGCTCCAGTCTTCTAATTCTTCACTTGATTCAGTATAGATGCCGTGAATCCCACACACTTGCTTTGTATGTCCCAAATCGACGCGCTCGCCAGACCTGGAACAACTGAATTTCCTACGAATGTGTCTAGGAGTTGAGGAATGACTTTTGCTCGAAAGGATGCCGTAAACCAACAGGAACTCTCACCCTCCACCCCGTGTGCACGTGCACATGAGATACGTGCGCATGTAATTGACTTCCACATGTATGCCACCAGCGCTTGTAGCGAAGATATGGTGCTAGTACCCATCTCCTCGTTCGCCTTTACCTTCAGTCCTTTCACATAATCTGAGGAAAATAGGAAAAAACACTCTGGATTATAGCTTGAGCTCGGCTTCCTAATCTCAGGGTATTTCTCTATAGGAAAAAGAACTGGAGTGGGGATTGAATCTGGAAACCACCGGTCAAATTTTGAAGTAGCCTCCGGTTTTTCTTTGCTGTAGTTGTTTCGGCAGACACGCGACCAAGTGTTGAAAAATTGCCAAAATGTATTGCCATCTCCGACGCTATGATTCAAAGAGCCCCCGATGAAAATTCCATCGAGCAATTCAGTTACTTGCACTCCTAGTAGAGGTTCTTCGAGCCCCGAGGGGCTGTATATGTTGGAAATAATCTTGGTTTTGTAAGGAAATATTAATTATGCAACAAATTTAATGTTCGTATTTAGGAAAGTCCAAATTAATTAGTAACAAATTCTAGGTCTTTAAATGAGAACATTCTAGAAAATGGTTTATTAAGGGAAATATAGAAAATTAGGGAATGCAAGAAAAGTCTAGAAAAGAAAAGTCTAGAAGCTTGCTATGTTATAAAAAGATATGTACTATCTCATTTGTGGGATGTTGATGTATGAAGCAATTTAAGTTGAATAAAAAGAAAATTTATTTCCTCCTCATATTAAATTTCTCGAACTTCTTCTTCTAAAATTGCTAACAGTGGTATCAGAGCAAGGTTCGATAATCAAGGAAGATGAAAGATGAAATGTCATTTTTTTGAGTTCCGCTGCTGAAGAAAGATAATTATAATGCCTGGAGCATCCGCATAAAGCAATTGATTGAATCGCAAGGCTTGTGGGATATCGTAGAAAATGGGTATGAAGAACCCGCCGATGTCACCATTTTATCCCAAATTAAACGGGATAAGTTGAAAAGTTTGAAGATGAAGGACTTACAAGCATTAGTCATCATTCATCAAGGCTTGGGTGATGATATGTTTGTAAAGATAAGGGATGCATCTACGAGCAAGGAAGCATGGGAGATGTTGGAGAATGACTTCTTTGGAATTACTAAAATGAAGAAAATTCGATTTCAAAATCTGCAATGTAAGTTTGAATCTTTACATATGGAATCTTCAGAATTAAATGATGATTATTTTTCTCGAGTTTTTTCTCTTGCAAATCAATTGAAAAAACATGGAGAAAAAATGGAAGATTCTAGAGTTATTGAGAAAATTTTACGATCTTTAGATTCCAAATTTGACAACATAGTTGTAGAAATTGAAAATTCTAAAGATGTAAAATCCATGAAAATTGATCAACTTTTGGAGATTCTTCAAGTTTTTGAAGAAAGATTAAATAGAGAAGTTGAAGAGAAGATCAATTACATTGAAGAAAGATGTACAGAAGATTGTGCATTGCTACTAGCTTGCAAAGAAAACGAAGACGAGAAAAATAGCATTAAGGAAGAAATTCACGGAGCAACTAAGAATGTGGAGCAGGGCATAAATAAAATTTGCAAGGGTGCTGATGTTGACAAAGCATCCGGTGAGGAAGATATGAAGAGTACAGAAGGAAAAAGTGCATCTAAAGGCGTGATTGTTGAAGAAGAAATCAAAGAAGCAAAAAGGAAGAATAATGAAAGCAATCTGAAATGCGAGGATTTGCTGACAAGCCAAAAGAAGAAAAAACATATATTGAAGAAGGAAGTGGTACTGAAGACGCGAAAAAAGATAACAAGACAAAGGAGGAAAGAAGTGAGAAAGAATTGTAAAATGATGTTGATGAAAGCAAAAAGAAAGTGAAAGGGTCCACTTATGAACTTTATGAAGATAAGAACAAAGAGCAAAGATTATAACAGTCCTATTTCAGAGAACTTTATTTTCTAACAAATATTTTCTAAAATGTTATACAGAAGTCATATTTGGGAAGTATGCAAAGCAGTTGGATGGATAAACAATTGTAAGAATGGAATTATGAAAGAATTTAAAGATGCTATATATGATTCATTCAAAATTTATGATGCGGGGCCAAGATGGAATTTGATGAGCTTGCTTTTTGGAGTAATTTATGGCAATGAAGGAGGACAAGATGAACGGAGCTTTGCAACAAAGATTCGAGAAACTGCATCGAAGATTTTGGTGTTGAAAAAGAAGAAAAGAAAAAAGAAAGCTTGGATGATTTCTATACTTCTACCAAAGCACGTAAAATACAAAACCAAGATTATGGGGGGATGATGGAAATAATCTGGTTTTGTAAGGAAATATTAATTATGCAACAAATTTAATGTTCGTATTTAGGAAAGTCCAAATTAATTAGTAACAAATTCTAGGTCTTTAAATGAGAACATTCTAGAAAATGATTTGTTAAGGGAAATATAGAAAATTAGGGAATGCAAGAAAAGTCTAGAAAAGAAAAGTCTAGAAGCTTGCTATGTTATAAAAAGATATGTACTATCTCATTTGTGGGATGAAGATGTATGAAGCAATTTAAGTTGAATAAAAAGAAAATTTATTTCCTCCTCATATTAAATTTCTCGAACTTCTTCTTCTAAAATTGCCAACAGTATAATCCATTTAAAGGGAAGAAAGACCAAACGAAGGGTGAGGTGTAGTTATCATTGGGTGCGACTATATCTGATACTTTGACGTGAGGCGCATTGGCATGGATGAACTCCACGCCTTTGTTTTTACAAATGATGGATACCGAGATGTTTTCTTTATCGTGTCGGGTGGCGAGCAAACGGCCTGCTAAAGGATAGAACTGTTCGAGAGTAAGGGTGAAGGAGGAGGGAGAGTTGGGACAATGGATGGTGTTGATTGATTTTGAGGTTTGTGGAACAGTAGGCCTTTCTGTGTGTACTGGATGGAGAGCATTTTGAGATCGAATGGGGTTAGGTGGATGAGCTTTGATGGGTTATGGTTTTGTTTTGGTTGGACTGTGCATTTGGAGACGATGGTCACCTCTTTGGCGTTCTCCATTAATTTACTAGTTTCCCTCTTCTGTTGTTTTCTATTTGCTTGTTGTGTAAATGTGACGAGTTCGCAGGGAAATATATATTGAAAGAAAGTTCATCTAGGATTCTCTTATACACTAACAATACTCAATGAAAATTTTCATTATAACCACATTTTCCTGAGTGTCCCCTGATATGAACTTTGTCTGCTATGTGTCAATACGATTTGTTTATCAGTTGGTAAAATGCCAAAAATATAAACCAACACTACAACAAAAAGCTGAGTCAGCATGATCGTTTGTCAATGTTTCTACTTCTCTTACGCAAGTTTTTTGAGAAGGACCATGCTACACACATCAAGTACGGTTGTGAATTTATACAATCATTGCTATTCTTCACAGTGAGACGCATGTTAGAAATAAAAATATTTGCATGGATTACCAGTTGCCTTGGTTTGCCGAGTTTTCTTCTTCTTTTTCATTTTTTTAAGGAAGAAAGAGTAGGGTGGGGGTGGGGTATTTTTTGGTTGGAAGGAGGGGAAGGAGGGGGGGGGGGAGGGGGGTTTGCATGATATGTGACACAAAATCCAAGGTTCAAGAACTCGGTTTCGATCATTTGAAATTTTCGTTGTTTCAAACGATTTCGGAAGCCGTTTTAATTTTCCTAACAATTAAATAAATTATAACTATTAAATCAAACTAAACTTAAAAATTAGATTAAATTGCATTAAACTCAAACTAATTTAAACTTAAAAATATAACTAAATTAAAATTTAATACTACATAACACAGTCCAATATTACTAAAATCCAAGATAAAATGTTTCAGCCCATACAACATAAATAATCCAAGATAAAATGTACTCCATCTTTGAAATGCAGAAGGTTATAAGTTAAATTAAATGTACTTAGTTAAAATTAAATGTACTTAGTACAATTAATGCAATCAGCCTAACTGTTGTAATTATTGTCTTTTAATTTGTTATAATCATAAGTATTACTAATCATTATAAAAATCGGTCGATTCTACCAAAAATAATATTAATAATACAATTAAAGCTTAGCTTAATTAATGTTTGGCATTTAATTAATTCTATGATTGTAATATTTTACTACAATGAAATACTTATGGGGAAAGTGAAAATTTTGTAATATATCAAACACGACTCAAATTTTGATTTTTCTAATGAGTGATGATCGTCAAACGCTAAAATCAAAGCAGTATAGTGCTGGTCATAAAGATAATGTTTATAAAGATAATTTGACATTTTTTTAGAGATAACGTAGATAAGTGGTTGAAACATAAAGAAAAGAATGTTTTATATAAAGGGATGACTATTTGAACACAAACATAGAGACATGAAGCCTAGACCGTTGAATCGTTTTGTCTTTATGTGGAAAAGTAAAATTCAGGTGGCGATCCAATGGTGAAGATCACTTGTGTCACCAATTATGTCAAAAATTTATGTATATATAGATTTTTGTATATATATATATATATAGAGAGAGAGAGAGAGCAGGGTTCCACTACATCTTTTATATTGTACGTGAACTCTCCCCTTAATCCCCACCACCTATTTTTCCACTCATTCTCTCTCTTCCCACTAAGAAATAATATTGAAATGAGAAGAGAGAGAATGAGTGGAGAAATAGGTGGTGTAGATTAAGGGGGAGAGTTCACGTGCAATATAAGAGGTGTAGCGGAACCCTCCTCATATATATATATATATATATATATATATATATATATATATATACAAGCGTTTGGTTGCACACCGAAAAATTTGTCCTATGATTTCCACCTCTTGTTTATATTAATGAATGTAGTGGAGGGAAATGGAAAGTGATTGTGTGGTGCAAAAGAGAGATACCAAAGGGGTGGTCCACTGTTTGAGGTGTCACATAACCTGCCATATATATATATATATATATATATATATATATATATATATATATGTATGTTTGAGGTGTCACTGAACCTGCCATTTATATACATATATATATATATATATATATATAGTTGTGTTGGAAGCAAACATTTTTGGTCCGATCGTAAAGTGCCAAAATTGTCTTTTATTTAAATTAAAAAACCATCTCATAAAAATAGGATCTGTACAATTGATTTATTTTTCTTTTCAAAACTTCATTTATGTATGCTTTGGCCCTTGAATAATGGGTCAAGAACAATCCACTCGCGAAGCGCGTGCCACGATCACGTGCGGAGCATATGCTGTTATTGTCGTATATATAATGTTTGAGATGTAAATGCAAAGTATTAATATCAGTTTGTTGCTGTTATCGTAGAAATAAAATAAAATAAACATCTCAGCATTAAAATGGCAGGACAAAAAGTAGATCTCAAATTGACCCAAAAATATATTTAATGTAATACCTCAGATCTTCTAGTTCCTCCATTAAAAATAGTTCCTGCGAAGAAAAAACAATGCAGCTAATCAGAACAGGATCCCATGTACAAAACAGAATCCTCGTATAAAGAATCCTGGTTATACAACCAAATGTTGCCTAAGTTGCATGATCAATTTAATAGCATGGATCATCACGAACAAATTCGTTCAGGGCCCCCGACCCTTTCGTACTACTAGGATTAGTTGTGCATTTGATGGCATCAGTAAGTGTAGTCCGAAGACAAATTGGTTGGTGACTGGTGCATGATTTTCTCTTGCTTTAATCATTCGTTCATTTGAACTAGGAACTAAGCTTAGTTTGAAGACATTTATTTACAGCTCCACTGATGTTCATGCTCGAGTTTGTATCAGATTCATGTATGTCATTCTTGTCGCATTCGTTATATCACATAGTTTTCTTTTTGTCTCCTCATTGGTTTTTATCCCAAAAAAAAGTGTGTTAGATTTTGTGTTTTTGTTTAACTCTCTTTTTACCTTTTTTTGTTTGTTTGTGTTTGTTTCACTAACATTTTGATTCACTCTGCTACATTTACAGTAACATTGCGTCATTTACTACCTTTTGAATAAAATATTTTGTTTCAACATACACAACACACAACCATGTACACACTTCTCCAAATTCTGTGTACAACGTTCATCTCCAAACTTTCAAACAACCATCATCAACCATTAAAACCTATCCTTCAAAGTTACACGCTTGTCTACGAATTTGAATTGAAAAACAGGCACTACAACAAACATTTAACCAAAAAACATCAATATACCCAGAAAGATGCAGACGAGAGAACCACATTTTATTGATCATTATTTATTTTTATCAAGGATAATGGAAAAGACACTTAACAAGATTAAACATTATATACAAAAGTTAGAACTAGCATTTGGTCAGCCAACGCATCATGGGCAGAGTAAACTGCGAAAGGGGCCTGCCGGTCACCGCTTATTACCTCTATTATCTTTTAATTCAATGAGGGGGCTAATATGATGAATAACAAGACAAGTAACCAAATAATAGAAATTTACCCCCATATATATTATCGGATGACTTTTTATTTGATTGGTTATTTTAAACCCTTGATATATATATATATATATATATATATACATATATATATATTATTATCATCATTATTAATTTTATTTTATTTTAATTTTGGGTTTCATATCTAGCCAACCCCAACTTGTTTGGGATATATGGCTTTGTTGTTGTTGTTGTTGTTGTAGTTCTCAAGGTAATGTCCCAAGCCTTAATCACGGATCATGTTCCATATGAAAAAGTCAAATTGCTCTCATGTGTAGTATCAAGAACTTGTCCTGTCTCAGCAGAGGTCCATTCATAATCACTACAAGAAAACACTTCAGTTTTCTACACAAAATTTCCTACGCCATTCCTATGCCAAAAGGCAGGGCGTAGAGAAGGCGTAAGAAGTAAGTAGTAAGAGGTCCTGGCATAGGAAAGTCGTAGAAAATTATCTACACCTTTCCTACGCCATACGTAATATACAGAAAATTAACGTAGGCGTATAAATAGCATAGGAAATTTACTACATTAAAATTAATGGCGTAGCGAAGATGTAGATAATCTCTTACGTCATTTCTACGCCTACGCTATTTTTTTACAAATTCGGATTGGCGTAGTAATGGCGTAGGAAATTTACTACGCCATATCTACGTCCACATTAATTTTTTACTGTAATTTCAGACTGGCGTAGCAATGGCGTAGAAGCCTTCCTACGCCATTTCTACGCCTATGATAATTTTTTAATGTAAATTCAGATTGGCGTAGGAATGCCGTAGCAGACTTCCTACGTCAAGTCTATGCCAATACACATACAACTAATTAACTTGCTATTTTATTATCAGCGGTATACTAAATACAGTGGATTATTACGCCTATATTTTTAATTAATTAAAATTTCATTTATTACGTCCAAATTTTTGGCATGAAACCAAAAATATTTCGCTCCCTCGTGGCCAGCTCACCGAAATATTTCGTTCCCTCCTACTCCCCTAAATATTTCGTCCCCTCCTGCTCCCCCAAATATTTCTCCTGCTCCCCCAAATATTTCGTTTCACATTTACTCACCAAAATATCCATATTTTCCCAGTCCGAACGAAATCGTTCTCGCCTTTCAGATCACCGCGTCTTCTGCTCATCGCCTCCTTCAGATCACCACTGCCTTCAGATCTCCGTATTTGTATGTGCTATTTTATTATCAGATTTCAGTTTTCTTCTTCTATCGTTACTCAGCTTTGAAAGTTCTTGAATAGTGTTGGATAATATATTTTCATTTTATTCTTAAAACTATTTAATTGTCACTGATACTGGTATAAACGTTAAACCCTAATTGATTCAACCGTATGCTCTTAGTCTGGATCACGGAATGCGTGAAATGACCTGAACTGTTTTGATTTTGACTCATGCGAGTATAGAAAAACTTAATAGTTTTTAACTTTCGCCCCTTTGATTTTGCTTTCACGTTCCTCTGGATTAACATGAAACTCTCGTGATTTAAACTAAATCTTTTACATTTAGCCTTTTGTGCCAGTTTCATTTTCTTACTTCAAGCCTTTTGTGCCTGTTTCTTTTACATATATGGAACAATTCCTTGGATGTAAGTGTCAGTAAGGGGATATGGGTTCAACTCAATAGCACTATCTTTCATGTTCTAAAATGTAATTTAACAGTATATGGTGGACATAATAGGTATAGGGAAATTTCCAAACGATCCTTGATCAAATTGCATATAATTGAATTGTGTAGACTATTATGTACGATTTTTGTCAATTTATTACACAAGAGCAGAGAAAGACTTGTGTGTTCTTATTTATACGCGCGACTGCTTTGGTTATCATTCCTGCGCCACTCATTGAGTTTAGAAATTATACCGTATCCTTCTTTATATCTTCATTCAGAAATTGAAGATAATATTGGATTCCTCTATAGATTATGAGAACGTACTGTAGGATGTGTTGATGGTGGAGTGCACATGTTCATTGCACGATTATGTCCCAGATATGTACTGAAATTAGAAATTAAGTGGTCATGCCGCTTAATCAAAAAATATTCACTTCTACCAGTTATATCCCCATATGGTTTCATGAGCAATGGCAGGTCCTAAAGGTGAAACTCCCAAGTAAGGTACTGGACTAAAATTATACCATGTAAGGAAAAACACTTTTATCAAAGTTGCTAAAGCCATTTTAAAAAGGAACCACAACTTAAAATATTATATTACTCATTTGTAGTTCTTCAATTTCTTTCAAATACAATATTAAGGCATTTTAAGAGAAAATTGTTTTTGGCATGGTTGCAGAAAGGGAGTCGAAAGGCCAAATGCAATAAAGAACCACTGTTACGATAAAAAATAATATCAAAATATACTCTTGTCAGTTAAATAACAGACTCTAAATCATAAAAAATGTGGATACTTGAAAAATCATATATTTGACATATCCACTGTACTTGAATAGATGGAGATTTCAGAATTCGACATTGCTATAAAAACACATAGGACTGGGTAAGTGGGTATAATGCCTATGTTATTATAGGAAAAAAGAAGACAACCATTCGCATAATAGAAATGTCATTTATATTCAGACTCCCTCTAAACGACAACAAAATTGATCATATTATAAGTTTATGCATATGGTTGGATAAATATATGTATAATGATGATTTTTAGCATATTTTCATAAACTGATTATTGCACTATGTAAGAGTACTTCGCTATATCCATGACAATGAAAGGTCTTTTTGGATGTTCAGAGAATTATCAACAAACTTCTTAGAAGTATCAGCAAGTTTTGGGGTAATTTATACATAATTAGAGGCATATATCACATGTTCATAGTACATACCATGACAATATTATTCTTTATTCAATAAAATTAACTTCAAATGTCTACCATGATAGTTTTTTAGCCAAGTAAAATGAAATTTCAAATATATATGTAACATCAAATACCTATAACTCTGAGGCCAAGCTGTAGTACATGATTCAGGCCGGCTCTGCTGTCGGCTTCCAATAGATGAATCATCATCACCATCTTCTTCATCCTATCGATTGTTATCTTGAACATTGTCAGCCCCTTCTTCTTCAATCAACCCATTATCATCATCATCCTCTTTACGATCACTCTCTATGTATATACTCCTGTCCGACACAGTTCTTCATCGTGTTCTTCCATTAATTTTCAGATTTAGATCCAATATTCAAGTTGAACGATAATGATTGCTGTTATTTTATTTGTTGTTTGGTTATGCAGCGAAAGTGATTTTTGGAGTTTGGTGCATTTATAATAAACGAAGTTCGAAAAGGAATAGGCTGGAGAATGGTATTTTGGGAATTATCTCATTTAAAATGCTTTTGGGGCTGGATTTATATCGTACAGTATGTTAACTATCATGTTGCACTTACCTTGTTTTTTGGGTTAGGTGCTTTAAAAGAAGAAAGCTTCCATAGAGCTTTATGCATGGACCTATATGGCTCCTCTGTACGGTGAAAATTTACCAGTTGAAGTCTGATAAGTGCATCCTTGTTGATCAAGTACCCAAGGATGGTAAAATGGGGTAGTAGGTCTTACAGTCGGTTAATCGGTAAAATTATTTAAATACCTTAGGGCGTGGAGAGGTTGACCACATACGCCCTTGTGTGTGTTCTTTATTGAAGGATCTTTAATTAGGGAAAACCTATTTAAATACAAAATATAGACATAATTGATAAAATAATATATCTGCACTGTTGTATTGTTCCATATTTTCTCCTTTTTTGTAAAAATAAAAAATCCAATGGTCTAGATTTTGCGTATTCTCATTTATTTATGAAATGTGAGCCAAAAATATATCTTTGTATAGTTTTATTATTAGATTTTTTGCATGGTAAAGAGGAAACCAGATCAAAACATATAAAAACAAAATAAAAAGAGACTTTTTTCATTTTATTCCGCCATATTAAAACTTAATTACATATATATTCATGTTTCGAAACTTATTATAACGACCCGTATTTATACGGATAATAATTAATTCATTTAATTATTTAAATAGTGAAAATAGTTGTTTAATTAAATAACTTTGAATATTTAATTAATATAATAATTAAATAATATATTAAATTTCTGAAATAAATCAAAATTAGTGAATTGACAACAAAATGTGAACTGGACAATTCAAAGAATTTAATTAAGCTTAGAATTTTAATTAGAATAATGAATATATTATTTGAACGACAGTTTGAGCGTATAATTATATTATAATTATAATCGAGCTCGAAATGGCGCGGCAGTTCGCTATTTGGCGATTTGAACTTCAACTGAATATACAGGGTCCGTTTTAAATCGGATTTCTGTGAAACATGAAACGTTAGGAGCTGGTGAAGTATATTTTTCTAGTGGAAAAGAAAATCAGGATTTCGTCTTGTAGAATTTGAGTTTTTTCCAAATCAAATTTTAGAAAAGTCGTTATGGAATTCCTTTGTAATTTATAACGATATATATAAGGAATTTCAATATAAATTTGAATATCGATTCAACCGGGATTTGAATATCAAGTTGTAAATCCCAATGGAGCTGTATGATATTCTATTATGAATATATACGATAATATTTATTTTTAAATATTAAATTTAATTATTTTTAAATATATTTATATATTTAAAAGGGTTATTTAGAGTTTTAAAAATAGCCAGTTTTGCAAACGAAGTCGAAATTCGACGAAACTAATTTTGTTGGATTCGCAATATTAAATTATTGCTAGATTTCAATTTTCATGATTTTTGAAGTCAGTATGTGGCTGTATGGATTTTTAATGTGAAATACATTCGATAATTTGACCTTTAAAAATACGTTGTGTGAGCAAAAGGAGTCGGAATTCGAAGAAACCAGTTTTGTTGGGTCCGTGATGTCGAACTGAAGGTGTATGGCCAGTTTCGTGATTTTTGGGTATCGTATATGATTATAGGAATTTTTTTACAATAAATACATATAGTGTCTGCTTAAAAATAAATAAATAATCAATAAAAAAAATCCTATAAATATCCCAAACTCTTTACAACCCTAGACTCATTCATTCCTCGGTCAACACAAATTGCGCCGTATGTTTTTCTCTTCAGAAATATTTCGATCCTCTTAAAAATGAATAAAATCCAAAGAAAATCCCTAAAATCCTAATACACACCTGATAGGATTCACATCAAGTTTCTCTTCAATTCTGTGTGAGTTTCATTGGGTTCGACGATATTCTTCATCGTTGGAAATACGTACAGCGCGATGTTGGTTAAGCTAGGGTTTGACATTTTCTGAGTTTGAGCATTCGATGCGAGATTTCATGGACATATTTGGATTCAGGAGGTCGATTGAAGCTCGCGTATAAAATTGAGATGGATTCCGTGAGTATTGGTGTCGCACTTTTCCTGTAGTCGAGGTCTGAAACTTGAGCGACGCGATTTAACTGAGGGAGTCGAATTCGATGGAAGTTGTATGGTGTGATGGAGTTTTGAATGAGGAGTTTAATGGTGTTTGCTATTTTGTGGTTTGTGAATTGTTGATGAAGCGACGAGGGGATTTAGGAACGAAAATGGCCATGATTTACTGGGAGGAGCTATCGGTGTTGTAGGAGATGAAGAAGGAGAGTGCGGGCCCGAGGAATTAGAGTGGGTTTGGGCCTTATGGAAGTGGTGAGCCCAAATTGGTAATGAAATGTATTTAAATAAATAAATTCTCGTTTAAAACTTGTAAAATATATAACTCTCCCATATGTGATCAGAATTGGGAAAAACAAGATCCGTTGGGATCGTATGGACGGACACTACCCAATGGAACTGACTGAGAGTGAATCGAAGCTCGTTACAATTTACTGCAAAATAAATTGTCCGTCTGAATCAACAGACGCAAATCGTTATTTAACGTTTAACGCGAAATGTGAGTAAAACTCACCAACTCTGAACAGTTATATTTTTATAATGTATTTTTAGAACTGTTAATCATCTGTTGATTGCTATGTGTTAACTGTTGGTTGAATTGCTTGTGTATTGTTTGAAATTATAGATAACGATATATATATACATATAAATCATTAATCAAATATTGATTCTGTTAGCAGAATATTTCATATTGAATGAAATCGATGTTGATTATATTGTTTAACATCTGTGATGCAGGGAAACACGTTGGAGGGTCCCAACTGGGTTCCTCGATATATAAAATATTGTTTTATTTCATATATTTTGATATATGATGTGATATATAATCTGTTGTTGATTATGTGTGTTTGAATGATATCGATCACTGTTGTTTGGTATTTTAAATACAGCAAGAAAACCCTGGGATGAAAAAGGAAAATTTCAATAACTATATTGAAATAAAATGTTATATAAAATCGAAAGATTTTATATAGAAGGAAGATTTCAAACTGTATATTGAAATAGAATATTTATAAAATCAAAGGATTTTATATAAAGGAATATTTATAAAATCAAGGGATTTTATGAAGGAAATTATTTGTAAAACAAATATAAAAGAGAAATATTTGTAAAACATTTACAAATAAATAGAAAGACAAATATTTGCAAAACATTTACAAATAGATTTGAAAAGGAGATATTTGTAAACCATTTAAAAATAGATTCGAAAAGGAGATATTTGTAAACCATTTACAAATAGAATAGAAAAAGGAGATATTTGTAAACCATTTACAAATAAAATAGAAAAGGGGGTATTTGTAAAACATTTACAAACAGAGTAGAAAAGGGAGTATTTGTAAAACATTTACAAATAGAAGTGGAAAGGAAGTATTTGCAAAACATTTACAAATAGAATTAGAAAGGAAATTTTTATTTAGAAAATAAATAGAGTTATAAAAGGGATTTATTGGGAAATGAAAAAGAATGTCATATAAGGAAATATTTGGCAAATGAATATAATTTTACATCAGGAAAGTTTAGACCCGTGCTTCGCACAAGGGTATATCATGATATGGATTTAAAGCAAAGATTTTAAATAGAATATGTTGTAAGCAATAGATTGAGAAGATCAATTTATAAATAATATTTTATAAATTTAATAAAATATTTATCATTGGATAAATAGAATATATAAGTCGGGACTTATATAGAGAAGTAAGAATCGATTTCAACATCGATATTTGAAACTGAATATGGACGAAGAGTTAATCAAAGGAGTTAATCAAAATGTGTTAATCAAAATGAGTTAGAGGAGTTAATCGATTAGAGTAAGAGTTAATTGATTAGAGTTAGAGTTAATCGATTATAGTTAGAGTTAACCAGTTAGAGTTAATCAGTTAGAGTTAACCAGTTAGAGTTAATCAGTTAGAGTTAATCGATTAGAGTTAAATCGAACTAGAGTTATTCGAATAGAGTTAATCGAACAAGAGTTAGTCGAATATTTGTTATATCGAATAGAGTTTATTGAATTAAAGTTAGTCGGATTAGAGTTATTTGAATATAGTTTTTCGAAGAAAGAGTTACTGAATAAGGTTATTCGAAGAAGAGAATTAATCGAATATAGTTTATTCGAATAGAGAAAGAAATAGTCGAATATTAGTTATTCGAAAGGAGTTAATTGAATATTAGTTATTCGAAAGGAGTTAATCGAATATTAGTTATTCGAAAGGAATAATCAAATATTAGTTATTCGAAAGGAGTTAATCGAATATTAGTTATTCGAAAGGAGTTAATCGAATATTAGTTATTCGAAAGGAGTTAATCGAATATTAGTTATTCGAAAGGAGTTAATCGAATATAGTTTATTCGAAAGGAGTTAATTGATAAGAGTAAATTAGTTAGAGTTAATTGAATAAAGTTAATCCAGTAGGGTAAATCAAATAGAGTTAATAGAATTGAGTTAATCAAATAGAGCTAACTGATAAGAGTAAGTCGATTAGAGTTAATTGAATAGTGTTAATTGAATAGAGTTATTCGAATATAGGTTATTCAAAGAAGAGAGATTATCGAATATAGTTTATTCGAAGGAAAAAGTTATCGAATAGAGATTTATTCAAAAGAGAGTTACATAATGAAGTTTGTTAAAGATTTAAAAGATAAACTTTGACTATTTCGAAGTTGAAAACGTTGTTTAGTTAAGGTCTGAGAGGTAATTATACCCCAAGTTGATTGACTTCCTTCTTAACTAAGGAATGGTAAGGTTTGATAGTGAATGATGGTTAAGTGAATTTAGTTAATGAGTGAAATGGTTTGAGTTGGCATGACGATGTTTGATTTAAACATCAGTTTAAATCCAGTGAAGGAATTTTGGAAATGTTTTCCAAATAAGAATCAGAAATGTTTTTCTGATAAAAGAAAATAAGAATTTAGAATATATGGAAACAGGAGATAAGTAAATTAATGAAGTAAAGAGATAAATGTTAAATGATGATTGATCGATATATTTTCCATCTGGAAATAATATCGTTGTTTGCACACGTGTTTTTCTTTGATAGTTAAATCACATACTATCAAAGTTTTAACTATTTTTCCGTCATCAAGACGGAGAGACCGGTTGGATTCTTATCCAAAGAACCACTCCGTATGGGCGTTAGCGTTTCGAATCAAATAGATCGAAGACAAATTGAAGACGGAGTAAATTGCAAGGGCTATTGTATAAGTCCTAGGTAGAGATTGTCTTGGATGGATGTACGGAATAGTGCCTTCGGTTTGTCCCGTCCAGGACAACTTGAATGGACAAATGCCTGACAGAGTATATCTGGTAGATCGCGTAAGTTGATCGTTTCAAACATATTTTCGTTGATGGCGGAGGAATTCGTTTCTCTTAGCTTATATCCATGGTATTTTTGGGGAAATCAATTTGTTATTTGATGGGTATGACAATGTGGCATTCAAAGTGAATGAATGAGTAATCTGTTGAAAGATACGTTATGACCTCCAGCCTCATCAACTGGGAAATGACAGAAATCGGGTAGGCAGCATGGCTAAGTGGTTCGCAACCAATTAGGGTATATTGTCACCATCTAGAGAATATTCATATTTGTTACTTCTTTCAATTCTGTATCTCCCGGGAATGTTATGTTGGTTTACCAATTGTAAGGTGACAATATATTCGATACACTCAAGCGAAATGAGTGGTCGGTTATGTGTGGCCGAGTTACAAGATGTTCTTGTTGAACTCCAGTGTATCACTTCTAGAGTATACTGAGCGGAAGGTGGATCCATACCTTGTCATAGTTGGAATCCATTCCCCAAATAAGAGCCCGCGGTTTTGATTGTATATTATATATGTAGAACGTTAGATGCAAGCGTTTCTGCTAGATTGCTAAGTACTTGTATTTAGACATTATTGTAACATCAGAAGAGACTTGATGTAAAGGATAATTTGGGTTATCGTAAGGTAAAAACCATCCGCGTTTATGTGTGGATCGGTCTTATGATTATCCTTTGTTTCAAAAGGATTTTGAAAGTTAAATCAAATAATTTGAGTTTACTCACACCAGTCACATGATTGACCCGGAATTTATTTTGTTTTGTTTTCCCTAAACTCTTGGGAGCCCAATTTTGTACGGGCAGTCAAGTAGTCGGGATTTACAGATACTTGAAGAGCTGGAGCAGGAGGCTTCAGAATTATATAGCTATGGTTTTTCCGCTGTGTTGTAAGTTCTGTACTTTGGAAATGATATGTATATTCAAGTACAGATTTATATTTCAAAGTTATGTTATGAAATATTTTATTCGTTCCGCTGTGAGATTTGTGTTTACTCTGATGTTGTATGTTCTTCTTCTTCTTCTATTCTAAGTTTCTATCTTATCTATCCCCACCCTCTAATTTCTTTCATTTACTACCGGTATTTTCGATCCTTGGATGTTCGATATGTGTTGTATATCGGAGAACCAAGATCGACTTTTTCTGGGATGTTACAGTTGGTATCAGAGCTTAAGGTTAAGTGATTTACCTTGGCTCTGTGGCATGACTCAGTAGAGATGGGGTTAGTAATACCCTAGATTGAGTTGAGTGTATATATACGAGTGAACGTATTTGTTTTTTGATATAAAATAATTTTATATTGTGGAGATGTATTGGTTGAGTTGTTTATGGGCTCTGGTCGATCAGTTTGGTATACTGTATCGGTAGGAGTTTATAAACACTCGAATACGGTGAACCGACATGATATGTTTTGAGAAGAGGGTAAATGAAAATAATTTTACCTAAAGTATATTTTGATATAGAGAAAATATATATATTGGAATTATAATATACTGGATGTATTGGTTGTTATTATAATTGAGTAAGATTATAAATTAAATGGTTATGTAAATAACCAATCAGAATTCATATAAGTGAAATACGTGGAATCAGATGAATTAAATCTGAAGTTAAAGTCAGAATTGAAATTAAAACCCTGGAAATTGAAAAGGTGTTTGTAGATGGATTTGAATTGAATATAAGAGAATTTTAAAATCCTCGGAGATTTTAAATTGTTTTGAGAATGGTATTTTGAAAAGATTTCAAAATGGAAGGGTTTAGAAATGGTTTTAAAAAGTGATATGGTATTGAACTCACTTCGATCACTGGGAAATAACTCTGACGATGATGGGCACATCATCAATGCATTTTTGAGTTGCTAAGTGACGAATTGCTACCAAAGATTTATTTTGGAATTGTTTTGTGGAAGACAAGTTGTTTTGAAACTCCAGAAAAGGATATGTGATTTTTGAAAAGGCGAAGCTATTTGAAAATCCCTAGGGAAGATTATTTAAATTGAAAACAAACTAAGCAGAAATTGGGAAAAGCAATTTGAAATGAAATTCAACTTTGGTATAAGCGAATGATTTGGTTGAACAGATATTGATTGGAAATTGGTTGAGAGGACATTGGTATATGTTGAATTGATAACAGGTGAAAGTGATAAAGTTGATATGCCCGACAAAAAGATACAAGTTTATATATTGGGCATGAGATTTTGATGAGCCGAATTGGAAAGCCGCTAGGCTGTTTGATTTTCTTTTTGGTTGGAGATGGCCCAGAGAGGCGAGTTGTAGTTGTACCAATTGACCAAAGGAGGTGCTGGCGAATTTTTTTGAAAATTTCGGGTGTTAGAAAATTTTCAATTTTTCTGAAAATATTCGTTAATAGAAATGAATTAATAATTTAACTGAAATTAAATTGGTTCAGTTGAAACTGAAGTTAAAGAAGTAAAAATAATTTTTAACCAGTCAATAGGGTTTGTTTTCTACCTTAGCAATTTCGAGGACGAAATTATTTTAATGGGGGAAGAATGTAATGACCCGTATTTATACGGATAATAATTTATTTATTTAATTATTTAAATAGTGAAAATGGTTGTTTAATTAAATAACTTTGAATATTTAATTAATATAATAATTAAATAATATATTTAATTTCTGAAATAAATCAAAATTAGTGAATTGACAATATAATGTGAACTGGACAATTCAAAGAATTTAATTCAGCTTAGAATTTGAATTAGAATAATGAATATATTATTTGAACGACAGTTTGAACGTATAATTATATTATAATTATAATCGAGCTCGAAATGGCGCGGCAGTTCGCTGTTTGGCGATTCGAACTTCAACTGAATATACAGGGTCGTTTTAAATTGGATTTCTGTGAAACAAGAAATGTTAGGAGCTGGTGAAGTATATTTTTCTAGTGGAAGAGAAAAATCAGGATTTCATCGTGTAGATTTTGAGTTTTGTCCAAATCAAATTTTAGAAAAGTCACTATGGAATTCCTTTATAATTTATAATGATATATATAAGGAATTTCAATATAAATCTGAATATCGATTCAACCGAGATTTGAATATCGAGTTGTAAATCCCAGTGGAGCTATATGATATTCTATTGTGAATATATACGATAATTTTTATTTTTAAATATTAAATTTAATTATTTTTAAATATATTTATACATTTAAAAGGGTTATTTAGAGCTTTAAAAATAGCCAGTTTTGCAAACGAAGTCAAAATTTGACGAAACTAATTTTGTTGGATCTGCAATATTAAATTATTGCTAGATTTCAATTTCCGTGATTTTTGAAGTCAATATGTGGCCGTACGGATTTTTAATGTGAAATAAAGTCGATAATTTGACCTTTAAAAATACGCTGTGTGAGCAAACGGAGTCAGAATTCGACGAAACCAGTTTTGTTGGGTCCGTGATGTCGAACTGAAGGTGTATTGCCAGTTTCGTGATTTTTGGGTATCTTATATGATTATAGGATTTTTTTTACAATAAATACATATAGTGTGTGCTTAAAAATAAATAAAATAGACATTTTAATCATCTTTTCATGGTGTCTTTTCATGGTGTCTTCTCCTCACGTCCTCCCTTACTTCCATTCCCATCATCCCCTGTCAACGTCGCTCATACCTCTCTCCTCTCTGCCAACGCCGTTTCCACCTCTGCCACAGCCATCCCTATCCTCCCCTCAAATCCTATCCCTGACCCTCCTTTGAATCCTCCTCCTCCCTTACCTCCCTCACCGGCTGATCCTCATCCCCTTTCCTCAAATCCTCCCACCCCTCCTCCCATCACTTCCTCGTCTCCAGTGAAGTTCTCTTTACTATTCTACTCCAAACCTAGAAACACAGGGACTTATGTCCCGATACACTTTGATGTTAATTACTCTGGTCAATCTGTCCCTCTGCCTAAGATTGTTATGGATGAAGGTGCTAAATCGTGGGCTGATTGCTTGGTGGGATCTTTCCTAGCTGGAAATGTCAATTACATGGTTGTAAAGCAACACCTTGACAGGGTATGGAAATTGAAAGGTGAGTATGAGATGTTCTTCGACAAACAGAACTATTTCTTTAAGTTTGTCAATTTGGAGGATAAATTAACAGTTATTAAGAGAGATCCGATGTTCATCAGAGGTCAAATGTTTATTATATCAAACTGGACTCCCTCTCTTTCTTCGGCACAAGCTGTGGTTAAGACTGTTCCCATTTGGATCCATTTATATCACATCCCAATTATGCTGTGGTCGCTTATTGGTATTAATTGGATATCATGCCACATTGGCAAAGTTCTTTGCTATGACGAAAACACGGAGAAAATGAAGAGATTTGAGTATGAAAAATGCCTCGTAGAGGTTAGCCCAGATAAAGAATTGCCTGAATTCATAGTAGTAGGTGATGTAACTTGCCCTGACGTAATAGTGGATTATACATGGAGACAGTTGATATGCACTAGGTGTAAAATTTTTGGACATGGTACTGATAATTGTGAGAAAAATAAGGTTAAGGGAGTTGCGGAAAAAGGAAAAAAGGAAGAAGTACAAGTTTGTAATATTGATGACCGGGGGAATGAACTTCGGGAAGATGATCAACCAGATGGCTATAAAACAGTGCATAGGAAGAGAAACAAATTATATAAAAAGGTATGGAGAAGAGTACAAAAGAACAGTGGAAGTGATAAGAAGGAAAAGGAAGGTGTAGTGGAAAAGAATGATGGAAATGTTGAGGATGATGGTATCATTGATGATGTAGTGAATGTGGTAAGTGAAAAAGGAAAAAATGTAATGGCAAATGCCATAAATCCTGATAGTGCTGATTTGAGTAATGACAGGGTTGGGAGTGATGATTTGTTCGTATTTTCTGCAAATTGCAAAATATCGGAAAAAAAATATCTACTCCTGAACCTCCTGATCCACTCATAGTTAGTAATCCTTTTGATGTGTTTGCTGAGAGGTTGAATTTAAATGATGCTTCAACCTCCTCTGATCTCGTGCATGTATCTCTGGTGCATGTCCATGCAATTGCTGCTGACGTGGTCACCCCTTCTTGTGAAAACCTTTCTCCATCTGTTTTGCAACCATTCAAAAATAATTCTCCATACAACTCTCTTTCTTTACCAAACCACATTTTCGGAGACATTACTGCATCTCCTCTTATGCCGCATCTTTCATCTTCTTCCTTATCAAAAAATCCAAAATCTCCATCATTTCCTATGCCGAGAAATTGAGTAGTAAAACGAAGTAGAGGTCGACCAAAGAAAAATACTAGTTCTGCTATTGACCTTGACTCTTCAACTGAATTCTCTTTTGACAATGCTATCCTATCTTTGCCTTCCCACTGCCCTAACTTAAATTCTTCCTCTGGTGTAAAAACCAGAGCAGTTTCTTCTTTGTATACTCAATGATAGACAAAATTGGTTTTTGGAATATTAGAGGTGCAAATCTCTAGCTAAGCAACTCGAAATTGGTCAAATCATATCTTCAAATAATATTCATCTTATAGCTATTGCCGAAACTAAATTGAATCATCTTACCACTTCTAATGTTGTTCAAAATATCAATTATGCGTGGAGCTCTATCCATAATCTTTCACAGGCTCCTTTTGGTCGTATTCTTATCATTTGGAACCCGATCACCTTTGCTGTTAAACCTATTACTGTTCACAGGAAATTCATCCACTCTGAAATTACTCACTTACCAACTCTTTCCACCTTTTTCTTAACGGCTGTCTATGCTGAGAACTGTGCAGCTATCAGGCAGCTTTTTCTAGATTCCCTTCCTTCTCTTCAGCAATCTTCGTATCCATGGATTTGTCTTGGTGATTGAAACTGCATGCAACTCTCTTCGGATAAACTAGGGGGAACTCCACTCTCTTATAGGCAAACTAGACCTCTGAATAATGCAATATATGACTCCAATCTCCTCCAAATCCCCACGTCGGGAGCTGAATTTACATGGAACAATTCATCAAGAAATGGTGTTAGGACATTTTGTAAACTTGACAGAGCTTATATGAACTTAACCGCTGTAAACATATGGCCTTCCTTGAACTTTCATATCCCTCCTCCATCTTTATCCGATCACTCACCTCTAGTCCTGGATTGGGGAAAAGTCACCATGAGAAAACAGTCCACTTTTTCATTTTTTAACAGCTGGATAGAACATCCAAATTTTTTAAATGTTGTTGCTATTAGTTGGAATACTCAAGTGCATGGTAACCCTATGTTTATTGTGCAGGAAAAGCTTAAACGTTTGAAGGTAGTGCTGAAGACTTGGTCAAGAGAATTCTATGGGGATGGTGCAAGTCTTTCTAGAACAATCAGAGCAAACTTATTCGCGGTCCAGAGTTCAATTCTGCAATGTAATGTTGCTGTTGAATGAGCGTCCTATCGGCACAAGAAAATAAGCTGGCAACGGAATTGGCAAAGGGCATTATAGAAGAATCTAAAATGGGAAAGAAAAAATGCAAGAATAAGTGGAAGCTTTTTGGTGACAAGAATACCTCTGTTTTTCATGATTCCTTGAAGATTAGGCAAGCTGCAAATTCTTTTCCGTCTCTTCTGGACTTTGAAGGCAGAATGTGCTCTACTGCTGATGATATTCAAAATGCTTTCCTCCAATATTTTACTTCAATTCGGGGTAACGCTCCATTCACTCCTATCAGCTTATCTTCGTTCTCTCACATTTCTTTTCTTGCAATTTCCGACGATCTGAAAGCTAATTTGATTACACAAATATCGGATGAGGATATTGTCAAATCTATTTTCTCTATGAAATCGACTAGTTTGCCAGGTCCTAATGGCTTTAATGCCCATTTTTACAAAGTATGTTGGGGAATAGTGGGTGGGGATGTTATAAAGGCAATTAAAAACTTTTTCTCTTATAGCAAGATGTTAGGTGGTATAAACGCAACAAGAATAGCATTAATTCCAAAATCTGACATGCCAAATTCAGTATCTCATTTTTGTCCAATTGCGTGCTGCAATGTCATTTACAAGAGCATTTCAAAAAAATTAGCTAGTAGGATGAAGGTGGCTCTTGCTGATATAATATCACCAAAGTGAATTCTTACCAAAAAGAGATATTGCTGATAACATAACTCTGGCATCCGAATTGATGAGGGGTTATAACAGAAGATTGATCTCACCTAGATGTGTTATGAAATTGGATATACAAAAGGCTTATGATTCAGTTAGATGGGATGTTATCATCTATGTTCAGTTCAAGATGAACTTTCCAATTCCTTTTCTATGCTGGATTTTCACGTGCATTTCAACTGCGCACATATCCCTTAGCGTTAATGGTTCTTCCTTTGGGTATTTCAAAGCAAAAAATGGGTTACGACAAGGGGATCCCATCTCGCCTTATCTTTTTGTTTGCGTTATGGAGCTTTTTACCTATTTATCTTCCAATGCTTTCTTGTCCAAGCACATTGACTATCATCCTTACTGCAAACGATCTAATATCACCTGTTTACTATTTGCGGATGATATACTACTTTTCACTAAGCCAAATACAAAATCGATTAATGGGATCCATGAAGTATTGCAGTCGTTTAAAAACCTAACTGGCTTATCCATAAACAAAAGCAAGTCCAGCATGAGATGAGGAGGAGTATCAGATGATATTGCTGCAAATATGTATGATAGAACTGGGCTCCCTCCCATGTCGGATGATGAAAGATACTTAGGAGTTCCTTTATGTACTTCTAGACTAAAAGCGGCACAATGTCTTCCTCTTGTTGAGAGCATCGTTTCTAAAATTGCAACGTGGCCGGCTGCAAAATTCTCCATGGCTGGTAGACTTGTCATTGTAAAATCTATTGCCATATTAATGTCTATATATTATGCTAGGATTTTTATTCTACCACACAAAATTGTTGATATGATCAATTCGGCCTTAAGTCATTTCCTATGGCATGGTAACCCGTTTTCCAAAAAGCTCATACCTGTGTCATTTAAGAAAGTCTGCTCTTCATTCAAAGATGGTGGTCTTGGGGTACTCAGTATCCATGATTGGAATAGGGCAGCTTTATCGAATATAATTGATAAACTATACAATTTTGATTCTAACATATGGGCCTCTTGGTGCAGACTGAACTTACTCAATGATAAACATTTCTGGACGATGGTGATTCCAGCAGACTGCATCTAGTCATGGAGGAACTTACTGAAACATAGGGACAAATTTCTGCCAAGCTTCCAATGTGGATTGAAATACAAGCATAGACTTTCTTTTTGGCTCGGTCCGTGGAGTGCTAAAGGGGCTGTTCTTGCTGCGATAGTTGATTATGATGAAAGAAGGATTTCAGGAGTGGGTGAAAGGGCATCGGTAGCTTCTGTGTGTATTAATGATATGATCTCTTTACCCAACTGCAGTTCAACTGTAATCAGAAATGTTTGGTCAAACCTCATGAACAACTCTCTTGCTGCTGATGACAAATATGCGTTCTGGAATGACAAGCCGCACTACATTGGGAATGTATATGATGAAATGGTCCGAAATTATGTGATCTTTCCTTGGCATCTACGTATGTGGTTGTTTAACTCAGTGCCAAAGGAAAATTTGTTTATGTGGAGAGTGTTAATGAACGAATTAAACTCTAGGCAAAGACTGAAAGTTCCTGGAATTATTGCTGATGACTCTTTTGTTTTTTGTGGGATACACGCTGAAACTATACGGCATCTATTCTTTGAGTGTAATTACTCCGGGTTTGTTTGGCGAAATCTTCTTCTCCGGTTTGGTCTTCACACGCCTAGCGCTGACTCGAATGAAGAGTGGTATCTCATTTTCAAGTTTACAAGATGGAAGACCATCAGTGGATGCTTGCTATTAAAGATTCTGAAGAAGACCTTATATAGTGTGTGGATGGAAAGGAACAATAGGGTGTTTGGTGGTCTCGCTACTCCTAAACATGTATTGGTCCATTCTATTGTTCGCTGTCTTAGCTAATTTTGTTGCCTTTCCTTGTACTGATTCTCTTGTGTTCTAATAAATATGGTAGGGGCCATTTAACCCCGCTTAAAATGCAAAAAATAAAAAAAATAAAATAATCAATAAAAAAAATCCTACAAATATCCCAAACTCTTTACAACCCTAGACTCATTCATTCCTCGGTCAACACAAATTGCGCCGTATGTTTTTTCTCTTCAGAAATATTTCGATCCTCTTAAAAATGAATAAAATCCAAAGAAAATCCCTAAAATCCTAATACACACATGATAGGATTCGCATCAAGTTTCTCTTCAATTCTGTGTGAGTTTCATTGGGTTTGACGATATTCTTCATCGCTGGAAATACATACAGCGTGGTGTTGGTTGAGCTAGGGTTTGACATTTTCTGAGTTTGAGCATTCGATGCGAGATTTCATGGATATATTTGGATTCAGGAGGTCGATTGAAGCTCGCGTATAAAATTGAGATGGATTTCGTGAGTATTGGTGTCGCACTTTTCCTGTAGTCGAGGTCTGAAACTTGAGCGACGCGATTTAACTGAGGGAGTCGAGTTCGATGGAAGTTGTATGGTGTGATGGAGTTTTAAATGAGGAGTTTAATGGTGTTTGCTATTTTGTGGTTTGTGAATTGTTGATGAAGCAACGAGGGGATTTAGGAACGAAAATGGCCATGATTTACTGGGAGGAGCTATCGGTGTTGTAGGAGATGAAGAAGGAGAGTGCGGGCCCGAGGAATTAGAGTGGGTTTGGGCCTTATGGAAGTGGTGAGCCCAAATTGGTAATGAGGTATATTTAAATAAAACAAATTCTCGTTTAAAACTTGTAAAATATATAACTCTCCCATATGTGATCAGAATTGGAAAAAACAAGATCCGTTGGGATCGTATGGACGGACACTACCCAATGGAATTGACTGGGAGTGAATCGAAACTCGTTACAATTTATTGCAAAATAAATTGTCCGTCTGAATCAACAGATGCAAATCGTTATTTAACGGTTAATGCGAAATGTGAATAAAACTCACCAACTCTGAACAGTTATATTTTTATAATGTATTTTTAGAACTGCTAGTCATCTGTTGATTGTTGTTTGTTAACTGTTGGTTGAATTGCTTGTGTATTGGTTGAAACTATAGATAACGATATATATATAAATCGTTAATCAAATATTGATTCTATTAGCAGAATATTTCATATTGAATGAAATCGATGTTGATTATATTGTTTAACATCTGTGATACAGGGAAACAGGTTGGAGGGACCCAACTGGTTTCCTTGATATATAAAATACTGTTTTATTTCATATATTGTGATATATGATGTGATATATAATCTGTTGTTGATTATGTGTGTTTGAATGATATCGATCACTGTTTGGTATTTTAAATACTGCAAGAAAACCCTGGGATGAAAAAGGAAAATTTCAATAACTATATTGAAATAAAATATTATATAAAATCGAAAGATTTTATATAGAAGGATGATTTCAAACTGTATATTGAAATAGAATATTTATAAAATCAAAGGATTTTATATAAAGGAATATTTATAAAATCAAAGGTTTTTATATAAAGGAATATTTATAAAATCAAGGGATTTTATAAAGGTAATTATTTGTAAAACAAATATAAAAGAGAAATATTTGTAAAACATTGACAAATAAAATAGAAAGAGAAATATTTGTAAAACATTTACAAATAGATATAAAAAGGACATATTTGTAAACCATTTACAAATAGATTTGAAAAGGAGATATTTGTAAACCATTTACAAATAGAATAGAAAAAGGAGATATTTGTAAACCATTTACAAATAGAATAGAATAGGGAGTATTTGTAAAACATTTACAAATAGAATAGAAAAGGGAGTATTTGTAAAACATTTACAAATAGAAGTGGAAAGGAAATTTTGTAAAACATTCACAAATAGAATTAAAAAGGAAATGTTTATTTAGAAAATAAATAGAGTTATAAAAGGGATTTATTGGGAAATGAAAAAGTATGTCATATAAGGAAATATTTGGCAAATGAATAGAATTTTACATCAGGAAAGTTTAGACCCGTGCTTCGCACACGGGTATAACATGATATGGATTTAAAGCAAAGATTTTAAATAGAATCTATTGTAACCAGTAAACTGAGAAGATCAATTTATAAATAATATTTTATAAATTTAATAAAATATTTATCATTGGATAAATAGAATATATAAGTCGGGACTTATATAGAGAAGTAAGAATCAATTTCAACATCGATATTTGAAACTGAATATGGACGTAGAGTTAATCAAAGGAGTTAATCAAAATGAGTTAGAGGAGTTAATCGATTAGAGTTAGAGTTAATCGATTAGAGTTAGAGTTAATCGATTAGAATAAGAGTTAACCCGTTAGAGTTAATCAGTTAGAGTTAACCAGTTAGAGTTAATCAGTTAGGGTTAATCGATTAGACTTAAATCGAACTAGAGTTATTTGAATAGTGTTAATCGAACAAGAGTTAGTCGAATATTTGTTATATCGAATAGAGTTAATTGAATTAGAGTTAGTCGGATTAGAGTTATTCGAATATAGTTTATTCGAAGAAAGAGTTATCGAATAAGGTTATTCGAAGAAGAGAATTAATCGAATATAGTTTATTTGAATAGAGAAAGAAATAATCGAATACTAGTTATTCGAAAGGAGTTAATCGAATATTAGTTATTCGAAAGGAGTTAATCGAATATTAGTTATTCGAAAGGAATAATCGAGTATTAGTTATTCGAAAGGAGTTAATCGAATATTAGTTATTCAAAAGGAGTTAATCGAATATTAGTTATTCGAAAGGAGTTAATCGAATATTAGTTATTCGAAAGGAGTAAATCTAATATTAGTTATTCGAAAGGAGTTAATCTAATATTAGTTATTCGAAAGGAGTTAATCGAATATAGTTTATTCGAAAGGAGTTAATTGATAAGAGTAAATTAGTTAGAGTTAATTAAATAAAGTTAATCCAGTAGGGTAAATCAAATAGAGTTAAAAGAATTGAGTTAATCAAATAGAGCTAACTGATAAGAGTAAATCGATTAGAGTTAATCGAATAGTGTTAATTGAATAGAGTTATTCGAATATAGGTTATTCGAAGAAGAGAGATTATCGAATATAGTTTATTCAAAGGAAAGAGTTATCGAATAGAGATTTATTCGAAAGAGAGTTACGTAAGGAAGTTTGTTAAAAAATTAAAAGATAAACTTTGACTATTTCGAAGTTAAAACGTTGTTCAGTCAAGGTCTTAGAGGTAATTATACCCCAAGTTGATTGACTTCCTTCTTAACTAAGGAATGGTAAGGTTTGATAGTGAATGATGGTTAAGTGAATTTAGTTAATGAGTGAAATGGTTTGAGTTAGCATGACGATGTTTGATTTAAACATCAGTTTAAATCCAGTGAAGGAGTTTTGGAAATGTTTTCCAAATAAGAATCAGAAATGTTTTTCTGATAATAGAAAATAAGAATTTAGAATATATGGAAACAGGAGATAAGTAAATTAATGAACTAAAGAGATAAATGTTAAATGATGATTGATCGATATAATTTCCATCTGGAAATAATATCGTTGTTTGCACACGTGTTTTTCTTTGATAGTTAAATCACAGACTATCAAAATTTTGACCATTTTTCCGTCGTCAATACGGAGAGACCGGTTGGATTCTTATCCCAAGAACCACTCCATATGGGCGTTAGCGTTTCGAAACAAATAGATCGAAGACATATTGAAGACGGAGTAAAGTGCAAGGGCTGTTGAATAAGTCCTAGGTAGAGATTGCCTCGGATGGATGTACGGAATAGTGCCTTCGGTTTGTCCAGTCCCAGGACAACTTGAATGGACGAATGTCTGACAGAGTATATCTGGTAGATCGCGTAAGTTGATCATTTCAAACGTATTTACGTTGGTGGCGGAAGAATTTGTTTCTCTTAGCTTATACCCGTGGTATTTTTGGGGAAATCAATTTGGGATTTGATGGGTATGACGATGTGGCATTCAAAGTGAATGAATGAGTAATCTGTTGAAAGATACGTTATGACCTCCAGCCTCATCAACTAGGAAATGATAGAAATCGGGCAGGCAGCATGGCTAAGTGGTTCGCAACCAATTAGGGTATATTTTCACCTAGAGAATATTCATATTTGTTACTTCTTTCAATTTCGTATCTCCCGGGAATGGTTATGTTGGTTTACCAACTGTAAGGTGACAATATATTCGATATACTCAAGCGAAATGAGTGGTCGGTCATGTGTGGCCGAGTTACAAGATGTTCTTGTTGAACTCCAGTGTATCACTTCTAGAGTACACAGAGCGAAAGGTGGATCCATACCTTGTCATAGTTGGAATCCATTCCCCAAATAAGAGCCCGCGGTTTTGATTGTATATTATATATGTAGAATGTTAGATGCAAGCGTTTGTGCTAGATTGCTAAGTACTTGTATTCAGACATTATTGTAATATCAGAAGAGACTTGATATAAAGGATAATTTGGGTTATCGTAAGGTAAAAACCATCCGTGTTTATGTGTGGATCGGTCTTATGATTATCCTTTGTTTCAAAAGGATTTTGAAATTTAGATCAAATAATTTGAGTTTACTCACAACAATCACATGACTGACCCGGAGTTTATTTTGTTTTGTTTTCCATAAACTCTTGGGTCCCCAATTTTGTACGGACAGTCAAGCAGTAGGGATTTACAGATACTTGAAGAGCTGGGGCAGGAGGCTTCAGAATTATATAGCTTTGGTTTTTCTGCTATGTTGTAAGTGTTGTACTTTGGAAATGATATGTATATTCAAGTACAGATTTATATTTCAAAGTTATGTTATGAAATATATTTATTCGTTCTGCTGTGAGATTCGTGTTTACTCTGATATTGTATGTTCTTTTTCTTCTTCTATTCTATGTTTCTATCTTATCTATCATCACCCTCTAATTTCTTTCATTAACTACCGGTATTTTCGATCCTTGGATATTCGATATGTGTTGTATATCAGATAACCAAGATCGACTTTTTCCGGGACGTTACACTTATTATACATATTGTCCGGTTTTGACACCGTGTTGCTTTGATAAAAATACATATGAAAGTGGCGTCTTGTGATAAAACAAAAATGAAAGAAATTCGATGTCCGTGTAAGAAATGTAATTGCATGAAACTTCAAGATTATGAAACTATAACTTTTCATTTGCATAACCATGGTTTTATGCCAAATTATTATGTATGGAGATATCACGGTGAAGCAAGAACAAAGCATGGTTCGACAGTCGTAGTTGAAGACCTAACCGAGAACATTGATGTTGATTTTGATGATATTGATGTGGGAAATAGAGTGATAGAAATAGTGCATGATGCTGCTGGTCCAAGTATGTGGACTGATGAGCTTGATGCGGAAGAAGAACTTGACTCGGACGCTAGAAAGATTTTTGATTTGTTAGAAGCTGCTAAACGACCGCTTTATAAAGGTTGTACAATGACACACTTGGCAGCTACATCTAGGTTGATTGCTATAAAATCCGAATACAATGTATCGGAAAACATGATGAATGCGATTCTAAGTTTGTGCAAAGAGATGCTTCCACCTAACAATATATTGGCAAGCAATTGGTATTCACTAAAAAAGGAAGTATCTGCATTTGGTTTGCCATATGAAAAAATTGACGCATGTCCAAATGGATGCATGATATACTGGAAGGAAGATAAAAACTTACGACTTGTAAATTTTGCAATAAAAAAAGATACAAGTCTACAAAAAGCAATGGTAAAGGTGTATCTTTTACTCGTATGCATTATTTTCTTCTTACACCTAGATTACAAAGGTTATATGATTCTTGTGCAACCGCGAAACACATGCGATGGCACAATGAGAGACAACAAGAGGAAGGGATTTTATGTCATCCTTCCGATGGAGACGCATGGAAACATTTTGACAGCGTTTATCCCGAATTTGCTAAAGAATCGCGTAATGTTCGACTTGATTTGTGTACAGACGGTTTCGCGCCTTTTGCTTCGTTAGGCAAACCTTATTCCACATGGCCAGTTATTGTAACACCGTACAATTTACCCCTATGGATGTGTATGAAGAATTCATTTATGTTTTTAACTTTGATTGTTCCTGGACCAAAGAATCCGAAAAATGGAATAGATGTATATCTGCAACCTTTAATTGATGAGTTGAAAAAACTATGGACGAATGTTTTGTTACTTACGATGTGTCAAGGAATTTTTTTTAAAAATGTTTGCTTCTTTATTGTGGACAATAAGTGATTTTCCTGCATACGGGATGCTTTCTGGCCGGAGTACTAGTGGCAAGTTTGCTTTTCCGATCTGCATGGATTCGACAGAATCCTTTCGATTAAAATATGGCGGCAAACAATGTTGGTGGGATCGTCATCGTCGTTTTTTGCATCCAAACGATCGTTTTAGATATGACAAGAAAAACTTCAGAGCAAATACAACTATTACTTTACAGCCTCCTAACATTCTGAGTAGTGAACAAATTTACGAGATTGTGCAAGATTATCCTAAAATACACGAGATAGGAAAGGAGCCCAAAATCTCTGGTAAAGGACAAATTCATAATTGGTGCAAGCAAAGCATATTATGGGAATTACCGTATTGGAAGAATATGAAACTTCGACACAATCTGGATGTAATCCATAATGAGAAAAATGTGTTTGAGAATTATTTTAACACAATACTGAATGTTAAGGGAAAAACAAAAGATGATTTGAAGTCAAGGAAGGATATTGCATTCTATTGTAATTGTCCAGAACTAAAAATTGATAGTGAACGTCCTAGTTTCAATCGTCTAGCTTGTTATGAATTGGAAAATACCCGTTGTAAGAAACTATTGGAGTGGATAGAAAATTTAAAGTTTCCAGATGGAATTGCTTCAAATTTGAAACGATGTGTTGACATGAAAGACCTTCAATTATCAGTAATGAAGAGTCATGATTGTCATGTATTTCTTGAGACTCTATTTTCGATAACTTTTAAGGAGTTGTTACCACATAAGGTTTGGATGCCCATAACCGAGCTTAGTTTAATGTACAAAGATTTATGCTCGACTACTCTTATTAAAGCTCATTTAGAGAAACTTGAGAAGGATGTACCAAAGTTAATTTGTAAATTAGAAAAAATATTTCCTCCTGGGGTTTTTAATAGCATGGAACATCTACCTATACATCTACCAACTGAAGCTTTAATGCGAGGACCAGTACAATATGGATGGATGTATCCTTTCGAGAGGTATATATAATTAAAGTTGATTTTATTTTCATATTCTCGACATACCAACGAAGAGTGTTATATTTTATATTTCATGTATTCATATTAAAGGTATCTTGGTCATCTTAAAAAAAAGGTGAAACAAAAAGCATGTGTTGAAGGTTCAATTTGTCAAGCATACATTGTCCAGGAAGCCTCTGTATATTTCAATTACTACTTTGAAGACCATATTAAATTGATTTCCAAAAGTGGTCGCCATAACGAGAATGACATGGATGATTCACCTGACATATCTATGCCCATCTTTCAGAAACGGGGACGCCCAACTGCTAAATGGAAAGATGGAGGTTTACAGACGATTAAAGATTTTACTTTAGCTAAATCAACTGTGCTTCTCAATTGTGAAGAATTATCAAATCTTATTTGGTAAATAACACAACTTCGATTAATTAATATGATTTTTGTTCTATAATGTAATTTGTTTTCTTAGTAATTTTAATTGTTCAACAATCAATTTGAAGAAGCAAATCCCGATGTTGAGCCCAGTAAAGGGTTTGAGAAATGGTTTAAGAAATATGTAAGCATGATTTCTCTTTTATCAATTGTGTGTTTTATCATAAATCTATATAAGAATGTCATGTGTGATATTTATCTCAATAGGTTGATGATAATGGAATCATTGATGTTTGTTATGCGAAGCTTGCATTTGGTCCAATGTTGAAGTATAGAAAATGTCCAATCTTGTACGTAAACGACTATAAATTTCACACAACTGAATTTGGAGCAAATAAAACAACTTACAACAGCGGTGTATGTGTTAAAGGAGGCAATATTGATGATGATCTAGAATATTACTATGGAATGTTACAAGAAATAATTGAACTTACTTACTCGATGGCACTGGAGCTTAAAAATTTCTTGTTTAAATGTGAATGGTTCGATAATAGAAAAGATATCGGTATACGTCGTGCATATAAAGATTATCCACTTGTTGAAATAAATAATAAAAGACGATACCAAGGTTATGATCCGTTTGTGTTGGCGATGCAAGCGACTCAAGTTTATTATGTATCTTATCCTGCTATGAACAACAATAAAGCGGACTGGTGGGCTGTCGTTAAAACAAAGCCAAGATGGTCATTCAATGCGAACATGATCGTAGGTGAAGATCAACCGTATCAAAATGATTTGGACCATAATGGACTATTGCAAATCACACTACAACAAAAACACCATATTACAAGTTTAAATTTACAATGGTGTGTAAAGCACAATTGTAGTAAATGCTTTTTTACAACTATGCAAAACGCACTGTTGTAATAAATGTTTTTTACAACTGTGAAATAATTACTGTTGTAATAAACATATATATCACAACTTTTCATTTTATTGGTTGTAATAGAGATGCCTAGTGCAAACTTCATGTTTATAATATCTAAATTTAATAACTAATTATATTGATATTTAATAATAATACTTAATAATAATAATTAATAATAAACTTGGGAATCAATAATATTTTTCAATTATTATTAAATAATTAATAGTTAATAAGTAGTATTTTTTTAATAGTTAATGTATGTTAACTAGCTACTTTATTAATTAATAGTAACATAAGCTTGTAATAAGTATTACTCTCTATAATAATTAACTAAGTAGAAAATAAGTAAAAGTTAATTAATTAATAACTATTATTAATAAGTAATATTTGATTTGGTAGTAACTATTTCAGCAGTTTTAATAAATATAATTTTGGCAAATTTGTTTGTTTAGCAGTTAACAACCGCGCTATCGTTTGTGCGCTTTTGATAGATTTTTTTTATTTGTGTGTGAACTTAATGTTGTAAGTAGTCCATGGCATTACTTATGATCTGCCGGCTTTTGAAAATTTTAATTACAAAGTAATATTTAATATTTGGCAATTAAATTATATAATAATTCATAAAAATATTGACAATAAATATAACATTTATAATAAATGATAAATAAGATTTTAATAAACAATAAAAATTAAATACAAATATATAATAATTAATAACTAAGACTAAATAATAATTATTAATTTGAAATGTGACACAATTCAAAGCATAATGTTGAAAACGTTTTTTGGGAATAGTGGAACATAACTCAGCTCCAAACTGATTTCTCACCCCCTGACACTTAACAAAATTTCCATCGGTTCTTCAATTAATCTTCCCACTGTGTGGATGAAACGTCGTGCCTTTTGACATCGATTCACAACATTTCTATCGTATTCCATCGTATTCCTTTTCCATCCATTCACAACATTTCCTTTTCCATCGGTTCACAGTACATTTCCTTTTCCATTGTATTCCACCGCAAACCCTAATTCCCCTTTCGATAATCCGGCGGCATAGCGATCTCCTCCACTTCACATCGCCACTGCTCGATCGCCGCTGCTCAATCGCCACTGCTCTCTATTTTCGTCGTCCACTGCTTGATCGCCTATGTATCTTGCCTACGTTCTCTAGCTGGTAAATTTTTATTCGTTGTTTCAATTGCATGTGATTGTAATTTTACCGTTTCCCTCCGCTATTGCATTCGTGTAAGTTTACTATAATTTTACCGTTTCCCTCTCGCTGATAATCATGAGAACGCTCCCCGTCAGTATTTCCCATATATCCAATCCCTTACACATGCAAAGCTTGACCAACTTTTTGGCTCTTGCTACTGTGTCATATTGATTGTAACAATGCTCTTTTAAGTTGAACTTTGTATATAATTTGATGACAAACCTCAACAATGACCAAGAAACTGATGCAAGTTTGTAGGGTATGTTGTATTATCACTTATTTTATTTATATTTATGCTAAGGAAAGCTGAGGAAGTCATAGAGATGAATTAGTTGTTGACTCTATCCTTGGAATAACTATTATTAAGTTCAGATTTTAATGTAAGATGTAAAAATTAATTGTGCTGAAACTGTTAGTTTCCATGTGAAATCATAACAATTCATTGTCATTAATACTGTACATTTCCTTCTTAATCTGTCCATCTCTTGACAAATTACCATGGCAAACATCTACATTTCCACTGCTGCTTATTTTTCCCTTCTTTACTACCCATTATGTTTCTTCGATCTCACCTAACCCTGTCATCCATTTATTATTTGTTTATTTTCATCTCTATATTTCTTCATCCAACTGTAATTCCTGTCAATTTGCAGTCACACTTGTTTTGGATCTGAAATATGAAATTCGATCATATATATGCATATACATGTGCGCATATGTATAAACATGTATTTGGTCATACGTTGAGTTTGTATATTTAGTTTATGATATTGACTTTTTGAATTTTACGGGTTTGGGTATTTGCCATAAATGACCAGTATGTTAGAAAGACTAAAGTTTGTTCGCTTGCATTTCATACTTTATACTGCAGTACTGACTTTATAGGATGGAATATATATACATTATACCAGAAATATTTTTGTATACAGTTAGGATTAAGTTCAACCACAAAAAGCATGGGTTAATACTGGTTAATCATTTATTAAATATACACCTATACATATACGAATATATATATGTAATTGGCGAGACCTTGAGCCAGGTTCATATATGTATATGCTGTTAAGACGGGGTAATATATATATATATATATATATATATATGCCACACTATATATGTAATTGGCGAGACCTTAAACCAGGTTGAAAACTGAATATATATCACACTATATATTAGGTAGGAACTTGTAGGCATGTTAGTTTAGCATGTACCTGGCTGCCCTGGCATGTTAGTGGGAAGAATTAACAGGTTATTTCATTACTTGAAGTTGTCAAATAATGTTGAAGATCGTAATAGGTGGAGGCCTATGAAGTTTATCCATGTACCATCCACTTAATGCAGAAATAGATTGCTTATTCATGCACAGCTAAGCTATGGACAATGCCATAAAAGCTATTTAACTACAGAAATAGACTGCTTATTGGCTCACACCTACCTATGGACGGCAACATGAAAGCTATTTACATAAAGAACCAACCAGAAAATACATAATGTAAAGAAAAATTAATACAAATTTTCATTTGAATTAGTTAGATATTAAAATATGCAGCCTAGAAAAATAGTTCAAAGATTTAAGGAAATATGTCTAGATACAACAATGTAAATAGTAACTAAGTGATTTAATGAGACATGTTGAAGACATATCTGTTTTTTTCCAGTTTGGTTTTGCAAGTTTAGAACAAAGGAACATCCCTTACGATTGGGTTAATAGGATGCTCCATGCATCAACCTGAGTAGCCAGGTGAAACATGAAAAAACATATGCAAGTAAGATAATTTTAGTTACAGTTAAGATTTGATGATTTTTGTATTCGAGATGATAAAATGAATGTTGTAACATGCAATTCAGATAGAATAATTAAGGTAGAAAAACTGAAATGATTTGTATTATCGAATGGTACTCGTACAGCCTAAACAGGCAAATATATATAAACATTGTTGGGCTTGATAAACAAATGCAAATAGCCCAAGTCCATGATAAACAAATGAATGTTGTAGGCATGTTAGTTGAAAACTGAAAATACACATGTAGCATAAGTATGCTTGTATATCCTTGGGGCTGGTCATCTAGGTGGAGATAGGATGTCAATGGGTTGGTTGCCATTGAGTTATCTCTAGTATGTGATGTACGTTGCGTACACTTTCCAGTTATGTTAGTTATGGTCTACTGACAGGAGCTAGGTTGATAATGAGAGAAATATAAATAAACATAAACCATGGTGAAAAAAACAGAGCAGTAAATAAGAAACTATCAACTTCATTACTAAGTTTGGAAACAACCGTTATTGAATTTGGAAATGAGATATGAAAGAGAGAGAGAGAGAATAAGGATATGGATGTATAAAACTATCAACTTCATTACTAAGTTTAACCAATTCATTAATGAACTGTTGAACCATGTATGATCATTTCCAGTATGTCCGAAAATTAGAGGCGTTGTTTTACCAAGATGGACAAAGCATGAGTCAATCTACCAAGGTTTCATCATTTTGGCTGTTACTTCCATAGTTATAAATAGTGTGATGCTAAGGGCACATCATTTTTCTCTTACTAATACCACGAATAAAAATAATAAATACAATATATTATATGTGCTTCCTAATACCATTATAAATAAATATAAGTATTTATGAATGAGTTTGGTGTTAGGAAGCATGTAGTATAAATTTTTGGTATTAGCAAGAAGAAAACGAGGTGCCCTAGCATCACACTATAAGTATTTAAGAATGAGTATTAATACTTTTTTGTTTTGTAGAATGACAAGCGAATATAGGCAAGCTGTGGAAAATTTTGTATATGGGCATGCTGCGAGTGAAGGGAATCCCGAAAAAATTAGATGCCCATGTCGTAATTGTAGGAATCTAATTTGGCAAGCATCAAGGGAAGTTGTGTCACACTTGATTTGTTTTGGAATGGACCCAACCTATGATATATGGAATTTTCATGGAGAAAAACGGCAATCACAAAATAAAAGTGAGACCGATACTTATAGAAGGTATGTTGATGCGCAAATCTATGATGAGGAGGTAGAAGCCAATGTTGAAGAAAGACATGGGGAAGGTATTAAGGAAATGATGGAGAATGCCAAAACTCCTTTGTATCCCGGTTGTGCAAGCCACATAAAGTTTTCTGCTATAGTACTTCTTTTCAAGCACAAAGCGCGAAATGGTATATCGGACACGGCTTTTACAGAGCTTCTTAAACTTCTAAAGGATATGTTGCCTAAAGAAAACATGATTCCCGATTCTACATATGCAACAAAGAAGTTGCTTAAGTCATTTAGTTTAGGCTATAAGCAGATACATGCATGTGTAAATGATTGTTGTTTATTTAGAAAAGAGCTTGCAAATAGTGATTTCTGTCATAAGTGCGGTAAGTCTCGTTGGAAAAAAAACAAGACTACTAAAGATGGGAAGCAAACCAAAATACCTATGAAGGTTTTGAGATACTTCCCATTGATACCAAGACTGAAAAGAATGTTTGCATCCCCAGAAACATCAGAACAACTAAGATGGCATAGCAGTCATATGAGTGAAGATGGTAAATTACGCCATCCAGTGGATTCTACTCAGTGGGCTACGATTGATAGAATGTATCATTCTTTTGCTTCCGATCCACGAAATATAAGACTTGGCTTTGCATCTGATGGCTTTAATCCTTTTAGTGATTGGAATTGTGGATATAGTTGTTGGCCAGTGTTTCTTGTTGCTTACAACTTTCCTCCGTGGCTTTGTATGCACAAAGATAAGTTAAATTTGGTGATACAAAATAACAAATTGATTGGAACAAATTTGCAAAGAATGTAAAGTAAATATTTTTATAATGGGAATGCATTGATTGCATTTGATAAGGTGGTAGAGAAATAAATGAAGGGATTATTTTCTTCCATCTATGCTAAAGAAACGGATTGATTTACTTCCTATGTTTGCACATTTGTTGTTATGGTAATTTGCATCCATTATATAATTACCATATGTTGGTAATTTAATTGATGACTCACATAGATTTGCACTGGCTATATATTGAGGAGTAGACTTTAGTGTAAACCCATCCTGGCCTAGAGCCAGTGATCCTCAATGGTGTCTCTTCTTGTTAAACCTGATTGAGGTTTGGATATGTAAACTCTTATTTTATAATCTCTTGTAATTCTCTCATGTGGAATAAAATCTCTCTCTGTTGGACTGGACGTACACTATCTCGAGGATAGTGGAACTAGTATAAATATTGTGTCTCTTTGTTTCTCTGCTATATTTATTTACTATTTTGTTAATGTAATAGAATAATTGCTATCAGATTAGATTGGTGTTCAATTGGAAAATCAAGATCCTATTTATTGCGCTTCTGCATATGCTCAATTTTCATAACAGATTGGTATCAGAGCGAGGTGATTTGTTTTAAATTGTGCATCAATTAT
This sequence comes from Allium sativum, assembly GCA_030737875.1. NCBI lineage: Eukaryota > Viridiplantae > Streptophyta > Magnoliopsida > Asparagales > Amaryllidaceae > Allium > Allium sativum. The sequence continues at coordinate 150,617,322 of CM060909.1, read as the reverse complement.
TTCTAAAAAGGTTGGTAGATTCAGTGGTGATTATGCTATTACTATTTTGGAGAAAAGGAGATTTTAGTGGAGGAGATTATGTCGAGAGTGAAGAGCATTCCAATCTAGGAACTTTGACGTGATATGAAGTTTATTGTGTAGAAGCCCTCTGATATGGATGAGGGAATATGGAAGAAGACGAAGAAGAAGGCGGGTGACGGTTGAAGAACCTAGTCCACAGCAAGGTGGAGAGGTTAATATGGTCACTGCTTATGGTCATAAGGTGGAGGATCATGGTATCGACCAGGGTCTAAATGTTGATGATGCTCGAGGGATCCCGGAGATGAAGAGATCATGTCAAACGGAAGACGGATATCGAGTTTTGAAATCCACAAAGACGAAGGAGATCTTGTGGTATTGCAAGCATTTTTTAGACCGTTGGTTGATACACGGTGCAGCTCAGGTGGTAGATACATCTTTTGCAGGCGGTGGGTTGTGTTTGTAATTGAGGTGTGGTCGTAGTCCTTTCAAATCGACTGGGTGTATCTTGTTGCCCTGAAATCGAGGTTGGTTTTAATTGAGTGAATAATTTTTTGGTCTCGGTGGTGTTGAGATTACTTTGGAACCTGCCTTTTTTTATTTTGGATATTTGCAACATTTTGTTGGCGGGAAGGGACCTAGTCTGAGCTCGTTAACAATTGTGTGATTGGGGGTGGCTTTGCTGGAACCCATTGGGTAAATATTCATTTTTTGATGTATCTCGTTGTGAGATTTTGATTGAAGGTGGAGTTCTGTTGAAGAGTTTTATGATGAGAAGAGAATTTGACTCAAGGTGGGGTGCTGGAGATATGTGATTTTGCATCAAGGTGGAGTGTTAAATTTGGTGATATAAAATCACAAATTGATTGGAACAAATTTGCAAAGAATGGAAAGTAAATATTTTTATAATGGGAATGCATTGATTGCATTTGATGAGGTGGTAGAGAAATAAATGAAGGGATTAACTTCCATCTATGCTAAAGAAACAGATTGATTTACTTCCTATGTTTGCACATTTGTTGTTATGGTAATTTGCCTCCATTATATAATTACCATATGTTGGTAATTTAATTGATGACTCACATAGATTTGCACTGGCTATATATTGAGTGGTAGACTTTAGTGTAAACCCATCCTGGCCTGGAGCCAGTGATCCCCAATGGTGTCTCTTCTTGTTAAACCTGATTGAGGTTTGGATATGTAAACTCTTATTTTGTAATCTCTTGTAATTCTCTCATGTGGAATAAAATCTCTCTCTGTTGGACTGGACGTACACTATCTAGTGGAACCAGTATAAATATTGTGTCTCTTTGTTTCTCTGCTATATTTATTTACTATTTGGTTGATGTAATAGAATAATTGCTATAAGATTAGATTGGTGTTCAATTGGAAAATCTAGATCCTATTTATTGCGCTTCCGCATATGCTCAATTTTCATAACAGCACAAAGATAATATGATGCTATCTTTGTTAATTCCTGGGCCACGACAACCAGGAAATGACATTGACGTATACTTGCAATCACTTACTGAAGATTTTAAAAAATTGTGGGATAAAGGGGTGAAAGTGTACGACGCTTACAGTCGTAGTGAATTTAGATTACATGCTATTCTTATGTGGATAATCAATGATTTTCCAGCTTACGGAAATTTAGCTGGTTGCACTGTAAAAGGTAAAAGAGCATGTCCTGTTTGTGGTGTCAATACCTGCTCAATATGGCTACCATTTAGTAAAAAGTGTGCATACATGGGTCATAGACGATTCCATGAACCTAACCATGAGTATCGTCAACGGAAAAACTTATTTGATGGAACTATAGAGAATAGACAAAGGCCTCAGATACAAACTGGTGTTCAAATCTTTGATGATGTTCAAGATATTATTAATGATTGGGGGAAAATTAAAAAGGAAGAGAAAGGTGAAAGGAAAAGGAAAAGTAGAACTATGATGAAAAAAGGATGTAAAATGTGGAAGAAGAGGTCCATTTTCTTTGACTTGCCTTATTGGAAGGTGAAATTTAACAAGAAACACATTGCTTTTCGTTTTCTATTTATGTTTGCTACTTAGTACTTAATTATTTGTGTTTTGTCAATTTTTAGGCACTTCCTTTGCGGCATAATCTAGATGTGATGCATATTGAGAAAAATATTGGTGAAAGTATTATTGGTACATTGCTTCATATCAAAGGAAAATCAAAAGATGGCCTCAAATCACGCCAAGATCTAGAAGCAATGGGCATCAGAAAAAAATTGCATCCTATAGACATGGGAAATAAAGTATTGCTCCCAACTGCACCGTGCACCTTATCCGATCAAGAAAAAGAGATCTTTTATAGTAGAATGAAGAACTTGAAAGTGCCTGATGGATATAGCTCAAATATTGGAAAATGTTTTGCAAAAGAAGACAAGATATCAATCCTTAAGTCTCATGATTATCATGTATTGATACAACAACTATTGTCCGTTGCATTAAGAGGACTTCTACCTACAGGGATAAGGAATGCACTACTACGACTATGTCCATTTCATAATGACATATGCCAAAGAGTGCTTGATAGGGATAAACTAGAATTAATGGAGTTTCAAGTTGCATTAACACTATGTGAGTAGAGAGGTTCTTTCCCTCTTCTTTTTTCGATATCATGATTCACTTAACAATACATTTAGGGAGAGAAGCAAGAATTTGTGGAATGGTCCAATATCGATGGATGTATCCATTTGAGAGGAAATATTTATTATAAATAATTGACGGTTAAAAGTATGTATAGTTATGAAAGTAACTTGTTTATTCATTTTGGTTGTAGATATATGAAAATATTAAAAGGATATGTTAAAAATCAAGCACGACCTGAAGGGTGCATTGCTAAGCACTATGTTGCCGAAGAATGTATGAAATATTTCTCGGGATATATTAAATATGCATTACAAATTGGAGAGAGGAAAAACCGAAATGAAGTGGAACAAAATGATTTTATACTTGAGGGGCATCCTATTTCCAAAGGAAAACCTACTACAGTCGATGAGGAGGTGACTAATGCTGCTCATCGATACATTTTGTTTAATATGGAAGAAGTAGAGCCATATTTAGAGTAAGTATAAGTCCAACTTAACTATGACATACAAAATAAATTAGATCCTTAATTACATTTATGTATGCAGAATGCACAAAGAGGAGCTAAAATGTTTGAATCCTCATCTTGCACAAGACGATTTGGAACTGTCAAAATTGAAATAGGAGACTTTTACTTTTTGGTTTGGAAAAAAGGTTGATAGTTATATCTTAAAAAACTATTAATGATGAAAGTAATAGATCAACATAAATATTTATTTAATGTATTGTATTTGTCCAGGTTAGAGAGGATAGACATATATCCAATGTCAGCAACATAATAAAATGGCTTTCATACGGACCTCATTCGCAAATAATTTCTTATTCTGGCTATATTGTTAATGATCGACGTTTTCATACGAAAGACTATGAGAAGGCTACACAAAATAGTGGTGTTTCCATTGGGGCAAGTACTGTTTGTGTAGATGGGTCTATTGAAAAAGTAATATATTATGGGGTCTTGCATGAGATTTTCTTGTTGGATTATCGTCAATTTCGAGTTGCCTTGTTTAAATGTGATTGGGCAAATATGTATCGTGGCGTCAAAGTTGAAGATGGATTTACATTGGTCAATTTGCATCAATTTGAAAATAAGTTTGAAAGCGATCTGTTTATCTTAGCAACACAAGCGGTTCAAGTTTTCTTCTCTAGAGAAGGTAGTTCTTCAAATTGGTATGTTGCTTTGAGAGCGCCCTCTAGAGGGTTTCATGAATTGGAAAAATATGATGAGGATGAAGAATCAACTAGTAAACCATTGGATGAGTCACAACTTGATGATAGAGACGTAGATAACGGAGATGAAAGTTACATAAGGGAGGGTTGTAATGGTATTTTGGTATGTTATAAGCGTATTTTATTGATTTTTTTTATTTTATGCATGTTCATGTATACCATAAAATGTGTTGTTAGATGGTTAAAAAAAAATTCTGATATAGATTGACATCTTAGCGTGTATCAAAATGATTTTATTTTCTATTGTACGTGTTCTTTGCATGTGTATTTTATTTTGTACATGGTTGTTACAAAGTAGTGCTATATTTAGTGTGATGTTCTAATCCTTTGTAAATTGTTATGTTTTTTATAGGTCGACGAGAAAGATTGACCTTGTACTATCGACGAGGAAGATAGTGCTACACGATGTAGAGGTATTTAAATTACATATGCATTTTTTACCACATGCTTTTTTTACTTCAGCCTTATTTTGTTTCTCTTAGTACGTTGTGTTGAGGTATTCGACCATCGATGCACATATGATATTTTAAAAAAAAAATCACAGTATTAATTAAAAACATAAGGAATTCCACTTTTTATTTCTCACGTTCCACTTGAATTGATTTTGGGTGTGAGAAAACAAGAAAAGCGAGAGTTTTCCTTGGTAAAAGCGAGAGTTTATACTAGATTATTTTTGAATTACTTGGTAAAAGCGAGAGTTTTCCTTGAATGTGTATAAATTTCAGTTTATACTAGATTATTTTTGAATTACTTGCAAAACTGTGTATTTTTTAAATAATTATAAAACATTATTACTCATTCAGAAAATATGTTTACATACATTTATTTTGCAAATACCATTGAAATAGATAAATTGCCTTTTAATTTTTCTAGGTGTGTTATTTTGATACACATGTATCTCTTCTTCATTACAAATTGATGCACCTTTGTATTTGTCTTTGATTCCCGTGCGAGACAATATATCCTAATTAATAATATTGATAAAAATACAATTTTTTGATTCAATTATTAAATTTAAAATACAGTTTTTTGACTTAATTATCAAATGAAATATTTTATGTATAAATTTGAGAGACAGTTTGGATAAGTTCTTTGTTAAGTTTCAAAATACATAAAACATCATTGTCGAAAAACATATGAATATTACGTCCATCTTTTTCGAAAATCATCAAAAAAAGTATTACATATAAACGTAAAATACTACCAAACTTCAGAACTTAATTCATTTTAATTATAAACATCTGTGTATTTATGTTAGAAAAGTATAAAAAAGCACAAAAATGAACAGAAAAATCAAGATTCAGCAAAACTTTTAGGAATAGATGCAATTTGTTGAAAAATTGCAGACATTAACCTGATTATAGCAAAAATTTGCATATATTTATGTAATTTTTGCTAAATACTTTAAAATTTCAAATTTAATGTCGATATTTATTTAGCATTGCATTATTGCAGAAAAATCATTAAAAACTTAACGTAAATTGCATACAAATGACTTTTGAATAGGTATATGTCTTGTACAAAGTTTGATTTAAAAACAAGTCGCTTATTTTGACTTTACTAAAAATAAGTTCTTATGTGGAATTCTTTACAAAAAATGTTCTTTCATTTTTAGGCATATTTGAGTGACAAAGATCCGGAATCGGCTGATTTCAACTCTTTGTCAATTACACATAAAAAGTTATTATTAAATAGCAGTAATACCATATCTCAAAAATTTTGGATGCGTTGAAAGTGGAAACGATGACTCAAACATTTTATCGTGTTCTCTCCTACGCAAGAAAATTAAATAGTTTGAAGACGAACTCTGATACGTCAAACGCGGTGTCAAACAGCACATGAGATGTCAAGAGTTATTAAAAAAACTAAATTTTTTGACATGTACTCATCTCATTTTTCTAATTCCGATGCCCGTTTTATTTAACAAAAAAGCAAATTTTCTTTCATCAATTTTTTCCTTGACAATACAACGCCCTTTAGGTGGGTGCCTAAGAAAGCGTCCTCTGCAATAAAGTAGTCGTAACCCCTGCCGCTCGGTGTGTACACGTCATTATCCAAGAATGGTGGTAACACCCTTAGATTCGCGAACACATGTTTAGCCATATCGAAGAAAAAGGGGGCACTTAATACCGAACAACTTGATTTTATACCAGGGACGCTGATTGTTGAATACAAAAGTGGTAGAATAGATGAGTTTTAATATAAACATGAAACGGTACCACCAGTGCAGGGTCATAAATTTATGTGCCGCTAAGTACACAAACGCCTCATTTGGCTAAACATTAATTAAAGCCACCCGAAAGCTTGTTTGCCCAAACATTTCATTTGCTTTTGTGTTTTTATACCTTGCAAAGTCCTGCATTGATTAAAACTATAATCCAGTATTATTTTTCAATGTATATATATATATATATATATATATATATATATTATATTTTAGATTACAGCTATAGCACCTATTTTAACAATTGCTTATTTTTGTTTATTGATTTATTATAATTAGCGGGCATCCATTTGTATCTATTAATGTAGATGTTTGATATATAAAAATAACTTTTGATGTTGCCTATTTCATACTTCGAGTTGCCTATTTCATACTTCGAGTTAGGTCAGCCTCTTTTACCGCTACTTGTCTATTTTTAAACACCATGGTTACAAAGACTTAACTACTGAAAACTGACTTAAGATTTTTATTTTTTAGAGCTCAAAAGTAGGAAGCAAAAGAGCAAAAAAGCAAAAATTAGCTGCACTTGCAGCTGCTAATGCTGATGCTGAGAGGATGGTTGGGATTAGAATCAGCGATCAACCAAATGGACACTTCCGTTGCTTCGTGATTTAAATATTGCTATAAGAACATCTCCTCGAAAGCATGTTGAATACCCAATACGCACTACTCCTCGTAAAACTGGAAGCAACCTTGGTCACACTACAAAACATATGCAGACCCCTCCTCCTTCCAGTAGCATCCCCGTCGACACTGCAAACCCGATTCAGCCCCCTCCTTCCAGTAACAGCCCCGTCGACACTACAAACCAGATTCAGCCCCCTCCTTCCAGTAGCAGCCCCTTCGACAATACAAACCCAGAACAGCCCCCTGTCCGTCAACTAAACTTCCAGCAAACTACAACCACCTCAGATTCCAGTCCAAACGAACTTCAACCGGATTCTACTGAAGGTAATAGATCGACCCAAACTAGAAAAAAGAGGGGCAGAACGATGTTGAAATCATTAGCTATTATACCAGATGAGAAGCCGGAAGTTGAATTTAATGAATGCGGACAAGCAATAGGTACTAATTCCAAACTTTTATATTGGTACTCTAGCAAGGGAGATGGTGCCTTTTACCATTAGCTGATGGAGGAAAGTCGATGACGATTTGAGGGATGATCTGTGGACTTGTATACAGGTATTGATATTTGACTTGTATATACCAGCTGTTGGCGATAACATGAGCAAGTGAATAATAAAACATGCCTTTCAATTGTTTTTAATTTAACTGATTCTATGTTATTTATGTTATAATACCTATATGTCTCAATATTCAAAGCAACATATTATATAGTTGTTGTAGTTCTCTCTATGTGCAATATGCATTATGCACATGCCTATGGTACAACATTGCATTTTGCAGTACTGTTAGAGACTAGTCTATGTTTTTTTTAGGATGCAGTCAAGATTCCAGGTAGATATAGTGTACAAGGATTACTCGTTAATGACAATAGGACAACGATGGGAGGGTCGAAATCAAGGTTAATTGCAGCTATCAAAAAAGCGTCTCAAAATCCCGACTCTACCAATACTTTAGCATGCCTAAAACTGTTAAATATAAAGAGCGCTGACGAGTGGAATGCTTTTTTAAATGAAAAATTATCATAAAAGTTTGAGGTAGTTATTTTTGTTTGATTGATTTTAACTGTTAAATATATTACATTTTCCTATATCATATTTATTTAATTGATCTTATAGGCAACAAGCCAAAGATTCAAAAGTATTAGAGAAAAGAATAAACTTCTGCACACCATGAGCAGAAAAGGTTATGCAAGATTGGAAGAAGAAATGGTAAAAAAGTATTGTTAAAGCAATTTTTGTTTGTTATCATTTGTACATTTTTAAGCTGTTAATTAAGCTATTTTTGCAGAAAAAGGAAAAGGCAACATCTAGTATCACTAGAGACGAATTGTGGTGCAAAGGCCATACAAGAAAAGATGGAAAACCTCCGAATTCAGTTATTGCCGAATGCATAGTAAGAAAAAGTTCAAATATATGATATAAGAAACTGTTGCTATTGTTAATGTAGTTTTAATTTCAATTTCTAAATATTGGTTGTTTTTGAATTTGTAGTCTAAGATAACAGAGCATCATAATGCCGCAAGTCAGGATTCTCAGTGAGGAACATCAGTTACTCAAGATGGCGTGTCGAAGCTTTTTGGTCAGGAGCATGGAGGACGTGTAAGAGGGCTTGGTTTTGGGGTTGTACCATCTCAGCTTCGTATTCGAGGTAACTCATCATGTGAAGTACATGCATTGCGAAACCAAGTTAGTAGCTTGGAGAACAAAGTACAGGAGCTTACTTCAATGTTGATGGTAAGTGTTAATTAGAAATTTATTTTAACGGCGATTTTTCCTGTTTTCCTGTTAATTAGAAACCGAGTTATTATCGGCAGCAGGTATGGCTATTGCCCTCAGTTTGCTGCCAAATTCATTAGTTTTAAGATTTTTCTTGTTTTCCTGCAATAAACCATCATCTGAAAGGGAAATGAATTGTTCTTAAATTTAAGGCTTCCCACTTGTGCTAGTTTTATATGACCATAATCATATTTATTTTGTGCTAATATTATATGACCTATGTATATACAATGAACCATACCCTGTATATAGCCTATATATTTTGGATCCTCCTTGCTCATTCAATCATTTTAAAATCCCTCATGAACTTTTTCATATTTATATACCTCATAAAGGCAATATCTTTAAAATCAAAGGAGTGATAAGAAATTTTCAGCCATTTCAGAGCCAGTGGTCAAAACGAGCATTTTCGACGATTTGCATTAACATGTGATTTTGAAGGATTCAAACTTTCAAAATAAACTAAACCATTTAGAAAAATTCCTAAGAACCAGTAGATTGTTTAAAAATATGCGTTGATGCCAGGACACACACGAAGTCAATTATAAGGTGACGTAGCGGATGTGTATTCATTATGGGTTCTTTTGAATTTATCTACCATGATAAATTTGATATTTTAAGTTTACAATGGTTAATATTTAATTTGAAGGTAGAATCCAATGCTATGATGCTTGTTGTGAACCAGCCGCAAACCATCCACTTCATAAGCGTCATTGTCAGTAGATGATGCTTATGTGATGGAAACATAATGTATACAATGAAGTAATTTATAGTTTAGGGGGACTTTTTTTTATATAATTGAACTGATATATGTATTTATAGTTGAGTATAGTTTTTAGTCCATGCAATCTTTACAGGAGCTAAAAGAAAAGCAAGCAACTAATTTGGGAAATCCAGCAACTCCTGATCCTAATACGCCTCAGGTACCCTTTTTTATTGGTATAATTGATAGAAAGCTGTAACATTTAATGATCTACGAAATTGGAATATTGCTGTTAAAATGCGTCAACTTTTTGTTGACAATGCAAGTTTAATTCTTTGGTGACATGTTTGGTGAACATTGAAATGCTTTTAATCGGGGCTGTGAAATTTTTGGGTGATTTTAAGGACAGTAAATGGAGGGGGGTTGGGTACTGTTAAAAAGGTATTTCGACGGGGGTTGGGTAAATTGAGAAATGGGTAAAATGAGCCCCTAACGTGGCACTGTCTTACGTGGATACCAGATCTCCCATAAATTATCAATGTTTGGAAAGAATTTCAAAACACTTTATTTTTACAGATTCAGAAACGCCAAGAAAGCACAACAAATTCAAGTTTTTTCATCCTCTTCTCCTTGCTTATGTCTTTCAACACTTTCGTTTTGAGATTACAAACTCAATGCTCTCATCTTTGCGGTCAATTCAACAGATTGTTTGAATCGGTCTCCACAGTATTACCACAATTAATTAAGAAGAGTAATCCTCTTGACTTCATAGTAATTTGAAAATCGATTTTTTTAACTCGCAGCACCAATTTGTTTGTTTAAATGATCGATGAAAGCAAATAACGTGTTAAGCGAAATATTGTCGCTTTGCCACTTCATCATATATTTAGAGCCCACACCAACATATATGTGTTATATAATGTTCCAGAATTGGACTGGCTTAGGTAGATTTTTTTTTAAAAATAAAATGGAAATGGAGTAAAATTACACTGCAGGCAGGTTTTTATTTTTATGGAAAAAAAGGGGAGAGAGGGATACAGGACGCTACATGTACAAAATGAAAAAAAAAATGTCATTAAGGTTTCTCCCAGACTTGATTATACAATGATAATATCCATGATCATACATCAATAATGGCGCCCAAGTATTCCAAAAATGCAGGATTTAGCTGACTAGAACTGTACATGCACACAGTGCGTTCCCAGTTTTCTCAACCTTGTATATCTTGACCTTCTGTTGATCATTTAAATGACCTCTTATGGTTTTTAGGAGAATATATAAGACCTGAATCGCTCCTGTCTGCTTCTCCTCCTCCTGAATTCACTTGTCTTCAGCGATTTTGTTAGTGAGTTACATCGCTGAGTGACAACACTGGGTAAATAATGGAATGCATATACATTTCATTTACCTGTGAAGTAAATACATTTTAACCAAATCTGTTAATTATTGTTAACTGTTTCATTTCGGGGTTTGTAGTACAAGTCTTGTTCTCTTCAGTTCCCGAAAATAAGTCAAGAGTTGGATCCAAATCTGTTAATTTAACCAGTAACCATTAATATACTGCTTGTGTTCAAATATTTATATGCTAAAACAGAGGAGAAAAGAATAAATGGGGAGTTTTGCACAGAGTTTAATATACTGCTTGTGTTTAAATTTGTTAATTAATATACTGCTTAATATACTGCTTGAGTATAATATACTGCTTGAGTATAATATACTGCTTGAGTTTAACTAACAAAAGAGAAAATCTGTTAATTAATATACTGCTCGTGTTCATGTAACAACTCGGAAATGCGAGCCAGTTTAAATTTTTTATTTTGGAAATTTTAGTAAATTTTGAACATTTAAAATGAATTATTTTAAATGATATCAACGAGAAATTTATTTTGAATAGAATTAGAATGTATATAGTTATATACGTCGTCGTTAGAATATAAATAATTATTTATAATTATAAAAAGAATTGAAAATGGCGCGGTAGTTCGATAATTCGATTTCAAACTTCAATTGAATGTACCAGATGCGAAATAAACCGGATTTTAGTGAAACCAAAAATAATAGAATCTAATTGAGAATATCTTTCCAACGAATCCGAAAAATCAAAATTTCATAGCGGGAATCAAAAGATATGTCCAATTGAAATTTCAGAATAGTTGCTATGGAATTTCGGCCCTTAAAAATAGTCATTTTGCAAACGACCTCGGATTTCAACGAAACCACTTTTGTTGGATCCGTGATGTCAAATTATCGCTAGATTCCTAATTTCATAATTTTTCGATTCAATATGTGAGCGTGGCGAAGGAAAACGCGTTTGATCAGTTTCAGTTGATTTTAATCAACTGGAAAATGGCCATTTTTCAAACGGTCTCAGAATTCGATGAAACTAGTTTTGTTAGGACTGTATCGTCAATACGAAGCTAGAAATTATTTTTGGGAAATTTTTAGAGTTAGTATGTGACCCCAGTAAATTGAAATGCACGTTCAAATTCAATATATAGAGTTATATGTTGGTTTTGACGAAAACTGATCGGAACGATCGAATCAGCTTACGAGACATATCCCATTGTGTTCGGAATGAGGGTAATTAGCTATGGACGACAGGCGGTGGGCCTCGTTTAGAGGTCAAATAAAAAGTCAACTTTTTTGAAATTAAATAAATTAAAAATAAAAATACCCCTTTCTTCTCTCTATACACTCTCAGCCCCCCTTTTTGTTCTAATCGACAGAACATAAAAAAAAGGGGGGGAACCCTAAATCGCCACGCTCTAGCTCGTCGACCCCTCCCTCCTCCATCGAAGAACCGCGCACCACCAAGCAGCCATCCCCTCGTGCTCCTCCTACCTCCCCTCTTGCACGAGCTGCAGCGCGCGAGCCCCGGAAGCCACCACCGTGGATGTGGAACGCCACGCCCCCTCGGACTCCTTCTCCCTCTCCGCCACGCAGCCCTCTCTCTAGCTCCTCCCTCCTCGATTTCAGACCCCAAACCCCCTGTAAGTTTTAATGTTTTATTTTTATTTGTTTTCTTTATTTATTTATTATGTAATAGCTTTTATAAATTTAAAAATCGTCTTTGCATGATTAAAATCAGTTTTGTCTGCTATGTATATGAGATAAAAAGGGTTTGAACTTTAAAATTAGAAAAGGCGAGAACTTTAAATTAGAAAAGGCGAAAACTTTATATATGAAAAAAAAGATTGGATTTTAAACTAGAAAGGCTATGATTTTTAGCTTAGCAAAGTTGGGATTTTTATTTATAACAAAGGCGATATTTTTATATAATAGAGAGGTTAAAAATATAATTTTTATATTATACAAGAAATAAAAAAAAATATAATTTTTATTTATGTAGAGTAATAAAAATATAATTTTTAATTAAGTAGTGAAGTAAAAATATGATTTTTACTTCGATAAAAATAAAATCTTTATATTTGAAAAGGCGAAATCTTTATATTTGAAAAGGCGAAATCTTTATATTTAAAAAGCGAAATCTTTATATAGAGAATAACATGATAAAAATATAATCTTTATTATATGAACATCGATGTAAAAATAGAATTTTTATCTATATAGTAGTAGTATAAAAATAGAATTTTATATACATAACAACAATATAAAAATATGATTTTTATATATGTAGTGGCTACGGGCAACGAAAGTGACAGAAGGGCGAGCACGATGAAGATTTCCTACATAATAAGAGTCGAGGCGTTTGGTTTAGCTTTCGGTGAGAACTTCTCACTTTAAATTTCTTTTTCTAGTTATATATATATATATATATATATATATATATATATATATATACTAGGATGCAGACGGTGCTTAGCAGCACCTAACACCCGTCGTCCACAGACCATGGACGGCTTGTATGTTTGTTTGATGTGTTGTGAAATTTGTTTGTGATGTTGATGTGAAATCGATAATAAAATGTAGATGGTTGAATAAATTAATTATCGTTAAAAATACAATTTTTAACGTGAATGTGAATAAATAAATATTTATAAACAAATCGGCCGATTTGTTTAAATACACTGATTTGACTGATATTGATTGGGACGATAAATTTTACACATCGCCCAACTGCACAAATAATATTCAGTGTTTGTTGATTTGAAACCTCACACGGGTGTTGGGATGATATTTGGCGTACACTAATCCAAATTATTTCATTGTATGTCGATCGATTGGTCGAAAGGCTGTGTAAGCATTAATTATTTATATTTGATGCTTATGCAGTTGTGTGTTGCACTTTGGATGATGGTTGATTGTTTATCGTTGCTATTATATACATGTGTTGTATGGAATCCATATAATTAACGTTATATGGTAATTGATTGGGCCTCATTCCAATCGGGAAAATAATAAATATTATAAAAGAAAATTCATGTGTTGAATATAAAAATAGTCATGTGTTGATGATGTTCATGTGTTGAAACTATTTATGTGTTGAGTAAAATATTTTAATAATAAAATTTACATCTTTATCATATTTAAAATTAGAAACTACTTCACGGTGGAGTCTGATTTAAAAAATCAAACGATAGATACCATAATTTTATAAAATACATTACATAACAAAAATATTCGTGAATTGACAGTACTCATGTGTTGAGACTAGTCGTGTGTTGAAAGAAATATAGATTCATGTGTTGAATAGAATATATATTTATTTGTTGAATAGAATAACGAATTTATTGAAATATATAAAGCCGTGTTGATTATAGTTGCGCTATTTTGACGGGAACGATATTTATAACGATTATATTCGTTTTTATAATGAATATAGAAAAAGAAGTGATTTCAAAATATAACGTTTTGAAAATATTATCATTTATATAGTAATGATATGAAATATTCAATTTTGATTTGAAATTGAATATAGAGTTGAAATGGTGTTGAAACGAACTTAAAACGATTTATAAAATACATTTTAAAAAGTTAATCGATGAAATATAATATATATATATATATATATATATATATATAATGGCCTGAATAGAACACGCCGCGCCACGGCAGTTCGTGAATTTCGACCATTTACTTCGAAAGGACATTACGGGAGATCCGACCACTGGATTCTCCTAAAACCAGAACCGTTGGGTTCGTATCGAAAAGAGCTTTCCAATGAATATTAGAAATTTGAAATCTAACGGTTGGATTTGGAATTATGTCTAAATCAAATTTGGAAAAGGTCGCTGTAAGTGCAGTTCGATGGCCGTTGATGAAAATCGACTGTACGGGCCTTAATTAAATTATTAAAAATATTAATAATTTGTGTAAAATCATAATATGTGAATTGGAAAGAACTAGGATGAAAAATCCTACATTTGAAAGGATAAAAATAGATTTTTGTCGAAATGAACTAGTTTTGAACTAGAACTAAAATCAATTTATTTTTGAAATAAATAAATTGAATTTGAAAGTGATTTTAAAAATAATCAGTATTCCCAATACGTGAATTGGACTGGAGTTGAATCGAAATTATCTTCGGAATATTTCGATATTGGATTTTGTGACAATACAGATATTGTTATGGGAATTTGAAAGATATATTTTATATCGTTATTTCCAATACGATATTTGTTGGTTTCAGGATTTGATATTGAATATAAGCCGGTATATTTTCTATTCAAAGCCTTGTATTTAATATCAAATGTGATTTGGGTTTGTCGTGAATGGTGTCTTCATTAACACTGTTCTTAAGCCCAATAGAGGAAAAGATTAAATCTTTCTATTTAGATTTAATGAAGTGTATCAATTAAATAATATTTAATTGGAATTGAATTTGAATTGGTTTTTGGGTTTATCGTGAATCGTGTTTAAGGTGACATTGGTTCTTTAACCCAGTTAAAGACAGGATATTGATTTTTGGGAAGATTAAAACTAAGTGGGGTTTTAATGAATCTTTAATTAAATTGAAATGTGAATTGATAATTTAAATTATCAAATCTGAAAGGTGATCGAGAATGGAGTACCACCAGTTTTGCTCCAAAGCGATAGTTAAATCTTTAATTAGATTTGAACGTGAAATGGTAATTAATTTTACCGATAACACCGTGGTGTTAGATATGGAGTATTACCAGTTTTGCTCCATGGGATGAATAGGTTGGGATTGGGAAATAAAATAAATAATTACTTCGGTGTGGTTCGCTAATCTCGACTAGTTTGGAAAACCAAAATATGGTTTGAAATGATATCCAAAGGAAGATTAAAGAATAAATTTAGAAGAATTTATCTTTGATAAAATTAATGGGAACCATTACCTAAAAATGTGACTTTGTGAATAAAAGAATATTCTGAATTGGAATGAGGCGTTTGTTGTGTTTGTGTAACGTTTGTTTATCATATACGTGGGTTATTCAGAAAGGCTGGGTTTATACCCATTCTGAATAACCGATTCGACGAGATGTCGAAGATGAAGACGGTGGTTGAAGACCGGAATTCTTCACATCGTTTGGGTGATTACTGATGATCTCGATTGGGCTGTACACCCAAGATGAGGGAAACAGTTGGTGATCGTCCAGATGTACTTGGAGATGGATGGATATGCGAGGAAAGTGCCTCCGGTTTCGTTCAGACCCAGAATGAACTTGTAAATGGATTGTGTGTCTGACATTGGATTTTATTCTGTGTTGATTTATCTCTATTAAATATACATCTGTTTGGCGGTGGAGAATTTATTCTCTTGCTTAACGCCCTTCTCTGAGACGTACTAGCTCAGAGGTTGTATATCGATGGACATCAGTCGCATGGAGTGAATTGCCAGTGTGGCACGCGTAAGTGGCAATTGATCAAGGCTTCTGTTGAAAAGCAAAGTCTTGTGGTTGATGATCAAAGCACGGCCTGTGTGCCGTAGCTTTGTGTATACCGTGAATTCGCGAGCCTCACACCTCGGTATGAGTCAAAAACGGGATAGTGACTGCAGGGAGAGCACGACGTTTCTTTCTAGCTAGGGTGGTGTCAGTGACCTACCAGCCCTGACATTTATATACTTTTCACCTATGTGGTTGTTGGAATGCGAGGCGCCTCAGATATAGGTCTGTTAGGACCGGGAAACGTGTGCTCAGGAATAACTAATCCTCCAAAATTAGGTGAGGACCGGCCCTGAAGATCCAAGTATCATAGTGGGGCCCTGGGACATTTGCTAGAGTGTCTCGAACAGAGAGGAGCTTGCCCCTTGCCTCGACTCATGACGGAAATCCAATTTCCAATACGTGATATTGCGGTTTTAATTGTAGAACTAGTATGGCGACATGATAGATGGTACCCATGCCGCCTATGATTGATATTTATGATTGAAATTGTTTTGACACTATGCACTTATAATAGTATCAAATGATTTGTTTTAAACGTCCCAAGCATGTTTGTCTATTATAAGAGAAAACCCTATCCTCCGGCTTGCGTTGCATTGTGTGATGGGACCTGGGTCTTATAATAGCTTCATTTTTCGAAAAAGCATTGCGTTGTTTATTCTATGCACTAGTATTCTTGGGAGGAAACCCGTTCCGTATTATACGGCATGGTCCCTTGAATTACTATCTTTTAAAGTAAAGTTTTAAATAAATGTTTTAGTTCTCACACCAGTCACATGACTGACCTGGAGTTTATTGTTTTAACCTAAACTCTGGGTGCCCCTATTTTCCACACGGGCAGCTTGTAGTTTTGGTTTTGCAGATTTATATTCACAGGATCCTGATTTACAGCTGGAACGATACTCGGAAAGCTCTGTATCCGTGTATTACTTCTAGTTGTGTGTTGTATTATTTTTCCGCTGCGATGTATTTAAATGTAATTTATTGTAACCTCTGATATTTAGTAAATGTGTAATATTTATTCATTGTAACAACCCGTGTTTTTCTAACGTGTAATAACCATAAATCAGGGAGAATTAATTTTTAAAATAAGAATCAAGGGAAACGGGTTGCGCCATTGCGTTTGTCTCGAAATTCTGCTTGGAAACGAGTCCAAGTTTTCGAAAATCGGAGTCCGTATGACCAAGTTATGACCATTCGAAGTTTTCAGAAAATTCCAAGTTCAAAACAGACTCAATTCGAATTTAAAAATTCGAATTTCAAACCTCCAAATGGACCGGACGGGAAATTTGCCGCCCAGGACCAGGTCGACCTGGGGGTCGACTATGTAGTCGACCTACCCAGGACTAGGTCGACCATAGTGTCGACCTGGTGCCCGAGCCCATTTCTGAAGCTGGATTCACTTTGATGTATTTGGCCTCATTTCTGTCCACATTCATTGACCCGACCCTATAAATACAGTCCCTAACACCAGTCTCTCTACACCAAATTTCTTTCTGACCTTATGCTACTCTGATTCTGATTGAAAAGTTTGAGAGAGGGACTGCTTCTACTACGTTGAGACTGCGTTAAGGGAAATGCTGATTCAGGGACTTCTATTAGGACTTGACTAAGCATATTCAACGTCGACTCTCTTTTTCTAATTCTCGAATCACGATCTGTAAGCCCCAGTTATTTTCAGATTTAAACTGTAAATGTATTATGAATATGATGTAAATTGAAATTGGACCTATGTATGATGACTGTTTACATTCATTCTCGTTCACCTTGGATCTTGACTCTTGAATATTACTATGACATTGATTCGGGGCCTATTCATGTTGTAAATCAAAAGAAACCCCTCTTATTATCATGTTGAATCTGTTATTAGTCACATGTTTATGACTATCACCATATGACAGTCGTTACCATGACTATACTATCACCTTATGACAATCGTATCATGACTATTCTATCACCTTGTGACAACTGTTATTTTGACTAGTACCTTATCTTGCTAGATTTGGAATCTTTATGTTCGAGGCCAATATTTCATATGCCAGTAATATTTTAATCTTTTATTTCAAGTCATATCATGCTATGCTAGTAATCACTTTTTCCACATTATACCCGTTCCTTTTTATGTTATTCCCCATTAGATTTATTTGTATCGATTCGAACTTACGTGCGATGGGAATACGATTTGGGTAGAATAGGTAAAACATAAATTAGCTTTAAACTTGAACATGAACGTTATTATGACTTGAACCTGAATATGGACCTGAACTTGACATGATTTGACATGAAACATGACTTGAAAACTTGACATGAATCTAGACATGAAAACTTGAACGTGGGCATGACGGTTAGATAAACTTGAAAATGGCCAACTCGAGGTTGGGTTGAGTTTGCAGTGTAAATCTGCCCGGAACCGCTTGGCAAATCCAGTGGCTGTAAACAATAGGATCCAATGTGGGTAGTTGGTCATATTGCACATAAAAACCCGAGGTTAGACTATGTTGTGGTGTAAATCTGCCCGGAACCGCCCGGCAAATCCAGAAACCACAACAGTTAGTCTAATGTGAGAGGTTGGCGTGCACTAATGAATTAATGCCACATGATAGGGTTAAGTCATGAACCACTTGAATATACTTAACCAACTTGACACGGTGACTTGATAGGGTTAAGTCATGAACTTCTTGAACACACTTAACCAACTTGATACATGATCTGAATTGGGTTAAGTCACGAATTTGAATTATAACACTTAACCCATTAGAAACCCTAGTTACACGGTCCTTTTCAGCAGTAACCCACTTAGATGTATCACAACACCCTGGGACTAGGCAGGGTGGGGCACGATTACTGGGCTGATTGTAAGCGACCAGAACGACGACTGAGTAGGTGTGCCATTGTAGGTTCAGGCGGGCTATGGTCGTGCACGTAGTCCAGAGTTGAAAAAGCAGGCATTGGGCACCCGTAGATTTACACTATGCGTGCTTGATTCGTGTCGGTGGTTGGAACCATAGGACTTGATACACCCTATGGTGGACCTAGCACAGGTAACTACATTTCTGGATAGGGCTGTATGACACAGATACATGACGAGCTAGGACTTGTAGGGAGCCAATCGATTAATAGATCGTACCGTAGGACCCCGTTATGGGTCACTTCATGACACTGGGCTACGGGATCATTTCATGATTAATACTTGACATGGGTTAGAACACTAGTACAGATGGTGCAGCGAACCTTGAACATGCGATGCTAGACTTGACTTATCTTGTTATCTTGATTATCCTACCAGTTCTGTTATCACCCTTATGTTTAATTCCAGTTTTCACATATCATGTTACCTTTACTAGTTTTCATACTGAAAGTCACTAGGGCTTACCAGTCTTTATGACTGACCCTTTTTCTATCGCCTCTTTTTCTTTCGTTTCTTCCCCCCTAAGTTCTCAGGGAGGAAACACTAGCTCTTAGCTTGGATTCAACTTGCTTTCTGATAGCTCATGTACGGTTTCGTCTTGGGCTATGCTATGGCTGCTTCTGCTATTTATGGGAAATAAATTTACTTTTGTTTTAAGTTTATGCTTCTTTATTATGAACTGGATGTAATGGAATAATTTGTATTTTGGATATATGAGCTTATGACTCTTTTCTGGAAAATAATAAAAAGTTGGTTTTTATTTCTACCGCTGCTTTATTTATGTTTTGACTTGTGATATCTCTGTGCATGTTTACCTAGATAATACTCCACCAAAACTAGTGCATTCCCTTTGTGAGTGACCCTAGCGGAGGTGGGGTGTTACATTTTGGTATCAGAGCAGAAGGTTACCAGGCTGGGCAAAAGTTTTACAAAAAAACCCTTCTAAAACTGTTTTCAAAACCATTTATAAAGAAGCATTTTTCAAGAAAAGTTTTATGTTTAAAAAGGTTATTCCCCAAGAAGCCATTAGCACTTCCCATTGTTTCCTCGTTTGAATCTTTTCTTTTCGTTTTTCAGCATGGCCGATCTTTACCTTCCTGAGGGAATACCCTTGTCTGGATGGTTCCGAAGGTACTTAGAAGCCAGGGCCAACGACGCGGGCACGACATACATCCCTCCTCCTCCTCCCCCGGTGGCTGCGGTTCCTCCTCCTCCTGGTACCGCCTTTGCCAAAATATGCAAAGATTTTAAAGCGATGGGCGGCAAGAACTTCATTGGAACTGAAACCTTCGTTGAGGCACGAAACTGGCTAAAGGAAATAGAAGACTTGTTCATTATCTTTGATATGGAGGACCATAGGAAAGTTCAGTTGGCAGCATGGTTGTTGAAAGAGGAAGCTGCATTTTGGTGAGAAGTCACTAAAGCTACCAGGCCAATTGAGACTTGGGCAGACTTTAGAGAAAGGTTTGGGCTCAAATTCCTATCGTCGGCAGAGGAGAACCTTCAGATGGAGAGGTTCCTAGCACTCAAGCAAGGGGATATGTCTATGAGGAAGTACGTGAATAAGTTTAATCAGCTTTCTCAGTTCGATTTGGATTTGGTCAATACAGCCCGGAAAAAGGCTGTACGCTTTGCTCGAGGATTGAACGAGCCACTACACAGCTTAGCCCTAACTCATATACCCATGGGGGCAACCTTCGAAAGCTTGGTGGATATGGCTCTACTCCATGAGGAAGACAAGAATAGCAAGAAGGAGGTTAAGCCTAATGAGACTCAGAATAAGAAGGATGACTTCAAGAAGGGGAACAACAAGAATAATAAGAATAACAAGAGCAACAACAAATCATGTGAGACGAGGAAGTGCAACTTGTGTGGTATTACTGGACATCTAGCTAAAGACTGTTGAAGGAAGAAGAGGAAGTTAGGAGAATGCTTCCATTGTGGAGATACTGGACACATCAACAAGGATTGCCCTAAGAAGCAAGGCCAGGGGCAAGGGCAGACTCAGCGGGTAGGACCTTCTGGAGGGCAGTTGGATGGTCTCAACACCGCTCCAGCTCTTGACCGAGGTAGTAATATTTCCGTAGAAAGCCTTGTTTACATTTCTGACTTTCCTGTTCGAACCTTATTTGACTCTGGCGCATCACATACTTTTATTTCTTCTGATATTGTTGAAAATCTGCACCTAAGTACTAGTCTGGTTGAGGATCCCGTTATAGTTTCAAATCCAATTGGGGGCTCCGCCCATTTATCTATGATGTGTGTGGATTTGAGGATCTTTATCTTAAGCGTAGAATTCACGTATAATGCTTATGTTCTCGGATTCATGGGATACAGTTTGATCCTAGGTATGGATTGGCTGTCTGATTATGGAGCCATTCTTGATTGTGAATGAAGGGTAGTGAGGCTCATGACTCGCCTGGGTAATACCCTTGAAATTTCTTGTAACCCTAAGGGTCCGGTCATGTTATGTTATCTTGAATCCCTTGACTCGTTCGACGATAATTTGCAATCTGTAAGAGTGGTCCGAGAATATCCAGATGTCTTTGATGAAGTGAGGGGATTACCTCCTAAATGCGAGATAGAGTTCCGAATTTATCTTGTTGATAATGCCAAGCCAGTTTCATTGCCCGTTAGGCACATGGCCCCGCGAGAAAGAAGAGAGCTCAGTAAACAAATTAACGAGTTGCTTGAGAAAAATTTCATAAGACGAAGCATTTCTGAATGGGGTGCTCTGGCGGTATTCACTACTAAGGCAGATGGATCGCTTCGTCTGTGCGTAGATTATCGTGAGTTAAACAAGCTGACAAAGAAGAATAGGCACCCGCTACCAAGAATCGACGATTTGTTTGACCAGCTTGTGGGAGCATCTATTTTCTCTCAACTCGATCTAGCCACAGGATTCCATCATCTCAGAGTGGCTGAGGATAGCATTGACAAAACTGCGTTTAGGACTCCAGATGGGTTCTTCGAATGGCTTGTTATGCCATTTGGGTTAATGAATGCACCCGCATACTTTGTAGATTTGATGAGCAGGGTGTTTCGGGAGTTCCTTAACAAGTTTGTGGTAGTTTTCGTGGACGATATTTTGATCTTCTCAAAAGATGAAGAAGAGCATACTAGGCATCTCAAGGAAGTCATTGAAACGCTTAGAGCACACCAGTTAAAGGCTAAGTTCTCCAAATGCCATTTTTGGAGGAAGGAATTTCGGTTCCTTGGACATGTAGTTTCTAAGCAAGGCATAGCCGTGGACCCCGCAAAGGTAGTTGCGGTACAGGACTGGAAAATTCCTAAGAATGCAACAGAGGTGAGGAGCTTTCTCGGTTTGGCGGGCTACTACAGGAAGTTCATTAGGGACTTCGCTAAGATTTCAGCCCCTCTTACTAAATTAACAAAGAAGAACCTACCTTTTGCATGGGACCTAGAATGTGATGCTGCTTTTCAGAGACTTAAGAGAGCCCTCACCACAGCTCTAGTCTTAGCATTACCCGATGGAGGTAAGGTGTTTATCGTGTACACAGATGCGTGCGGCACGGGGTTAGGCGCTGTCCTAATGCAAGAAGGAAGAGTAATATGCTACGGGGGCAGACAACTTAAAGTCCATGAGAAAAACTATCCCACGCATGACTTGGAGTTGGCCGCGATTGTTTTTGCACTTAAAGCTTAGCGCCGTTATCTTCTAGGGGAGAGGTTCGAGCTGTATACCGACCACAAATCGCTTAAGTACCTCTTCTAACACAAAGACTTGAATCTAAGACAATAGCGGTGGATGGAGTTCTTGGCATCATATGACTTCGATATAGCTTATACCCCTGGCAAGGGTAATGTGGTGGCAGACGCGCTAAGTAGAAAAAGGCTGACTTTGAGCCCCTTGTTTGTTGAACTGAAAAGCCTTGAGTTTATAGCAACCTTTGATTTGACACCTGCTGTTAAGTCATTGACTGCTACGTTTGCATCTCTTGAGTTAAGACCGACACTTCTAGATCAAGTAGGGACTTCACAGAAGGAAGACCCATAGTTAGTTGAAATCATGGACAAGCTGATTAGAGGTGAGACGTCAAGTCGCCTCAGTAGGTATGCCATAGATGACAAGGGATGGCTAAGGCGCGATGGAAGGTTATGTGTCCCACAAGTGGGAGACTTAGTAAGGAGAGTTCTCGAAGAAGCGCACCACTCAAAGATGACTATACATCCCGGAGGGGATAAGATGTACAGGGATATGAAATGCATTTTCTTTTGGGAAGGAATGAAAAAGGACGTGGCAAAGTTCATTTCGAAGTGCATGGTGTGCCAACAAGTAAAGGCTGAGTCGAAGAAGCCCGGTGGGCTATTACATCCTTTGGAGATTCCGCAATGGAAATGGGAGAGTATCTCGATGGATTTCGTGGATGGACTGCCTAGGTCTAGGAAGGGAAATACTAGCATATGGGTCATAGTTGATAGACTCACGAAAAGCACTCACTTCATTCCGGTGAAGAGCAAGAGGACCGCATCAGGGCTAGCGTCTATTTACCTTCGAGAGATAGTACGATTGCATGGAGTTCCTTCTAGTATAGTTAGTGATCGTGACCCGATTTTCACTAGCCAGTTTTGGAATAGTCTGCAAGAAGCAATGGGAACACGACTGAACTTGAGCACGGCCTATCACCCACAGACAGATGGACAAACCGAAAGGGTAAATAGGGTACTAGAAGATCTCCTGAGGCTATGCATTCTTGAATTTGGTGGTACTTGGGAAGACCATCTTTCTCTCGTGGAGTTTGCGTATAATAACAGTTACCAAGCTAGCATCGGAATGGCACCGTTCGAAGCCCTATATGGAAGACCGTGCAAGTTGCCAACTTGTTGGTGGGAGACGACAGACAGACTTATACTTGGGCCCGACATGATAAGGGACACTTCTGAGAAGATTGAGTTGATACGAAGACGGATGAAAACGGCCCAAGATAGACAGAAATCTTATGCAGACCAGAGAAGGACAGACCTAGAGTTCGAAGTCGGAGATATGGTCTTTATAAAAGTTTCTCCGTTATGCAATGTAGTTCGTTTTGGAGTAGTTGGAAAGCTAGCACCAAGGTTCGTAGGACCGTTCCCTATCGTTGAGAGGATTGGACGGATGGCCTATAAGGTAGACTTACCCGAGAAGCTGGCTGGGGTGCACAATGTCTTTCACGTCTCGCATCTCCGGAAGTGTTTGCATGAGTCAGCCGAAGTGGTTGAGCCAAGCATCCTTGATGGCGTAGAAGTGGAAAAAGAAGCGACATTGAGGTGAGTTCCGATTCGTATCTTAGGAACGGAGATTAAGAAGCTAAGGAATCGAGAAGTCAAGCTAGTGAAAGTGTAGTGGAGTGAAGCCCAAGAGGACGCAACTTGGGAAACCGAAGAGAAGATACGCGCGCTTTACCCATTTCTTTTTGAGGGTACATTCTTGATCTCTTTTTCCTTGAAAACCTTTTCGTATCATGCTTCTAATATCTATGTTTGTCTTGTTATCTTCTTGATCTTATCTTGAGAACCTTAGGTAGAACCGTATGGATGTAAACATGTGATTGAAACATGTTATGGCTGATGGTTGCAAATGGTTGCAAGTGGTTGCAAATGGTTACTAGTGGATGCATGACACACATTAGGCACTAGATCGACTCAGTCACATTTTCATGTTGCATATGCATGAGTGCTAATACTTGTACATGGATGGAACTTGTTATGCTATCACTTGGATGTTGCATATGGATGAATGATTGTGCACTCATGTAGAGATTATGAACTATGTTAGGAATTTGCATACATGTTAGATTCATGACACTAACATATTTTGCATTAAGGAGGTTTACTGAATCAGAAACCGCCTGATCTTTTGCATT
The DNA here is from genome assembly GCA_030737875.1 of Allium sativum. NCBI lineage: Eukaryota > Viridiplantae > Streptophyta > Magnoliopsida > Asparagales > Amaryllidaceae > Allium > Allium sativum. The sequence goes on along the minus strand of CM060909.1, from coordinate 150,592,554 downwards.
AGATAAGTACATATACACACACTTACTTCATATGTTCATACAGCACTAGAAATTTCTTAAGGACAATGGTTGCCTATGGATGATGTTTTGAGTAGATGGATGATAGGACACATCCTTCCTAACTTAGAGATTTCGGGGATGAAATCCTTTAAGGGGAGAGAATGTAACAACCCGTGTTTTTATAACGTATAATAACCATAAATCAGGGAGAATTAATTTTTAAAATAAGAATCAAGGGAAACGGGTTGTGCAATTGCGTTCGTCTCGAAATTCTGCTTGGAAACGAGTCCAAGTATACGAAAATCGGAGTCCGTATGACCAAGTTATGACCATTCGAAGTTTTCAGAAAATTCCAAGTTCAAAACAGACTCAATTCGAATTCAAAAATTCGAATTTCAAACCTCCAAATGGACTGGGTGGGAAATTTCCCGCCCAGGACCAGGTCGACCTGGGGGTCGACTATGTAGTCGACCTACCCAGGACTAGGTCGACCATAGTGTCGACCTGGTGCCCGAGCCCATTTCTGAAGCTGGATTCACTCTGATGTATTTGGCCTCATTTCTGTCCACATTCGTTGACTTACCCTATAAATACAGCCCCTAACACCAGTCTCTCTACACCAAATTTCTTTCTGACCTTATGCTACTCTGATTCTGGTTCAAAAGTTTGAGAGAGGGACTGCTTCTACTACGTTGAGACTGCGTTAAGGGAAATGCTGATTCGGGGACTTCTATTAGGACTTGACTAAGCATATTCAACGTCGACTCTCTTTTTCTAATTCTCGAATCACGATCTGTAAGCCCCAATTATTTTCAGATTTAAACTGTAAATGTATTATGAATATGATGTAAGTTGAAATTGGACCTATGTATGATGACTGTTTACATTCATTCTCGTTCACCTTGGATCTTGACTCTTGAATATTACTATGACATTGATTTGGGGCCTATTCATGTTGTAAATCAAAAGAAACCCCTCTTATTATCATGTTGAATCTGTTATTAGCCACATGTTTATGACTATCACCTTATGACAGTCGTTACCATGACTATACTATCACCTTATGACAATCGTATCATGACTATTCTATCACCTTGTGACAACTGTTATTTTGACTAGTACCTTATCTTGCTAGATTTGGAATCTTTATGTTCGAGGCCAATATTTCATATGGCATTAATATTTTAATCTTTTATTTCAAGTCATATCATGCTATGCTAGTAATCACTTTTGCCACATTATACCCATTCCTTTTTATGTTATTCCTCATTAGATTTATTTGTATCGATTCGAACTTATGTGCGATGGGAATACGATTTGGGTAGAATAGGTAAAACATAAATTAGCTTTAAACTTGAACATGAACGTTATTATGACTTGAACCTGAATATGGACCTGAACTTGACATGATTTGACATGAAACATGACTTGAAAACTTGACATGAATCTAGACATGAAAACTTGAATGTGGGCATGATGGTTAGATAAACTTGAAAATGGCCAACTCGAGGTTGGGTTGAGTTTGCAGTGTAAATCTGCCCGAAACCACCCGGCTAATCCAGTGGCTGCAAACAATAGGATCCAATGTGGGTAGTTGGTCATATTGCACATAAAAACCCGAGGTTAGACTATGTTGTGGTGTAAATCTGCCCGGAACCGCCCGACAAATCCAGTAACCACAACAGTTAGTCTAATGTGAGAGGTTGGCGTGCACTAATGAATTAATGCCACATGATAGGGTTAAGTCATGAACCACTTGAATATACTTAACCAACTTGACACGATGACTTGATAGGGTTAAGTCATGAACTGCTTGAACACACTTAACCAACTTGATACATGATCTAGATTGGGTTAAGTCACGAATTTGAATTATAACACTTAACTTATTAGAAACCCTAGTTACACGGTCCTTTTCAGCAGTAACCCACTTAGATGTATCACGGTACCCTGGGAATAGGCAGGGTGGGGCATGATTACTGGGCTGATTGTAAGTGTGATGACCCGTAACTTCCCCGTGAAGGAAAGCCCGGATTACCTTGAGAACAACACACAAAAGAACGCAGACGGATGAACATTTCATTGTTATTACAACAATTCCATCAGAATACAAGAATTACAAAGTATGAATAAATAATATACAACAAAGAATATCAGAGATTTAAATATAGTATTGCTGCGGAAAAATAATACAAAACACATCTGAAAGTAATACACGGATACAGAGCTTTCCGAGCATCGTTCCAGCTGTAAATCAGGATCCTGTGAATATAAATCTGCAAAACCAAAACTACTAGCTGCCCGTGCCGAAAATAGGGGCGCCCAGAGTTTAGGTTAAAACAATAAACTCCAGGTCAGTCATGTGACTGGCGGGAGAACTAAAACAGTTATTTAAAACTTTACTTCAAAAGAGAGTAATTCAAGGGACCACGCCGTATAACACGGAACGGGTTTCCTCCCAAGAATACCAGTGCATATCAATAAACAACGCAATGCTTTTTCGAAAAATGAAGCTATTATAAGACACAGGCCCCATCACACAATGCAACGCAAGCCGAAGGATAGGGTTTTCCCTTATAATAGCCAAACATGCTTGGTACGTTTAAAACAAATCATTTGATACTATAATAAGTGTATAGTGTCAAAACATTTTCAATCATAAATATCAATCCTAGGCGGCATGGGTACCATCTATCATGTCGCCATACTAGGCTCTACAAATAAAACCGAAATATCTCGTATTGGAAATTGGATTTCCGTCATGAGTCGAGGCAAGGGGCAAGCTCCTCTCTGCTTTCGAGACACTCTAGCAAATGTCTCAGGGCTACGCACTCTGCGCAACCCTTGGATCTTCAGGGCCGGTCCTCTCTTACGTTTGAGGATTGGCAATTCCTGAACACACGTTTCCCGGTCCTTACAGACCTAAAATCGAGGCGCCTCATCCAACAACCACATAGGTGAAAAGTATATAAATGTCAGGGCTGGTAAGTCACTGACACCACCAAAGCTAGAAATAAACGTCGTGCTCTCCCTGCAGTCCTTATCCCGTTTTTAACTCATACCGAGGTGTGAGGCTCGCGAATCCACGCTATACACAAAGCTACCACAAAGGCCGTGCTTTGATCATCAACCACAAGACTTTTCTTTTCAACAGAAGCCTTGATCCATGCAACTCAGCGTGCCACACAGGCAATTAATGCCATGCGATTGATATCTATCGATATATAACCTCTAAGCTCGTACGTCTCAGAGAAGGGCGTTAAGCAAGAGAATAAATTCTCTGCCGCCAAACAGATATATATTTAATAGAAATCAATCAACACAAAATAAAATCCAATGTCAGACACACAATCCATTTGCAAGTTCGTCCTGGGTCTGAACGAAACCGGAGGCACTTTCCTCGCATATCCATCGATCTCCAAGTACGTCTGGACGAACACCAACTGATTCCCTCATCTTGGGTGTACAGCCCAATCAAGATCATCAGTAATCACCCAAACGATGTGAAGACTTCCGGTCTTCAACCACCGTCTTCGTCTTCGTCTTCGTCTTCGACATAACGTCGAATCGGTTATTCAGAATGGGTATAAATCCGGCCTTTCCGAACAACCCACGTATATTAAAAACGAATGTTACACAAACACAACATACGCCTCATTCCAATTTATTAGTCACTAACCGCAAATCAGTAAGAGAGCAATTCCCCAAATATTAACCCCGAAGGCCGAAACCAACATCAGACCAATACCCAGGAAACCATTCTTCTTAACTAACCTACAGCTAGTTTCTAAATTTCAATTCTTAGGGAAAGGTTCCCATTAATTTTATCAAAGATAAATTCTTTAAATTTATTCTTTAATCTTCCTTTGGATGTCATTTCAAACCAAATTATGGTTTTCCAAACTAGTCGAGAATAGCGAACCACACCGAAGTAATTATTTATTTTATTTTGCAATCCCAACCTATTCATCCCATGAAGCAAAACTGGTAATACTCCATATCAAACACCACGGTGTTATCGGTAAAATTAATTACCATTTCACGTTCAAATCTAATTAAAGATTTAACTATCGCTTTGGAGAAAAACTGGTAATACTCCATATCTAACACCACGGTGTTATCGGTAAAATTAATTACCGTTTCACGTTCAAATCTAATTAAATATTTAACTATCGCTTTGGAGCAAAACTGGTAATACTCCATCCTCGCTCATTTTCCAAATTTGATAATTTAGATTATCAATTCACATTTCAATCTAATTGCAGATTCATTAAAACTCCTTTTACTGGGTTAAAGAACTAGTGTTATTTAAAACACAGTTCACGATAAACCCAAATCACATTCTATTTATTATCGGGTTAAAGCACAAGTGTTATTTAAAAACACCCTTCACGATAAACCCACAAATCAATTCTATTTAAAACCCGTTTTAAATCCAATTTATTTATTTAAAAATAAACGGATTTAATTTTAGTTCAAAACCTGTTCATTTCGATAAAAATCTATTTTTATCTTTTCAAACATGGATTTTTTCATCGCAATTTTTCCCAAATCATTTCTTATGATTTTATACAAATTATTGATATTTTTCCCAAATCATTTCCATCAACGGCCATTGAACTGCACTTACAGCGACCTTTTTCAAATTCGATTTGGATGTATCTCCAAATCCAACCGTTAGATTTCAAATTTCTAATATTCGTTAGAAAGCTCTTTTCGATACGAACCCAACGGTTCCGGTTTTAGGAGAATCCGATGGTCGGATCTCCCGTAATGTCCGTTCGAAGTCAATGGTCGAAATTCGCGAGCTACCGCGGCGCGGCGCGTTTTATTCAGGCCATTATATTATATATATAATATATATTTCGTCGATTACTATTTAAAACGAATTTTATAAATAGTTTTGAATTCGTTTCAAAAACAATTTCAACCTTTATTTCATATTCGAATCAAAATTCAATTTTCTATTATAAATCCTTTTTACTTTCATTTCTATTTGATTTCAATTCAAATCGATTTTAATTCGATTCGAATTCATTTTCTTTTCAATTCAATTCAATTCGAATTCGTTTTCTTTTCAATCCAATTCGGTTTCTATTCAATTCAAATCAAATTTGTTTTCTATTCAATTCAAATCAAATTCGTTTTCTATTCAATTCAAATCAAATTCGTTTTCTATTCAAATTAAATTCAAATTCGTTTTCTATTCAATTCAAATCAAATTCGTTTTCTATTCAAATCAAATTCAATTCGTTTTCTATTCAAATCAAATTCAATTCATTTTCTATTCAAATCAAATTCAATTCATTTTCTATTCAATTCATTTTCTATTCAATTCAAATTCATTTCATTTTCTATTCAATTCAAATTCATTTCATTTTCTATTCAATTCAAATTATAAAAACGAATATAATCGATATAAATATTGTTCGCGTCAAAATAGCGCATCTCTAATCAACACGGCTTTATATATTTCAATAATTCCGTTATTCTATTCAACAAATGAATATTTATCCTATTCAATACGTGAATCTATATTTTTGTCAACACACGACTAATCTCAACGAATGAGTACTGTCCACGTGTGACTCTTTTGGTTATTTAATATATTTTATAAAAATTATGGTATCTATCGTTTGATTTCAAATCAGACTCCAACCGTAAACTAGTAAGAGAACGATTCCCTAAATATTAACCCCGAGGGCCGAAACCAACATTAGATCAATATCCAGGAGACCACTCATCTTATCTATTTTCCAGTTAGTTTCTAATTTTCTATATGATAAAGAGGTAAATTTTATTGTTAAAATATTTCGTTCAACACATGGCTAATCTCAACGGATGAGTACGGTCAACACATGAACCTTTATTTTATAATGATAAAGATGTAAATTTTATTGTTAAAATATTTCGTTCAACACATGACTAATCTCAACGGATGAGTACGGTTAACACATGAACCTTTATTTTATAATGATAAAGATGTAAATTTTATTGTTAAAATATTTCGTTCAACACATGACTAATCTCAACGGATGTGTACTGTCAACACATGAACCTTTATTTTATAATATTCTTTATTTTCCCGATTGGAATGAGGCCCAATCAATTACCATATAAAGTTAATTATATGGATTCCATACAAAACATGTATATAATAGCAACGATAAATAATCAACCATCATCCAAAGTGCACTACACTGTATAAGCATCGAATATAGATATCTAACGCTTATAACAGCCTGTCAATCAATCGATCGACAAACAACTAATTATTGGGATTAGTGTATGTCGTATTTTATCCCAATACCCGTGTGGGGTTTCAAATCAACCAACACAGATTTTTATTTGTGCAGTTGGGTGATATGTAAAATTTATCGACCCAATCAATATCAGTCAAATCAGTGTGTATAAACAAATCGGCTGATTTGTTTATAACTATTTATTTACTCACATTCACGTTAAAAATTATATTTTAACAATAAAATATTTTTAACTATATAAATATTTTATTTCCTTTCAACACATGAATATATTTCATTATCTATTTCACATCAATTTCACAAACAAATTTCACAACACATCAATCAAACAAACAAGCTATCCATGGTCTGTGGATGACGGGTGTCGGGTGCTACTAAACATCGTCTGCATCCTAGTATATATATATAACTAGAAAAAGAAATTTAGAGTGAGAAGTTCTCACCAAAGCTATCCCAACTCCACGACACTTCACTTATAGAAATCTTCGTCGTTCTCGCCTTTTGTCACTTTCGTTGCCCGTATTCACTACATATATAAAAAACACATTTTTATATTGTTGCTATGCAATATATAAAAATTGAATTTTTTACTTCACTATTAAATATATAAAAATCGAATTTTTATAATCACTCCATATGGATAAAATTCTATAATTACACTGCTATTCTCTATATAAAGATTTAGCCTTTTTATTTCATCACTATAAAAACCACCACTTTATTTCAACGTATATATAATAAAAAATCAGATTTTTATTTCGCTACATAAACAAAGATTATATTTTTATATTCTCTATCCTATATATTTATAAAAATCACTTCTATATATTTATAAAAATCACTTCTATGTATTATAAAAATCACTTATATATATATATATATCAAAGATCTAATCTTCTTAGCGTTAAAAATGAAACCTTTTTTGCTTTTAAAAATCAAACCTTTCTGCTTTTAAAAATCAAACCTTTTTGCTTTTAAAAAATCAAACCTTTATGCTTTTAAAAATCAAACCTTTCTGCTTTTAAAAAATCAAACCTTTCTTATGAACTTTAGCGAATAAAAATATAAACTTTAACAATCTAAAAATATAGATTTCCTAATATCAAAAATCAGATTTTTCACATTAATCTAACTAAAGAAATTAAATAAAAAGAAATCAAAAGGAAAAACTCACAGTAATTAGTCGAGAGGGGGGGGGGCTGCGTCGGTTAGCAGGCGAAGAGGAGGAGGTGGTGGTAAGGGGGGAGGCGCGCAGGGCCAGATTGGGTCGGGGTTAGGGTTTCAAGGGCGGCGGCTACACGAGGGTCTGGGGGTTCGATGGGTTCAAGACAGCGGAGGAGATGAGAGAGCTGCGAGGGGAAGGGGGAGTTGAGGAGGGGGAAATGCGGCAGCAGGGGGCGTAGCGCCTGGAGGCGCGGTGGCTCCCCCAATCGTCCGTCGCTTCATCGTTTTTTTTTCGTTTATCTCGATCTATTAAAGTGAAGGGGGAGGGGTATTTAGGCGTTGACTTAGTGGGTAGGGGAAAAGGAGTTTTTATTTTATTTTATTTAATTTTAAAATCCAAAAAGTAACTTTTTTATTTTCAACTCGAAATCGAACCCACTGACTGTCATCCCTAGCGTTTTACCCCCATTCCGAACACAATGGGACATGTATCATAGGCTGATTTGATTGTTTCGATCAGTTTCCGTTGAAATCAACATATAACTCTATATATTGAATTTGAACGCGCTTTTCAATTTACTGGGGGCCACATACTAACTCGAAAAATTCCAAAAAAATATTTTCTAGCTTCGTATTGACGATACGGTCCTAACAAAACTAATTTCGTCAAATTCTGAGACCGTCTGAAAAATGGCCATTTTCCAGTCGATTAAAATCAACTGAAACTGGTCAAACGCGTTTTCCTTTGCCACGCTCACATATTGATTCGAAAAATTACGAAATTTGAAACCTAACAACAGTTTTCCATCACGGACCCAACAAAAGTGGTTTCATCGAAATCCAAGGTCGTTTGCAAAATGTCTATTTTTAAGGGCCTGAATTTCATAGCGACTATTCAGAATTTTCAACTGGACATATCTTTTGATTCCCGCTATGAAATTTCAATTTTTCGGATTCGTTGGAAAGATATTCTCAATTAGATCCTGATGTTTTTAGTTTCGCTAAAATTCGAGTTGTTTTACACCCGGTACAGTCAATTGAAGTTTGAAATCGAATTATCGAACTACCACGCCATTTTCAATTTCTTTTATAATTATATATAATTATTTATATTCTAACGACGACGTATATAAATATATACGTTCGAATTCTATTCAAATTAAATTTCTCGTCGATATTATTTAAAATATTCAAAATTCGCTAAAATTGCCAAAATAAAAATTTTAAACTGGCCCAGGTTTTCGGGTTGTTACAATCTCCCCCACTTAAAACTTTTCGTCCCCGAAAAGGAACAAAGTCGAAAGTGGTTTGATTAATCAGCTCTACGTTCGATCTGGCTTCCATTCTCCAACTTTTCGGTTTCTGAGAATTTTCAAAATTTTCAAAAATTTGGCTAACACCCTAAATTTTCGAAAAAATTCTCCATAACCTCCCCTGCATCGGGAGCCACGGGAAAATCCTGAAATTTCCATACAGGCCTTCTGATCTCAAAAAGAAAAAGAAAAAGCCAAGCGGCTAGCCAATAGGCTCATAAAATCATCATCACCCAAACAAAACAGTAAATTATATAGTAAACATGTACCTATTTGTCGGGCAAACAAATTTTATTCTCTGCTCTAGCCTCCTTGCTATGACCTGTTCAATGTAAGTACATGTATATGCAAGCAAATGCGACCAATTTTCAATACAATTCAATATTTGATACAATTAGGCTAAATGGTTCAAAATTATCAGACAAATAAACAAACAACACAAACATCAATCAATTAGTGAATTTAACGTTTCAAATTCATAATTTTTTTGATATATATACAAAATTCATATTTTTGATGCCAATTCACAACAATAAATCTATCTATATAAGTTTTGGTTCTCACACCAGTCTAATGGAAATGTATAGATATCACACCTTCGAAACACGAACATAAGTTCTGATGATGATCGATCAATCATCAGAACCATCTCCGGGTGTCTAGAATGTGATTCTATATCTATCCAGTATATTAAAACTTCGTATATACGTTCATGACGCGTATATGCAAAACCTTTATATACTCGATTGTCCAAATTCAAAATAAATAAATATTCAAATACGTAAACTTGAATTTAATTTTCAAAACAAAATTGTTTTCATTTGAAAAATATACTCTTCACACTCGTTCTAGGATACTACTGATCCTATCTCTAACGAGCCATTCTAATTGGATATTACTAATCCAATATCTGATGAATTCTTTCGTATGGTTCTAATGTGTCTTGTTCTCGAGCTCTGTAAACCAAAGCTCTGATACCAACTGTGATGACCCGTAACTTCCCCGTGAAGGAAAGCCCGGATTACCTTGAGAACAACACACAAAAGAACACAGACGGAAGAACATTTCATTGTTATTACAACAATTCCATCAGAATACAAGAATATACAGAGTATGAATAAATATTATACAACAAAGAATATCAGAGATTTAAATACAGTATTGCAGCGGAAAAATAATACAAAACATAACTGAAAGTAATACACGGATACAGAGCTTTCCGAGCATCGTTCCAGTTGTAAATCAGGATCCTGTGAATATAAATCTGCAAAACCAAAACTACTAGCTGCCCGTGCCGAAAATAGGGGCACCCAGAGTTTAGGTTAAAACAATAAACTCCAGGTCAGTCATGTGACTGGCGTGAGAACTAAAACAGTTATTTAAAACATTACTTTAAAAGAGAGTAATTCAAGGGACCACGCCGTATAACACGGAACGGGTTTCCTCCCAAGAATACCAGTGCATATCAATAAACAACGCAATGCTTTTTCGAAAAATGAAGCTATTATAAGACCCAGGTCCCATCACACAATGCAACGCAAGCCGGAGGATAGGGTTTTCCCTTATAATAGCCAAACATGCTTGTTACGTTTAAAAAAAATCATTTGATACTATAATAAGTGTATAGTGTCAAAACATTTTCAATCATAAATATCAATCCTAGGCGGCATGGGTACCATCTATCATGTCGCCATACTAGGCTCTACAAATAAAACCGAAATATCTTGTATTGGAAATTGGATTTCCGTCATGAGTCGAGGAAAGGGGCAAGCTCCTCTCCGCTTTCGAGACACTCTAGCAAATGTCTCAGGGCTACGCACTCCGGGCAACCCTTGGATCTTCAAGGCCGGTCCTCTCTTACGTTTGAGGATTGGTAATTCCTGAACACACGTTTCCCGGTCCTTACAAACCTAAAATCGAGGCGCCTCATCCAACAACCACATAGGTGAAAAGTATATAAATGTCAGGGCTGGTAAGTCACTGACACCACCAAAGCTAGAAAAAAACGTCGTGCTCTCCCTGCTGTCCTTATCCCATTTTTAACTCATACCGAGGTGTAAGGCTCACGAATCCACGCTATACAAAAAGCTGCCACAAAGGCCGTGCTTTGATCATCAACCACAAGACTTTTCTTTTCAATAGAAGCCTTGATCCATGCAACTCAGCGTGCCACACAGGCAATTCATGCCTTGCGATTGATATCTATCGATATATAACCTCTAAGCTCGTATGTCTCAGAGAAGGGCATTAAGCAAGAGAATAAATTCTCCGCCGCCAAACAGATATATATTTAACATAAATCAATCAACACAGAATAAAATCCAATGTCAGACACACAATCCATTTGCAAGTTAGTCCTGGGTCTGAACGAAACCGGAGGCACTTTCCTCGCATATCCATCGATCTCCAAGTACGTTTGGACGACCACCAAGTGATTCCCTCATCTTGGGTGAACAGCCCAATCAAGATCATCAGTAATCACCCAAACGATGTGAAAACTTCCGGTATTCAACCACTGTCTTCGTCTTCGACATAACGTCGAATCGGTTATTCAGAATGGGTATAAATCCGGCCTTTCCGAATAACCCGCGTATATTAAAACGAATGTTACACAAACACAACATACGCCTCATTCCAATTTATTAGTCACTAACCGTAAATCAGTAAGAGAGCAATTCCCCAAATATTAACCCCGAAGGCCGAAACCAACATCGGACCAATACCCAGGAAACCATTCTTCTTAACTAACCTACAGCTAGTTTCTAAATTTCAATTCTTAGGGAAAGGTTCCCATTAATTTTATCAAAGATAAATTCTTTAAATTTATTCTTTAATCTTCCTTTGGATGTCATTTCAAACGAAATTATGGTTTTCCAAACTAGTCGAGATTAGCGAACCACACCGAAGTAATTATTTATTTTATTTCCCAATCCCAACCTATTCATCCCATGAAGCAAAACTGGTAATACTCCATATCTAACACCACGGTGTTATCATTAAAATTAATTACCATTTCACGTTCAAATCTAATTAAAGATTTAACTACCGCTTTGGAGCAAAACTGGTAATACTCCATATCTAATACCACGGTGTTATCGGTAAAATTAATTACCATTTCACGTTCAAATCTAATTAAAGATTTAACTATCGCTTTGGAGCAAAACTGGTAATACTCCATCCTCGCTCATTTTCCAAATTTGATAATTTAGATTATCAATTCACATTTCAATCTAATTGCAGATTCATTAAAACTCCTTTTACTGGGTTAAAGAACTAGTGTTATTTAAAACACAGTTCACGATAAACCCAAATCACATTCTATTTATTATCGGGTTAAAGAACAAGTGTTTTTTAAAAACACCCTTCACGATAAACCCACAAATCAATTCTATTTAAAACCCGTTTCAAATCCAATTTATTTATTTAAAAATAAACGGATTTAATTTTAGTTCAAAACCAGTTCATTTCGATAAAAATCTATTTTTATCTTTTCAAACATGAAGTTTTTCATCGCAATTTTTCCCAAATCATTTCTTATGATTTTATACAAATTATTGATATTTTTAATAATTTTATTAAGGTCTGTACAGTCGATTTCCATCAACGGCCATCGAACTGCACCTACAGCGACCTTTTTCAAATTTGATTTGGACGTATCTCCAAATCCAACCGTTAGATTTCAAATTTCTAATATTCTTTAGAAAGCTCTTTTCGATACGAACCCAATGGTTCCGGTTTTAGGAGAATCCGACGGTCGGATCTCCCGTAATGTCCGTTCGAATTCAATGGTCGAAATTCGCGAACTGCCGCGGCTCGGCGCTTTCTATTCAGGCCATTATATTATATATATAATACATATAATATATATTTCGTCGATTACTATTTAAAACGATTTTATAAATAGTTTTGAATTCGTTTCAAAAACAGTTTCAACCTTTATTTCAAATTCAAATCAAAATTCAATTTTCTATTATAAATCCTTTTTACTTTCATTTCTATTTGATTTCAATTCAAATCGATTTTAATTCGATTCGAATTCATTTTCTTTTCAATTCAATTCAATTCGAATTCGTTTTCTTTTCAATCCAATTCGAATTTGGTTTCTATTCAATTCAAATCAAATTCGTTTTCTATTCAAATCAAATTCGTTTTCTATTCAATTCAAATCAAATTCGTTTTCTATTCAAATCAAATTCAAATTCGTTTTCTATTCAATTCAAATCAAATTCGTTTTCTATTCAAATCAAATTCAATTCGTTTTCTATTCAAATCAAATTCAATTCATTTTCTATTAAATCAAATTCAATTCATTTTCTATTCAATTCAAATTCATTTCATTTTCTATTCAATTCAAATTCATTTCATTTTCTATTCAATTCTGATTATAAAAACAAATATAATCGATATAAATATCGTTCGCGTCAAAATAACGCATCTCTAATCAACACGGCTTTATATATTTCAATAATTCCGTTATTCTATTCAACAAATGAATATTTATCCTATTCAATACGTGAATCTATATTTTTGTCAACACACGACTAATCTCAACGAATGAGTACTGTCCACGTGTGACTCTTTTTGTTATTTAATATATTTTATAAAAATTATGGTATCTATCGTTTGATTTCAAATCAGATTCCAACCGTAAACTAGTAAGAGAACGATTCCCTAAATATTAACCCCGAGGGCCGAAACCAACATCAGATCAATATCCAGGAGACCACTCATCTTATCTATTTTCCAGTTAGTTTCTAATTTTCTATATGATAAAGATGTAAATTTTATTGTTAAAATATTTCGTTCAACACACGACTAATCTCAACGGATGAGTACGGTCAACACATGAACCTTTATTTTATAATGATAAAGATGTAAATTTTATTGTTAAAATATTTTGTTCAACACATGACTAATCTCAATGGATGAGTACGGTTAACACATGAACCTTTATTTTATAATGATAAAGATGTAAATTTTATTGTTAAAATATTTCGTTCAACACATGACTAATCTCAATGGATGAGTACTGTCAACACGTGAACCTTTATTTTATAATATTCTTTATTTTTCCGATTGGAATGAGGCCCAATCAATTACCATATAAAGTTAATTATATGGATTCCATACAACACATGTATATAATAACAATGATAAATAATCAACCATCATCCAAAGTGCAATACACTGTATAAGCATCGAATATAGATATCTAACGCTTATAACAGCCTGTCAAGCAATCAATCGACAAACAACTAATTATTGGGATTAGTGTATGTCGTATTTTATCCCAATACCCGTGTGGGGTTTCAAATCAACCAACACAGATTTTTATTTGTGCAGTTGGGCGATGTGTAAAATTTATCGACCCAATCAATATCAGTCAAATCAGTGTATAAACAAATCAGCCGATTTGTTTATAACTATTTATTTACTCACATTCACGTTAAAAATTATATTTTAACAATAAAATATTTTTAACTATATAAATATTTTATTTCCTTTCAACACATGAATATATTTCATTATCTATTTCACATCAATTTCACAAACAAATTTCACAACACATCAATCAAACAAACAAGCCATCCATGGTCTGTGGATGACGGGTGTCGGGTGCTACTAAACATCGTCTACATCCTAGTATATATATAACTAGAAAAAGAAATTTAGAGTGAGAAGTTCTCACCAAAGCTATCCCAACTCCACGACACTTCACTTATAGAAATCTTCGTCGTTCTCGCCTTTTGTCACTTTCGTTGCCCGTATTCACTACATATATAAAAATCACATTTTTATATTGTTGCTATGCAATATATAAAAATTGAATTTTTTACTTCACTATTAAATATATAAAAATCGAATTTTTATAATCACTCCATATGGATAAAATTCTATAATTACACTGCTATTCTCTATATAAAGATTTCGCCTTTTTATTTCATCACTATAAAAACCACCACTTTATTTCAACGTATATATAATAAAAAATCAGATTTTTATTTCGCTACATAAACAAAGATGATATTTTTATATTCTCTATCCTATATATTTATAAAAATCACTTCTATATATTTATAAAAATCACTTCTATATATTTATCAAAGATCTAATCTTCTTAGCGTTAAAAATGAAACCGTTTTTGCTTTTAAAAATCAAACCTTTCTGCTTTTAAAAATCAAACCTTTTTGCTTTTAAAAAATCAAACCTTTATGCTTTTAAAAATCAAACCTTTCTGCTTTTAAAAAATCAAACCTTTCTTATGAACTTTAGCAAATAAAAATATAAACTTTAACAATCTAAAAATATAGATTTCCTAATATCAAAAATCAGATTTTTCACATTAATCTAACTAAAGAAATTAAATAAGAAGAAATCAAAAGGAAAAACTCACAGTAATTAGTCGAGAGGGGGGGGCTGCGTCGGTTAGCAGGCGAAGAGGAGGAGGTGGTGGTAAGGGGGGAGGCGCGCAGGGCCAGATTGGGTCGGGGTTAGGGTTTCAAGGGCGGCGACGGCTACACGAGGGTCTGGGGGTTCGATGGGTTCAAGACAGCGGAGGAGAGGAGAGAGCTGCGAGGGGAAGGGGGAGTTGAGGAGGGGGAAACGCGACAGCAGGGGGCGCAGCGCCTGGAGGCGCGGTGGCTCCCCCAATCGTCCGTCGCTTCATCGTTTTTTTTTTCGTTTATCTCGATCTAGTAAAGTGAATGTAACGACCCGTGTTTTTGCCCATCAAATATTTAATTTAATTTAAATATTATATTTTGAATATCGATGGAATTTAATATTTAAATCGTTATTTAAAACGAAGTTCGAACGTTATATTTATATAATTATAAATCGAGCTTGAAAATGGCGTGCAGTTCGTAAATTTGAATTTTTAACTTCAACTGAGAATACAGGATTCGATATAAGTCGGATTTCTGTGAAACAAGAAACATTGGAACCGTATTGACGATAATTTTCATATAAAAGAGAAAAATCCAGATTTCGTGTTGTTGATAGTAAGTTATGGCCAAAACAAAATTGAAAAAAAAACGCAGTGGAAATCGTTAATTGAAATAGCGACCTTTAAAATGGCCGTTTTGTAAACGGACTCAGATTTCGACGAAATCAGTTTCATTGGAACCGTATCGTTAAATTATTGTTTGGTGTTAGATGGCGTGGCAAACCGTTGTCGTATGTGACCACGGTAGTCATAAACGCCCGTTCAAACTCTATAACGCGTAATTAAATAAATAAATGGATATTTGAGCGTAACTGGAGCAGATGATCAAATTAAGCCATGAAACCAATTCCGTTGAGTTCGTAGCGTCGATTATAGTCAGGATAGGCATATAGTTTGTTATTTTTAGAGACCGGGTAATTTGGCGTTGAAAAGGGCATTGCGGTGAGCGGTCAAAACAGCCTACCGGGGAAACAGTCTCAGAATGCGACGAAATTAGTGTCGTTGGGTTCGTATCGAAAAGTTATTGTCAGTGTTCGCAGTTTCGAGTTGATTTGATTTATCTAGTGACCGTGGAAAAATTAAACGCGTGTTCATTTCTGGTTTTATAAAGGAATTTTTTTCAAACGATCTCGGATTGCAACGAAACTTGGCCCATTGGGTCCGGAATATCTTTTTACATTAAGATTAGTCTTTTTATCAATAAACAATAATTAATTGTGGTGGTTTTTATCAACTACTTCACGTCGAAGTATCGTAACCTTACAAAACTAAAATAAATAAAAAATAAAAAAAAACAAACAAACCACGACTGCCATTTTCATTTCAGAACATATACCATCACACCATACCATGCCTACCCGTTCTTTCAACTCACGCACATGGATACTGTACCCGTTCTTTCAACTCACGCACATGGATACTGTAAACAAAGCAGCCTATGTTTTCAACTCAGAAATGTACATATGGAATGAAATAACAGCTCACGCCTAAGCAAGCTAATATTGGGAAACCACACCCTACTATGTACTGGAAACCGTGGTAACCACGTAATTCATTCACTATATATATAGCACGCACTCCCTTCTTTTCCTTTACAGCTTACACAAAATCGAACTAGAGAAAAGAAAAAAAAAGGGAAGAAACAAAAAGTGCGAACAGGAAGTCCACAGTGGAAACCGCAAGGAGGAAAGAAGCTGGGTCTTGACTGGTGTGAAGGAAGCAAAGGGGTCTTGGGCGTTCTGTCTTTGGGTGGGAGCTGTTGCGTGAAGATCAGCTCAAGTGTGAAGGAATGAATGGCGTACGAGAAGAAAGAAAAAGGGACAGCCTGCATGTGAGGTGTGTGATGTAGCGTTTGCTTTTGAGGTGGGAGGAATGAGGTGCGGAGGTGATGATTTTTTGGCTTTCGGTGTTGAGCTGTTGTGAAAACAAAATGGGAATGTGGGTATTGGGTGCAGGTTTGAGGACAGAACGAAGTAGTTAAGAGGGTCCGGACTTGGGTTTTTCTATTTCTGAAGCAATCGGCAGATCATATTGGTGATAAGTGTAGGAAACAGGGTACAAGGAAGTTCGGACAGAACAAAACAAAATGCTGAAGGAATAGCCAAGGCAACAAAGGAAAGAATGACCAAACGGTTTGAATTCATATTTAAGCGTAATTAAGTTGTTAATGAAGGGATTAAACTTAAATATGTTTTATTGAGTGGGACGTGAATCTTGACAGGAACAAAAGCCTGGATGTGTTTTCAATACTGACCGCGTACTGGAATTTGGGAACGAACGAAAAGCAATAGGAATCGGCTTCATCTATGAAAAGTAATTAGCTAATTAAATTTTTAATTAGGGAAATTTTATTTTAGATTAAAACCGTAAATAATTTATATCTATGACATATGCATGTTATCAGAAATTGGCAAAATGAAACGCATCAAACCGTATGGGTGAACGCTGCTGGTGGGATTGTTTTGGACAGAAGTGAGAACTGCTGAAATCTATTGTTAAATTAAGACGTTGGTTTAATTTAACCGGAAACTGAATCTCTTAGCGACAACGAAATCAAGGTGAGTTAAACTCACTCAGTTACCTTTTTTATATTTTATATAAATTCGGTATTTTTATTTTGTGTGCTCTGCTTGCCAATGGTTGACTGCTTTGCTAGTTATCTATTTAACTGTTGATTTAACCAATGAAATTAAACTGTGTTTAATTTCAGTGGAATACCAAATCGTTATTTTAACGATTGGACCCAACGGAGGTAACTCACCCTGTTGGTTACGGTTATTTATAAGCGTGCTTAGTTGTTTGAATTGTTCGGTTATTTGATTGGTGCTAAATGGTTGTTATTTATTATCAGTTGAATGTGATTAATTTGATTTGGCTCCATGTTCAACATCTGGTTGGTTTAGACTAATAAGTGGGATTGGTGGGTATTTGGCAAAGTATGGCCTATTAAATCAATTGTTTACAAATGGTGGTTCACCGGCAAGTAAATCGATAGAATTGAGGTTATGAAAATTTAATTTTTATAACCAGGATTAGATTTTGAATTATATTATTTCGAATAAAAGTTATTTAAGAAAAATAAATAAATATTTTATTTATTTAAGATTTTGATTGGTTTTTAAATTATTTTGCAAAGTAAATGCCGATGTTAGTTAGATTTACAAGTAGTAGAATAAGAGATAAACTGAATGGTTAAACTTTGGAAATTATTTTTGTAAGGAAACAATTAATGGAAATTATTTAAATTATTTATATTTAATTAATTTAAAGTGTGGATTAATTGAATTCGGTTAATAAAATAATCAGGGTTTGAGTTAATTAAATCGACTGTTGTGAACTGGATTTGATTATCAGGTTAATGTGTTTAGATTAAATGGTTAAATAAATATTGTTTAAATAAAGTTTTTAAAGAAATTAACTATTTTACAATAGTTAATGATTAAAGAAAGGTGTTATCGTGATGTATAGTAATTTAGGAAATTTGTTTTCATTGAATAAATGTATAAAGTGATCGATGGTGAAGTAGAATCAAAGTAAATGAAGAAAGGAGTTTATAACGACTGATACCTTTAAACCCGAGATTTAATAACGAATTTATAAAGAGGTTTTTTGAGTAAGTTCGATTTCTTAATATAAACTTGAATTAAGAAAAAGGAAGAGAAGACAAAAGGGTTATATTACATCAGAATTAGATAAAGGAAGTCTGAAGTGCTACATCGTCAATTCTAAATTAACGTTACTTAAGAATGTGGTTAAGAAAAAGGGGAAGTTTCTTAAGTAAGATTTCCAATGTGGAAAATGGTCGAATAGATTGGGAAGTTGATTGGTAAAAGGGGATTTGGACAAAGGAATGGGTCGTGGGGTTGTATAACAAAAATCCAAGTCATAATGAGATTTGTTTTGAGATTTGGTGAAATTTTGGGTTTTGATTACAACTGATATTTATCTGAAGATATGAACGTTGTTGATCAAGGTCTGAGAGGTAATTAAAATACCCCAACTTGAACAACATCGGGATTATCTGAAGATAGTATTAGTTAGTAATCGTAAGAGACGTTAGTGAATATGTTTTGAAAATCTAAACAGCGATTTTAGCGTTGTTGTTATAATATATGTTTTGTGGATCTAATAGCGATTTTAGCGCTGTTGCTATAGTCAATGTTTTGTAAACCTAAACAGCGATTATAGCGCTGTTGTTTTATATATCTAAATAGTAATTATAACGCTATTGTTATAACATATGTGCTGTAAACCTAAACAGCGCTATAACATATGTGCTACAAATTCCCTTAATAAAACTTATGGATTTTCCGATTTAAATAATAGAGAATGGTGTAACAGACATGTGGGAAGGAAGAATTAAGTGGGGACTTAAATATGGTTATAAGTTATTTTACTAAGTATATAAAGAATTGGTTTTGAGGACATTAGTGTATTATATAGAAATATAGTTATTCGAGCTAAAGTAAGTCGAACATAGTTATTCAAGATGAGCTGCCATTTCATACGACTGCTAGCGTAATTCGCAGGGCTGCAGATAGCCTACGGCGGTCGGATGTTTCCTGAGGGAATCAGGCGTAACCATTGTGATCGCTGCGATATAGAGTCAAGCGAATAAAGTTAAGTCGTGTTAGTCAGTTAGAGTAAACCAGTTAGAGTTAATCAATTTTAAGTTAATCGATGAGAGTTATCGAATTAGAGTTATACAAATATCGTGTTTTTGAATATTACAAGAATTAGAAGTTTTAATTTAACAAAAGTAAATCAGTTTGTTAAAGGCCAAGTGATGTTGAATACTGAACCAATAAACTCATTGGAGTGTCATGTTTGAAACACTATTTATTTTGATAGTTAAAACACCGACTATCAAAGCTGTCCAATACGATTGTTGGCATGGAAAGACCGGGATCGAATTTCCATTCGAAAACCATTCCGTCCAACAAATACGTGGAGATATCAGAAGATGATCGAGTTGGAGCAGTGAAGACCGTGGATTTTCACCATCGAAAGAACCACTAATCGTCTCTGCCTGGCAAGCAGAGATAAACTGTGATTCTGTCGTGGTTGGAATCTACGGGTTGCAAGGACTTCTCGCTGCTGATCCATGGGGTGATTCCTATATTGGATGCAGTAGGAGAGTGCCTTCGGTTCATCCTGTTCTTGGATGACTTGTATGGACGGATGTCTGACAGAGTATTTCCAAAAGGATCACGTACGTTGATTTCTTCAAACGTACTATAGTTGTTGGCGGAGAATTGCCAATCTCTTAGCTGCTGCTAGAGTATTTTTGTGGACGTCAATTAGTGATATCTGGCGGATCTGACGATGTGGCATTCAAAGTGTATGATGACCAGATGTGTTCTGACCTCAAGCCTCATCAACCGGGAAATGACAAAAATCGGGCAGGCAGCATGGCTATGTGGGTCGCTCCCATTAGGGTGTATAACCACCTATCTAGAGAAATTCCTATTTGCTTCTTAAATCTGTATTCGATGCTGTCCCTTATCGGGAGGCGGTTGCTGATCCCAACCGTCGGTGGTATACATTCGATACACTCAAGAGAAATGAGTGGTCGGTCATGTGAGGGCCGGGTTGCAAGAAGTTCTTGTTGAACCCAGTGTATTCGTCTCTAGAGATACACTATCGGAAGGTGGTCCCATACCTTGTCATAGTTGGAATCCAATCTCTAATAAGCGCCCGCGGTTTTGATTGTATACTATATATGTGGAGCGTGAGATGCAAGCGTTCCACTAGATTGCTATTTACTTGTATTTAGACATTATTATAATATCAGAAAAGATATTGGTTTTCAAAAATGTTTTGGGTTATCATAAGGATAAAAACCGTCCGTATTTATGTGTGGATTTGGTCTTACGATTATCCTTTTCTTTTGAAAGGATTTTTGAACTTTAAAATCAATTTGGATGATTACCCTTAATACTGTGCGAGTTTATCTCACTCTGGTTCACCAGACTGATCCGGTGTTTTGTAAATGCTCGGGTTAGGCCGGGTTGTACAGGTTCAGGTTATCGACTGCTGTGAAGAGACGAGCTAGAAGAGTCCAGACGTATGATATTATTACTATTCCGCTGTGTGTTATATGAGGACAGATTATTATCACTGTCCAGATATGTACCCTGATATTGTAAGTATTTTCAAAGCTCTCAGTAAAGTTATTTCTATATTATATTTTGTTCCGCTGCGATGTGAGACTCTGTGTTGTGTTGTTCTTCTTCTTCTATTCTAATATTTCTTTCTTTCTTATCTCATCCTCTAAATTCTTTCTAATAACTATCCAGTGTTTCCGGTGCTTGGAGAATCGGCATGAGTTACGGAAAAGGTATTTTTTTGTCGATTTCCGAGGCCGAAATCCCTGGGTCGTTACAGTGAAGGGGGAGGGGTATTGAGGCGTTGACTTAGTGGGTAGGGGAAAAGGAGTTTTTATTTTATTTTATTTAATTTTAAAATCCAAAAAGTAACTTTTTTTATTTTCAACTCGAAATCGAATATACTGACTGTCGTCCCTAGAGTTTTACCCCCATTCCGAACACAATGGGATATGTATCGTAGGCTGATTCGATCGTTTCGATCAGTTTCCATTAAAATCAACTTATAACTCTATATATTGAATATGAACGCGCTTTTCAATTTACTGGGGGCCACATACTAACTCGAAAAATTCCAAAAATATATTTTCTAGCTTCGTACGGACGATATGGTCCTAACAAAACTAATTTCATCAAATTCTGAGACCGTCTGAAAAATGGCCATTTTCCAGTCGATTAAAATCAACTGAAACTGGTCAAACGCGTTTTCCTTTGCCACGCTCACATATTGATTCGAAAAATTATGAAATTTGAAACCTAGCAACAGTTTTCCATCACGGACCCAACAAAAGTGGTTTCGTCGAAATCCGAGGTCGTTTGCAAAATGTCTATTTTTAAGGGCCTGAATTTCATAGCGACTATTCAGAATTTTCAACTGGACATATCTTTTGATTCCCGCTATGAAATTTCAATTTTTCGGATTTGTTGGAAAGATATTCTCAATTAGAACCTAATGTTTTCAGTTTCGCTAAAATCCGGTTTGTTTTACACCCGGTACATTCAATTGAAGTTTGAAATCGAATTATCGAACTACCGCGCCATTTTCAATTCCTTTTATAATTATATATAATTATTTATATTATAACGACGACGTATATAAATATATATGTTCGAATTCTATTCAAATTAAATTTCTCGTCGATATTATTTAAAACAATTCATTTTAAATATTCAAAATTCGCAAAAATTGCCAAAATAAAAATTTTAAACTGGCCCAGATTTTCGGGTTGTTACAGTAAGCGACCAGAACGACGGCTGAGTAGGTGCGCCATTGTAGGTTCAGGCGGGCTATGGTCATGCACGTAGTCCGGAGTTGACAAAGCAGGCATTGGGCACCCGTAGATTTACACTGTGCGTGCTTGATTCGTGTCGGTGGTTGGCACCATAGGACTTGATACACCCTATGGTGGACCTAGCACAGGTAACTACATTTCTGGATAGGGCCGTATGACACAGATACATGACGAGCTAGGACTTGTAGGGAGCCGATCGATTAATAGATCGTACCGTAGGACCCCGTAATGGGTCACTTCATGACACTAGGCTAAGGGATCATTTCATGATTAATACTTGACATGGGTTAGAACACTAGTACAGATGGTGCAGCGAACCTTGAACATGCGATGCTAGACTTGACTTATCTTGTTATCTTGATTATCCTACCAGTTTTGTTATCACCCTTATGTTTAATTCCAGTTTTCACATATCATGTTACCTTTACTAGTTTTCATACTGAAAGTCACTAGGGCTTACCAGTCTTTATGACTGACCCTTTTTCTTTCGCCTCTTTTTCTTTCGTTTCTCCCCCCCAGGTTCTCAGGGAGAAAACACTAGCTCTTAGCTTGGATTCAACTTGCTTTCTGACAGCTCATGTACGGTTTGGTCTTGGGCTATGCTATGGCTGCTTCTGCTATTTATGGGAAATAAATTTACTTTTGTTTTAAGTTTATGCTTCTTTATTATGAACTGGATGTAATGGAATAATTTGTATTTTGGATATATGAGCTTATGACTCTTTTTTGGAAAATAATAAAAAGTTGGTTTTTATTTCTACCGCTGCTTTATCTATGTTCTGCCTTGTGATATCGCTGTGCATGTTTACCTAGATAATACTCCACCAAAACTAGTGCATTCCCTTTGTGAGTGACCCTAGCGGAGGTGGGGTGTTACATTCATACTCTGTATATTCTTGTATTCTGATGGAATTGTTGTAATAAACAATGAAATGTTCTTCCGGCTGCGTTCTGATTTGTCCTGTTCTTAAACGATTAGGGGTTTCGAACGGTCTTGGTCGGTTTAACGATCGATTCGGATCGAGCGAAATTCCTTGCTGTTATAGTTGGTATCATAACTTTGGTTTACAGAGCTCGAGAAGAAGACACATTAGAACCGAACGAAAGAATTCATCAGATATTGGATTAGTAATATCCAATTAGAATTACTCGTTAGAGATAGGATCAGTAGTATCCTAGAATGAGTGTGAAGAGTATAATTTTCAAATGAAAAAAAATTTGTTTTGAAGTTTAAATCGTTTAATACGTATTTGAATATTTATTTATTTTGAATTTGGACAATCTAGTATATAAAGGTTTTGTATATACGCGTCATGAACGTATATTCGAAGTTTTAATATACTGGATAGATATAGAATCACACTCTAGCCGCCCGGAGATGATGTTGATAATGACCATAGCATCATCAATATTTATGTTCGTGTTTCGAAGGTGTGATTTCTATATGATTCCATAGACTGGTGTGAGAACCAAAACTTACATAGATTTATTGTTGTGATTTGGTATCAAAAACATGATTTTTTGTATATGCATCAAAATTATGAATTTGAAACGTTAATCCACTAATTGATTGATGGTTGTGTTGTTTGTTTATTTGTTTAATAATTTTGAACCATTTAGACTAATAAAATCGAATATTGAATTGTATTGAAAATTGGTCGCATTTGCATGCATATACATGTACTTACATTGAAAAGGTCATAGCAAGGAGGCTAAGAAGAAGAATAAAATTTGTTTGCCCGACAAATAGGTACATGTTTACCATAATTTACTGTTTTATTTGGGTGATGATGATTTTATGAGCCGATTGGCTTTTTTTTTTTTTTGAGATCAGAGGGCCTGTATAGCAATTTCGGGATTTTCCCGGTGCTCCCGGTGCAGGGGAGGTTATGGCGAAATTTTTCGAAAATTTAGGGTGTTAGCCAAATTTTTTGGAAAATTTGAGAAGTTCTTAGAAACTGAAAAGTTGAAGAACTTAAGCCGTAACGAAAATACTGGAAGTTGAGTTGATTTGTTAAACAACTTTCGGCTTTGTTCATTTTCGGGGACGAAAAGTTTTAAGTGGGGAGAATGTAACAACCGGAAATGCGAGCCAGTTTAAAATTTTTATTTTGGCAATTTTAGTGAATTTTGAACATTTAAAATGAATTATTTTAAATGATATCGACAATAAATTTATTTTGAATAGAACTAGAACGTATATATTTATATACGTCGTCGTTAGAATATAAATAATAATTTATAATTATAAAAGGAATTGAAAATGGCGCGGTAGTTCGATAATTCGATTTCAAACTTCAATTGAATGTACCAGATGTGAAATAAACCAGATTTTAGTGAAACCAAAAATAATAGAATCTAACTGAGAATATCTTTCCAACGAATCCGAAAAATCAAAATTTCATAGCGGGAATCAAAAGATATGTCCAGTTGAAATTTCAGAATAGTCGCTATGGAATTTCGGCCCTCAAAAATAGCCATTTTGCAAACGACCTCGGATTTCGACGAAACCACTTTTGTTGGATCCGTGATGTCAAATTATCGCTAGATTCCAAATTTCATAATTTTTCGATTCAATATGTGAGCGTGGCGAAGGAAAACGCGTTTGATCAGTTTCAGTTGATTTTAATCGACTGGAAAATGGCCATTTTTCAAACGGTCTCCGAATTCGATGAAACTAGTTTTGTTAGGACCGTATCGCCAATACGAAGCTAGAAATTATTTTTCGGGAATTTTTATAGTTAGTATGTGACCCCAGTAAATTGAAATGCACGTTCAAATTCAATATATAGAGTTATATGTTGGTTTTGACGAAAACTGATCGAAACGATCGAATCAGCTTACGATACATATCCCATTGTGTTTGGAATGGGGGTAGTTAGCTATGGACGACAGGCGGTGGGCCTCGTTTAGAGGTCAAATAAAAAGTCAACTTTTTTGAATTAAATAATTAAATAAATTAAAAATAAAAATACCCCTCTCTTCTCTCTATACACTCTCAGCCCCCTCTTTTTGTTCTAATCGACAGAACATTAAAAAAAGGGGGGGGGCGCAAACCCTAAATCGCCACGCCCTAGCTCGTCGACCCCTCCCTCCTCCATCGAAGAACCGCGCACCACCAAGCAGCCATCCCCTCGTGCTCCTCTTACCTCCCCTCTTGCGCGAGCTGCAGCGCGCGAGCCCCGGAAGCCACCACCATGGATGTGTAACGCCGCGCCCCCTCGGAAATCCTTCTCCCCCTCCGCCACGCAGCCCTCTCTCCAGCTCCTCCCTCCTCGATTTCAGACCCCAAACCCCCTGTAAGTTTTAATGTTTTATTTTTATTTATTTTCTTTATTTATTTATTATGTAATAGCTTTAATAAATTGAAAAATAGTTTTTGCATGATTAAAATCAGTTTTGTCTGCTATGTATATGAGATAAAAAGGGTTTGAACTTTAAAATTAGAAAAGGCGAGAACTTTAAATTAGAAAAGGCGAAAACTTTATATATGAAAAAAAAGATTGGATTTTTAAACTAGAAAGGCTATGATTTTTAGCTTAGCAAAGTTGGGATTTTTATTTATAACAAAGGCGATATTTTTATATAATAGAGAGGTTAAAAATATAATTTTTATATTATAGAAGAAATAAAAAAATATAATTTTTATTTATGTAGAGTAATAAAAATATAATTTTTAATTAAGTAGTGAAGTAAAAATATGATTTTTACATCGATGAAAATAAAATCTTTATATTTGAAAAGGCGAAATCTTTATACTTGAAAAGGCGAAATCTTTATATTTGAAAAGGCGAAATCTTTATATTTGAAAAGGCGAAATCTTTATATAGAGAATAGCGTGATAAAAATATAATCTTTATCATATGAACATCGATGCAAAAATAGAATTTTTATCTATATAGTAGTAGTATAAAAATAGAATTTTTATATACATAGCAACAATATAAAAATATGATTTTTATATATGTAGTGGCTACGGGCAACGAAAGTGACAGAAGGGCGAGCACGATGAAGATTTCCTACATAATAAGAGTCGAGGCGTTTAGTTTAGCTTTCAGTGAGAACTTCTCACTTTAAATTTCTTTTTCTAGTTATATATATATACTAGGATGCAGACGGTGCTTAGCAGCACCCGACACCCGTCGTCCACAGACCATGGACGGCTTGTATGTTTGATTGATGTGTTGTGAAATTTGTTTGTGATGTTGATGTGAAATCGATAATAAAATGTAGATGGTTGAATAAATTAGTTATCGTTAAAAATATAATTTTTAACGTGAATGTGAATAAATAAATATTTATAAACAAATCGGCCGATTTGTTTATATACACTGATTTGACTGATATTGATTGGGACGATAAATTTTACACATCGCCCAACTGCACAAATAATATTCAGTGTTTGTTGATTTGAAACCCCACATGGGTGTTGGGATGATATTTGGCGTACACTAATCCCAATTATTTCATTGTATGTCGATCGATTGGTCGACAGGCTGTGTAAGCGTTAATTATTTATATTTGATGCTTATGCAGTTGTGTGGTGCACTTTGGATGATGGTTGATTGTTTATCGTTGCTATTATATACATGTGTTGTATGGAATCCATATAATTAACGTTATATGGTAATTGATTGGGCCTCATTCCAATCGGGAAAATAATAAATATTATAAAAGAAAATTCATGTGTTGAATATAAAAATAGTCATGTGTTGATGATGTTCATGTGTTGGAACTATTTGTGTGTTGAGTAAAATATTTTAATAATAAAATTTACATCTTTATCACATTTAAAATTAGAAACAACTTCACGGTGGAGTCTGATTTAAAAAAATCAAACGATAGATACCCTAATTTTATAAAGTACATTACATAACAAAAATAGTTGTGAATTGACAGTACTCATGTGTTGAGATTAGTCGTGCGTTGAAAGAAATATAGATTCATGTGTTGAATAGAATATATATATTCATTTGTTGAATAGAATAACGAATTTATTGAAATATATAAAGCCGTGTTGATTAGAGTTGCGCTATTTTGACGGGAAAGATATTTATATCGATTATATTCGTTTTTATAATGAATATAGAAAACGAAGTGATTTCAAAATATAACGTTTTGAAAATATTATCATTTATATAGTAATGATATGAAATATTCAATTTTGATTTGAAATTGAATATAGAGTTGAAATAGTTTTGAAATGAATTTAAAACGATTTATAAAATACGTTTTAGAAAGGTAATCGACGAAATATACAATATATATATATATATATATATATATATATATATATATTATATATAATGGTCTGAATAGAACGCGCCGCGCCACGGCAGTTCGTGAATTTCGACCATTGACTTCGAATGGACATTACGGGAGATCCGACCGTTAGATTCTCCTAAAACCGGAACCGTTGGGTTCGTATCGAAAAGAGCTTTCCAATGAGTATTAGAAATTTGAAATCTAACGGTTGGATTTGGAATTATGTCCAAATCAAATTTGGAAAAGGTCGCTGTAAGTGCAGTTCGATGGCCGTTGATGGAAATCGACTGTACGGGCCTTAATAAAATTATTAAAAATATTAATAATTTGTGTAAAATCATAATATGTGAATTGGAAAGAACTGGGAAGAAAAATCCCACATTTGAAAGGATAAAAATAGGTTTTTGTCGAAATGAACTAGTTTTGAACTAGAACTAAAATCAATTTATTTTTGAAACAAATAAATTGAATTTGAAAGTGATTTTAAAAATAATCAATATTCCCAATACGTGAATTGGACTGGAGTTGAATCGAAATTATCTTCGAAATATTTCGATGCTGGATTTCGTGACTATACAGATATTGTTATGAGAATTTGAAAGATATATTTTATATCGTTATTTCCAATACGTTATTTGTTGGTTTCAGGATTTGATATTGAATATAAGCCTGTATATTTTATATTCAAAGCCTTGTATTTAATATCAAATGTGATTTGGGTTTGTCGTGAATGGTGTCTTCATTAACACTGTGCTTAAGCCCAATAGAGAAAAAGATTAAATCTTTCTATTTAGATTTAATGAAGTGTATCTATTAAATAATATTTAATTGGAATTGAATTTGAATTGGTTTTTGGGTTTATCATGAATTGTGTTTTAGGTGACATTGGTTCTTTAACCCAGTTAAAGACAGGATATTGATTTTTGGGATGATTAAAACTAAGTGGAGTTTTAATGAATCTTTAATTAAATTGTAATGTGATTTGATAACTTAAATTATCAAATCTGAAAGGTGATCGAGAATGGAGTACCACCAGTTTTGCTCCAAAGCGATAGTTAAATCTTTAATTAGATTTGAACGTGAAATGGTAATTAATTTTACCGACAACACCATGGTGTTAGATATGGAGTATTACTAGTTTTGCTCCATGGTATGAATAGGTTGGGATTGGGAAATAAAATAAATAATTACTTCGGTGTGGTTCGCTAATCTCGACTAGTTTGGAAAACCATAATATGGTTTGAAATGATATCCAAAGGAAGATTAAAGAATAAATTTAGAAGAATTTATCTTTGATAAAATTAATGGGAACCTTTCCCTAAGAATGTGACTTTGTGAATAAAAGAATATTCTGAATTGGAATGAGGCGTTTGTTGTGTTTGTGTAACGTTTGTTTATCATATACGTGGGTTATTCAGAAAGGTTGGGTTTATACCCATTCTGAATAACCGATTCGACGAGATGTCGAAGATGAAGACGGTGGCTGAAGACCGGAAGTCATCACATCATTTGGGTGATTACTGATGATCTCGATTGGGCTGTACACCCAAGATGAGGGAAACAGTTGGTGATCGTCCAGATGTACTTGGAGATGGATAAATATGCGAGGAAAGTGCCTCCGGTTTCGTTCAGACCCAGAACGAAATTGTAAATGGATTGTGTGTCTGACTGTGAGAACCCGTTACTTCCCCGTGAAGGAAAGAGCGGATACTTTGAGAACAACACACAAATGAACGCAGATGGAAAAACATTTCATTGCTATTACAACAATTCCATCAGATACAAGAATATACAGAGTATAATTGAATAAATTACATTCGATAAATATCAGAGATTACAATAAATTACATAGCAGTGGAAAATAATACAAAGCACAACTGAAGGTGATATACGGATACAGAGCTTTCCGGATATCATTCCAGCTGTAAACCAGGATCATGTGAATATAAATCTGCAAAACCAAAACTACTAGCTGCCCGTGCGGAAAATAGGGGCACCCAGAGTTTAGGTTAAAACAATAAACTCCAGGTCAGTCATGTGACTGGTGTGAGAACTAAAACAGTTATTTAAAGCTTTACTTTAAAAGAGAGTAATTCAAGGGACCACGCCGTATAACACGGAACGGGTTTCCTCCCAAGAATACCAGTGCATAGGGTAAACAACGCAATGCTTTTTCGAAAAATGAAGCTATTATAAGACCCAGGTCCCATCACACAATGCAACGCAAGCCGGAGGATAGGGTTTTCCCTTATAATAGCCAAACATGCTTGGTACGTTTAAAACAAATCATTTGATACTATAATAAGTGTATAGTGTCAAAACCATTTCAATCATAAATATAAATCCTAGGCGGCATGGGTACCATATATCATGTCGCCATACTAGGCTCTACAAATAAAACCGAGATACACGTATTGGAAATTGGATTTCCGTCATGAGTTGAGGCAAGGGGCAAGCTCCTCTCCGCTTCGAGACACTCTAGCAAATGCTCAGGACTACGCACTTTGGGCAGCCACTGGATCGGTTGGGCCGGTCCTCTCTTACGTTTGAGGATTAATTATGCCTGAACACACGTTTCTCGGTCCTTACAGACCTAAAATCGAAGCGCCTCATTCCAACAACCACAAAGGTGAAAATATATAAATGTCAGGGCTGGTAAGTCACTGACACCACCAAAGCTAGAAAGAAACGTCGTGTTCTCCCAACGGTCCGTATCCCGTTTTTAACTCATACCGAGGTGTGAGGCTCGCGAATTCACGTTATACACAAAACTACTCCACTAAGGCCGTGCTTTGATCATCAACCACAAGACTTTGCTTTTCAACAGAAGCCTTGATCCATGCAACTCAGCGTGCCACACAAGCAATTCATGCCATGCGATTGATATCTATCGATATATAACCTCTAAGCTCGTACGTCTCAGAGAAGGGCGTTAAGCAAGAGATTAAATTCTCCACCGCCAAACAGATATATATTTAACAGAAATCAATCAACACAGAATAAAATCCAATGTCAGACACACAATCCATTTACAAGTTCGTTCTGGGTCTGAACGAAACCGGAGGCACTTTCCTCGCATATCAATCAATCTCCAAGTACGTCTGGACGACCACCGACTATTTCCATCCTCTTGGGTGTACAACCCAATCAGGATCATCAGTAATTATCCAAACGATGTGAAGACTTCCGGTCTTCGACCACCGTCATCATCTTCGACTTATCGTCGAATCGGTTATTCAGAATGGGTATAAACCCGGCCTTTCCGAACAACCCGCGTATATTAAAAACAAATGTTACACAAACACAACATACGCCTCATTCCAATTCATTAGTCACTAATCGTAAATCAACAAGAGAACAATTCGCCAAATATTAACACCGAAGGCCGAAACCAACATCATATCAATATCCAGGAAACCATTCTTCTTAACTAACCTACAGCTAGTTTCTAAATTTCATATTCTTTGGGAAAGGTTCCCATTAATTTTATCCAAGATAAATTCTTTAAAATTTATCCTTTAATCTTCCTTTGGATGTCATTTCAAACCAAATTATGGTTTTTCCAAACTAGTCGAGATTAGCGAACCACTCCGAAGTAATTATTTATTTTATTTCCCAATCCCAACCTATTCATCCCATGAAGCAAAACTGGTAATACTCCATATCTAACACCACGGTGTTATCGGTAAAATTAATTATCATTCCACGTTCAAATCTAATTAAAGATTTAACTATCGCTTTGGAGCAAAACTGGTGATACTCTGTTCTCGCTCACCTTCTATATTTGTTTATTTAAATTATCAATTCACATTTCAATCTAATTGCAGATTCATTAAAACTCCTTTTTCTGGGTTAAAGAACTAATGTCATTTAAAACACAGTTCACGATAAACCCAAATCACATTCTATTTATTATCGGGTTAAAGAACAAGTGTTATTTAAAACACCGTTCACGATAAACCCACAAATCAATTCTATTTAAAACTCGTTACATATCTAATTTATTTATTTAAAAATAAATGGGTTTTAATTTTAGTTCAAAACTAGTTCATTTCGGTAAAAATCTATTTTTATCTTTTCAAACATGGAGTTTTTCATCCCAATTTTTCCCAAATCATTTCTTATGATTTTACACAAATTATTACTATTTTTAATAATTTTATCAAGGCCCGTACAGTCGATTTCCACCAACGGCCATTGAACTGCACTTACAGCGACCTTTTCCAAATTTGATTTGGACGTATCTCCAAATCCTACCGTTAGATTTTGAATTTCTAATATTCGTTAGAAAGCTCTTTTCGATACGAACCCAACGGTTCTAGTTTTAGGAGAATCCGACGGTCGGATCTCCCGTAATGTCCGTTCGAAATAAATGGTCGAAATTCGCGAACTGCCGCGGCGCGGCGTGTTCTATTCAGGCCATTATATTATATATAAAATATATATAATATATATTTCGTCGATTTCTATTTAAAACTAATTTTATAAATAGTTTTAAATTCGTTTCAAAAACAATTTCAACTTCCATTTCAATTCAAATCAAAATTGATTTTTTTTATTATAAATTAGTTTTAAAATTCATTTCTATTCAATTCAAATTTCAATTCATTTTGAATTCACTTCAATTCGTTTTCAATTCAATTCGAATTCGTTTTCAATTCAATTCGAATTCGTTTTCTATTCAAATCAAATTCAATTCATTTTCTATTCAATTCAATTCAAATACATTTTATGTTCAAATCAATTCAATTCATTTTCTATTCGAATCAAATTATAAAAACGAATATAATCGATATAAATATCGTTCGCGTCAAAATAGCGCATCTCTAATCAACACGGCTTTATATATTTCAATAATTCCGTTATCCTATTCAACAAATGAATATTTATTTTATTCAATACGTGAATCTATATTTTTGTCAACACATGACTAATCTCAACGAATGAGTACTGTCCACGTGTGACTCTTTTTGTTATTTAATATATTTTATAAAAATTATGGTATCTATTGTTTGATTTCAAATCAGACTCCAACCATAAATTAGTAAGAGAACGATTCCCTGAATATTAACCCCGAAGGCTGAAACCAACATCAGATCAATATCCAGGAGACCACTCATCTTATCTATTTTCCAGTTAGTTTCTAATTTTCTATATGATAAAGATGTAAATTTTATTGTTAAAATATTTCGTTCAACACATAAGTAATCTCAATGGATGAGTACTGTCAACACATGAACCTTTATTTTATAAAGATAAAGATGTAGATTTTATTATTAAAATATTTCGTTCAACACATGACTAATCTCAACGAATGAGTACTGTCAACACATGAACCTTTATTTTATAATATTCTTTATTTTCTAAATTGGAATGAGGCCCAATCAATTACCATACGAAGTTAATTATTTGGATTCCATACAACACATGTATATAATAGCAACGACAAATAATCAACCATCATCCAAAGTGCACTACACTGTATAAGCGTCAAATATAGATATCTAACGCTTATAACAGCATGTCAATCAATCGATCGACATACAACTAATTATTGGGATTAGTGTATGTCGTATTTTATCCCAATACCCGTGTGGGGTTTCAAACAATCAAACACAGATTTTTATTTGTGCAGTTGGGCGATGTGTAAAATTTATCGTCCCAATCAATGTCCTTCAAATAGGTGTACATAAACAAACCGTCCGGTTTGTAAATGAATATTTATATATTCACATTCACGTTAAAAATTATATTTTTAACGATAAAATATTTTTAACTATATAAATATTTTACTTTATTTCACATCACATAATCAACTACACATCAAAATCAATCAAACAAACAAGCCGTCCATGGTCTGTGGACGACGGGTGTCCAGTGCTACTAAACACCGTCTGCATCCTAGTATATATATATATATATATATATATATATATATATAACTAGAAAAAGAAATTTAGAGTGAGAAGTTCTCACCAACAGCTATCCAAACTCCACGACACTTCATTTATAGAAATCTTCGTCGTTCTCGCCCTTTTGTCACTTTCGTTGCCCGTAGCCACTACATATGTAAAAATCGAATTTTTACTTTACTATTCAATACATAAAAATCGAAATTTTACTTCGCTATTCAATATATAAAAATCGAATTTTTAATTCGCTATTCAATATATAAAAATCAAATTTTTACTTCGCTATTCTCTATATAAAAATCGAATTTTTACTTCGCTATTCAATATATAAAAATCGAATTTTACTTCGCTATTCAATATATAAAAATCGAATTTTTACTTCGCTATTCTCTATATAAAGATTTCGCCTTTTCCATTTCAAAAATCTAATCTTTTCTATTTTAAAAATCCAATCTGTTTTATTTTAAAAATCTAATCCTTTCTCTTTTAAAAATCTAATCTTTTTATTTCTGAAAATCCTATCTTTCTCTTCTGAAAAATCCTATCTTTTCATTAAAAAACCATATTTTAATGGTGCTAATACATAAATAAAAATCAAATTTTTATAACAATTAAAATTTATATTTTTTTCTAACTAAAGATTACATTCTTATCCTACTAAAAAATACACATTTTTATCCGACAAAAATCATGTTCTTACTCACTTAAAAATCATCTCTTTATGACTTTAATCAATTTAAAAAGAAGTACTTAACAAACTAAATTAACTAATTACCTGATTAAAGTAGTAATCCCTCGTTAGGCTTTAAATTGAGTCTCGTCTCCATCTAGGTGTCGAAGAGGACAATCGAACCCACCTCGAGCTCCTAAGGCTCGCTTCGCTCATCACTGGAGGGAGAGGGGCGCGCTGCGAACTGGTGGAGGTTGGCTGGTTCTGTCGGGCGCAGGGGGCGACGTGATTTTGGTGTTCAGGGGTTTGGGTGGCTGGATTTTCGAAGGGAAAAAAAGGGGGGAGGCTCGACAGTGGAGTGGGGTTGAGATGGAGGCCGGCGGTGGCCAGAGGAGAGTGGCGGCGCGGGTTTGCTCTGGGTGTGGGCGGTTTAAGGGGGAAAGAGAAGTGGAGGAAGAAGGGGAAGGAGGGAGGTAAGGGAAGGCGGCGGTGGTTGGGGGGCCCCCTGGCGGCGTCGCGATGGTCGATTGGTGGGGGGGGCTGCGCCTTCTTCTTTTTTTTTTTTGATTTCTGAACGAATGCAAAACGAGAAAGTGGGGGCCAGAACGAATAAAGGGAAGAGGAGAGAGGGTTTTTTAAATTTTAATTATTTAATTATTTAACTTTAAAAAGTTGACTTTTACATACGACCTCTAAACGAGGCCCACCGCCTGTCGTCCATAGCGTTTTACCCCCATTCCAAACACAATGGGATATGTATCGTAGGCTGATTCGATCGTTTCGATCAGTTTCCGTTAAAATCATCATATAACTCTATATATTGAATTTGAACGCGCATTTCAATTTACCGGGGTCGCATACGAACTCTATAAATCCCAGAAAAATATTTTCTAGCTTCATATTGACGATACGGTCCTAACAAAACTAATTTCGTCGAATTCTGAGACCGTTAGAAAAATGGCCATTTTCCAGTTGATTAAAATCAACTGAAACTGGTCAAACGCGTTTTCCTTTGCCACGCTCACATATTGATTCGAAAAATTATGAAATTTGAAACCTAACAATAATTTGACACTACGGATCCAACAAAAGTGGTTTCGTCGAAATCCGAGGTCGTTTGCAAAATTTCCATTTTTAAGGACCTGAATTCCATAGCGACTATTCAGAATTTTCAACTGGACATATCTTTTGATTCTATGAAATTTTGATTTTTCGGATTCGTTGGAAAGATATTCTCAATTAGATCCTAATGTTTTTGGCTTCACTAAAATCCGGATTGTTTTGCACCCGGTACATTCAATTGAAGTTTGAAATCGAATTATCGAACTACCGCGCCATTTTCAGTTCCTTTTATTATTATAAATAATTATTTATATTCCAACAACGGCGTATATAATATATACGTTCTAATTATATTCAAAATAAATTTATCGTCGTTATTATTTAAAATAATCTATTTTAAATGTTCAAAATTCGCTAAAATTGCCAAAATAAAAATTTTAAACTGGCTCGCATTTCCGGGTTATTACAATCTCCCCCACTTAAAACTTTTCATCCCCGAAAAGGAACAAATTCGAAAGTGGTTTGATTAATCAACTCTACGTTCATTTTGGCTTCCATTCTCCAATTTTCAGTTTCTGAGAATTTTCAAATTCTTCAAAAATTTGGCTAACACCCTAAATTTTCGAAATTTTTGCCATAACCTCCACTGCACCGGGAGCCACGGGAAAATCCCGAAATTGCCATACAGGCCTTCTGATCTCAAAAAGAAAAAGAAAAAGCCAAGCGGCTAGCCAATTGGCTCATAAAATCATCATCACCCAAACGAAACAGTAAATTATAGTAAACATGTACCTATTTGTCGGGCAAACAAATTTTATTCTCTGCTCTAGCCTCCTTGCTATGACCTGTTCCATGTAAATACATGTATATGCAAGCAAATGCGACCAATTTTCAATACAATTCAATATGTGATTCAATTAGGCTAAATGGTTCAAAATTATCAAACAAATAAACAACCAACACAAACATCAATCAATTAGTGAATTAGAGTTTCAAATTCATAACTTTGATATATATACTGAAAATCTTGTTTTTGATGCCAAATCACAATAATAAATCTATCTATATAAGTTTTGGTTCTCACACCAGTCTAATGGAAATATATAGATATCACACCTTCGTCACTCGAAAATAAATGCTGATGATGTTTCGAACCACCATCAGAACATCTCTGGGCTACTAGAGTTCGGTTCTATATCTATCCGGTATATTAAAACTTCGAATATACGTTCATGACGTGTATATGCAATATCTTTATATATCGGATTGTCCAAATTCAAAATAAATAAATATTCAGATACGTATAAAACGATTTAAATTTTCAAAACAAAAATTGTTTTCATTTGAAAAATATACTCTTCACACTCGTTCTAGGATACTACTGATCCCATCTCTAAAGAGTCATTCTAATTGGATATCACTAATCCAATATCTGATGAATTCTTTCGTATGGTTCTAATGTGTCTTGTTCTCGAGCTCTGTAAACCAAAGCTCTGATACCAAATGTGAGAACCCGTTACTTCCCCGTGAAGGAAAGAGCGGATACTTTGATAACAACACACAAATGAACGTAGACGGAAGAACATTTCATTGCTATTACAACAATTCCATCAGATACAAGAATATACAGAGTATAATTGAATAAATTACATTCGATTAATATCAGAGATTACAATAAATTACATAGCAGCGGAAAATAATACAAAGCACAACTGAAGGTGATATACGGATACAGAGCTTTCCGGATATCATTCCAGCTGTAAACCAGGATCATGTGAATATAAATCTGCAAAACCAAAACTACTAGCTGCCCGTGCGGAAAATAGGGGCACCCAGAGTTTAGGTTAAAACAATAAACTCCAGGTCAGTCATGTGACTGGTGTGAGAACTAAAACAGTTATTTAAAGCTTTACTTTAAAAGAGAGTAATTCAAGGGACCACGCCGTATAACACGGAACGGGTTTCCTCCCAAGAATACCAGTGCATAGGGTAAACAACGCAATGCGTTTCCAAAAAATGAAGCTATTATAAGACCCAGGTCCCATCACACAATGCAACGCAAGCCGGAGGATAGGGTTTTCCCTTATAATAGCCAAACATGCTTGGTACGTTTAAAACAAATCATTTGATACTATAATAAGTGTATAGTGTCAAAACCATTTCAATCATAAATATAAATCCTAGGCGGCATGGGTACCATATATCATGTCGCCATACTAGGCTCTACAAATAAAACCGAGATACACGTATTGGAAATTGGATTTCCGTCATGAGTCGAGGCAAGGGGAAAGCTCCTCTTCGCTTAGAGACACTCTAGCAAATGCTCAGGACTACGCACTCTGGGCAGCCACTGGATCGGTTGGGCCGGTCCTCTCTTATGTTTGAGGATTAATTATGCCTGAACACACGTTTCCCGGTCCTTACAGACCTAAAATCGA
Organism: Allium sativum; assembly: GCA_030737875.1. Classification (NCBI taxonomy): domain Eukaryota; kingdom Viridiplantae; phylum Streptophyta; class Magnoliopsida; order Asparagales; family Amaryllidaceae; genus Allium; species Allium sativum. The sequence goes on along the minus strand of CM060909.1, from coordinate 150,554,623 downwards.
GGCGCCTCATTCTAACAACTACAAAGGTGAAAAATATATAAATGTCAGGGGTGGTAAGTCACTGACACCACCAAAGCTAGAAAGAAACGTCGTGTTCTCCCAACGGTCCGTATCCCATTTTTAACTCATACCGAGGTGTGAGGCTCGCGAATTCACGTTATACACAAAGCTACGCCACAAAGGCCGTGCTTTGATCATCAACCACAAGACTTTGCTTTTCAACAGAAGCCTTGATCCATGCAACTCAGCGTGCCACACAGGCAATTCATGCCATGCGATTGATATCTATCGATATATAACCTCTAAGCTCGTACGTCTCAGAGAAGGGCGTTAAGCAAAAGAATAAATTCTCCGCTGCCAAACAGATATATATTTAACAGAAATCAATCAACACAGAATAAAATCCAATGTCAAACACACAATCCATTTACAAGTTCGTTCTGGGTCTGAACGAAACCGGAGGCACTTTCCTCGCATATCCATCGATCTCCAAGTACGTCTGGACGACCACTGACTATTTCCATCCTCTTGGGTGTACAACCCAATCAGGATCATCAGTAATTATCCAAACGATGTGACGACTTCCGGTCTTCGACCACCGTCATCATCTTCGATTTATCGTTGAATCGGTTATTCAAAATGGGTATAAACCCGGCCTTTCCGAACAACCCGCGTATATTAAAAACAAATGTTACACAAACACAACATATGCCTCATTCCAATTCATTAGTCACTAATCGTAAATAAACAAGAGAACAATTCCCCAAATATTAACCCCGAAGGCTGAAACCAACATCATATCAATATCCAGGAAACCATTCTTCTTAACTAACCTACAGCTAGTTCTAAATTTCATATTCTTAGGGAAAGGTTCCCATTAATTTTATCCAAGATAAATTCTTTAAAATTTATCCTTTAATCTTCCTTTGGATGTCATTTCAAACCAAATTATGGTTTTTCCAAACTAGTCGAGATTAGCGAACCACTCCGAAGTAATTATTTATTTTATTTCCCAATCCCAACCTATTCATCCCATGAAGCAAAACTGGTAATACTCCATATCTAACACCACGGTGTTATCAGTAAAATTAATTACCATTCCACGTTCAAATCTAATTAAAGATTTAACTATCGCTTTGGAGAAAAACTGGTGATACTCCGTTCTCGCTCACCTTCTATATTTGATAATTTAAATTATCAATTCACATTTCAATCTAATTGCAGATTCATTAAAACTCCTTTTTTTGGGTTAAAGAACTAATGTCATTTAAAACACAGTTCACGATAAACCCAAATCATATTCTATTTATTATCGGGTTAAAGAACAAGTGTTATTTAAAACACCGTTCATGATAAACCCACAAATCAATTCTATTTAAAACTCGTTTCAAATCCAATTTATTTATTTAAAAATAAATGGGTTTTAATTTTAGTTCAAAACTAGTTCATTTCGATAAAAATCTATTTTTATCTTTTCAAACATGGAGTTTTCATCCCAATTTTTCCCAAATCATTTCTTATGATTTTACACAAATTATTACTATTTTTAATAATTTTATCAAGGCCCGTACAGTCGATTTCCACCAACGGCCATCGAACTGCACTTACAGCGACCTTTTCCAAATTTGATTTGGACGTATCTCCAAATCCAACCGTTAGATTTTGAATTTCTAATATTCGTTAGAAAGCTCTTTTCGATACGAACCCAACGGTTCTGATTTTAGGAGAATCCGACGGTCGGATCTCCCATAATGTCCGTTCGAAATAAATGGTCGAAATTCGCGAACTGCCGCGGCGCGGCGCTGCGCGTTCTATTCAGGCCATTATATTATATATAAAATATATATAATATATATTTCGTCGATTTCTATTTAAAACTAATTTTATAAATAGTTTTAAATTCGTTTCAAATACAATTTCAACTTCCATTTCAATTCAAATCAAAATTGAATTTTTTTCTTCTAAATTAGTTTTAAAATTCATTTCTATTCAATTCAAATTTCAATTCATTTTGAATTCACTTCAATTCGTTTTCAATTCAATTCGAATTCGTTTTCAATTCAATTTGAATTCGTTTTCTATTTAATTCGAATTCAATTCATTTTCTATTCAATTCAATTCAAATTTGTTTTATATTCAAATCAATTCAATTCATTTTCTATTCGAATCAAATTATAAAAACGAATATAATCGATATAAATAACGTTTGCGTCAAAATAGCGCATCTCTAATCAACACGGCTTTATATATTTCAATAATTCCGTTATCCTATTCATTAAATGAATATTTATTTTATTCAATACGTGAATCTATATTTTTGTCAACACATGACTAATCTCAACGAATGAGTACTGTCCACATGTGACTCTTTTTGTTATTTAATATATTTTATAAAAATTATGGTATCTATCGTTTGATTTCAAATCAGACTCCAACCGTAAATTAGTAAGAGAACGATTCCCTGAATATTAACCCCGAAGGCCGAAACCAACATCAGATCAATATCCAGGAGACCACTCATCTTATCTATTTTCCAGTTAGTTTCTAATTTTCTATATGATAAAGATGTAAATTTTATTGTTAAAATATTTCGTTCAACACATGACTAATCTCAACGGATGAGTACTATCAACACATGAACCTTTATTTTATAAAGATAAAGATGTAGATTTTATTATTAAAATATTTCGTTCAACACATGACTAATCTCAACGAATGAGTACTGTCAACACATGAACCTTTATTTTATAATATTCTTTATTTTCAAAATTGGAATGAGGCCCAATCAATTACCATACGAAGTTAATTATATGGATTCCATACAACACATGTATATAATAGCAACGACAAATAATCAACCATCATCCAAAGTGCACTACACTGTAAAAGCGTCAAATATGGATATATAATGCTTATAACAGCCTATCAATCAATCGATCGACATACAACTAATTATTGGGATTAGTGTATGCCGTATTTTATCCCAATACCCGTGTGGGGTTTCAAACAATCAAACACAGATTTTATTTGTGCAGTTGGGCGATGTGTAAAATTTATCGTCCCAATCAATGTCCTTCAAATAGGTGTACATAAACAAACCGTCCGGTTTGTAAATGAATATTTATATATTCACATTCACGTTAAAAATTATATTTTTAACGATAAAATATTTTTAACTATATAAATATTTTACTTTATTTCACATCACACAATCAACTACACATCAAAATCAATCAAACAAACAAGCCGTCCATGGTCTGTGGACGACGGGTGTCGGGTGCTACTAAACACCGTCTGCATCCTAGTATATATATGTATATAACTAGAAAAAGAAATTTAGAGTGAGAAGTTCTCACCAACAGCTATCCCAACTCCACGACACTTCATTTATAGAAATCTTCGTCGTTCTCGCCCTTTTGTCACTTTCGTTGCCCGTAGCCACTACATATGTAAAAATCGAATTTTTTACTTTACTATTCAGTACATAAAAATTGAATTTTTACTTTACTATTCAATATATAAAAATCGAATTTTTACTTCGTAATTCAATATATAAAAATCGAATTTTTACTTCGCTATTCTCTATATAAAAATCGAATTTTTACTTCGCTATTCAATATATAAAAATCGAATTTTTACTTCGCTATTCAATATATAAAAATTGAATTTTTACTTCGCTATTCAATATATAAAAATCGAATTTTTACTTCGCTATTCTCTAAATAAAGATTTCGCCTTTTCCATTTCAATAATCTAATCTTTTCTATTTTAAAAATCCAATCTGTTTTATTTTAAAAATCTAATCTTTTCTATTTTAAAAATCTAATCTTTTCTATTTTAAAAATCTAATCTTTTTATTTCTAAAAATTCTATTTTTCCATTTTGAAAAATCCTATCTTTCTCTTCTGAAAAATCCTATCTTTTCACTAAAATACCATATTTTAATGGTGCTAATACATATATAAAAATCAAATTTTTATAATGATTAAAATTTATATTTTTTTTCTAACTAAAGATTATATTCTTGTCCTACTAAAAAAACACATTTTTATCTGACAAAAATCATGTTCTTACTCACTTAAAAATCATCTCTTTATGACTTTAATCAATTTAAAAAGAAGTACTTAACAAACTAAATTAACTAATTACTTGATTAAAGTAGTAATCCCTCGTTAGGCTTTAAATTGAGTCTCATCTCCATCTAGGTGTCGAAGAGGACAATTGAACCCAGCTCGAGCTCCTAAGGCTCGCTTCGCTCATCACTAGAGGGAGAGGGGCGCGCTGCGAACTGGTGGAGGTTGGCTGGTTCTGTCGGGCGCAGGGGCGACGTGATTTTGGTGTTCAGGGGTTTGGATGGCTGGATTTTCGAAGGGGAAAAAAGGGGGGAGGCTCGACAGTGGAGTGGGGTTGAGATGGAGGTCGGCGGTGGCCAGAGGAGAGTGGCGGCGCGGGTTTGCTCCGGGCGTGGGCGGTTTAAGGGGGAAAGAGAAGCGGAGGAAGAAGGGGAAGGAGGGAGGTAAGGGAAGGCGGCGGTGGTTGGGGGCCCCCCTGGCGGCGTCGCGATGGTCGACTGGGGGGGGCTGCGACTTCTTTTTTTTTTTTTTTGATTTCTGAACGAATGCAAAACGAGAATGGGGGGGCCAGAACGAATAAAGGGAAGAGGAGAGAGGGTTTTTTAAAATTTTAATTATTTAATTATTTAACTTTAAAAAGTTGACTTTTACATACGACATCTAAACGAGGCCCACCACCTGTCGTCCATAGCATTTTACCCCCATTCCGAACACAATGGGATATGTATCGTAGGCTGATTCGATCGTTTCGATCAGTTTGCGTTAAAATCATCATATAACTCTATATAGTGAATTTGAACGCGCATTTCAATTTACCGGGGTCACATACGAACTCTATAAATCCCAAAAAAATATTTTCTAGCTTCGTATTGACGATACGGTCCTAACAAAACTAATTTTGTCGAATTCTGAGACCGTTAGAAAAATGGTCATTTTCCAGTCGATTAAAATCAACTAAAACAGGTCAAATGCGTTTTCCTTTGCCACACTCAAATATTGATTCGAAAAATTATGAAATTTGAAACCTAACAATAATTTGACACTGCGGATCCAACAAAAGTGGTTTCGTCGAAATCCGAGGTCGTTTGCAAAATTTCCATTTTTAAGGACCTGAATTCCATAGCGACTATTCAGAATTTTCAACTAGACATATCTTTTGATTCCCACTATGAAATCTTGATTTTTCGGATTCGTTGGAAAGATATTCTCAATTAGATTATAATGTTTTTGGTTTCACTAAAATCCAGATTGTTTTGCACCCGGTACATTTAATTGATGTTTGAAATCGAATTATCGAACTACCGCGCCATTTTCAATTCCTTTTATTATTATAAATAATTATTTATATTCCAACGACGGCGTATATAATATATACGTTCTAATTATATTCAAAATAAATTTATCGTCGTTATTATTTAAAATAATCTATTTTAAATGTTCAAAATTCGCTAAAATTGCCAAAATAAAAAATTTAAACTGGCTCGCATTTCTGGGTTATTACACTGACATTGGATTTTATTCTGTGTTGATTGATCTCTATTAAATATACATCTGTTTGGCGGTAGAGAATTTATTCTCTTGCTTAACGTCCTTCTCTGAGACGTACGAGCTCAGAGGTTGTATATCGATGGACATCAGTCGCATGGAGTGAATTGCCAGTGTGGCACGCGTAAGTGGCAATTGATCAAGGCTTCTGTTGAAAAGCAAAGTCTTGTGGTTGATGATCAAAGCACAGCCTGTGTGGCGTAGCTTTGTGTATAGCGTGAATTCACGAGCCTCACACCTCGGTATAAGTCAAAAACGGGATAGTCACTACAGGGAGAGCACGACGTTTCTTTCTAGCTAGGGTGGTGTCAATGACCTACCAGCCCTGACATTTATATACTTTTCACCTGTGTGGTTGTTGGAATTCGAGGCGCCTTGGATATAGGTCTGTTAGGACCGGGAAACGTGTACTCAGGAATAACTAATCCTCCAAAGTTAGGTGAGGACCGACCCTGAAGATCCAAGGATCCTAGTGGGGTCCTGGGACATTTGCTAGAGTGTCTCGAACGGAGAGGAGCTTGCCCCTTGCCTCGACTCAAGACGGAAATCCAATTTCCAATACGTGATATTGCGGTTTTTATTGTAGAACTAGTATGGAGACTTGATAGATGGTACCCATGCCGCCTATGATTGATATTTATGATTGAAATTATTTTGACACTATGCACTTATAATAGTATCAAATGATTTGTTTTAAACGTACCAAGCATGTTTGGCTATTATAAGGGAAAACCCTATCCTCCGGCTTGCGTTGCATTGTGTGATGGGACCTGGGTCTTATAATAGCTTCATTTATCGAAAAAGCATTGCGTTGTTTATTCTATGCACTAGTATTCTTGGGAGGAAACCCGTTCCGTGTTATACGGCGTGGTCCCTTGAATTACTATCTTTTAAAGTAAAGTTTTAAATAACTGTTTTAGTTCTCACACCAGTCACATGACTGACCTGGAGTTTATTGTTTTAACCTAAACTCTGGGTGCCCCTATTTTCCACACGGGCAGCTTGTAGTTTTGGTTTTGCAGATTTATATTCACAGGATCCTGATTTACAGCTGGAACGATACTCGGAAAGCTCTGTATCCGTGTATTACTTCTAGTTGTGTTTTGTATTATTTTTCCGCTGCGATGTATTTAAATGTAATTTATTGTAACCTCTGATATTTAGTAAATGTGTAATATTTATTCATACTCTGTATATTCTTGTATTCTGATGGAATTGTTGTAATAAACAATGAAATGTTCTTCCGTCTGCGTTCTAATTTGTCTTATTCTCAAACTATCAGGGGTTTCGAACGGTCTTGGTTGGTTTAACGATCGATTCAGATCTAGCGAAGTTCCTTGCCGTTACAGTTCAAATTTTTATTTGCTAAACCAGTAACCAGTAACCATTAATACTTACCACTTTATTCAATTAGTTTTGCTCTGAGTTTTGAACTAGGTAAAGAGGGGAGTCATTTTTCAGTTCATTCACAATATTGTTATACTGAACTTATTTATTTTATTTTATTTTTGCAGTCACACCGTGGAAGCAATAACTTGACAACTCAACAAAATCAAATTGCACAGCAAGCAGCTGAAAATGAAATGCAAGTAGTTGAAAATGAGGCCAGCAAAACCGCTCGACAGACCAGACAAAATGGAAAGAAAGCTGAAAATGAACAGGGTAGAAGACCAGTTCAGCAGTATAAACAACTTGGAAATCACGTTGAAAATGATCACGCTAAAGAAAATGAGGCAGAAAATGTGAAATACTGAATTGGGACAAACAAGTTGTTGCTAAAGGAAGAGTGGCATCCACTGATCCAGAAGCTTTGGTGCACTTTAAAAAAATTGGAACGCAAGGTTGGAAAGTTTGGATTATGTGGCGGTGGATGCAGAAGCTTTCTTGTGGAGGCCGAATCCCGAAATGACTACTATTGGAGCAGCTGTTGGATCGACTGTGGCCTGGAATAAAAATTATGTTGCCTTCAGCTAGAGTGCTTTCGTAGGGTATGCAACCTTTTGTAGACAAAACTTCATCTTTCTTATGTATATTTTGGGTTAGATCATATGTATTTTGAAACAGTTATGTGTTTGGTGACGGGTTAAGTTGGTGATGCATGTACTACGTACATTTGTTTTATGTTGATCGAATATTATGTCAAGTAATATATATGAATGATTCCATGTAGTAATATTTGTTGCATTGAAATGTGAATCGTATTATTATTAATATATATGAATTTGTTTTACTATTCAGGTTTATATAAGTTACAACAGAAAAAAAGTTGTAATAAGCCATGTTACAACGGTGCAAAAATGTTGTAATATTAAGGAACTTACAACGGTGTAAAAATGTTGTTATATCTCTGATCTCAAGATATTACAATATCTACAACAACGGGGATAAAAATTGTAATACAGTTTATTACAACGGTGCAAAAATGTTGTTATATCTATGATCTCACGGTATTACAATATTTACAACAACGGGGATAAAAGTTGTAATACAGTTTATTACAATGGTGACAAAACTTGTTATACGTATGCTCTTACTTTACTATAGCATATACAACAACGGAGAACTAGAGTTGTAATAAAATTTATTACAACGGTAAATAACTGCTGTTAAATACCCCTATTACAACCGTGTCGCAACGGTGTAGAAAAGTTGTAAGAGATTTGAATATATTACAACTTCTGAATACACGACGGTGGAGGCACCGTTGTAAAATGATATTACAACGGTTTTGCACCATTGTTATAGGGTGAATTTGTTGTAGTGTCACCGAAGACATTGACGACATAGGACCACTTCACAATGAAGTATTTGATGGAGTAGAGGTTGAAGATGATATTGAAGTTGATTATGAAATCGAAGCTGATGAAAATGATGTTGAACTCGATGAAGATGAGTATGAAGATGAATATAATAGTATAAATAATGAAAGTGACGATGATAACATTGATTGGTATTTTGTATATGTCTAGTAGTAGGATTTCATTAATGTACTCGTTTTGTTTTTCTGATATATGAATTTTACTTCATATGCACAAGCCTTTGCTGCTTTTAGATCTGTTGTTTCTACTTTTCCCATTTTCAACTTTTTCCTTTATTTGTTGTTTCTACTTGTAGGTGAGTTTGAAATTCTTTTGTGTTATCGGTTGTTGAATGAATGAGATTCAATTGATTGTTGAATGAATGAGTTTTTATTGTCGTTACTCATTTTAGTTCAGAGAATGCAATATTTGGAGAATAAAATGTACATAAAAATGTACAAGTTCGTTGACATATTTATTTCAGTTGAACAAATTGCCTAACTATGTCAAATCTGTCAAATTATTTGCATTTAGAAGACATGTCTACTCGAGCTGATCGTCAACGTCGTTCCACGAAGCGACCTGCTCATCTTATTGGCAGCAGCACATCGACTACATCACAGCCTAGCGCGTCCCCTACTAATCAAGATGGATCTGGATCACATTCAGCGGAGCAACCTATCATGTCTCCGATCATTCATTCTGATCCTCTTAATTTTGATGCCACTGATCCGACGACCAATGCAGTTGTGTCAGACTCTTCCTCTTCCGTAACCCGATTCAGTGTTATCTGGCAAACACATGCTGGGTAAGGTTTTTTAACAACTTCTTTTCATAAATCATAAGTCAGACTGCATGTGTCTGTCTGAATTGCATAACGCATTAGTAATCAAAAACTAACACATGTAACTACTTAATGAAACTATTTTACTTCTGACCTAAAAACAACATGGATTTAGATTAAATGGTATTTACTATCCATCTCTTATATTTCTGTTTTCACGGTCTTCACGTACCTGTTACAAACATTGATCTGTATTAGTAGATATCATGCCTGTGTTTAGTATCTATTTCTGAATTGAAATTTGATATCGAATATGTCCATCATCTTGTTTGATCCTAAACTTGATGTTGAAGCAATGAGATGTATTTTACTTTATAGTCCAACTTAATTTAGTCAACTTTGATGTAAAGCAATTTATGTACCTGATGTAATTGGTTGTTGGAGCATCTGTTCATTTGTTAGAGTTATAGATGACCCTTTATTTGTTAGTGCATCTGTTCTTTCTTATATCCATCAATCATGCATATGAACATGTTTGCTCCAACACAATGATTAGTTGCACAGTGTAGTTCATGCACACACATTGGGATCATTCAAGCAGTGAATGTAACCAAAACAATTTCTTTTCTATTATTATTATTGCAAATTGCATAACGACCATATACAGTGTTGAAGTAGCTATTGTTTAACACTATAATTGCTCTTATTTAGTTATTTATAAATGCACGTCAACAAATTCTCAAAGTATTAGAAAAGAGATATAGAGCGCTCTTTTATAAATTGACCATTGGACTAGACTCTACACCATTTTCTTTTTTCCACAGTAGACTTTCAACAACATTCCTCCATTGTTGTATCATAACACCCTTTTAACTTTGCTCAACACACATGAATCTATTTCCTATCACCATATAATTATTTTCCAGCCTCCATTGGTTTCAAGTTTCAAAATAATTTATATGCTTTAAATTTATATGTTTCAGATATGAGTTCACTGCCAGGGCCACATCTCGTGCTATCCGAGTGGGTTTGCTAGCACGAATTAACGATTTTTGGCCCAATTTCACAAGTATCCCTGATGATGTTAAGAAAGTGATGTTTGATGAATTTGTGGTAAGATAATTTTGGAGTGTGTGTGCCATACATCTATTTTTTTTATCATAATATTTTTTATTATATGTACAGGAGTCATTTCAATGGTCAAATGATGTTTCACCAGCAATTGTGAAGCAAATACGGAGTAGGAAAGCAAGTTTAAAGTATCGAGACTTGATTCACAATATGAAAGAATCGGGGAAGAAACATCCTAACATACCTCAAGAGATATACGAGAAATTTTTGGTATATTGGGAGCTTCCTGAAGTTAAAGCTTATTCAGAAAAAGCTGTAAAATCTAGAGCTCAAAATCAAAAACGACATTGTGGTGGTTCAAGATCTTTTGCGGATTATCGAAATGATTTGGTTTGATCTTCATTTTTTTTATTTTAATGCTGATTTTCATCATAAATTATACACTTATTCTATTTTTGTCTTTATTTTCTAGATGGACGAGCTTAATAGAGAGCCGACTACGTGGCAAGTATATTGTAGAACTCACAAGGTCGCATCAAGCAACGGCTCTACCACTAGTGGATGGATTGATGAAGCATCCACGAAATTTGCGGTAAGCATCAATCCGACATGTATCCTATGTGCTTGGCTGTATTTAAAAAGGTTGTTTAGTTTTTTTTGTAACCACAAGAGTTTTCCAGTTTTTTTTTTTTTTTTTTTTGAAAATTAGTATGATGTTGAATAGATAGATAGGCCTTTAAGTGATTTGCAACCATGTCAATAACCACATCAGTTTTCCAGTTTAATGTTTTTTTGTAACCACATCAGTTTTCCAGTATAATGTTTTCTTTGTAACCACATCAGTTTTCCAGTATAATGCAAGCGGAATTTTTTTGTACTCACATCAGTAACCACATGACTTCAGGTATCTTTGTTGAATAGATCACCCTGCTTCATTTAACAGAGTCCATGTACACTGAGTAGTAACATGATTTCTGATTCATGTACCGAGTAGTAACTGTATGTATTAGGCATGCAAATTTGCCATGTTTAATAGTATACTGATCACATGTAAGCTCAGTCTTCCCTGACTAAAATTCACGACAGTTGAAAATAGTTCCTTGATTAAATTTCTTATATTGATATGCTATTAGGCATAATTAATTTTAGTAGTATGCTACTTTAGTAGTATGCTATTATTATATATATTGATAAGCTTTAGTAGTATGCTGCTTTATTTACATTAATATGCTATTAGGCATAATTAATTTTAGTCATGAATCAACATATCAATCATCATTTTACAGCCTTGCAAGATACTGATAGAAACTAGGATCATATTATTACGTATTTACTTAAGATTTATACCATACGTTGCAATTATTAAATTATGATTACTGAAATTTGTTGCTATAGGATAAAGAACTGTTATTTGCAGTGCATATGACATGATAAATGTTTTTTTTGTATTTGTTGTGTTTTTATAACAAATTCATTTTACTGCTTAGACGTTGTTTGATCCACCTGGTTTATTTGTACTTGGAAAGTGCTTGGTACTTGCATACTCAAAATTCTTAACAAGTAGAGATGGTATATCTTGGAGCTTGGTTTCAATTTAGTCTTGCCTGTGCTTTTTACTATATTTTTATTCATAAGAATTTTTTTGGTTATTAATGGCTACTAGTATATATGAACTACTTGTATCGCTTAAAATAGAAAATTACAAGATAGTATTTTATCTTAATCTTTGAAAATGGATCCTCAATTTCTGTTAAGGTTGGTATTCAAACTGATTCACATCAACAAGCTATTGTGACTGAATAGCAAAGTTCGAACATATATGCTAGGATATCTATAGTATTTTTACATATAAAATAGTAATAAACTAAGAGATCTAATGTATGTATCATGAACATTGACACATTAAGCTTTTCTCCCATAACACACAAGTGATGCAAGTATTGAAAGCTTTTGGTTAGAAGGTAGCATGATATTCTTAATGGGTAGGTAAGTTAGTTGTCTTTTATAGGTTTAGAACTCACCTGCCAAACGTGATATGTCATTTTATACATTTGGGATCTAAAGTTTGTTTGTATGTCCTATTCTTCAAGCATTAGCCATTTCTGTAGTAGAGTCTGGACGCACAGTATTAGAATACTAAAAATTTCTTGCTTCATTTTTTCCCTTAGAACGTAAATGGATTTGTAATTCAAAATAATTAGATTTATCAGAAAATTAGTACTTATATATCCTCAGTTAAAAAAGCAGAAATTACTGTACTAACATGCTAATCAAATCAAGTGGAAATCATATATCTGCTACCATTGGTGAGCTTGTTACATGAATTGGAAGCATAATGTTTCGGTTATTCATAATAATTTTTTTTCGTTTCTCCAGTTTTGAACATAATAGACTTGAAAATCAACTATTCATCTTTCCATCTTTTCTTCGTCTCCTTGGCTGTTTGCTCCATGTTTCTTTCCATATTTTGTAGTTACTGAAAAATATACACCTCATTTTGTTAACACCCATGCACTAGATTAGTGTAAAAATTAAAAACTTAAATGGAAGCTTTCTATCTTAATATATGCACTAGATCTATATAATTACCTGCAGCAGAGATATATATGAAAAGTTTTGAAGCCATGTTTGCAATTGGTACAGTTGTTACTAGAACTTGTGTATTATGTACCAAAACTTATGTACCAGAACTTAATATGTTATTTATGTTTTTTTTGCAGTATTATGTGCCATAACTTGTCTGTTTAGAACTTATTTATGCAAATATTATTTCTGCAAATGAACATGTCTTAGCGCTAGTTTTCTTTTAAATTATAACTAACAAAAAATTATTTTTGCAAATGTCAAATGCAGACAAAATATCAAGCAAGAATTGAAGAATTGAAAGATCAAGGCATAGAAATTTCATATGATCTCGAGGAAGAAACATTTGATATGTTGACTAATGCTATAGCTACAAGGAAAGATTGTAGGCCATATTATGGCAATATCCCTGGTGTAAGTATTTAAATTTTATGTAAAACATTATTTTAATTGGTTGAAATGTTGAAATTGATGTAATATATTTGATGGAATGCAGAAATACAAAGATGCCACTTATAGCTTTAACAAAGGAGAAGCACAAACTAGAGAAAAATTGGAGGAAAAGGTGGAGCGTCAAGATGGAGAAATTCAAATGCTTAAAAAGCAGTATGAACAATTTCTGAGATGTTAAGACAACGGTTTGATGAGGAGTCAAATGATCATCATGTGAGTTAATTTCTTATTTGTAATGATATTTTGTACAACGTCATGTATCATGAATGTCATATTAATTGTATTTTTTAGACTTATGTGAACTTGATTAATGTTACGTTGAATTAGTGATGTTAATTAGATATTCGAAATTAATTGATGATGAATGATTTGATTTTAATCTTTTTTATTGGAACTTAAATAAATACGAAATTAGTTTATTTGGATTTTGTTTAATACGATGAAATAGAATATGATAATAATATATTAAAATTACTTTAGAAAAGCCGTGCAGTGGGCGTAGGAAAGGCGTAGGTAAGTTTATTTTAATGCATTGAAAAATCGTGGAGATGGCATAGGGAAAACGTAAAAAAGATGGCGTAAGTAAACCGTAGGTAAATAATTGGCGTAAAAAAGGCGTAGGAAATGTAAGACGTATAAATGGCATGGTAAAAACGTATGGAAAAATGTCGTAGGAAAGACGTAGGAAAATATATGGCGTAGGGAAGACGTAAGAAATATTAGATGTAAATATGGCGTAGGAGCATTGTAGGAAGATTATGGCGTAGGGAATACGTAGGCAGATAATGGCGTAGCTATGGCGTAGGAAACACCCTCACGGATGGCGTAGGTAAGACGTGAGAATATTTTTACCTATGCAAGTTTTATCCACGCCAATATTGGCGTAGGCGGGGTGTAGGTATTACGTTTGTCGACGCCCCACCTACGCCATTTTGGCGTAGGTAAAGCTGCAGTTTTCTTGTAGTGAATGAACTACAACCGAAGAGAAAAAACATAATTAGCAATAAAGAATATAATGTTTGTGCAAGACATGCATAAACAATATTAAACCGTCTAACATCTGCTTTCCTTCCAATTCTGCACGCAAACAATAGAATTTACAATTAATCCCCAAACTAACCATAAATTTTCAATTAAACACCTATGAAAGATTTGCCTGAATATGAAATGTGAGTTTCTGGCTTCAGTTTTGATTTGGTTGCACAAACCTCGAGATAAGATCGCCAGTAGCGTTGGATCTCCAAGTTGAAATGTGTAAAAAGGAGAAAGACAACACAAAAGCAAAACCAACGGAACTCTAATTGTATTGTGAAGATGTAGAGTACCATGGCGAAAATCGATGAGCAAAGATCAAAGGAAGCAGAAGCGAAAAGTGGATTGCAAAAATCTAGTTGTTTTGTGAATGATAAAAGAGAAACTTGGGAAGAAAAGGGAAAGCTAGGGTTATTTCTTTAGATGTTAACATTCTAGAAAGCGGTACTGAATTGTGAAAGCGGGTTTACAACTATTATTTTAATTAGATCGCAAAAGAGGCAACGTCCTGACGTTTTTGTCAACTTATTTAGAAAACAATGAAACTAAGAAAAAAAATGGCCATTTCGTCGACGCTACGTTGGGATCTCCCAATGTATTTTTTTGGTCAGTAACTTATGTCGCTATTTACAATGTTTCTAGTAGTGTTACCACGATGTGACGACCCCAAACCCCTTACTGACGGAGACAAGGGTAATCTTTGGAATATAACACAGAAACAGATAATAGCAGAACAGAATTAAATAAATACACCAGATAATAAACAATAGAATATACTGGATAAAAGTGATCATCAGAGTTACACAGTATACAGGATCTTACTTAGTACAAGTACAGTTCAACTATACATATATGTCTACAACGGAAAACAAACATAATGTATAATAGGAGCTGAACAGGATAAAAAGAGATAAATGATAGAATCCATCTTCAGCTCCAGCTATCCAGATAAAGCCTGCTAAACCTGAATACAAGGCTGCCCGTGTAGAAAAAGGGGCACCCGAGTTTGAAAGTGAAACAAACTACGAGTCAGTCATGGGACTGGTATGAGAAATCTACTCAACACATTTAATATGGAGAATCACAGGACCACGCCACTTTCGTGGAACGGTTTTACTCCATTGGATTACCAGTGCTTTAAAAACAAATCACTCTTTTAAACATTGCAATGCTTTTTATAAAAATGAAGCCATTATAAGACTCGGTTCCCATCACACAATGCAACGCAAACCGGAGGATAGAGTTTTTACCTTATAACGGCCAAAATATGCTTGATACGAATAAAACAAAGGCATTTGATATTATTGCTAGTGTTTATATGTTTTGAAAACAATTTCAAATCATAACTATCAATCATAGACGACATAAATGCCCCATATGTCGCCATATATAGGTATACAATCAAAACCACACAGTCACGTATTTGGAAATTGAATTTCCGTCATGAACCAAGGCAAAAGATAGTCCTTACCGACTTCGAGACAATCTAGCCCATGTCTCAGGGTCAGAGCGCATTGACCCTTGGAGCGACAGGGTCGGTCCACCGATGTGGATTAGAATGCCTGAACACTACGTTTCCCCGCCCTATAGGGCGTAAGTGAGAAAACGAATGACTCCATCGGACCCGGATCGTCCGATCAAACTGAGGCGCCTCGCAACAGCAACAACCACATAAATAAAATGTCAGGCCGTGTAAAAACACTGACACAACTCCTAGCTAGAAGGAAACGCATGCCCTCCCTGAGGTCCTTATCCCGTTTCTGGCTCATACTGGGGTGTGAGGCTCGCGAATTCACGTTATACACAAAGCTACGCCACACAGGCGGTGCTTTGATCATCACCACAAGACTTTGCTTTTCAACAGAAGCCTTGATTATTTGCCACTTAGGCATGCGACACTAGCAATTCATGCCATGCGACTGATGTCCATCGATATACAACCTCTGAGCTCGTGCGTTTCAGAGAAGGGCGTTAAGCAAAAGAATAAATTCTCCGCCGCCAAACAGTTGTATATTTAACAGAGATCAATCAACACAGAATAAAATCCAATGTCAGACACACAGTCCATTTACAAGTCCGTTCTGGGTCTGAACGAAACCGGAGGCACTATTACCTCACAAACCCATTGACCACCACGTACGTATGGACGATCACCACTCATTATCCATATTTCGGGATGCCTCCCATTCAGGACCTCGGTTACCATCCAAACGAGGTGAAGATCTCCGGTCTTCGACCACCGTCTTCATCTTCGACTTTCAATCGTCGGTCGATTATTTGAAATGAGAATTAACTCAGCCTTTTCAAATAATTCACGTATATTTAGAATTTCAAATCAATTTATTTCAATGGTTAAATCATTCGACAACACCAATTTTTTTCTTTAATGTAATTTTCACAGCAAACACATTCAACCATCAAATACCACATAAATCGAGCAAATTCAGTTTATTTCCATTCCATATCGTTTAGGATAATTTATAACGATTTATCACTATTTTTATTTATTTTAAAATAGCCAATTTATTCAAAACGACAATTCGGGCCATAACGCGGCCGTGGCGCTGTTTTTTTTTTCGGATTTGGGGATTAGGTTATGTTTTGGAAATTTCAGTTTGTATGAGGCAATGTTGTCTTGTCGGTTTGAGATTGTATTTCCTGTTTTGTTGCGGCGTGTATGTAAGCAGCATTATCCTTCTTTGGGCCGCCAAAAGCCCATAATAAAGTTTATCCAATTTCAAAATATATATATATATATATATAATCGATTCTGGCGTTGTTTTTCTTCAGGTTTGAATTAAACATTCCAGACAATCCAACCGTTGGATTTTTACAAAGTTGGTGCCGTTGGAAAGATATTTCCAAAGCGAACCCAATGGTTGCGATTTCAGGAAATTCCGATGGTCGGATCTCCCGCACTAATCATTTGAAATCACGATTTCAAAATACGAACTGCAGCGTCGTTTTCAATATATTTCAATTCTATTTAAATATGTATATCGATTCTTCGATTTCAAAACCATATGAATTTCATACTTTTGATAGAAATGATATTTTTATCAAACTGTCTTCTATTTCAACACTTCACTATATTTGACAACTCATGTATATAATAAAAATGTGATTTTTATTGTAAAACAATTCATTTCAAAACTCTATTATTTTATAAAGTTCATATAGGTAATAAAAATAGGATTTTTATTATAAAACAATTTCTTTCAAAACTTGACTATTTTATATAGTTCATATAGATGATAAAAAGGTGATTTTTATATTTAAAACACGAACACCACTCAACACATGAATTTCAATTTAACAAATAAATATAGTTTCAACAAATGAAAATAATTCAAACACATGAATATTATTCAAAATTTCGGCAGCATAACGGCAGGGTAGTTAAAACCGGGACCGTCCCTAGTACGACTTCTCGCTCTACCTTAAAACCTCGCGGTTTTTGACAATGGGGAATCATGCATCTAGTTCGCACGCAGGCGGCATGTATATTTATTTCATTTCCACAAACTAATTCTATGTGGTTTCAACCAAATATTTCTCAACCACAAATGGGTATTTTTCAACCACAATCAATCAATATCGACCACAAACAATTTCAATCAACCATTCGCTATCAATCCATTTTCACACCAATCACAACCAATAAATATCGTCCATGGTTTGTGGACGAGGGGCGTGTGTGTGTATATATATATATATATATATATATATATATATAGCAATTCACTTCTATTTCAACACATATATAATTTTTACAATGCATATATAACTTATACATCGAACGTACAACTTATACAATGCTTATACATGAGGTGTACAATGCTTATATAACTCATACATCAACTATATAATTTATACATCGTCGGTTTCCATATCGTTTTAAAATTAGAAATCTCACTTTGGGTTCCACTCCACCAAAAATAGCAGAAGGCTCAGAAAAATATGCGGTCTCTTCTAGAATGTAGAAGGCGTCCACACGAGTCCACTGTCTCATGTTTCACTGAATTTCGACCACATAGCAAAAAGATATGATTTTTCAAAGTTTTGCAACACTTTAAAGCGTCAAAATCATTTCAGAAAATAAAACCCGTACCTCTTTATTTCTGTTCAAAACTAGGTTTTGATCTACACGTAAATCCGTGCAGTGGTTTGTCGATCTGTCTTCACTACGAGATAGGGCTTGGAAAGGGCTTTCAAAAGGTACCACCCGCACGCCGTACGATCGCCGGAGGGAGGAGCAGTTCACCTCGCGACGGCGCACCTTGGAGGGGATGGATCTCGGTGATGACACATTGAGGGGGATCGAACCTGGTATGGATGTGGAGAGGGGATCGAGACCTTCAAAAAGTTCAACTGGACGGGGTGGCGAAAACGCCTGTGGCGGCGGCGATTTGGTCGGAAAGAAAAGAGCAACTTCCGCTGTTAATCGGGAGGGAGAAAAAAAGGAATTTTTTTATAAAAATTATGATTGGCCGATGGGTTTTTAAAGGGGTTTTCTGACACGACCACCAATCTAAACCCAACGACTGTCGTCCCTAGCATTTTACCCCTATTCCGAACACAATGGGATATGTTTCGTAGGCCCATTCGACTGTTTCAGTCAGTTTCCATTCAATTTAAAATATATAACATTCAATCTTTGATTTGAACGTACACTTCAATTTGTCAGGGCCACAAACTGATTCGAAAAATTCCAGAAAAATAAATTTGGCTATGTTTTGACGATACGGTCCCAACAAAACTAGTTTCATCAAATTCTGAGACCGTTTGCAAAAAGGCCCATTTCTGGTCAATCCAATTTAACTGTAATTGACCAAAACACGTTTTCCTTTGCCACGCTCACATACTAGCTTCAAAAATTATGAAATTTGAAACCTAGCAATAACTTCACATCCCAGATCCAACAAAAGTGGTTTCGTCGAATTCCAAGGTCGTTTGCAAAATGGCCTTTTTCACGGGCTATATAATTCCATAGCGACCTTTCTGAAAATTCATTTTGCCATAACTTTTGCTTTTCGCTATGAAAATTCGATTTTTTAGATTCATTAGAAAGGTATTCACTAACAGATTTAAATATTTTTGGTTTCGCTCAAATCCGTTTTGTTTTGCACCTGGTACAGTCCGACAAAGTTTGAATTCAATTTTTGAAACTGCAGCGCCTTTTCAGGCCTTGTTTACAATTATAATTAATTATATTCGTTTTCAATTTTCGATTCAACTCACTTTTCATCTCTATTATTTAAAATATTTATTTTAAATTTTCAAAATCGATTATTTTAGCCAATTTAAAATTTTTAAATTGGTTCAGATTTTTTGGGTCGTTACAGTTAATGTTTGGAATTGAGTTATTCTATGATTGTAACATTTTACTATAATGAAATACTTATGGGGAAATTGAAAATTTTGTAATATATCAAACACGACTCAAAATTTTGATTTTTCTAATGAGTGATGATCGTCAAACACTAAAATCGAAGCAGTATAATGCTGGTCATAAAGACGTAAAATCTGATCCTGGATGACTAATGTTTATAAAGACAATTTGACTTTTTTTTTTGGGAGATAACGTAGATAAGTGGTTGAAACATAAAGAAAAGAATTTTTTATGTAAAGGGATGACTATTTGAACACAAACATAGAGACATAAAGCCTAGATCGTTGAATCGTTTTGTCTTTATGTGGAAAAGTGAAATTCAGGTGGCGATCCAATGGTGAAGATCACTTGTGTCACCAATTTTGTCAAAAATTTATGTATATATAGATTTTTTTTCTCTCTCTCTCTCTCTATATATATATATATATATAGAGAGAGAGAGAGACAGAGAGAGAGAGGAGGGTTCCGCTACATCTTTTATATTGTACGTGAACTCTCCCCTTAATCTCCACCACCCATTTTTCCACTCATTCTCTCTCTTCCCACTAAGAAATAATATTGAAATGAGAAGAGAGAGAATGAATGGGGAAATAGGTGATGGAGATTAAGGGGGAGAGTTCACGTGCAATATAAGAGGTGTAGCAGAACCCTCCTCATATACACACACACACACACACAAGCGTTCAGTTGCACACCAAAAAATATGCCCTCTGATTTCCACCTCTTGTTTATATTAATGAATGTAGTGGAGGAGGAGAGAAAGTGAAAGGAAAGGAAAAGTGATTGTGTGGTGGAAAGGAAAAGTATTATTTACTTTCCTGTTTTTAAATCAGGATTTATTTATTTATAAATAAATTAGTTGTTAGATAAATTAATCAAAGTAAGAAATAAATGTTAGACTTATAAGTTATATATTTCAGAAGTAAAATTTATAACGTTAGGGTTATAATAAATGTTTTCATAAAGGAAGCGGATTCGTAATCTAAATCCGAGAATTTGCGTAAGCAAATGGTTTTAGAAATTGAAGTGATGAGCTTTATCTATCGCAAGGTTAAGATCGTTGTTCAGTTAAGGTCTGAGATGTAATTATACCCCAACTTGATTGAGTTCGAAATTGACTAAGGAATAGTTGAAGTTCGATAACAAAGGATGATTAGTAATGCAGTTAAGTAATAAATGACTTATGGATTTAGTAGTCGTAACGATGTTTCATACAGCATTAGTTGAAATCCATATAAATGAGTTTCGGAAACGTTTTCCAAATATAAATCAAAGATGTTTTCTAAGTGTAGAAATAAGGAAATATGAATATATATATATATTCGATGATTGGATCGATAATTCCATTTGGAATTAAGATCGTTGTTTGTATACAGACATGTTTTCATTTGATAGTTAAATCACAGACTATCAAGTTTTGACCATTTTACGTTGTTAATATGGAGAGACCGGTTGGATTATTATCCATAGAACCACTCCGTATTGACATAAGAGTTGTGATCAAATACGATGAAGATAATTGAAGACGGTGTTATGCAAGGGCTGTCCTGTTTACAGAATAGTGCCTTCGGTTTTGTTCAGTCCCAGAACGAACGTATATGGACGAATGTCTGACAGAATACTTCCAATGATCGAATGAGTTGGACAGTACAAATATATATATGGTGGCCAACGGATTTATTCCCTTCGCATAAAATCCAGAAACTATTTGTATAAACCCAACTAATGATTTACGTATATGAAAATGTGGCATTCAAAGTGATCGTGTTATCAGTGAAACGGAAAGTAAGCGTAGCTTCTAGCCTCACATCCGGTAAATGACAAAAATCGGGTAGGCAGCATGGCTAAGTCGGTCGCTCCGAAGTAGGGTGTATAATCACCTCTAGAGAATATTCATTTGCTTCTTAAATCTATCAATGCTGTCCCATATATATTTATGGGAACGGTTGCTGATCCCAACCGTTGGTGATGTACATTCGATACACTCAAGCGAAATGAGTGGTCGGTCATGTGTGGCTGAGTTACAAGATGTTCTTGTTGAACTCCAGTGTATCGTTCCTAGAGTACACTGATCGGAAGGTGGTTCCATACCTTGTCATAGTTGGAAATCCAATCATCCAATATGCACCTGCGGTTTTGATTGTATACTATATATGTGGAACGTGAGATGAAAGCGTTTCTGCTAGATTGATATCTAATTGTATTTAGACATTATTATAATATCAGTGATACTGCTTTTCAAAGATGTTGGATTCTCATAAGGGAAAAACCCGTTCCGTATTCACGACGTGGTCTTATGAGATATCATATACCTGTTAAAATGATTTGAGTTTACTCACACTAGTCCATGACTGACCCGGAGTTTATTTGTTTTGTTTCCCTAAACTTTTGGGTGCCTAAATTTGTACGGGCAGTCAAGTAGTCGGGATTTACAGATATACTGGAAGAGCTTGGAGCAGGAGGCTTCAGGATCATATAGCTATAGTTATTTCCGCTGTGTTGTAAGTGTTGTACTCTGCAATATTATTGTATACATATACTGTTTGTATTTCAAAAGTATGTTATATTTTATTCGTTCCGCTGTGAGATTCGTGTTACTCTGATGATGATGATCTTCTTCTTCTTCTATTCTAATAGTTCTACCTTATCTATTCTCACCCTCTATCTTCTTTCTATTAGTTTCTTGAATTTCCAGTGCAATTTGGGGTTGGACTTGTGTTATTTAGTTAGCTCAAATTGGACCGGATTTTCGGGTCGTTACACACTCTCTACTCATTACTCTCTGAATCAAGTGCTATTGAAGAGTTATCGAAATGACCTGAACTTCCCTAATCCTGGGAGAGACGGAGGATCCCGGATTATAATGAGAACATGTCGCATCGGAACACAGACAACAGAACATTTCATTGCTATTACAACAAATACATCAGAGTACGAATAAATAATATACAGCGGAAAATAATATCAGAGATTTAAAATACATAGCAGCAGAAATTTAAAATGTATAAATACAATGTACAGTGGAAATATATCAATTAACACAACTGAATGAAATACATGGATACAAAGCTTTCCGAATATAGCTCCAGTTGTAATCCCGGATCCTGTTAAATAGAAATCTACAAAACAAAAACTACTAGCTGCCCATGTGGAAAATATGGGCACCAAGAGTTTAGGTGAAAACAATAAACTCTGAGTCAGTCATAGGACTGGTGTGAGAACTAAAATAGTTATTGACTTTATTTTAAAGTTGGGTAAATCAAGGGACCACGTCGTATAACACGGAACGGGTTTACTTCTATGAATACTCTGAAATAAAACAATTTATAAACAACACAATGCTTTTGGAAAAATGAAGCTATTATAAGACTCAGGTCCCATCACACAATGCAACGCAAGTCGGAGAATATAGTTTTACCTTATAATATCCAAACATGCTTGGTATGTTTTAAAACAAATCATTTTGATATTACTATAAGTGCATAGTGTCAAAACAACTTCAAATATAAATGTATCAATCATAGACAACATGAGCGTCCCATGCCACTATGTCGCCATTTAGGTTTAGAAATAAAATCGAAAAGTCGCGTATTGGAAATTGGATTTCCATCATGAATCAAGGCAAGGGATGGTCTCCTTACCGATTCGAGTCACCTCGAGCAAGATGACTCAGGATTACACACTCTGGGCAACCCTGGATCCTGCAGGGCTGGTCCACACTTACTTTAGTGGATTGGTAATTCCTGAACAATATGTTTCCCGCTCCTATCGGATCTCCAAAATGGTCAGTATGTCGACCAATCATATCTGAGGCGCCTCACAACTCATCATCCACATAAGTAAAAATGTCTGGGCTCTATACCATGACACCACTTCTAGCTAGATAGAAACGTATGCACTCCCTGCGTTCTCTTATCCCTTTTTTGACTCATACCGAGGTGTGAGGCTCGCGAATTTATGCTATACACAGAGCTATGCTACTTAAAGCTATGCTTTCATCATTATCCACAAGACTCTGCTTTTCAACAAAAGCTTTTTCATTTTCATCTTAGCATGCCACATTGACAATCCATGCCATACGACTAATGTCTATCCATATATTACCTCTAAGCTTGTACGTCTCAGAGAAGGGTGTTAAGCAAGAGAATAAATTCTCCGCCACCAAACAGATATATATTTAATGGAAATCAATCAACACAGAATGAAATCCAATGTCAGACACACATCCAATTTTAAGTCCGTTCTGGGTCTGAATGAAACCAGAGGCACTTTATTCCTCATCCGATCTGTCCAATACAGGAGAGAGGTCCTTGCATATCCAATCGATCTCCAAGTACGTCTGGACGATCACCACTTATTACCTTGTCTTGCATGTACAACCCAATTAAGACATCAGTAATCATCCAACGATGTGAAGATCATCGGTCTTCAACCGCCGTCTTCGTCGTCGATTTTTAGTCGCCGTATTAATTATTCAGAATGGGATAAACCTGGTCTTTCCGAATAACTCGCGTATTTTATAATAAATAATCAAGTGCTATAAAAACACATCATACGCCTCATTCCAATTCAGAATATTCTTTAATTCAAATATTCACATCTTAGGGGAAAGGTTCCAATTAATTTTATCAAAGATAAATTCTTTTAAACTTACTCTTTAATCTTCCTTTGGATATCAATTTCAAAAGAGTTTTTTATCCTTTAACAATTTTAAATCAAATTAAGGTTTATAAAACGAGTCATGATTGTCGAGCCTTACTGAAGTAATCATTATTTTATTATTCCTATCCCAACCTATTCGTTATATGGAGAAAAACTAGTAGTACTCCATATCTAACACCCACTGTGTTATCGGTAAATTTAACTACCGTTTCCCGTTCAAATCTAATTAAAGATTTAACTATCGCATGGAGTAAAATTGGTGGTACTCCATTTTCGATCGATTCATGAGTTCAATAAATTTAGTTACCTCATTACTTAATGATTATTCGACTTTAGGAAAATTTATCGTGTCTTTAACTGGATTAAAGAACTAATTTCATTTAAAACACAGTTCACGATAAATCCCAAAATCATCTTCAATTAAAATGGAATCTTCACGGAAATCATAATAATATATATCGTACTAATACTATAAACGGAATAATGGCAAGGACTTTTAAATTCCATAAATAGTATTGGTCTTCCTTCATAGAATCTCATCTCGATTATTACCGAATCGAATTCCACTCAATTCCAATTTAATATATTAAATTGGAAAACTTGACTTTGGAAAATTTCCATTAAATAATAGTAAAAAGATTTATAAATTCCAATTCATATCTTCATTGTTAATTGGGTTAAAGAACTAATGTTATTTAAAACATCGCTCCCGATAAACCCAAAATCCCCAATTAAATTAATTAATTGGTAAACTTCCCTAAATCTTAATTAAAGATTTATTCTTTTCTCAACTGGTTTTAAGAACAGTGTTATTGAAGACACCATCCATGACAAACCCAAAATCCAAGTTGATATTAAATACAAGGCTCTTATAACGACCCAAACTTTCCCTGTACGGGAAAGCTTGGATTGAGTTGCGGCTCATCAAAATACAAACAGTAGAACATTACTTTGCTATTACAACAATTTACATCAGAGTACAAGAATATCGGAGAATAAAAAAATATTACACAGCGGAAATACAAGTTCAGAGATTTAAAATTTACATAGAAGCGGAAATTTAAATGTATAAATACAATGTGTACCGAAAAATACACCAACTAGCACGACTGAATGAAATACACGGATACAAAGCTTTCCGAATATAGCTCCAGCTGTAATCCATGATCCTGTTAAAAAGAAATCTGCAAAAACCAAAACTACTAGCTGCTCGTGTGGAAAATATGGGCACCTAGAGTTTAGGTAGAAACAATAAATCTGGATGAGTCATGAGACTTGTATGAGAACTAAAACAGTTATTAAATCTTTAATTTAAAAGTTAGGAAATCATGGGACCACACCGTATAACATGGAACGGGTTTACTCCACATGAATCTTAGTTTAAAATAAAACAATGCAATGATTTTTGAAAAATGAAGCTATAATAAGACTCAGGTCCAATCACATAATGCAACGCAAGCCAGAGGGTAGGGTTTTACCTTATAATAGCCAAACATGCTTGGTACGTTTTAAAACTAATCATTTTGATATTACTACAAGTGCATAGTTTGTTTAAAACACTTTCAAGATAAATATATCAATCCTAGGCGGCATAGCTACCATATACTATGTCACCATACTAGTTTTACAATCAAAACCGAATGGTGTCGTATTGGAAATTGGATTTTCGTCATGAACCAAGGCAAGGGATCATCCTTACCGAATTCGAGACAATCTAGCCCATGTCTCAGGACTCGTACTCAGTCGAGCGCTTAGGATCTGGCAGGGCCGGTCCACACTTACTTTAGTGGATTGGCAATTTCTGAACAATAAGTTTCCCTGCCTATGGGGCATAAAATCTGGTCAGTATGTCGACCATCTAGAGCCACTAGGGACTCAAAATCCGAGGTACCTCGCTTTCCAACAACCACCACATAAGTAAAATGTCTGGGCTCCATACCATGACACCACTCTTAGCTAGAAAGAAATGCATGCACTCCCTGTGGTCCTTTCCCATTTCTGGTTCATACCGGGGTGTGAAGCTCGCGAATTAATGCTATAAACAAAGCTATGCTAATTAAAGCCATGCTTTGATCACCAACCACAAGACTCTGCTTTTCAACAAAAGCCTTGTTCCATGCATCTCAGCATGTCACACTGTCAGTCCATATCGTACCACTGATTTCCACCAATATATAGCCTCTAAGCTCGTACATCTCAGAGAAAAGTGTTAAGCAAGAGAATAAATTCTCCACCAAAAAACAGATATATATTTAGCAGAGATCAATGAATACAGTATAAAGGAATGCAATGTCAGACATACCATCCATTTGCATGTCCGTTCTGGGTCTGAACGAAACCAGAGGAACCTTATTCCTCGTCCCATATGTCCAATACAGGAGAGAGGTCCTCGCATATCCAGTCGATCTCCAAGTACGTCTGAATTATCGAAAGGATTCCATTGGGTATCATTTTCAAAAGGATTCCATTTATCTTTTAACAAATTTAAACCAAATTACGGTTTATAAAACTAGTTGGGATTATCGAGCCTTACCGAAGTAACCATTTATTTTATTTTTCCCAATCCCAACCTATTCATCACATGGAGCAAAACTGGTAGTACTCCATATCTAACACCCCCTGTGTTATTGATAAATTCAATTACCATTTAATGTTCAAAACTAATTAAAGATTTAACTATTGCATGAAGTAAAACTGGTGATACTCCATTTTTGAACACTTCTCCAATTTGTCAAATTTAATTACCACATTAAAATTTTAATCTGATTAAAGATTTATTAAAACTCCACTTATTTTTAATCTCCAAAAATCTTTTCTAATTGATTATTCAAATTTAGGAAATACATCATGCCTTTACTTGGGTTTAAGAACCAATGTCATTTAAAACACAGTTCACGATAAACCCAAAATTATCTTCCATCAAATGGGAATCTACACGGAAATCATAACAGTGTATAATCGATATAAATTTCCGTATCAAACTAATACTATAAGTGGAATCACGGCAAAGGCTTTTAAATTCCATATATAGTAACGGTCTTCCTTTACAGAAGCTCATCTCGATTATTACCAAATCGAATTCCATTCAATTCCAAATTAATATATTAAAATGGAAAACTTTACTTTGGAAAATTCCATTAATCTTAATTAAAATATTATAAATTTCAAATCATATTTTCACTATTAATTGGGTTAAAGAACAAATGTTATTTAAAACACCATTCATGATAAACCCAAAAATCCAATTATTTTATTTAATTCCAATTAAATATTAATTAATTGGAAAACTTCTCTAAATCTTAATTAAAAGATTTATTCTATTCTCAACTGGGTTTAAGAACATTGTTATTGAAGACACCATTCACGACAAACCCAAAACCCAATTTGATATCAAATACAAGGTTCTGAATAGAAATTATGTTGGCTTATATTCAATATCAAATTCTGAAACCAACAGATATCGTATTGGGAATAGCGATATCTGTATCTTCCAAATTCCTCAACAATATCCGTATAATCACGGAATCCAATATTGAAATATTCTGAAGATTATTTCCATTCCAATTTACTCATTGGAAAATTCTGGTTATATTAGAACCATTTACAAATCCAATTTATTATTTCTAAAAATAATTGGATTATTATTCTAGTTATCAACTAATTCATTTAGATAAAAATATATTTTTATCTTTTCAAACTTGTATTTTTTCATCCAAAATCTTTCCAAATCATTTATTATGATTTTACACAATTTTTTCCATATTTTTAATAATTTTTATAAGGCCCTTGCAGTCGGTTTCCAATAACGGCCACCGAACTGCATCCATAGCGACCTTTTCTGAAATTGATTTGGACATTTCTCAAAATCTGACCGTTAGATTTTGAATCTCTTATATTCATTGGAATGATCTTTTCGATACGAACCCAAAGGTTCCAGTTTTAGGAGAATCCGACGGTTAGATCTCCCGTTACATCAATTTGAAGTTAATGGTTGAAATTCGCGAACGGTCGCTGCGCGACGCGTTCTGTTAAAACCATTATATATATATATATATCGTCGATTTCGATTTAAAACGTATTTTATAAAATATTTATAAATTCGTTTTAAAACGATTTTAACTTCGTTTTCAATTTTAAATCAAAATTAAATATTCCTTATCATTATAATATTAAAATGATAATATTTTCAAAATATCAGATTTTGAAATCCATTTCTTTTACGTATTCAATATCAAATGAATAAAATCAATAGATAAACCCGTTCGAGTTAAAATGGCATTTCTATACTTAACTCGGCTTCATATATTTTTATATACTTCCGTGTCCATCCAAAAATCGGACGCCAAAATCATATTTTGATTATTCTCTGAATATTATTTTAAAATATTCCTTATTTCTAAATCAGAACGCAGTTCAACAAATTACCATATAATTTCAGTTATATGGATTTCATACATCATATGTATTCAACAATAATGATAAATAATCATCACAATCAATTCACATCCAGAGTGCAATTTACAACTGTTTTAGCATTAAATAATTAAACAACGCTTATCACAGTCCGTCGATCAATCAATTGACATATAATTAAATTCAGGGGAGATGTGAATAAATTATCGCCCCAACCCTGTGTGGGGTTTCCAAACAACAACAGTCGATTCAAAATAATCACTGGTTAATAAATTTAACCAGTTCTAACTCGATTTAAATTATTTTTCTAATTAGCCAATTTTCACTGTTTAAATTATAAATAGATATTTATAATTTAATTTCTACTACCACAAAATAATATTAAATTATTTTTAATATTTTAAACATTTCAGCATCACAATCAAAATACAATACATTCAATTAAATCGTCCTTGGTCTGTAGACGAGGTAGATAAGCTGTTATGCACCGTATACAATTTATAATGATTAAAATTGATAAAAATCTACACTGGCGATTCTATATATTTTTATACATGAATACAATAACATGATAAAATATAATTTAGTGAGAAGGAGTTCTCACTTTGGGTTCCACTCCGTCATTCTTTTATTTCAGAATTTCAGTTCTATTTGAATTTGAATTTGCCTAAAATTCTAACGTGCTCCATTTCTGTACTGGTCAGTTCTAAAATGCAGAGTACGTTGAGACGATTCCAATGCAAACCGTCTCGCTCGATTCTGTTTTGATTTGAGAAAGATATGAGCATTTAAACATCGGATAATTAACTAGGTCATTAGTTTTATATTAATTAATAATTAAATTACTTAATCCCTTTAATTATCTACTCCTCCATCATCGTATCTTCATCCATCGAGAAAACCCAAAGTCGCCCTTAAATCTTCACCTGAGCATGCCCCCACTAATGACCGACACCCGATCCAACACCTCCATCCTGAAGCCCATCGCATCGCCTCCCTATGGCCGTCACTATGCTATGCGCTATGCCCCTAGGAGCGCCCAAAATCCGTTTGAAAACTGCCACTTCCAACCACGATTTCTCCCAAATCTTGCTACGGGTTTCTCTTATCCTTGAGTTTATAGAGCTCATTAAGCTCAACAATTTTCATGTATTAATTTGCTGAAATCATTGAATGGATTGTGCGATAATTGAGAGGGAAGATTGGAGCATCCTTTCCGTCAACTTTATTGTGGCGGCGGGTTTCTGATTTAGGCTTAGGGCTTTGTGGGCTATTTATATATAATTTATTTTATTATATTTAATTCTTTTAATTCATAAATAACTTGTTAATCATTCTGAACTCCAAATCAAACCCAGCAACTGAGGCCCCTAGCTAAATACCCCCATTCCAGACACAATGGAATATGTTTCGTAAGCCAATTCAACTGTTTCAATCAGTTTTTGTCAAAATTAAAATATAAATCAATATATATTGGATTTAAACGTACATTTTAATTTACCAGGGCCACATACTGACTCCGAAAATTACAGAAAAATAAATCTAGCAATGTTTTTACGATACGGTCCTAACAAAACTAATTTCGTCGAATTTGGAGGCCGTTTGAAAAATGGTCATTTTCCAGTCAATTAAATTCAAACTTAGATTACAAAACACATTTAAATTCACTCCGCTCACATATTAATTCCAAAAATTACGAAATTTGAAACATAACAATAATTTTACATTCTGGATCCAGCAAAAGTGGTTTCGTCGAAAATGGAGGTCGTTTGCAAAATGACTATTTTTAAGCGCTATATATTATAAATATATATAAGTTCCATAACGACTATTTTGAATTTTAGACTGGGCATAACTATCAATTCATAAAGTGAAATCTTAGTTTCTTACATTCGTTTGAAAGATACAGTTAAATAGATTCTAACGTTTCTCGTTTTACTGAAATCCGATTTATAATGAATTCTATACATTCAAATGAAATTTAATATCGAATTTTCTAACTACCACGCCATTTCAGGCTCGTTTTATAATTAAAATAAATTTATATGTTCTAAGTTCATTTAAATAAATTTTTAGTCATTATTATGTAAAATAAATGATTTTAAATATTCAAAATCCATTAAAATAGCTAAAATAAAAATTTTAAATTGGTTAAGAAATTCCGGGTTGTTACAGCTCTAAATAGAAATTATATCGGCTTATATTCAATATTAAATTTTCAAACCAATGGATATCGTATTGGGAATAACGATATTTGTATCTTCCAAATTCCTCAAAAATATCCGTATAATCACGGAATCCAATAATGAAATATTCCGAAGATTATTTCCATTCAAATTCATCCCTATTCATACGTTGGAAAATTCTGGTTATATTAAAACCATTTTCGATCCAATTTATTTATTTAATAACATTGGATTATTATTCTAGTTAATAACTAGTTCATTCAGATAAAAATATCTTTTATACTTTTATATATGGAATTTTTCATCCAAAATCTTTCCAATTCATTTATTATGATTTTACATAATTTTTCGATATTTTTAATAATTTTATTAAGGCACTTACAGTCGGTTTCCAATAACAGTCTCCAAACTGCATCCATAGCGACCTTTTCTAAAATTGATTTGGACATAATTCGAAATCCAATCGTTCAAATTTAAATTTCTTATATTCATTGAAAAGATCTTTTGATACGAACCCAACGGTTCCGGTTTTAGGAAAATCCAACGGCCGGATCTCCCGTTACATCAATTTGAAGTCGATGGTTGAAATTCGCGAACGGTCGCTTCGCAACGCGTTCTATTCAAACCATTTATTTATATATATATAATATATATTTCATCGATTTCTATTTAAAACATATTTTATAAATTCGTTTAAAAACGATTTCAACTTCCATCTCAATTTTAAATCAAAATTGAATATTCCATATCATTATAATTTTAAAATGATAATATTTTCAAAATATCTGATTTTGAAATCCATTTCCTTTTATATTCATTATAAAATGAATTAAATCGATCAATAAACCCATTAGAGTTAAAATGGCGTTTAGCTACTTAATTCGGCTTCATATATTCCAATATTTTTGTGTCCATCCAAAATCTGACATCAAAATAAAAATTTAATTCTTCACTGAATATTATTTTAAAATATTCATTCATATTTTTAATCGGAATGCGACTCAATCAATTACCATATAATTTCAGTTATATGGATTTCATACATCGCATGTATTCAACAATAATGATAAATAATCATTCAATATTCAAACATCATCCAAAGTGCATTCTACACTGTATAAGCATTAAATAATCAAATAACGCTTATAACAGCCCGTCAATCAATCGATCGACATACAACTAATCACAAGATAGATGTGTGATTAGAATATCATCCCAAGACCCATATGGGGTTTTCAACCAACAACAATCAATTTAAATAAATTATTGGTTGATAAATTTAATCAATTCTAATTCGGTTTGAATTATTTTTCTAGTTAACCAATTTTCACTGTTTTATATTATAAATGGATATTTATACCTCATTTTGACAACTACAAAGTGTAGATCCACATTGTTTGAAATACGAGTGTCGTATATTCAAACAATGCTTGTTGTGAAAATGAGTCGTGAATGGTTCATGTCTTGAACTCAAGCAATGTCACATACAACAGATTAAAGTCAACAATGACAATTTATACACTTTCAGTTATAAAATAAATAATTGTACAAATATTTTAGTGAGAGAATTCTCACTTTGGTTTCCACTCCGTCAGTCTTTAATGAAGGATTATTGTAATAAAATTAAACGACTATTTAATTTTATCAAAAATTACAACAGCTTCCGTTTCCTTTCTAGTCTGTTTTGAAATGTAGTGCTCGTTGATACGAGCGCAGAGCAACTGAAATCACTGATTTTGGACATCGTACGAAAAAGTTATAATCTTTTTAACATTGTTTACATAACTTAATTAATTAATATATTAATTACACTAATTACTTTTGATTAGCCGCCCTAATGCCTTCCTCCCCGTTGTTCTTCTGCGATTGCCAAAACCCAAGACCTCATCCCCTTATACCAAGAACGCATGCCACGTGGGGATCTCCGCCGCCAATCAGAACCCACCACCTTCTTCCTTGTTGCGCCGCTGTCCTCCGCCATCGTTCCTGATCATCTCGACCCACCAGGCGCCGCAGTTCAAGCTCGAACGAGCTAACTTCAAGCTCAAAAATCGAGCTAGCCACATAGTGAAAATCCATCAAACCAGCTTAGAATCGAAATGCTCGAAAATCTCTTTAATTTTTGCTTAAGAACCATTAGCTAATTCGAATTGTTGTAGATGGAATTAACAGTTTCTTTTGTAGTTATTTTGGGCTTGAAACCATGAGTGGCGGCTGCAACATTGAATGGGAGATTAGGCTTAGGGTTTGGCCATTTATACCCTTTTCTATTTTATTTTATTAATATTTTTAATTCCAAAAGTACTAGTTTATTGATCCGAACTCCAAATCAAACCCAACGACTGTCGTCCCTAGCTAAATACCCTCATTTCGAACACATTGAGATATGTTTCGTAAACCAATTCGACTGTATCGATTAGTTTTTGTCAAAATTAAAATAAAATTAATATAACGGTCGATATTGAATTGAACGTACATTTTAATTTACCGGGGCCACATACTGACTCTAAAAATTACGAGTATTGAAATCTAGATATGTTTTGATGATGCAATCCTAACGAAATTAGTTTCGTCGAATTTGGAGATCGTTTGAAAAATGGCCTTTTAATTGGTCATTTAAATTTAAACTTAAATTGAAAACGCGTTTAAATTTACTACGCTCACATATTAATTCCAAAAATTATGAAAATTTAAACCTAACAATAATTTGACATTCCGGATCCAACAGAAGTGGTTTTGTCGAAAATGGAGATCGTTTGCAAAATGGCTATTTTTAAGGGCTATATAAGATTTAAAAATATATATAAATTCCATAGCGACTATTTTAAATTTTAAACTAGATATAACTTACAATTTAAAAAGTGAAATCTCAATTTCTTACATTCGTTAGAAAATTACAATTCAAAATATTCCAACGTTTCTTATTTTACTGAAATCTGATTTATATTGAATTCTATACATTCAATTGAAATTTAAAATCGATTTTTCAAACTACCACGCCATTTCGAGTTCGTTTTATAATTAATATAAATTTATACGTTCTAGCTTCGATTTAAATAAATTTTAAATCATTGATTCTCAAAATAAACCATTTTAAATTCTTAAAACCCATTAAAATAGCTAAAATTAAAAAATTTAATTAGTTCAGAAATTTCAGGCTGTTACAATCTCCCCCACTTACCTCGAAAAGGAACGGAGCTGAAAGTTGTTTAACCAACCAACCCAACTTTCATTCTGGCTTGAGTTCATCAACTTTTCAGTTTTTAAGAACTTCTAAATTTTTCAAAAATTTGGCTAACACCCTAAAATTTGAAAATTTTCGCCGTGACCTCCTTTGTACGTGGAGGGTTTGAAAATTTTATTGGGTCGTATTAGACACCCAATAAATCAATAAAAAGCATATACAATTTTTGTGACCTAACTATGCCCAAGAGAGACGTGTAAAAAGGTCGAAATCTCATACCTTGCCCCAGTATTGGAAATAAAATAATCCATATGCCTTAATTAAAAACAAGAGAGACGTGAATTTTTTGTCATCTCCAGACCTGTGTAGGGTTTTTATTAAATCCTGCCCCAAGCACCTTTATATGGATTTTATTAAGTCCATAACCAGTCTTCTATTCAACCTGTAATTCTGTCATCGCCATACAAGTGTCTCGCCCGTATGGTAATCCAAACGTCGTCATATAAGCACCAAATGCTTATATGTAATATGATATGATATGTTGTCTTCATGTAGTATGCCATGCAGTGTAGTTCATAATTTATTTGTTACTATCCTATGGCGTATGTTTATAATCTCTCACTATACAACCATCACAATGCACCCAAAAGCACCCATAGTAGTTTATATAAATAATAAAA
This sequence comes from Allium sativum, assembly GCA_030737875.1. Lineage (NCBI taxonomy): Eukaryota > Viridiplantae > Streptophyta > Magnoliopsida > Asparagales > Amaryllidaceae > Allium > Allium sativum. Next base: position 150,519,767 of record CM060909.1, on the reverse strand, counting down.
TTGCGCAACCAACTCATTAAGGTGCACCTGTTTGTCGGGCACGCAATTTATTTCTTTACTCAACAGTGAATCCATAACCTGCTCAACATACATGTATATGCATCTCTATCTATATATAAATCCTATTCGAACTAAATTTTTAATTCAGTTCTACCTTGTATTTGATAAGGCTTTATTTATCCTTCTTTTATTGGTTTTATCATTCAATGTTTTTATTAGTTAAATTAATTATCACACAACACAGCCAGCAATAAATTGGTTAATTAGCTTTTCAAATATATAACTTTATATATACTCAAAAATCGTATTTTCAATGTCAAATCACAAAAAATAAACTCTAACTAAGTTTGGTTCTCGCACTAGTCAATTGGAAATATATAAATATCCCACTTTCGAAACTCGAACACAAACACTGATGATGATGCATCATTATCAGAATTATCCTCGGGCGACTAGTGTGTGATTCTATATCTACCTAGTATATTTGAGACTTCGAATACACTTGGATCAGACGTATATTCAAAATCTTCTTAAACCCGATTGTAACGATCCAGAATTTTTAACCAATTTAAAATTGGAATTTTTATTACTTAATTTGAATTTAATTTTGACATAAATATATATGGTTTAGAACATTTAATAATTTTGATAAGTTATATGATAGATTTTACTTGAATTATAAATGAGAATGATTATTAATAAGTTTTGATTTAATGATACTCTTTGTCGTTTGATCGGATTTGTCAAACCATAACATGAATTAATAGCGTTAGAACTAAGTGGTCCTTAATTTTCATAGCATTTTAAAGGATATGCTACCAAAAGATCATTTTCCTCCTTAAGACAAGTGAAAGGACACTTGTATTTTTGCATGCCTCCTTTCATGCATGTTTTAAACTTGCCCCCTTATGCGTCATTACTTCCTTAACCCTCCATTCCTATATAAGGAGGCCTTTCCTCCATTTTTTAACCATTCCACACCATTTTCTTCTTTTCGTCTTCTTCTTAAAGCTTATGGCCATGGTTTCCATGGCATAAGTCTTCTTCTTTTCCACCATCACCTTGCCGAAGTTCATCATCCTCCTCCTTCTCCTCTTATAACATATATAGAGAGAAATATTAGTATATTGTAACGACCCAAACTTTCCCGTAAAGGAAAGTACAGATTGCTTTGAGAACAACACTCATCAGAAAACAAACAAAAGAACATTTTCATTGCTATTACAACAATTACATCAAAGTATAAGAATATAACAGAGTATGAATAAATATTTTACATTTGATAAATACAATATCAGATATTTAAATTACATTTAAATAACAGCGGAAAAAATAATACAAAATACAACCGAAAGAAATGCACGGATATAGAGCTTTCCGAATATCGCTTCAGTTGTAAACCAGGATCCTATGAAAATAAATCTGCAAAACCAAAACTACTAGCTGCCCGTGTGGAAAGTATGGGCACCCAGAGTTTAGGTCAAAACAATAAACTCCAGGTCAGTCATGAGACTGGTATGAGAACTCAAAAACAGTTATTAACTTAATTTTAAAGTTAGGCAAATCAAGGGACCTCGCCGCTAACGTGGAATGGGTTTACTCCCAAGAATACCAGTGCATAAAATAAACAGTGTAATGCTCTTTAGAAAAATGAAACCATTATAAGACTCAAGTCTCATGCAACACAAGCCGAAGGATAGAGTTTTACCTTATAATGGTAAAAAAATGCTTAATATGCGAAATTCACCTTTTATACTATAAATGCACAGTGTAGAAATCAATTTCGAATATAAATGTATCAATCCTAGGTGGCATAATATATCATGTAAGCGGCATAATATATTATGTCACCATATAGGTATGCAACTAAAACGTAAAGCTCGTACTGGAAAATTGGGTTTCCATCATGATGGTTGTTGATTCGAAAGATCTATCGCGAATGTATCTCCACGGCTTACGTCTCGGCAAGAGAAAACACCGTAATACATATACTATGCACTTTGGATGAGCATCAATATTTTCTGTCTCCATGGGACCATAGGATTCGGCTGAAATGACCTATCCCAATCTCCAGGTGTGGAGCGACCACACCCAGCACAACTCGGCCGACCAAATCCATATATATACATATATATATATATATAAAGTATATTGGTCAAACCCACTAATCAAACAAATCGTTCACCATCATACCGGGGTGTGAGGCTCGCGAAGTAACGTTGTAAACAAAGCTATGCTAATTAGAGATGTGCTATGATCATCATCCACAAGGCTCTGCTTTTCAACAAAAGCCTTGATCCATGCATCTTAGCATGCCATACTGTCAATCCATGCCATATCATTGATCATCTACCAATATATATAACCTCTGAGCTCGTATGTCTCAGAGAAGGGTGTTAAGCAGAGAATAAATTCTCCACCACCAAACAGATATATATATACATATATATATATACACACACACATATATATATATAGTAGAGATCAACGAATACAGCATAAAGGAATACAACGTCAGACATACCATCCATTTACAAGTCCGTTCTGGGTCTGAACGAAACCGGAGGCACCTTATTCCTCGTCCCATATGTCCAATACAGGGGAGAGGTTCTTGCATATCCGTCGATCTCCAAGTACGTTTGGACGATCACCACTTATTACCTTGTCTTGGGTGTACGGCCCAATCAAGACATCAGTAATCACCCAAATGATGTGAAGAATTCCGGTCTTCAACCACCGTCTTCATCTTCGACTCTTGATCGTCATAGGAATTATTCAGAATGGGTTAAACCCGGTCTTCCCGAATAATTCGCGTATTTTATAAACAAGTGCTATAAAAACACATCCAACGCCTCATTCCAATTCAAAATATTCTTTTAATAAAATATTCACATTACTAGGGAAAGGTTCCCATTAATTTTATCAAAAATAAATTCTTTAAATTTATTGTTAGATCTTCCTATGGATCTCATTTCAAAAGATTTTATTTTATCTTTATCAATTCTAAACCAAATTGAGGTTTATTAACTAGTCGGGATTAGCGAATCTTACCGAAGTAATCCTTTATTTATCTAACCCAATCCCAACCTATTCATCCCATGAAGAAAAACTGGCAGTACTCCATATCTAACACCCACTGTGTTATCGGTAAATTTAATTACCATTTCACGTTCAAATCTAATTAAAGATTTTACTATCGTTTGGAGTAAAACTGGTGGTACTCCATTCTTGATCATTTCAAGAATTCGATAAATTTAATTATCTCATTCTCATTTCAATGTAATTAAAATTTATAAAAAACTCCAATTTGGTTTTAAGATCAAAATCATTGCTTTATGGTTATTCAAATTTAAGAAATTAATCTTATCTTTAACTGGGTTAAAGAATTAATGTCATTTAAAACATTTTTCACGATTAACCCAAAATCCTATTCCGTTCAATTCCAATTTAATATATTAAATTGGAAAACTTCTCTTTAGAAAATTCTATTAAATCTTTATTAAAAGATTAATAAATTACAAACCATAGCTTCACTATTAATCGGGTTTTAAGAACCAATGTTATTTAAAACATTGTTCACAATCAACCCAAAAATCAATTTCCTTTTAATTTCAATTATGTTTGTTAACTGGAAAATTTTCATTTAAATCTTAATTAACAGATTTATTCTTTTCTCAAATAGGTTTAAGAACAGTGTCATTTAAGACACCATTCCATCAATTACATGCAAATTTAGTCCAATCCATATTCATGTTAGAAATTGTATTTTTAACATATGATTCTTTTAATTCTAAATAATATGATAAAAGTGACAATTCGATGATAAATCATATTTTAATATCTCATTCTCTTTAATGCAACAAACATATAATGAAAATATAATTTCCATTGTCAAATCTTTTATTTTAAAACATGTCTCATTTTAATGCGACAAACATACAATGAAAATATGATTTTCATTGTCTAATCTTTTATTTAAAAACATGATTCAATAAAAATGTAATTTTTATCGTCAAATCTTTTTAATGAAAACATGATACAATAAAAATGTTATTTTTATTGTCAAATCCTTTTAATGAAACATGATATAATAAAGATGTACTTTTTTTCTAATATCTGATCTTTTTAATGAAACAAAACTACATTAAAGATGGAATCTTTATTTTCTAATGTTACTAATAAAACAGAACAACAATAAAATGTTTTTTCTTATCTAATCTTTTTATTGAAAACAAAAATGACAATACAAATATGTTCTTTTTATTCTAATCTTTTATTGTAACAAAATGACAATAAAAATGTATTGTTTATATTCTAATCTTTTTATTGTAACAAAATGACAATAAAAATGTATTATTTCTATTCTAATCTTTTTGTTGTAACAAAACTTCAATAAAAATAAAGTATTTTTTATTCTAATCTTCTTATTGAAAACAAACTTCAATGAAAATACAATCTTTTTAATCTAATCTTTTTATTGAAAACAAACTTCAATAAAAGTACAATCTTTTTAATTAAAATGCCCTTTTACATTATTTACATTAAAAATGTTATTTTATAACAATAAAAAGATTTATTTTATTGTTAATCAAAATATGTCAATTTACACGTTCCTGAATGTAAATAAAAGAATAATTTTTATTCTAAGACATATTTTAATGATTCATATGTTCTTACATAAGATAAAAAGATAATTTTTATTGTAAAATAAATTCTGATAATTTTTACGTTCCTACATACAATAAAAAGAATAATTTTTTATTTTAAAACAGTCGTTTATTTCTGAATTGGAAGGAGACCCAATCAATTACCATATAATTTTAGTTATATGGGTTTCATACATCGCATGTATTCTATAATCATGATATATAATCACTAAATATCCAAATAACAACCAGAGTGCATTCTACAACTAATCGCAAGGGAGATGTGTGATCAAAAATCATCCCAAAGACCCGTGTGGGGTTTCAACCAACACATATATAATAAATTATTTGTGCACTTGGGCGATGTGTAAAAATTATCGTCCCAATCACATAAACAAGTCGGATAACTTGCAAATGGAAGTATAATCATATTTAAATTATCATAAATATAATAACATTATTTTAACATGTTAAATATTGCAAAACTCGATCATATCATAACATCACATAACAACAAAACAATTCATCCAAACAAATACTACAATTATAGACAATTCATATACTTTCAGTTATAAAAATAAATAACTGTACAAAAGGGTTAAATGAGAAAGAGTTCTCACCTTGGTTTTCACCCCGTTGACCTTTAATTGACGGTTCGGATCTAATTTTGGACCAAAAACTAACTTTCTCCCAATTTGATGAAATTGATGTCCACGCGAAGCTCTCGACTCAACGATCGCAGCGGATCCAGTTTCACACGATTCTGAGCTCGTAGCAAAAAGTTATTAGTTTGCAAAGTTTAAAACAATTTAAATAATTAATTAAATTGTTATTTTTACCTCAAATTCTAACTTGATCCAAATTGGACAAAATTGGTGCTCATGCGAAGGTCTCGACGCCACGATCGCGGCGGATCCAGTTACATGCAAATCGGAATTCATGACAAAAATATATTAATTTAAGAACATGAAATATTACTTATATAATAAGATTATTATTCACCTTCTTCTCCAAACGACACCCTCAACTTAACATGCTTACCACGGCCAAACCGTACGTCGGAATTGCACGAAACCAGTATCATTCTCTCCGGCTTCTTTCCCTCTTTCCACGCCTGGTGTTCCCCCTCCAGTTCGCCATGTGGGCCCCACGATCTGAAGTTAAGAAATCTGCAGTTTTCGTTCATATGGGTGCTGCGGCCGCCTCGTTGCTCCAAATGCCCCCAAATTTTTACAGTAGCTTGATCTCAACCTCCCGAACAACTTCTCTTTTGGTCACTTCGCCTGAAAATGCACGGATTGGCGGGAAGTTGCTCATTTTCAAGACTGCCTCGTTTTCCAGCACCCCACCGATGAACTTAACATTCCGGCCAACTCCGTCACCTGAGATCATGCCACCACCGCCAAAACCTTCGTATGCTTCCACTCTACCTTCCCTCCAAATGGCTCGACCTAATTCTCGTTCGTTTGATCAGAAAACCCATAATTACGAAATCAGTCTTCTGCCTTAAAAGCTGGATCCCGGTGAATCCGTGCGACGATAGGTCATGAAATTTTTGTAGGAGTTAGATGATGAAGATCTACAATAGCCAGAAACGGTTTTGTCTAATTGTGTACGGATTGAGAGATATAAATTATTTAGTTTCAAGGTCCTTTTTGTAAATATTATTGAAGAAGAAGAGAGCCGCCGCCATGGAAAAGTAGGAGGAGATTAGGGTTTGTGTTAGGGTTAGGAGAGAGTTTAGAATATTTTATAGTGCTGAGGAATTTTATTAAAACCCCTTGTATGTTTAATTATGCTTAATTACAATATTTTCCCCTCCTTATGCAAATTAATTTATTCAATTTTGGTCCTTTTCATGGTTTAAAAATCTGCGTGGTCACCTATGGATTCCATTCTCGATGAAAATTGAAACACAACTACTCCTTGACATTACGGATCCAAAGAAACTGGTCTCGTTGAATTCCGAGTCTGTATGCACAAATAGTTAATTTTTAAAGTCAGATAATTGACTGTCTTCACACTGTAAAATCAATTACGACCACATACTGACTCCAAAAATTATGAATTTTGGAATGTAGCAATAATTTAATATTCCGGATTCATAGAAAGTTGTTTCGTTGGATTCGGAGGTCGTTTGCAAAATATCACTCTTTAAGGCGTATATATATTATATTAAAAATATATATTTATATAAATAAATTCCGAATCTCGAAATATATCAGTTGTAACGACCTGGATTTTCGGCTATTTGATTTGAATATTTAAATTTATTTTAAATATTTTATTTGGTATTTTATATCAAATTCGCTAATGAAACGACGAATGAACGTTTATATTTATAGTTATTATAAAACGAACTCAAAACTACACGGTAATTCGTAAAATTTAATTTCAACTTCAATTGATCATACAGAAGCCGTGTTAAGTCAGATTTCGGTGAAACAAGAAACGTTAGAATCTGTTGAAAAGTATTTTTCTAACGGAAGAGGAAAATGGAGATTTCATCGTATAGATTGCAAGATATGTCCAAATAAAATTTTCAAATAGTCACTATAGAATCGTTCATCGACCGTAACAGTTTATTTGAAATAACTGCATACGGGATTCGAATTTAGACAAGGTTCTTTTGAGACGTAGTGTTAATTTAATTTTTAGAATTTTACTGTAATTTTTAATTTGCAAAATAAGCAACTTTTTATTTGAAATATTACGCACCCTATATCAGCATTTTGGGATTTCATAATATAAGGCAACCTACCGATATTATTATATATTCGTGATCGTGGCACACTGCTGAGCGCGACGGTACATTTATTTCTTTCGATAGCAGGTCGTATGCAGACGGAGACTTACGTAACGGGGTACGTTAACCGTAGAACTAAATATCACTTGTCAAAATCAGTCTCAAATTGATGAAACAACTCATCCAAATATCTACTATGCACAGGCTAAATATTTGATTTTAGCTACCTATATGTACCCTGATCATGCCAAGTCTTCAGCTACTTTCATGAAAAGAAAGTGCCATGAAGTGGAAAATCCTTCAGCTATACCTTTACCCATATCAGTCACGTACATGCTAGCAACCTACGGTGTACCTACTTTTGTATTTTCTTTTCAGCTTTAACAAAGCTTTCCGACCAAGTTTCATAAATTTCTACCATGTTCAATCAAATTAAATGCAGCCAACCTAGCTAGACGCAGACCTAAACTGTATTATATAATATTATACTAAGCCGTGCCGACCACGTAATTTTCTTCGATATAAATATTGGACTTCTTCTTCCTATTTCCTTACCCAAAATATCTCGTTCTGCAAGCCAAAAACTCAAACTCCCTCGCATAATTTGAAACGACGGCCTCCATCAAACAAAGTTGTTCTTGTATAAAATAAAGAGAGAGAAGGAACAAGCAGAGCAGATGATCTGGACGGTGAACAGAAGTTGGCGCACTGGTGGGGGGCAGCTAAGGCGTATGAATGACGCTGTAGGTGGTTCTTTGGCAGTCCGGCTTGGCGCAGTCCAAGCGAGAGTGGGGAAGGCTGCATGTGTGTTTTGAAGTTACGGTAGGGGTTGTTTTGTAAGAAGGGAATTTGCGGTAGTAGGCTAAAGTAGAAGGAGATGGGTAGGATGGAGAGATGGCGGCTATTGGTTTTAGAGGAGCTGGTAGTTGCACGTTAAAAAAAAAGGGAACGTTCGGCCATGATGTAATGAACGGTGGGTTTTGGGGCAAAGGAATTAGTGCATGGACTGTTGAAACAAGAAGGGGAAGGCAACAGGTTCGAAAGTTTTCTATTTGTGTTTTTGGGAAAGAATTGTGGTGGGATGGAAATAATAGCCAAGACATGCATGCGTATGGGGGAAAGAAGGAGGAAGTGGTGTGTTGTATTGTGTAGGGCCGAAAATGGATAATGTTAGATGGGCTTTAGGCCTTGAAACATGAAAAAAAAAAGAATTGTCTGGTGGTGGATAAAAAGAAGGACATGTAGCAGGTCTTGGGTTTGGGAAAGCTGGATGGGGACGTGGGTTGGATTTGCATGGGGAAGCCTTGGCGTGGGTTTAAGCTGCTACAGGAAAATGATTTTTCATATATATAAAAAAAAAGAAAAAAAATATAGAAAAAAAATGGTACACGGTGGAGCCAAATGGTCCAATACATAGATTTTTCAATGGGAAGGGCTTTGAATACAAGAAGGAATCGGTCTTGGGATCCTTAACGTGAGCAAACATATAGAAATAAGAAGGAAGTGGGAGCTGATCATTTCAGTGGCGTTGTATGGACTTGGAGGAGGGAACGAAAAGAATATAATGGAGGGTGACGTATTTGAATATGGTGACTGGATATTGGTTAACATGTAGAAGAGAAGAGCGAAGGGGTTAAGGATTTGCTGACGTGGTTTTTAAGGTAAGTTTAGAATTTTATTAATTATAGTTAAATTTATCCAATTCACATGCAATTTTATTAAACGTATAATTTCCTTCGTACGTTAACCGAATCGCACAAAACCAGGTCCGTTGAAATCACAGTACAGATCACTAGATTGTCGTGCTGATTCTGATTTAGAAGGGAACGGGAGTAACCGGATTTTCTATTTTATTTTAGACGCTGATTTAAAATTAAACAAAGCGAAGCGTGAACCATCGACCGAAACAAAGGTGAGTTAATTCTCACACCTTCTGCAATACTGTGATGTGGTACATTCACAGTAAGAATATATTTTTACAGTTTACAGTTTAAATTGGTTGATTGGATGTGATGAATGCAAATTGGTTGTTATTGTCTGGTTGGTTGCAGTTGATTATTTGTTTAACTCGTCTATTGTTATCAACTGACATCTGTGATGCAGAGAAGGACAGGTTGGAGGGATCCGGCCGGATTCCTCAAATTAACTGTATTTTTGTTGGTGTGCATATATATGAATTGTTCAACCTGACTGACACCAAAACCCTGTTTAAACGTGATGGTTGGCTAGATGTTCGTCATTGTTGTATTGGAAATAAATCGACAGTGTTGATTTGGAAAATGGCCTAAAAGGGTATTATTTAAACATCGTTCTACTGTCAGGTGGATCGACGCAGGTTAAAAGTTATAAATTTAATTTATAACTGAATAAAAGTTTCGATTGGTTTATATAAGAAATTTAATTAGCAAATTATAAGCATATATTTTAATCGAGTTTATAGAGGGAGTAATTAAGATGTTTTATCCCAGTTTAAAGGCAGAGCGAACCATAGATTTTACCTACAGGCTGGTAAAATGGGAAAATTGTTTTAATCAATTAAAGGCGATTTTAAATTAATTAAGTTAATTAATTAATTAAAAAGGGGAAATGACATTGGGATTCAGTTAATGGTTAACTGAAATGTACGGTTGACCAAATCAACCGTGTTCAACTTAAGTTGGAAATAAGATTAACCTGAAATGGGATGGAGTAAACTGGCTTCTGAATACTCGTTAAATTTAACGAGTAGTGGTGATAATTAGTTAAACTTCGATAAATTTTAAATTAAGGAAATTAGTAGATTGTTTAAGGTAAAAATATTAATTGACCTTCGAGCAACTATAGTTAAAATAGTTATTGAATGGGTTAGTGTTAACAATATTGACAAGCTTTTGGAAATGACTATAATCCTAATTTTTGATATATATCAAGGTTAACCAATTCTAATATAATTGGTAATAAGGTTATTTATTTTTCTAAATTAATAGTAGTCAAAGCAACAACCTTTAAATGGGGAATGCCATTAGAAGCGAGTGAGTGTCGATAAGTTCGATCAAAATCAAAGGAGGGTATTATAAAGGGATTTATAAATCCAAGGTTTCAAACAAGATTTGATAAGGGGATATTCAATTAACAAGTGATTAATTGACGAGGAGGTTGGCCAGAATGGCGATAAGAGTATTATAGAAGGTTCAATTAGATGGAATCAAACTATTTGACGATAGATTTGTTTTATAAACCAAAAGGGTATAAGTGAAAGAAAACGTAAAGTTAAGGTGGTGATTTAAAATGGATGTTACTTAAATAAAGGAATTAAGTAAAAAGGCTTTGAACGAGATTTCAAATGCAAACAACGGCGTTAAAACCAGATTTGGAATCAAAAAGGGAAAATGGGATTTTGATAATTTGTGGTTAAACTGATATTATTCTGAAGTAAGAAGGTTGTCGGCCAAGGTCTGAGAGGTAACTAAAATACCCCAACTTGGTTGGCTTCACTATTACCGAGGAATGGTATTAGTTTGAAGTTAGTGAAGGTGTTGAATTGGTTTTATCTTATACGAGTAATGTCAAACTCTAATGTAAGGTTGTGGGAAATAAATAAATAATATTGCCATATTAGTTTTAAAAAGGAATAAGAAGATTGATTTCAAATTATATTGAATATTCGTTTATTCCATTAGAGTTGATCAAATAAAGTATTTGAGATAGGGTTAGTCAAAAAGAGTTTCCATTTCGTACGACTGCTAGCGAAATTCGCAGGGCTGCAGATAGCCTATGGCGGTCGGATGTTTCCTAAGGGAATCAGGCGTAACCATTGTGATCGCTGTGATCTAGAGTCAAGCGAATGTAGTTAAGTTGAGTATTAATAAATCGATAGTAGTAATCAAGTCAAGTAATCGAGTTAAATAAGTCGAGTTAGTCTAGTAGAGTTAATCAATCAAAGTAAACCAATTAGAGTTAATCAGAGTAAACTTGTTATATACATATATTTTAAAGAGGTCAAGTTGTGTCAAGTGCTGAATCAGAAAACTGATGTTATTCACACATTTGTTATTCGATAGTTAAATCACCGACTATCGAAGTTGACCAATACGCTTGTTGGTATGGAATGACCGGGATCGAATTCTTATTCGAAAACCATTCCGACCAACAAATACGTGTAGAGATCAGAAGATGATCGAGATGGAGCATTGAAGACTGTGGATTTTCATAAACGGAAGGACCGCTAATAATCTCTGGATCGTAACCAGAGATAAGCTGTGGTTATGTCGTAATTGGAATCTACAGGTTGCAAGGACTTCTCGCTACTGATCCATGGGGTAATTCCTATATGAGATGCAGTAGGAGAGTACCTTCGGTTCATCCTGTTCCTGGATGACTTGTATGGACGAATGTCTGACAGAGTATTTCCAAAGGAATTACATGCGTTGATTTCTCCAAACGTACGATAGTTGATGGCGGAGAAATGGTTATTCTCTAGCCTGATAGCTAGAGTATGTTTGTGGACGTCAATCAAGTGTGATCTGGTGGATCTGACGATGTGGCATTCAAAGTGAATGATGGCCAGATGTTCGAAGAGATGAATTCTAGCCTCAAGCCTCATCAACCGGGAGATGACAAAAATCGGGCAGGCAGCATGGCTATGTGGGTCGCACCCATTAGGATGTATGATCACCTATCTAGAGTAATTCCTATTGCTTCTTTATCTATTCGATGTTGACCCTATTCGGGTGGCGGTTAATGATCCCAACCGTCGGTGATATACATTCGATACACTCAAGCGAAATGAGTGGTCAGTCATGTGAGGGCCGGGTTGCAAGACGTTCTTGTTGAACCCAGTGTATTCGCCTCTAGAGATACACGTGCAGAAGGTGGTCCCATACCTTGTCAAGGTTGGAAATCCAATATCCAATAAGTGCCCGCGGTTTTGGTTTGTATACTATATATGGGGAGCGTGAGATGCAAGCGTTCCTCTAGATTGATATTTACTTGTATTTAGACATTATGATAATATCATATCAATATATGATTTCAAAAATGGTTTGGGTTATAGTAAGATAAAAACCGTCCGTGTTTATGTGTGGGCTGGTCTTACTATTATCCTTTTGTTTCGAAAAGGATTTTCCAAAGTTAAACAAGTGTGTGTGCAAACAAGTGTGTGTGTGCTGTGGATTTATCACTGATAGTATTCCAGACTGACCCGGTGTATTTTGTTTTAAACCAAATGTGCTCGGGTCAGACCGAGTATGTTCCAGGTTAGGTTCGCTTGGAGTTTCAGGAGCTAGAAGCAGGAGGCTTCACCGCTAGCTATATAAAGTTATTTCCGCTGTGCAGTTATATGTTGTACTCTGATGATTGGTATGTATATCCAGTTCTTTGTATAAAGGATTTGATATTATATTTTGTCCATTCCGCTGTGAGAGTCTGATCCTCTTATTCTTCTATTCTAATATTTCTTTCTTTCCTCACCCTCTAACTTCTTTCTATTAGCTTCTGGGTTTTCGATGTTTGAGTTTTGGACACGGGATGGGTTAGTGTCTGGATTCGAGCGTCGGAAATTCCGGGTCGCTACAGTTGGTATCAGAGCAATGGTTTAGGAATAACCTTGGCTCTGTGGTGTAACTCGATAGAGATTGGGCTAGTAATACCCTTGATCGAGTTGAGTGTATATATATATGAGAGCGCGTATTTGTAATTTGTTATAAAATTATTTTAAATTATTTTTGCCAAGATATTTTATAAGGAAGGCAAGTTTTAATTCCTTATAATATCATTAGTGTTGAATTCAATTAGAATTCAATTTGATTATAGGATTTAATAAGATTGTGGCTGGTTTAATATAACCAAAAGCATTCTGAAGATGGAATTAAATATAGGATCAATTAAGTCGGAATTTAACTTAAATTAAGTTAAATATGGGATAATTTGGTTTGTTGGTATATTGTTTGATTTATTGAATGTTAGTTGGTTAAATAGAATTTGACAACGAGTTAAGAAGAAATAGAATGAATTTGAAGAAAGAGAAATAAATCCCAGTATAATGAATTAAATATAAGGTGTTGGGTTGGTTGAATAAAATTCGTCAACCAGATCAATGAAGAAGCTGAGTGGAATGGGATTGTTATTTGCATTATAAATTGAGTTAAGTGCAGATTTTAGAAGGCGATGGAATTGATTTGGTTGCAGATTTGAAGTACAAGTTGGAAAACGAAGAGCAGTTACTTGGTTTTCTTCGAAATTGAAATTGAGTTGCCCGACAAAAAGGTAAACCTTAATATATTGATTTGGTGTTTGAATTTATACCCGAGATGGGTAGCCGCTTGGTTTTTATTTTCTTTGGATTGATATGAGAAGCCCAGAGTGGCATTGGTAGTTGTTTGAATTAAATAGTACAGAGGAGGTGCTGGCGATTTTTTTGAAATTTTTTGAAAAGTTAAAAACATTTGTTTAATATTTTAAATGAATTATTTTGAAATTAATTGGGTTCGGAACATTCTTCTTACTTAGCAATTTCGAGGACGAAATTTATTTAAAGGGGGGAAGAATGTAACGACCTGGATTTTCGGCTATTTGATTTGAATATTTAAATTTATTTTAAATATTTTATTTGGTATTTTATATCAAATTCGCTAATGAAACGACGAATGAACGTTTATATTTATAGTTATTATAAAACGAACTCAAAACTACACGGTAATTCATAAAATTTAATTTCAACTTCAATTGATCATACAGAAGCCGTGTTAAGTCAGATTTCGGCGAAACAAGAAACGTTAGAATCTGTTGAAAAGTATTTTTCTAACGGAAGAGGAAAATGGAGATTTCATCGTATAGATTGCAAGATATGTCCAAATAAAATTTTCAAATAGTCGCTATAGAATCGTTCATCGACCGTAACAGTTTATTTGAAATAACTGCATACGGGATTCGAATTTAGACAAGGTTCTTTTGAGACGTAGTGTTAATTTAATTTTTAGAATTTTACTGTAATTTTTAATTTGCAAAATAAGCAACTTTTTATTTGAAATATTACGCACCCTATATCAGCATTTTGGGATTTCATAATATAAGGCAACCTACCGATATTATTATATATTCGTGATCGTGGCACACTGCTGAGCCCGACGGTACATTTATTTCTTTCGATAGCAGGTCGTATGCAGACGGAGACTTACGTAACGGGGTACGTTAACCGTAGAACTAAATATCACTTGTCAAAATCAGTCTCAAATTGATGAAACAACTCATCCAAATATCTACTATGCACAGGCTAAATAATTGATTTTAGCTACCTATATGTACCCTGATCATGCCAAGTCTTCAGCTACTTTCATGAAAAGAAAGTGCCATGAAGTGGAAAATCCTTCAGCTATACCTTTACCCATCTCAGTCACGTACATGCTAGCAACCTACGGTGTACCTACTTTTGTATTTTCTTTTCAGCTTTAACAAAGCTTTCCGACCAAGTTTCATAAATTTCTACCGTGTTCAATCAAATTAAATGCAGCCAACCTAGCTAGACGCAGACCTAAACTGTATTATATAATATTATACTAAGCCGTGCCGACCACGTAATTTTCTTCGATATAAATATTGGACTTCTTCTTCCTATTTCCTTACCCAAAACATCTCGTTCTGCAAGCCAAAAACTCAAACTCCCTCGCATAATTTAAAACGACGGCCTCCATCAAACAAAGTTGTTCTTGTATAAAATAAAGAGAGAGAAGGAACAAGCAGAGCAGATGATCTGGACGGTGAACAGAAGTTGGCGCACTGGTGGGGGGCAGCTAAGGCGTATGAATGACGCTGTAGGTGGTTCTTTGGCAGTCCGGCTTGGCGCAGTCCAAGCGAGAGTGGGGAAGGCTGCATGTGTGTTTTGAAGTTACGGTAGGGGTTGTTTTGTAAGAAGGGAATTTGCGGTAGCAGGCTAAAGTAGAAGGAGATGGGTAGGATGGAGAGATGGCGGCTATTGGTTTTAGAGGAGCCGGTAGTTGCACGTTAAAAAAAAAGGGAACGTTCGGCCATGATGTAATGAACGGTGGGTTTTGGGGCAAAGGAATTAGTGCATGGACTGTTGAAACAAGAAGGGGAAGGCAACATGTTCGAAAGTTTTCTATTTGTGTTTTTGGGAAAGAATTGTGGTGGGATGGAAATAACAGCCAAGACATGCATGCGTATGGGGGAAAGAAGGAGGAAGTGGTGTGTTGTATTGTGTAGGGCCGAAAATGGATAATGTTAGATGGGCTTTAGGCCTTGAAACATGAAAAAAAAAAGAATTGTCTGGTGGTGGATAAAAAGAAGGACATGTAGCAGGTCTTGGGTTTGGGAAAGCTGGATGGGGACGTGGGTTGGATTTGCATGGGGAAGCCTTGGCGTGGGTTTAAGCTGCTACAGGAAAATGATTTTTCATATATATAAAAAGAAAAGAAAAAAAGATAGAAAAAAAATGGTACACGGTGGAGCCAAATGGTCCAATACATAGAGTTTTCAATGGGAAGGGCTTTGAATACAAGAAGGAATCGGTCTTGGGATCCTTAACATGAGCAAACATATAGAAATAAGAAGGAAGTGGGAGCTGATCATTTCAGTGGCGTTGTATGGACTTGGAGGAGGGAACGAAAAGAATATAATGGAGGGTGACGTACGTGAATATGGTGACTGGATATTGGTTAACATGTAGAAGAGAAGAGCGAAGGGGTTAAGGATTTGCTGACGTGGTTTTTAAGGTAAGTTTAGAATTTTATTAATTATAGTTAAATTTATCCAATTCACATGCAATTTTATTAAACGTATAATTTCCTTCGTACGTTAACCGAATCGCACAAAACCAGGTCCGTTGAAATCACAGTACAGATCACTAGATTGTCGTGCTGATTCTGATTTAGAAGGGAACGGGAGTAACCGGATTTTCTATTTTATTTTAGACGCTGATTTAAAATTAAACAAAGCGAAGCGTGAACCATCGACCGAAACAAAGGTGAGTTAATTCTCACACCTTCTGCAATACTGTGATGTGGTACATTCACAGTAAGAATATATTTTTACAGTTTACAGTTTAAATTGGTTGATTGGATGCGATGAATGCAAATTGGTTGTTATTGTCTGGTTGGTTGCAGTTGATTATTTGTTTAACTCGTCTATTGTTATCAACTGACATCTGTGATGCAGAGAAGGACAGGTTGGAGGGATCCGGCCGGATTCCTCAAATTAACTGTATTTTTGTTGGTGTGCATATATATGAATTGTTCAACCTGACTGACACCAAAACCCTGTTTAAACGTGATGGTTGGCTAGATGTTCGTCATTGTTGTATTGGAAATAAATCGACAGTGTTGATTTGGAAAATGGCCTAAAAGGGTATTATTTAAACGTCGTTCTACTGTCAGGTGGATCGACGCAGGTTAAAAGTTATAAATTTAATTTATAACCGAATAAAAGTTTCGATTGGTTTATATAAGAAATTTAATTAGCAATTTATAAGCATATATTTTAATCGAGTTTATAGAGGGAGTAATTAAGATGTTTTATCCCAGTTTAAAGGCAGAGCGGACCATAGATTTTACCTACAGGCTGGTAAAATGGGAAAATTGTTTTAATCAATTAAAGGCGATTTTAAATTAATTAAGTTAATTAATTAATTAAAAAGGGGAAATGACATTGGGATTCAGTTAATGGTTAACTGAAATGTACGGTTGACCAAATCAACCGTGTTCAACTTAAGTTGGAAATAAGATTAACCTGAAATGGGATGGAGTAAACTGGCTTCTGAATACTCGTTAAATTTAACGAGTAGTGGTGATAATTAGTTAAACTTCGATAAATTTTATATTAAGGAAATTAGTAGATTGTTTAAGGTAAAAATATTAATTGACCTTCGAGCAACTATAGTTAAAATAGTTATTGAATGGGTTAGTGTTAACAATATTGACAAGCTTTTGGAAATGACTATAATCCTAATTTTTGATATATATCAAGGTTAACCAATTCTAATATAATTGGTGATAAGGTTATTTATTTTTCTAAATTAATAGTAGTCAAAGCAACAACCTTTAAATGGGGAATGCCATTAGAAGCGAGTGAGTGTCGATAAGTTCGATCAAAATCAAAGGAGGGTATTATAAAGGGATTTATAAATCCAAGGTTTCAAACAAGATTTGATAAGGGGATATTCAATTAACAAGTGATTAATTGACGAGGAGGTTGGCCAGAATGGCGATAAGAGTATTATAGAAGGTTCAATTAGATGGAATCAAACTATTTGACGATAGATTTGTTTTATAAACCAAAAGGGTATAAGTGAAAGAAAACGTAAAGTTAAGGTGGTGATTTAAAATGGATGTTACTTAAATAAAGGAATTAAGTAAAAAGGCTTTGAACGAGATTTCAAATGCAAACAACGGCGTTAAAACCAGATTTGGAATCAAAAAGGGAAAATGGGATTTTGATGATTTGTGGTTAAACTGATATTATTCTGAAGTAAGAAGGTTGTCGGCCAAGGTCTGAGAGGTAACTAAAATACCCCAACTTGGTTGGCTTCACTATTACCGAGGAATGGTATTAGTTTGAAGTTAGTGAAGGTGTTGAATTGGTTTTATCTTATACGAGTAATGTCAAACTCTAATGTAAGGTTGTGGGAAATAAATAAATAATATTGCCATATTAGTTTTAAAAAGGAATAAGAAGATTGATTTCAAATTATATTGAATATTCGTTTATTCCATTAGAGTTGATCAAATAAAGTATTTGAGATAGGGTTAGTCAAAAAGAGTTTCCATTTCGTACGACTGCTAGCGAAATTCGCAGGGCTGCAGATAGCCTACGGCGGTCGGATGTTTCCTAAGGGAATCAGGCGTAACCATTGTGATCGCTGTGATCTAGAGTCAAGCGAATGTAGTTAAGTTGAGTATTAATAAATCGATAGTAGTAATCAAGTCAAGTAATCGAGTTAAATAAGTCGAGTTAGTCTAGTAGAGTTAATCAATCAAAGTAAACCAATTAGAGTTAATCAGAGTAAACTTGTTATATACATATATTTTAAAGAGGTCAAGTTGTGTCAAGTGTTGAATCAGAAAACTGATGTTATTCACACATTTGTTATTCGATAGTTAAATCACCGACTATCGAAGTTGACCAATACGCTTGTTGGTATGGAATGACCGGGATCGAATTCTTATTCGAAAACCATTCCGACCAACAAATACGTGTAGAGATCAGAAGATGATCGTGATGGAGCATTGAAGACTATGGATTTTCATAAACGGAAGGACCGCTAATAATCTCTGGATCGTAACCAGAGATAAGCTGTGGTTATGTCGTGATTGGAATCTACAGGTTGCAAGGACTTCTCGCTACTGATCCAAGGGGTGATTCCTATATGAGATGCAGTAGGAGAGTACCTTCGGTTCATCCTGTTCCTGGATGACTTGTATGGACGAATGTCTGACAGAGTATTTCCAAAGGAATTACATGCGTTGATTTCTCCAAACGTACGATAGTTGATGGCGGAGAAATGGTTATTCTCTAGCCTGATAGCTAGAGTATGTTTGTGGACGTCAATCAAGTGTGATCTGGTGGATCTGACGATGTGGCATTCAAAGTGAATGATGGCCAGATGTTCGAAGAGATGAATTCTAGCCTCAAGCCTCATCAACCGAGAGATGACAAAAATCGGGCAGGCAACATGGCTATGTGGGTCGCACCCATTAGGATGTATGATCACCTATCTAGAGTAATTCCTATTGCTTCTTTATTTATTCGATGCTGACCCTATTCGGGTGGCGGTTGCTGATCCCAACCGTCGGTGATATACATTCGATACACTCAAGCGAAATGAGTGGTCAGTCATGTGAGGGCCGGGTTGCAAGACGTTCTTGTTGAACCCAGTGTATTCGCCTCTAGAGATACACGTGCAGAAGGTGGTCCCATACCTTGTCAAGGTTGGAAATCCAATATCCAATAAGTGCCCGCGGTTTTGGTTTGTATACTATATATGGGGAGCGTGAGATGCAAGCGTTCCTCTAGATTGATATTTACTTGTATTTAGACATTACGATAATATCATATCAATATATGATTTCAAAAATGGTTTGGGTTATAGTAAGATAAAAACCGTCCGTGTTTATGTGTGGGCTGGTCTTACTATTATCCTTTTGTTTCGAAAAGGATTTTCCAAAGTTAAACAAGTGTGTGTGCAAACAAGTGTGTGTGTGCTGTGGATTTATCACTGATAGTATTCCAGACTGACCCGGTGTATTTTGTTTTAAACCAAATGTGCTCGGGTTAGACCGAGTATGTTCCAGGTTAGGTTCGCTTGGAGTTTCAGGAGCTAGAAGCAGGAGGCTTCACCGCTAGCTATATAAAGTTATTTCCGCTGTGCAGTTATATGTTGTACTCTGATGATTGGTATGTATATCCAGTTCTTTGTATAAAGGATTTGATATTATATTTTGTCCATTCCGCTGTGAGACTCTGATCCTCTTATTCTTCTATTCTAATATTTCTTTCTTTCTTTCCTCACCCTCTAACTTCTTTCTATTAGCTTCTGGGTTTTCGATGTTTGAGTTTTGGACACGGGATGGGTTAGTGTCTGGATTCGAGCGTCGGAAATTCCGGGTCGCTACATCAGTGTTTATGCTTTTCGAATTCAGAAACGTCATTTTGAACTCAATGGAAGTGGTTTCAAGTCCAAATTTATTTGTATGTGAAAAGTAGCTTTTTGGGCCATATATATTATATATATAAAATCCATAGCGTTTTTCTGAAATTTTAATTTTGTCATAACTTACAATTTATAAACTGAAATCTCAATTTCTTATATTCATTAGAAAGATATCATCAATACAATCCTAGCGTTTCTTGTTTCGTCCAATTCTGGCTTATAATGAATTTTATATATTTATTCAAAGTTTAAAACTGAAATTTCAAACTACCGCGCCATTTCAGGCTCGTAATATAATTAATATTAATTTATAAATAACTTCAATTAAAATAAATTTTCAGTCGTTATTATTTAAAATAAATCATTTTAAATATCCAAAATTCATTAAATCGTTCAAAAATAAAAAATTTAATTTGTTCTGAAATTCCGGGTTGTTACAATCTCTCCCACTTAAAATCTTTTCATCCTCAAAAAGGAACGGAGCTGAAAGTTGTTTAACTAACCTACTCAACTTTCAATTATAATTAATTTCCAATTCAGTTCGATATTAAATTCGATTTAGCTAAATCTATCATTCTTTCTCATATTGGTTAAATTAATTATCATTCCAATATTCTAATTAGTTAAACTAGTAATCAAACATCACAACCAACAATTAATTAGGTGATTAACTTTTCAAATATATATAACTTTTATATATAGTCAAAAATTATATTTTTAGTGCAAATCACAGCAATAGACCCTATCTAGTTTTGGTTCTCACGCCAGTCAATGGAAATATATAGATATACCACTTTCGAAACTCGAACATAAATTCTGATGATGTTTCGAACCACCATCAAAACATCTCCAGGCGACTAAAGTGTGATTCTATATCTATCCAGTATATTTGAGACTTCGTACATACGCTAGCTAGGCGTATATGCAAATCTTTATATACTTGATTGTCCAAAATTCAATATAAAATAAATGATCAAATACGTATAATAAGATCGATTGTCCAAAATTCAATATAAAATAAATAATCAAATACATATAATAAGATTTAAATTTTCAAAACAAAGTTAGTTTTCATTTTTATTTATTTTAAAAATAACACTCTTAACACTCGTTTTAGGATACTACTGATCCCATCCCTAATGAGTTATTCTTATTGGATATAACCAATCCAATCTCTGATGAATTCTTTCATTCAGTTCTAATGTGTCTTGTTCTCGAGCTCTGTAAACCAAAGCTCTGATACTAAACGTAACAACCCGAACTTCCTCGTAAAGGAAAGCACGGATTGCTTTGAGAACAACATTCATCGGAACACAAACAGAAGAACATTTTCATTGCTATTACAATAATTACATCAGAGTACAAGAATATAACAGAGTATGAATAAATATTTTACATTTGATAAATACAATATCAGAGATTTAAATTACATTTAAACAGCAGCAGCAAAAATAATACAAAATACAACTGAAAGAAATACACGGATACAGAGCTTTCCCAATATTGCTTCAGTTGTAAACCAGGATCCTGTGAAAATAAATCTGCAAAACCAAAACTACTAGCTGCCCGGGTAGAAAGTATGGGCACCCAAAGTTTAGGTTAAAACAATAAACTTCAGGTCAGTCATGGGACTGGTATGAGAACTCAAAAACAGTTATTAACTTGATTTTAAAGTTAGGTAAATCAAGGGACCTCGCCGCTAACGCGGAACGGGTTTACTCCCAAGAATACAAGTGCATAAAATAAACAGCGCAAAGCTCTTTAGAAAAATAAAACCATTATAAGACTCAAGTCCCATGCAACGCAAGCCGAAGGATAGAGTTTTACCTTATAATGGTAAAAAAAATGCTTAATACGCGAAATTCATCTTTTATACAATAAATGCACAGTGTAGAAATCAATTTCGAATATAAATGTATCAATCCTAGGTGGCATAATATATCATGTAAGCGGCATAATATATTATGTCACCATATAGGTATGCAACTAAAATTGTAAAGCTCGTAGTGGAAAATTGGGTTTCCATCATGATGGCTGCTGATTCGAAAGATCTGTCGCGAATGTATCTCCACGGCTTACGTCTCGGCAAGAGAAAACACCGTAATACATATACTACGCACTTTGAATGAGCATCATTATGTTCTATCCCCATGGGATTCAGCTAAAATGACCTATCCCAATCTCCAGGTGTGGAGCGACCACACCCAGCACAACTCGGCCGACCAAATCCATTAATATATATATATATATATATAAAGTATATTGGTCAAACCTACTAATCAAACAAATCGTTCACCATCATACCAGGTGTGAGGCTCGCGAAGTAACGTTGTACACATAGCTATGCTAATTAAAGTTGTGCTTTGATCATCATCCACAAGGCTCTGTTTTTCAACAAAAGCCTTGATCCATGCATATTAGCATGCCACATTGTCAATCCATGCCATATCATTGATCATCTACCAATATATATAACCTCTGAGCTCGTACATCTCAGAGAAGGATGGTAAGTAGAGAATAAATTCTCCACCACCAAACAGATATATATATTTCGCAGAGATCAACGAATACAACATAAAGGAATATAACGTCAGAATACCATCCATTTACAAGTCCGTTCTGGGTCTGAACGAAACCGGAGGCACCTTATTCCTCGTCCGATATGTCCAATACAGGAGAGAGGTCCTCGCATATCCATCGATCTCCAAGTACGTTTGGACGATCACCACTTATTACCTTGTCTTGGGTGTATGGCCCAATCAAGACATCAGTAATCACCCAAAACGATGTGAAGAACTTCGGTCTTCAACCACCGTCTTCATCTTCGACTCTTGATCGTCGTAGGAATTATTCAGAATGGGTTAAACCCGGTCTTTCCGAATAATTCGCGTATTTTATAAACAAGTGCTATAAGAACTGTAACGACTTGAAAATCCATACCAATTTGAGCTGATAAATATCCTACACATTCAACTCAAAGTGCACGAAAATTCAGATCATTAATAGAAAGAAACTAGAGGATAAGATAGGAAAGATAGAACTAGTAGAATAGAAGAAGAAAAAGGACATAGTTGAGCAGAATCAGAGTAAACATGAATCTCACAGCGGAACGAATAAAATATATTATATAACATAACTTTGAAATGCAAAACTGTATTGTATATACATACCATTATATACATCATATCACAGCGGAAATAATCTCTAAATACTAACGGTGAAGCCTTCTGCTTTTATCTCCTCCAAGTGTATCTGTAAAAGCCTGAAACACTTGACTGCCCGTACAAATTTGGGCACCCAAGAGTTTAGGGAAAACAAACAAAATAAACTCTGGGTCAGTCATGGGACTGATGTGAGTAAATTCCAACCATATATTTTAACTGTGAAAATCCTTTTGAAACCAAAAGGATAATAGTAAGACTAGCCCACACATAAACATGGACGGTTTTTACCTAACTATAACCCAAAACACTTTCATATCAAATCCAGTGATATTATAATAATGTCTAATCAAGTAAATAACCAAATAGCAGAACGCTTGCATCTCACGCTCTACATACATAGTATAAAGTCAAAAACCGCCGGGCGCTTATTGGAGATTGGATTCCAACTATGACAAGGTATGGGACCACCTGCCGATAGTGTATCTCTAGAGGCGAATAAACTGGGTTCAACAAGAACGTCTTGCAACCTGGCCCACACATGACCGACCATTCATTTCGCTTGAGTGTATCGAATGTATATCACCAACGGTTGGACTCAAACCATCGTTTCCCGAAAAGGGACAGCATCGATAGATTAAAGAAGAAAAAGGAATTTCTCTAGATAGGTGATTATACACCCTAATGGGAGCGACCCACATAGCCATGTTGCCTGCCCGATTTTTGTCATTTCCCGGTTGTGAGGCTTGAGGCTATGTCTATCTTGTAGAACATCTGGCCGCCATACACTTTGAATGCCACATCGTCAAACCCATCAAATCACTAGTTGATCTTCCCAAAAATTTCACGGGTATAAAAGCTAAGAGAAACGAATTTCTCCGCCACCAAACGTAATATCTTGAAAAGATCGTCTTATGTGACCGTTAGGCATACTCTGTCAGACATTCGTCCATACAAGTTGTCCTGGGACTGGACAAACAGAAAACACTTTTCTGGAACAGGACGACCCTTGCATTTCACTCCGACTTCAGTTGTTTTAAGCATAAGCTAATTCGCAACGCCTATGCCTATACGGAGTGGTTTCCGGATAATATATCCAACCGGTCTCTCCGTATTGACAACGATGGTCAAAACACTTCGATAGTCGGTTATTTAACTATCAAAGTAAAAGCAAACATTCATTCAAATGTTCAACTAACATCACACAACCATGGGCACTTTTTATTTACCATTCGTCATCGTCGAATTATAGTTCCATTTCTAATAGTGTTATTTAACTCTAATCATATTTCAAACATTAAAATGATGTCATCGATTTCTGAAACGATTCTCCATTACTCGTTCTTATATTTCTTTGGACAATCATCGTTACTTATTACTTTAGAATAAGTGGATTTCAAAACAAACTGTTTACATTCCCTAGGGAGTAGTGCTATATAAAAATCTTGCTTAAGTTTGGTCAACAACGCGAATTCATCATTACAGTTCAAAAACTTGTCATATGCTGTAATATTCTCCTTTATAACTAATCTCGACAGAACAGTACCGCTTAAGCCTAGTTAACAACGTTATTTTATCGACATAGTTCAAAACTTGCAACACGCTGCTATATTCCACTTTATAACTAATCTCGACACTTCTTTCCGTTACAAAAATCTTGACATCTCTTTCTATTACAAAATCTTGACATCTCTAATTCAATAACATTTTAAATGAGGTCACTAAAGAAACAATTATTTAATTAAAAATAATAAACTAATATTTTACTTTATAAAATGAACTATAAGATACCAGTTTATAATAGAATTTCTATTACAGTTTAAAGCTTCGCTTTAATTATAAAAATCTAATTTTTTATAATCGACTTCGTTGATTTGCCTGACGGCCAATCAACTTCTCAAAAAAAATGATGTGTTTATGGTCGACTGTTGCCACTTTCTAAATCGATATCATTTATTTATTAAATGATAACAAATGTTAAATTTTCATTCAACATGGTTCAAATAGTGCATATATAAAACAAACAAACAGTGCATATAAATATTGAGGAATCCGGTTGGATTCCTCCAACCGGTTCCCCGCCTCCACCGATGTTAGTCAAACAATTATCACTGATTCGATAGCTATGAAATATTTTAATCGATGGAATTAGCATCCACCCAAATGACATGTACATATGCAATGATATATATATTTTCAATCAATTTAATTATAATCTACCGAAGCGACCATCACACAACATTCAACCAATATTATAATATTTTAAAATAGATCAGAGTCAGTGAATTTACTCACCATGGCGCGTTAAACGTTAAATAACGTTTTGCGTCAGTTTTCACTAATTTCCATGAGTTCTTGAAGCCTCATTCTTTCTCATGTCTTCGCTGTTTCTATTTTCTAACCGTACGATCTCCGGTCATCTGAAAATCGAAACCACTATCATCAATGAACACCTCACCGTCCAGCGCGCATCTTCCCTGTCCAGTATGGGAGCTCAGGCCAGTAACTATGTTACTTTAAAACCTCACCTTTCCATAATATAATGCTTTCGCCTGCTCCATGTTTATTTCAAACTTAGCTCACCCATCATCAATCCTAAAAAGGTAATAAGCAATCCAACAACCAGGGTTATGTGTGGTAACATACATCTTGAGTTAATTTAACAAGAGCCTTAAACCAAATGGGATTGTTTAGTTTATTTCTGCATTACCCTAACCCCTTTTTGCTATATCTTCTTTCATCAATCATGCACCTCACTGCAACACGCATACCAAAATCGCCACTATGATAAACTTAAACTTACCGCTAGGAAGACTTCCCACTCGCGCCTTGCTGTTCCGAGAATAGGTAACCATAAATGCACCAAGTCCATGCTCTTGTATCCTTCAATACCGTATGTAACAACCCGTATTTTCAATAACCTGTTATAACATAAATCGAGGCAGAATTTAATTCAAAAATCTGAATCAAGGGAAACGGGCTATGCCATTGCGTTCGTCTCGGAAAAATACGCGAAATAGAGTCCGAGTTTTCGAAAATCGGAGTCCGTATGACCAGATTAAGGCCCAACGAAGTTTTCAGAAAATTCCTAAGTAAAAACAGATTTCAAATTCAAGTTTGAATTTGAAAATTTGGGCCAGTTTGGGCCAGGCGGGAGAATTCCCGCCGGAACACCCAAGTCGACAGCCCTGTCGACTTGGGAGTCGACTTGGTTGGACCCAAGTCGACAGCCCTGTCGACTTGGCTGTCGACTTGGTCCAGCCGGGCTGTTTAGCCTGGTGCACCATTTTGAGATTGTGTTGAGCTTGGGGGCCAGATTCGGTTTTAAGGGCTGAGATTGCAACTAGGGTTTAATCCTATGGCCTAAAACACTTGCCTAATCTATAAATAAGACCCTAACCTACCCTAAATCATCATTAATCTATCCTACAACTAAACTATGGCAAAATCAATCCTCTCATGGCCTCCACTCTCTTCATACAATTCCTAAATAAATTTCTAAGTGATTTTCCATGCATACAAGTGTTTTCAAACTTGTATGAGCATCATTAGCTTGCATTCAAGTCAAGTTTCTATATTTGCATCATAAAGGAAGGGTTTTGATCATTTTAGCTTGCATTTTGGGTTTAATTTGGTTGCATAAGGGCTTTGTCATATTTCCTAAGCATTGTAAGCCCTATTCTACTTTCATACTTAAACTCTAAAGTTAAATGTATGATATGCAAGTTTATATGCAAGTTTACTATGCTATGAAATGCAAGTTTATCAAGTTATGATATGCAAGTTTGATATGCAAGTTTGTCATATGATATGCAAGTTATGTTATGCAAGTTTGATATGCAAGTTTGTCATATGATATGCAAGTTATGTTATGCAAGTTTGATATGCAAGTTTGTCATATGATATGCAAGTTATGTTATGCAAGTTTGGGATGATCATTTGGTTCATGTTATCATGTTATGCAAGCTTATCTTGAGTATATGAACATAAAGCTTCAAGCTTTATGCCAAAGGTTGCATTTTGGCAACATGTAAGTTATCATATCTCTTATGATAACTTGCATGTGAGGCTAGATGCGAGCTTATGGCCATATCCACATGTCATTTAGCACCATGTATCACCAATATGCCAAGTTTGGTTTTATGCATGTTTTTGAGGCCTAAAAATGTAATATGCAAGTATATGAGCACATGTACCTTTCATATGCCACCATGTTGAACTTGTGGCCTCAACACCTTTATGTCATACCAAGTTCCCTCTTTCTATCCTTTATGCGCTATTGCGATATGTAAGCGATGGGATTGCGTTTGGGGTTGGGTAAACTTAAAAGACATAAAAACATATGCTTGGGAATTTACCTATTAAGTTAGGTCTACCCATTGGGAATTTACCTATTAAGTTAGGTCTATCCAATTGCTTGAAAACTTGTAACATGTTTTGGAAACATGATGGACATGACACTTAGAAAAGATAAGTGTGGCCAACTCGAGGTTGGGTTGAGTTTGTAGCGTAAACCTACCCGGAACCGACCGGCTTAACTAGTTGCTACAAACAATAGGACCCAATGTGAGAAGTTGGTCATATTGTACCTTGAACCCGAGGTTAGACCAAGTTGTGGTGTAAAGCTACCCGGACCCGCCCGGCTTAACTAGTAACCACAACAAGGTCTAATGTGAGAGGTTAAGGCGCATTAAATTAATTAATGCCACGTGATTAGGGTTAAGTCATGGTCCACTTAGTACTTAACCAATTTGGGCTCGGTAGATTAATCGGGGTTAAGTTGTGAACTCATCGTTACACTTAACCAAGTTAATCCATGATTAGCAAGAGGGTTAAACCGTACTTAACCCACTGGAAAAATCCTAGCAATGGGGGCCCACTCCAGCAGTAATCCCAAGTTAGTATCATCATGACCCTAGGGACTAGGCTAGGGTGGGGGCACGATTACTGGGCTGGAGGTAAGCGACCAATAAACGACTGCAGGGTGGTACGCCGGTGTAGTTCCGGGCGGACTTTTGGTCGTGCACATAGTCCGAAGCCGGGGAAAGCATGCACGGGTACCAGTAGATCGGGACTGTGCACTCATGTTCACGGTGTCCAGGGGTTGACACCCTAGGGCTTGATACACCCGAAGGGTGGACCCGGCACAGTTCGACTACAATTATGTTTGGGCCGTATTGACACCAACACGTGACGAGTTAGGCTTAGGGAGCCGATCGACTAGACCGTTTGGTTGGACCTTGTATTAAGGTCACTTCATGTTATTGGGCCAAAGCTTGGGCCAAGGGATCAATACTTGTTTATTCAAGTCATGTTAGTTTGCTAGTACACCTGTGGTGCAAAACTTTAATCCTGATTATGCGATGACACCTTTATCTACCTTGTTAGTTAATCATCATGCTAGTATGTAGTTATCCTTATGTTCATCTCAGCTTTCATCATACCAGTTAACTTTATCAGTTTACATTGATTGTAGTAGGGCTTACTCAGTCTTTTTGACTGACCTGTTTTCTTTCGCCTCTTTTCTTCCGTTCCCCCCCCAGGTTCTCAGGGAGGGAATATTGGAGCTTAGCTGGATTTCTGACCGCTTGCTTGCGGGATTTAGCTCATGTACGGTTCGACATGAAGCTAGCTATGGCTATCACTTCTTTTGGGGATTAGTTACTTATGTATTTCAGTTTTTCAGTTGATGTTGTTTTATCTAGACTTGTTTATTTGGAAAGTTGACATTATGTTGTACCTGACCGGTTTTGAAATGGTTTGAAATCTTCCGCTGTTTTATCTATGTTATTTACTCTGTTTACGTATACACATATGTTCTTGTTCTGCCTTGATATATCATTATGCATGTTTACCTAATTCAAAACGCCCCTCCAAAGTCAGAGTGCTTGCAAGAGCCACCCGGGCGGAGGTGGGGTGTTACACCGTATTTAATATTGGCTCAGCCCAGTCAACAAATTAATCCCCACCGTCCCTTGTATTCCTCTCCAAACAATTTATCAGCTCCACGTCATTACTGCATTTGAACCGTAACCAACTGACAAGGCTTTGCATCCCTTAGTGAACTTCCTAATAAACTGTTAACCCCATATGTACTTCATCTCCATACCCGTATGAAAACTCCTACACTGCAAATAAACACTCATTACAGGCCTTACTACTTCGGTCGTTCCTCCCCACCGCTACAGCGTTGTAGCCTCCCTCAACCACGCGAGTTCCGGAAAAACATTCCTTCCAAATTACATGTGTGTACCACCATTCTCATTTCCAAATGTTCAACGCATGTTTCCATGCTTTTCACCATTTAAAACCCCAGCGTAACCACCATACCTGTACATGGAAGTCCACGCCCTCCCCTTCATGCACATTCACTTCCATACATGCACAGCTACTCCACATTTCTACACATGAACTCACCGTATATCCTCACTCCACCGTTTGGCTTTTGTTCCCTTCTCCCGTTCTTCTCCTCTCACCACTCAGCCCAAAACCGCATGCTATTTCCACTCAAAACTTCCCTTAACATCATCTCGCTCATTCATTCACTGACCAAGCCACACCGAAATCATCTACTGCTAATTTTCACCTTCACGAACACACTCCGTCTCTCCATGTGATCACTGCACCCACGCCTGTCCCCTCATGTCTGCCTGAAATCACCCTCGGCTGAGATCCGGTAGTCCTCTCTCTGACCGGGCTGTCTTGGTTGAAGAAGTCGCACCCATTTGTTTTGATCATTTCTTTGTTTTCTATGTTTTTGTTTGAGTTTTTATCCGATGGAAATAAATAAACTTTCTGCTCATATTTATAATCCAAGCACCGTGGCACGCAAGGCACAACAGTTTGGCTTGCAAGTAATTGGAGACATATAGGCTTAGGGGTTGGATAACAGTTTAGTTTTTAGGGTAGGGTTCTATTTGATTTGAAAACACACTGTTATATCATCTACTTTGCCGTGAAGACTTGTGCAGTCAATAGGATAGTGTACAAACTGGAGGAGTATGGATTTTTCAACGGCTAAGCTTAGGTTCAAATCTTATATGATCAATTGTATGAAAGATTGATGTGAAAAGAAATGTGTAGGGTAGAAGCTTGGTTCTAGGCATGTAGGTAACGTTTGAAAAGGGAAGGCAACTGCTTTTGGTTTCTGTCAGGGTGACGCATTCAAATTTTAGCGTGATGAGATTATTATACACGGCATGCTGAGGTACGTAGTAGATTAGGTTATGGCATTGATGCAACTTCACATAGCTAAGGACAGGTTGATGTTTGATATACGTGAGAAAAATAGCTTTAGGTTTAGCATGTGCAATACAGTAGTGGTATGGGATAGTTTGACTAAGGTATGAGCTGATGGTTACAAGTCCACATTGAAATTTACCAATAGAGACGCCATCGGAAAATAGCCTGCATTGATTTAAGACAACTCAGTTTTTCCTTAGGCAAGAAGTATGGTGCGCACTTCCAATACTTAATAGTGAAGGTAATTATTTATATATATATATATATATATATATATTTACGGAGGTTTATGTGGTACCGTATAATTCTATTTATTTAATTCTATTTATTTATAGACTGCTACAAACAGAAGTAAAGATACATTTGTGTCCAGCGAGGTGTCATGATCCCAAAAATATAATAATATCGGTAGATTGACTCATATTTTGAAACCTCAAAATATTGATATAGGGTGCAAAATACTCCAAATAAAAAGTTACGTATTTAATTAATTAAAAATTACAGTAAAATTCTAAAAATTAAATTATCACTACGTCTCAAAAGAACCTTGTCCAGATTTGCAACCGGTATCTAGTTATATCGAATAAACCGTTACGGTCGATAAACGATTCTATAGCGACTATTCAAAAATTTGATTTGGATGTAACTCGCAATCTATAATGCGAAATCTTGGTTTTTCACTCCTGTTAGAAAGATATAGTTTAACGGATTCCAACGTTTCTTGTTTCGAAGAAATCCGACCAATAACGGGTCCTGTACACTCAGTTGAAGTTCAGAACGTTAAATTACGAACTGCCGCGATATTACGGGCTCGATTATATTTAATATATATTTTTATACGTTAAACTTCGTTTTAATCCACTTATATTACGAATTCAATATTTAAACCGATTTAAATATTCAAATACAAACCGATAAAAATGCGGGACGTTACATTCCTTCCCCCTTAAAATAATTTCGTCCTCGAAATTGCAAAGAAGTGAAGGTGCTCTAATTCTAACTCCTCACAACCTGCTTGGTTGAAATTTCATACTTCACATCCCCATAACTCAATCCTTGCGTCGAATCTTTTATCCTTATATCAATAATTCTCTTATACTCAAGCCATATTTCATCTCAACTTCCAGTTCCATCTCACTTCCAAATTCTTGGTCAACAATCCAATTCCATAACCAAACTCGGTTCCAATCCAATATCTCATTTCACAAATTCACTTACTTTACCAAGTTTAATTCTATTCCAATTTTATTCAACTTCGTTAAATTTCTATTTATTTACTTCATAAGTAAATTTTAAATTTCAAAATTCAAATCCCTGAGGTTTTATTTCAAATCAGTTTGAAATAATAAATATATTCATAACATAGCAATTCAAAATATTTGAATTTTCGAGCAGCTTATTTCAAACAAAATCTTTGGTCGTAATCCCTCACTTAGAAACTCGAAAATGAACACTGATAATGTCGTGGTTCATCATCGGAATTATTTTCCAGCCATCAAAGTGAGTTCAATATTGTATTACTTTTCAAACCCATTTGTAAACACTTCCATTTCAAATATCTTTCAGAATGCTTGGAAAAAAAATCTCAAATCTCCCCAGGATTTTAAATTTCTATATATTTATTCCTTTTCCAAGTTTCCAGGGTTTATTTCAATTTTGGATTTAATCCATTAAATTTCACAAATTACATTATACAAGTTCTAATGGATTATTTACGTACCCATCTTAACCATAATGTTATTCGATTATAATAATAACAAACATGTTCAATATATTGAATAATTCCAATAATATATACTTTCTTTATATCAAAATATATTTTTGGGTAAAATGTTTCATTTACCCAGCCTTTATAAACAATATTGTGTCGAATAACTTTGTTCAAGAGTTTAGAAACACCTATCGATATAGTTTGCAATCTAGTATCGACCAGAGTTCATGAACAACTCGCCAAACCAATCGACACAATATAAAACAATTTTTATATAAATTTACAAATACGCGCTCATATCTATACACTCAAACTCAATCTGGAGTATTATTAACTCCATCTCTATTGAGTTATGCCACAGAGCCAAGGTAATCACTTAACCTTTAGCGCTGATACCAACTGTAACGACCCGAAAATCCGTACCAATTTGAGCTGATAAATATCCTACACATTCAACTCAAAGTGCACGAAAATTCAGATCATTAATAGAAATAAATTAGAGGATGAGATAGGAAAGATAGAACTAGTAGAATAGCAGAAGAAAAAGGACACAGTTGAGCAGAATCAGAGTAAACACGAATCTCACAGCGGAACGAATAAAATATATTATATAACATAACTTTGAAATACAAAACTGTATTGTATATACATACCATTATCAGAGTACTATACATCATATCACAGCGGAAATAATCTCTAAATACTAACGGTGAAGCCTTCTGCTTTTATCTCCTCAAAGTGTATCTGGAAAAGCCTGAAACACTTGACTGCCCGTGCAAATTTGGGCACCCAAGAGTTTAGGGAAAACAAACAAAATAACCCTGGGTCGGTCATGGGACCGGTGTGAGTAAATTCCAACCATATATTTTAACTTTGAAAATCCTTTAGAAACCAAAAGGATAATAGTAAGACCAGCCCACACATAAACATGGACATTTTTTACCTTACTATAACCCAAAACACTTTCATATCAAATCCAGTGATATTATAATAATGTCTAATCAAGTAAATAACCAAATAGCAGAACGCTTGCATCTCACGCTCTCCATACATAGTATAAAATCAAAAACCGCAGGGCGCTTATTGGAGATTGGATTCCAACTATGACAAGGTATGGGACCACCTGCCGATAGTGTATCTCTAGAGGCGAAGACACTGGGTTCAACAAGAACGTCTTGCAACCCGGCCCACACATGACCGACCACTCATTTCGTTTGAGTGAATCGAATGTAACCAACGGTTGGACTCAAACCACCGTTTCCCGAAAAGGGACAGCATCGATAGATTAAAGAAGCAAAAGGAATTTCTCTAGATAGGTGATTATACACCCTAATGGGAGCGACCCACATAGCTATGCTGCCTTCCCCATTTTTGTCATTTCCCGGTTGTGAGGCTTGAGGCTACGTCTATCTTGTAGAACATCTGGCCGCCATACACTTTGAATGCCACATCATCAAACCCATCAAATCACTAGTTAATCTTCCCAAAATATCACGGGTATAAAAGCTAAGAGAAACGAATTTCTCCGCCACCAAACGTAATACCTTGAAAAGATCGTCTTATGTGACCATTAGGCATACTCTGTCAGACATTCGTCCATACAAGTTGTCCTAGGACTGGACAAACAAAAAACACCATTCTGGAACAGGACGACCCTTGCATTTCACTCCGTCTTCAATTGATTTAAGCATAAGCTAATTCGCAATGCCTATGCCTATACGGAGTGGTTTCCGGATAATATATCCAACCGGTCTCTCCGTATTGAGAACGATGGTCAAAACACTTCGATAGTCGGTTATTTAACTACCAAAGTAAAAACAAACATTCATTCAAATGTTCAACTAACATCACACAACCATGGGCACTTTTTATTTACCATTCGTCATCGTCGAATTATAGTTCCATTTCTAATAGTGTTATTTAACTCTAATCATATTTCAAACATTAAAATGATGTCATCGATTTCTGAAACGATTCTCCATTACTCGTTCTTATATTTCTTTGGAAAATCATCGTTACTTATTACTTTAGAATAAGTGGATTTCAAAACAAACTGTTTACATTCCCTAGGGAGTAGTGCTATATAAAAATCATGCTTAAGTTTGGTCAACAACGTGAACTCATCGTTATAGTTCAAAAATTTGTCGTACGCTGTAATATTCTCTTTTATAACTAATCTCGACAGAACAGTCCCGCTTAAGCCTAGTTAACAGCGTTATTTTATCGATATAGTTCAAAACTTGCAACGGCTGCTATATTCCACTTTATAACTAATCTCGACACTACTTTCCGTTACAAAAATCTTGACATCTCTTTCCGTTACAAAAATCTTGACATCTCTAATTCAAATGAGGTCCACTAAAGAAACAATTATTTAATCAAAAATAATAAACTAATATTTTACATTATAAAATGAGCTATAAAATACCAGTTTATAATAGAATTTCTATTACAGTTTAAAGCTTCGCTTTAATTATAAAAATCTAACTTTTTTATAATC
This sequence comes from Allium sativum, assembly GCA_030737875.1. Classification (NCBI taxonomy): domain Eukaryota; kingdom Viridiplantae; phylum Streptophyta; class Magnoliopsida; order Asparagales; family Amaryllidaceae; genus Allium; species Allium sativum. The sequence continues at coordinate 150,485,124 of CM060909.1, read as the reverse complement.
GACTTCATTGATTTGCCTGACGGCCAATCAACTTCTCAAAAAAAACGATGTGTTTATGGTCGACTGTTGCCACTTTCTAAATCGATATCATTTATTTATTAAATCAAAACAAATGTTAAATTTTCATTCAACACGATTCAAACAGTGCATATATAAAACAAACAAACAGTGCATATAAATATTGAGGAATCCGGTTGGATTCCCCCAACCGGTTCCCCGCCTCCACCGATGTTAGTCAAACAATTATCACTGATTCCATAGCTATGAAATATTTTAATCGATGGAATCAGCATCCACCCAAATGACGTGTACATATGCAATGATATATATATTTTTCAATCAATTTAATTATAATCTACCGAAGCGACCATCACACAACATTCAACCAATATTATAATATTTTAAAATAGATCAGAGTCAGTGAATTTACTCACCTTGGTGCGTTAACAGTTAAATAACGATTTGCGTCAGTTTTCACTAATTTCCGTGAGTTCTTGAAGCCTCGTTCTTTCTCATGTCTTCGCTGATTCTATTTTCTAACCGTCCGATCTCCGGTCATCTGAAAATCGAAACCATTGTCATCAATGAACACCTCACTGTCCAGCGCACGTCTTCCTTGTCCAGTATGAGAGCTCTGGCCAGTAACCATGTTACTATAAAACCTCACCTTTTCCACAATATAATGCTTTCGCCTGCTCCATGTTTATTTCGAACTAAGCTCACCCATCATCAATCCTAAAAAGGTAATAAACAATCCATCAACCAGGGTTATGTGTGGTAACATACAACTTGAGTTAATTTAACAAGAGCCTCAAACCAAATGGGATTGTTTAGTTTATTTCTGCATTACCCTAACCCCTTTTTGCTATATCTTCTTTCATCAATCATGCACCTCACTGCAACACGCATACCAAAATCGCCAGTACGATAAACTTAAACTTACCGCTTGGAAGACTTCCCACTCGCGCCTTGCTGTTCCGAGAATAGGTAACCATAAATGCACCAAGTCCATGCTTTTGTATCCTTCAAAACCGTATTTAATATTGGCTCAGCCCACTCAAAAATTAATCCCCACCGTCCCTTATATTCCTCTCCAAACAATTTATCAACTCCACGTCATTACTGCATTTGAACCGTAACCAACTGACAAGGCTTTGCATCCCTTAGTGAACTTCCTGATAAAACCGTTAACCCCATTTGTACTTCATCTCCATACCCGTATGAAAACTCCTACACCGCAAATAAACACTCATTGCAGGCCTTACTACTTCAGTCGTTCCTCCCCACCGCTACGGCATTGTAGCCTCCCTCAACCACGCGAGTTCTGGAAACCCATTCCTTCCAAATTACATGCGTGTACCACCCTTCTCATTTCCAAATGTTCAACACATGTTTCCATGCTTTTCACCATTTAAAACCCCAACGTAACCACCATACCTGTACATGGAAGTCCACACCCTCCCCTTCATGCACATTCACTTCCATACATGCACAGCTACTCCACTTTTCTACACATAAACTCACCGTATATCCTCACTCCACCGTTTGGCTTTTGTTCCCTTCTCCAGTTCTTCTCCTCCCACCACTCAGCCCAAAACCGCATGCTATTTCCACTCAAAACTTCCCTTCACATCATCTCGCTCATTCATTCACTGACCATGCCTCACCGAAATCATCTACTGCTAATTATCACCTTCACGAACACACTCCGTCTCTCCACGTGATCACCGCACCCACGCCCGTCCCCTCACGTCTGCCAGAAATCGCCCTTGGCTGCGATCCGGTAGTCCTCTCTCTGACCGGGTTGTCTTGGTTGAAGAAGTCGCACCCTTTTGTTTTGATCATTTCTTTGTTTTCTATGTTTTTGTTTGAGTTTTTATCTAATGGAAATAAATAAACTTTCTACTCATATTTACAATCCACCGTGGCACGCAAGGCACAACAGTTTGGCAGGCAAGTAATTGGAGACATATAGGCTTAGGGTAGGTTAACAGTTTAGTTTTTAGGGTAGGGTTCTATTTGATTTGAAAACACACTGTTATATCATTTACTTTGCTGTGAAGTCTTGCGCAGTCAATAGGGTAGTGTACAAACTGCAGGAGTACGGATTTTTCAACGGCTAAGCTTAGGTTCAAATCTTATACGATCAGTTGTATGAAAGATTGATGTGAAAAGAAATGTGTAGGGTAGAAGCTTGGTTCTAGGCATGTAGGTAACGTTTGAAAAGGGAAGGCAACTGCTTTTGGTTTCTGCCAGGGTGACGCATTCAAATTTTAGCGTGATGAGATTATTATACACGGCATGCTGAGGTACGTAGTAGATTAGGTTATGGCATTGATGCAACTTCACATAGCTAAGGACAGGTTGATGTTTGATATACGTGAGAAAAATAGCTTTAGGTTTAGCATGTGCAATACAGTAGTGGTATGGGATAGTTTGACTTAGGTATGAGCTGATGGTTACAAGTCCACATTGAAATTTACTAATAGAGACGCCATAGGAAAATAGCCTGCATTGATTTAAGACAACTCAGTTTTTCCTTAGGCAAGAAGTATTGTGCGTACTTCCAATACTTAGTAGTGAAGGTAATAATTTATATATATATTTACGGAGGTTTATGTGGTACCGTATAATTCTATTTATTTAATTCTATTTATTTATAGACTGCTACAAACAGAAGTAAAGATACAGTTGTGTCCAGCGAGGTGTCACGATCCCAAAAATATAATAATATCGGTAGATTGACTCATATTTTGAAACCTCAAAATATTGATATAGGGTGCAAAATACTCCAAATAAAAAGTTGCATATTTAATTAATTAAAAATTATAGTAAAATTCTAAAAATTAAATTCTCACTACGTCTCAAAAGAAACCTGTCCAGATTTGCAACCGGTATCTAGTTATATCGAATAAACCGTTACGGTCGATAAACGATTCTATAGCGAATATTCGAAAATTTGATTTGGATATAACTCACAATCTATAACGCAAAATCTTGGTTTTTCACTCCTGTTAGAAATATATAGTTTAACGGATTCCAACGTTTCTTGTTTCGAAGAAATCCGACTAATAACGGGTCCTGTACACTCAGTTGAAGTTCAGAACATTAAATTACGAACTACCGCGATATTACAGGCTGGATTGTATTTAATATATATTTTTATACGTTCCACTTCATTTTAATCCACTTATATTACGAATTCAATATTTAAACTGATTTAAATATTCAAATACAAACCGATAAAAATGCGAGACGTTACAAAAACACATCCAACGCCTCATTCCAATTCAGAATATTCTTTTAATAAAATATTCACATTACTAGGGAAAGGTTTCCATTAATTTTATTAAAAATAAATTCTTTAAATTTATTATTTGATCTTCCTATGGATCTCATTTCAAAAGATTTTATTTTATCTTTATCAATTCTAAACCAAATTGAGGTTTATTAACTAGTCGGGATTAGCGAATCTTACCGAAGTAATCCTTTATTTATCAAACCCAATCCCAACCTATTCATCCCATGAAGAAAAACTGGCAGTACTCCATATCTAACACCCACTGTGTTATCGGTAAATTTAATTACCATTTCACATTCAAATTTAATTAAAGATTTTACTATCGTCTGGAATAAAACTGGTGGTACTCCATTCTTGATCATTTCAAGAATTCGATAAATTTAATTGTCTCATTCTCATTTCAATCTAATTAAAATTTATAAAAACTCCAATTTGGTTTTAAGATCAAAATCATTGCTTTATGGTTATTCAAATTTAAGAAATTAATCTTATATTTAACTGGGTTAAAGAACTAATGTCATTTAAAACATTGTTCACGATAAACCCAAAATCCTATTTCGTTCAATTCCAATTTAATATATTAAATTGGAAAACTTCTCTTTAGAAAATTCTATTAAATATTTATTAAAATATTAATAAATTACAAACCATAACTTCACTAGGGTTTTAAGAACTAATGTCATTTAAAACATTGTTCACAATCAACCCAAAAATCAATTTCCTTTTAATTTCAATTATGTTAGTTAATTGGAAAATTCTCATTTAAATCTTAATTAAAAGATTTATTCTTTTCTCAAAAGACACCATTCCATCAATTACATGCAAATTTAGTCCAATCCATATTCATGTTAGAAATTATAATTTTAACATATGATTCTTTTAATCCTAACTAACATGATAAAAGTGATAATTCGATGATAAATATCTAATTCTCTTTAATGCAAAAAACATACAACGAAAATATAATTTCCATTGTCAAATCTTTTATTTTAAAACATGTCTCATTTTAATGCGACAAACATATAATGATAATATGATTTTCATTGTCTAATCTTTTATTTAAAAACATGATTCAATAAAAATGTAATTTTTATCGTCAAATCTTTTTAATGAAACAATGATACAATAAAAATGTAATTTTTATTGTCAAATCCTTTTAATGAAACATGATATTATAAAGACGCAATTTTTTTTTAATATCTGATCTTTTTTAATGAAACAAAACTACATTAAAGATGGAATCTTTATTTTCTAATGTTACTAATAAAACAGAACAATAATAAAATGATTTTTCTTATCTAATTTTTTTATTTAAAACAAGAATGACAATACAAATATGTTCTTTTTATTCTAATCTTTTATTGTAACAAAATGACAATAAAAATGTATTCTTTCTATTCTAATCTTTTTATTGTAACAAAATGACAATAAAAATGTATTGTTTCTATTCTAATCTTTTTATTGTAACAAAACTTCAATAAAAATACAATCTTTTTAATCTAATCTTTTTATTGAAAACAAACTTGAATAAAAAAACAATCTTTTTAATCTAATCTTTCTATTGAAAACAAACTTCAATAAAAATACATTCTTTTTAATAAAAATGTCCTTTTACATTATTTACATTAAAAATGTTCTTTTATAACAATAAAAAGATTTATTTTATTGTTAATCAAAATATGTCAATTTACACGTTCCTAAATGTAAATAAAAGAATAATTTTTATTCTAAAACATATTTTAATGATTCATATGTTATTACATAAAATAAAAAGATAATTTTTATTATAAAACAAATTCTGATAATTTTTACGTTCCTACATACAATAAAAAGAATAACTTTTTTATTTTAAAACAGTCGTTTATTTCTGAATTGGAAGGAGACCCAATCAATTACCATATAATTTTAGTTATATGGGTTTCAAACATTGCACGTATTCTATAATCATGATATATAATCACTAAACATCCAAATAACAACCAGAGTGCATTCTATAACTAATCACAGGGGAGATGTGTGGTCAAAATATCATCCCAAGACCCGTGTGGGGTTTCAACCAACACATATATAATAAATTATTTGTGCACTTGGGCGATGTGTAAAAATTATCGTCCCAATCACATAAACAAGTCGGATAACATGCAAATGGAAGTGTAATCATATTTAAATTATCATAAATATAATAACATTATTTTAACATGTTAAATATTACAAAACTCGATCATATCATAACATCGCATAACAACACAATAATTCATCCAAACAAATATTACAATTATAGACAATTCGTATACTTTCAGTTATAAAAATAAATAATTGTACAAAAGGGTTCATTGAGAAAGAGTTCTCACCTTGGTTTTCACCCCGTTGGTCTTTAATTGGCGGTTCAGAACTAATTTTGGCCCAAAATTTAACTTTCTCCAAATTTGACAAAATTGGTGTCCATGCGAAGTTTTCGACTCAACGATTGTTGCGGATCCAATTTCGCGCGATTCTGATATCGTAGCAAAAAGTTATTAATTTGCGAAGTTTAAAACAATTTAAATAATTAATTAAATTGTTATTTTTACCTCAAATTATAACTTGATCCAAACTGGACAAAATTGGTGCTCACGCGAAGGTATCGACGCCACGATCGCGGCGGATCCAGTTACATGCAAATTGGATTTCGGGACAAAAAGATATTATTATACGAACATGAAATATTATTTATATAATAAGATCATTATTCACCTTCTTCTCCAAACGACACCCTCGACTTAACGTGCTCGCCACGGCCAAACCGTAAGTCGGAATTGCACGAAACCAGCGCATTTCTCTTCGGCTTCTCTCTCTCTTTCCACGCCTAGTGGTCCCTCCATTCAGTTCGCCACGTGGGCTCCACGATCTGAAGTTAAATGGAAATCTGTAGTTCCGTTCATATGGGTGCTACGGCTGCCTTAGTGCTCCAAATGCCACCAAATTTTTACAGTAGCTTGGTCTCGACCTCCCGAACAACTTCTCTTTTGGTCACTTTGCCGAAAAATGCACGGATTGGTGGGAAATTGCTCATTTTCAAGACTGCCTCGTTTTCCAGCACCCCTCTGATGAACTTGACATTCCGGCCAACTCCAGCCACCTGAGATCATGTCATCACCGCCAAAACTTTCGTATGCTTCCACTCTACCTTCCCTCCAAATGGCTCGACCTAATTCTCGTTCGTTTGATCGGAAAACCAATAATTTCAAAATTAGTTTTTTGCATTAAAAGCTAGATCCCGGCGAATCCGTGCGATGATAGGTCGTGAAATTTTTGTGGGAGGTAGAGATAATGAAGATCTAAAGTACCCAGAAACGGTTTTGTTTAATTGTCTATGGATTGAGAGATATAAATTATTTAGTTTCAGGGTCCTTTTTGCAAATATTATTGAAGAAGAAGAGAGCTGCCACCATGGAAAAGAAGGAGGAGGAGACTAGGGTTTGTGTTAGGGTTAGGAGAGAGTTTAGGATATTTTATAATGTTTAGGAATTTTATTAAAACCCCTTGTATGTTTAATTATGTTTAGTTACAATATTTTCCCCTCCTTATGCAAATTAATTTATTCAATTTTGGTCCTTTTCATGGTTTAAAAATCCGTGTGGCAACCTACGGATTCCATTCTCGATGAAAATTGAAACACAACTACTCCTTGACATTACGGATCCAAAGAAACTGGTCTCGTTGAATTCCGAGTCCGTGTGCACAAATAGTTAATTTTTAAAGTCAGATAATTGACTGTCTTCACACTGTAAAATCAATTATGACCACATACTGACTCCAAAAATTACGAATTTTGGAAACTAGCAATAATTTAGTATTCCGGATTCATAGTAAGCGGTTTCGTTGAATTCGGAGGTTGTTTGCAAAATTTCACTTTTTAAGGCGTATATATATTATATTAAAAAATATTATATAAATAAATTCTGAATCTCGAAATATATCAGTGTTTATACTTTTTGAATTCAGAAACATCATTTTGAACTCAATGGAAGTGGTTTCGAGTCCAAATTTATTTGTATGTGAAAAGTAGCTTTTTGGGCCATATATATTATATATATAAATTCCATAGCGTTTTTCTGAATTTTAATTTTGTCATAACTTACAATTTACAAACTGAAATCTCAATTTCTTATATTCATTAGAAAGATATCATCAATACAATCCTATCGTTTCTTGTTTCGTCTAATTCTGACTTATAATGAATTTTATATATTTATTCAAAGTTTAAAACTAAAATTTCAAACTACCGTGCCATTTCAGGCTCGTAATATAACTAATATTAATTTATAAATTCTAACTTCGATTAAAAAAATTTCAGTCATTATTATTTAAAATAAATCATTTTAAATATCCAAAATTCATTAAATCGATCAAAAATAAAATTTTAAATTTGTTCTGAAATTCCGGGTTGTTACATATATATTATATAATATATATTTTGGTGAAGTAGACGGTGCGTTGAAATACTGTCCAATGGTTCGCTCAACTAGGCTCGCCTACTGTGAAGATTTGGAAAGCTGTTAGGTGAGAACTCTTTAACCACAATTTATATATTTAACCATTGGTTAGACTAATTTAAATATAGTGATGAATTAAATGTGGTTAATGATGATTTATGTTTGTTGCGAGGGATGATGGATGCATAATTTAGAGCACACACACTATTAAGCATTTGTGTTATAACGCTTATGCACAGTTATGATTTATTTGATTATGTTGATGATGGTTGCTATGGATGTTTAAATGGTTGTTGATGTTGTTTTGCACACACTATGAGACAACAATTATGGTATCACATTGGTGATCGACAAATCTCCTTCGTAATTAGAAGCAATATTTTTGAAGTTGAAGGATAATAATTTATGATAAAGTCTCTTTAAATGAATAAATAAATATCGGAACATTCAAGGATGACAGAGAGGACAGTGTCTAGGCTTAGGTTTGGAAATAAAGTTTCCTTCTCTCCCTGACTATCCCTAACTGATCCGACGAATAGGATGGTTAATTTGAAGTTATTTGAATTTAGAAATGAATTGGAATCTGATTTATTAAGTAAAAAAAAGTTGAATTTTAGATCCAAAATAATTTGAAAAGTAAATTTAAATGATTTTAAAAGGTTATATAAGGATATAATGGTTTTCTAAGATATTTTGAAGTATCGTAGAATAATGGTTATTATGGTCAAAATAGAGCTTGTCGCATAACGACAATTTACATATTTTAGATGCAAACTTTAAACGCTTATAACTTTTGCAATCTAAATCGGATTTCCATAAAATGAAAAACGTTTGATTTCCATTAACAAGAACTTTCAATGAGTGAAAGTAGATTTTAAATTCGAGTTATAATTTTCAAGTTATGTTTGAAATCGTTTTGGAAAAGGTCGATGTAAGAACAATTATTGACCATAACTATAAACAGCTATTTTTAAATGTTTAAAAATATGAAAAAAAAATTGTAAAATCATTACAAACTATGAAAATGTGTTTTCAATTGTGAAGCTTAAGTTTTGGCTAAGATAAACGATATTTTGATCAAAATAGTTAAGATAACTGTTTTGTAACACTTTTGAAATGCTATTGTAATGCTTCCTTTGAAAACAATCTATTTTGAAGTTTTAAACCGTAAACTTTTTTCCGAACTATAAGTAATGATTTGTGGAATGTTTTCAAAGTTTTAAAAGCATCAGAAATATTTTATATGGAATTTAAATTGATATTAATATGGGTTTTCAATTTTAAATAATTGGATATGGTTGGAGATAAATCTTCGGATGTTTGATATTAATTTGGTAGATGATGACTCTTACTATTTGAGGAATTTAAAAGGTAGTTCACTGTTAATTCGCTTATAGTGTGAGTTGGATATGGAGATTAATATTGAGGATAAGTTGATGGTATTTCTATCCAGATCTAATGTCAAAGAGTTGGATAAATCTTTTACTTAAGATATGGGTTTCCCAATTTGATTGGGATAAGTTGGATAGAAATAATCTTCGGATATTTGATATGAAATTATTTGGTGTAAACATATACTATTTGAGGAATTTGGAAGATATTATTATTATATCGTTATTCCACTTATAGTATTCGTTGATTATGAGAATTGGTATCGAATATAAGTAGATACAATCTCTGTGTAACTCATGTTCAATATCTATTGATTTGGGTTTTGTCATGAATCATATCTTCAACAATATCATTCTTGAAACCTAATGATATTGAGTTGTGGAAATTCATATCATAAATTGGGATTTAATCAAATCTTTGATTTAAGAAAAATAAAAATAAGAAATTGGGAACCAAGTATAATCTTTTAGTTAAGATTAAAGAATTGAATGTTGGAAAATCAATTTTATTGGAAACTATGGTTGAAATATGGATTAAAGAATTTTCATAGGAAATTGGGTTTTGATAACGAGTTATCAAAAAGAAACTTAGTTAAGGCTTTGGGGCTAGATTATCTTTGATTTAAGTGATGTGTTTTAAAGAAGAAGGGTTAAATATGGATTTTGTTAAAGATAATTTGAAAATGGGTTTAAAAAATTTAATTTAACAAAATTTAAGATGGAAGGAGATTTTGTTAAAAGCCTATGTGTTCCATAATTGTGTTTTAAAAATTACGCTTATTATTTGGGAAGACCGGGATCAGATGTATGTCCGAAAACCATTCCAAGTAACAATACGACGTTGTGGAGGAATTGAAGACATTGAAGAAGTTATTGAAGACCGGGACCCTTCATATCGTAAGGACGGCTTGCTGAAAGTCTCAAATGTATGGCTCCCATTTGCAGATGGATTTTATATCAGCTAAGTGGCAAGAAGCCCAAATGTATGTGAAGGAATTTCGGATTGTTGTTTCGTTCAGACCCAGAACGAACATTCATGGATTGTGTGTCTGACATTGTAATTGATTGCGTAGCACTGATCTCTGTTAAATATATACACCTGTTTGGTGGCAGAGAATTTATTCTCTTGCTTAACACCCTTCTCTAAGACATATGAGCTTAGAGGTTATATATCGATAGAATTCAGTGATGCATTGTGAGTGGACAATGTGGCATACCTAAGTTATGTGGTGAGCTTTGGATAATCAAAGCATGGCTTATTTAAACATGGCTTTGTGTATATCGGGACCTCGGCAAGCCTCACACCCCGGTAAATGACCAAAACAAGAAGAAATGCAGCAGGGTTATGGGGTGTTGTCTCCTTCTAGATAAAAGGTGTACTATGGTATGGATCCCAGGTATTAACCTATGTGGTAAAAGCATCTACTTTTGTGGTTGTTGTTGGCGTACGCTCGGAAAGGTCGGTAACGACCGGTAGATGACATACTCAGGCGTACTCTAAGTTACCCAGTTAAGGGGTAACCCGGCCTTGTGTTGGCATAAGGAGCATCACAGTTGATCCTCGGACATCCCTCAAGAGGTGTTCAAAATTCGGTTCGGAAGGAAGTTCCTTTGCCTGATCATTGTTGGAAACCCAATCTCCGCTACGAGCCCGTACGATTTTGATTGTATACCATACGTCAGTATAGTATATGGTACCTATGCTGGCTAGGATTGATACATTTACTTTCGAAATTTTTTTCGCACTATATTATAGTATTGAAGAGGATTTTCATGTATCAAGCATTTTTGACTGCATAAGGAGAAATTTCGCCCATGTGTGTGTTTGCATTGTGTGTGTGCCGCGAGACCTTATGTTAGTTTCATTTTTCAAAAAATCATTGTGAATTTCTATGCACTGGTATTCACATGGAGTAAACCCGTTCCGCATTAGTGGCGTGGTCCGGTGAATTACCTAACTTTAAAATAAACAATAAAAACAACTGTTTTGAGTTCTCACACCAGTCCCATGACTGACTTGGAGTTTATTATTCCTACACCTAAACTCTGGGTGCCTATCATTTTTACACGGGCAGCCTAGTAGTTTGGTTCGCAGATTTATCCTTGGAGTTAGTTGGAGCAGGATTCTGGTTTTAGCTGGAGCTATTATGTCTTGGAGCATTCACATTCTTCCATTGAGTTTAGCTTCTTTTTCGCTGTGTAACCGATGTATCTCTTGTAACTATGATATATAATGATAATGGAAAAGTTCTTTTTATTTTGTGCAAATGTGTAAGTGCCCCTAACAATCCGTATTTATGAACGGTTTAAGTTGGTTTAATTACCGGCGAAAACCGGGCAAAAATCCGGGTCGTTACACCGATAGTCCAAAACCAATTTAAAATAAAATACTCAAAAACGTATTATAAGATATAATTTTCAAAATTAAATTCATTTTTAGAAGCAACTCTCTTCAAACTCATTCTAGGGTATTACTAACCCTATCTCTAACGAGCTATTCTTATAGGATATTATTAATCCTATCTCTGATGAATTCGTTTGTTTGGTTCTAATGCGTCTTGTCCTCGAGCTTTGTAAACCAAAGCTTTGATACCAGCTGAAACGACCCGAACTTCCCCAATCCCGAAGATACGGAGGTGCCCAGATTGTAATGAGAACATGAGGCATCGGAATACAAACAACAGAACATTTCATTGCTATTACAACAATTACATCAGAGTACGAATAAATAATATAAAGCGGAAAATAATATCAGAGATTTAAACTACATAGCAGCAGAAATTTAAAATGTATAAATACAATGTACAACAGAAATATATCAACTAACACAGCTGAATGAAATACATGGATACAAAGCTTTTCGAATATAGCCCCAGTTGTAATCTAGGATCCTGTTAAATAGAAATTTGCAAAACCAAAACTACTAGCTGCCCGTGTGGAAAATATGGGCACCCAGAGTTTAGGTGAAAACAATAAACTTCGAGTTAGTCATGGGACTGGTGTGAGAACTAAAACAGTTATTAACTTTATTTTAAAGTTGGGTAAATCAAGGGACCACGCCGTATAACATGGAACGGGTTTACTCCCATGAATACTCTGAAATAAAACAATTTATAAACAACGCAATGCTTTTGGAAAAATGAAGCTATTATAAGACTCTGGTCCCATCACACAATGCAACGCAAGACGGAGGATAGAGTTTGGCATTATAATAGCCAAACATGCTAGGAACGTTTTAAAACAAATCATTTTGACATTACTATAAGTGCATAGTGTCAAAACAACTTCAAACATAAATGTATCAATCATAAACGACATGAGCATCCCATGCCACTACGCAACCATATGGGTTTACAACTAAAAACGAAAAGTCGCATATTGGAAATTGGATTTCCATCATGAGTCAAGGCAAGGGATGGTATCCTTACCGATTCAAGTCGCCTCTAGCAAGATGACTCAGGATTACACACTTTGGGCAACCCTGGATCCTACAAGGTCGGTCCACACTTACTTTAGTGGATTGGTAATTCCTGAACAATACGTTTCCCGGTCCTATCGAACCTCCAAAATGGTTAATACGTCGACCAATCATATCCGAGGTGCCTCGCAATCCATCATCCACATAAGTAAAAATGTCTAGGCTCCATACCATGAAACCACTTCTAGCTAGAAAGAAACATATGCACTCCCTACATTCCCTTATCCCGTTTTTGACTCATACCGAGTGTGAGGCTCACGAATTAACGCTATACACAAAGCTATGCTACTTAAAGTTATGCTTTGATCATAATCCATAAGACTCTGCTTTTCATCAAAAGCCTTGTTCATTTGCATCATAGCATGCCACATTGACAATCCATGCCATACGACTGATGTCTATCAATATATAACCTCTAAACTCGTACGTCTCAGAAAAGGGTGTTAAGCAAGAGAATAAATTCTCCGCCACCAAACAGATATATATTTAAAATCAATCAACATAGAATGAAATTCAATGTCAGACACACATCCATTTACAAGCCCGTTTTGGGTCTAAACGAAATCGGAGGCACCTTATTCCTCGTCCCATATGTCCAATACAGGAGAGAGTTCCTCGCATATCCGGTCGATCTCTAAGTATGTCTGGACGATCACCACTTATTACCATGTCTTTGGTGTACAACCCAATCAAGACATCAGTAATCATCCAAACAATGTGAAGATCTCCGGTCTTCAACTACCGTCTTCGTCGTCGAATTTTAGACGTCGTATCAGTTATTCAGAATGGGATAAACCCGGTCTTTCTAAATAACTCACATTTTATAATCAATAATCAAGTGCTATAAAAACACATCATACGCCTCATTCCAATTTAAAGTATTCTTTGATTCAAATATTCACATCTTAGAGGAAAGGTTCCCATTAATTTTATCAAAGATAAATTCTTTTAAACTTATTCTTTAATCCTCCTTTGGATTCAATTTCAAAAGATTTTATTTTATCCTTTAACAATTTTAAATTATATTAAGGTTTATAAAACTAGTCGGGATTATCGATTCTTACCGAAGTAATCATTATTTTATTATTCCAATCCCAACCTATTCTTCCCATGGAGCAAATTTGGTAGTACTCCAAATCTAACACCCACTGTGTTATCGATAAATTTAATTACCATTTCCTGTTCAAATCTAATTGAAGATTTAACTATCGCATGGAGTAAAACTAGTGGTACTCCATTTTTGATCAATTCATGAGTTCGGTAAATTTAGTTACCTCATTACTTAATGATTATTCAACTTTAGGTAAATTTATCCTAACTTTAACTGGGTTAAAGAACTAATGTCATTTAAAACACAGTTCATGATAAACCCCAAAATCATCTTCCATCAAAATGAAATCTTCACGGAAATCATAACAGTATATAATCGATATAAATTTCTGTATTGTACTAATGCTATAAACGGAATAACGGCAAGGCTTTTTAAATTCCTAAATAGTATTGGTCTTCCTTTACAGAATCTCTTCACAATTATTTCCAAATCGAATTCCATTCAATTCCAATTTACTATATTAAACTGGAAAACTTATTTTTGGAAAATTTACAATAAATCCAAATAAAAGGATTTATAAATTCTGATTCATATCTTCACTGTTAATTGGGTTAAGAACTAATGTTATTTAAAACATCGCTCACGATAAACCCAAAATCCCCAATTAAATTAATTGGTAAACTTTCCTAAATCTTAATTAAAGATTTATTCTCTTCTCAACTGGGTTTAAGAACAGTGTTATTGAAGACACCATCCATGACAAACCCAAAATCCAATTTGATATTAAATACAAGGCTCTAATTAGAAATTATATCGGCTTGTATTCAATATCAAATTTTGAAACTAACGAATATCGTATTGGGAATAAAGATATCTGTATCTTCCAAATTCCTCAACAATATCCATATAATAACGGAATCCAATATCTAAATATTCCGAAGATTATTTCCATTCAAACCCATTCCAATTCATAAATTGGAAAATTCTGGTTTTATCAAAACCATTTTCAATCCAATTTATTTATTTAAAAACATTGGATTATTATTCTAGTTAATAACTAGTTCATTCAGATAAAAATATCTTTTATTCTTTCAAATATGGAATTTTTCATCCAAAATCTTTCCAAATCATTTATTATGATTTTACATAATTTTCCATATTTTTAATAATTTTATTAAGGCCCTTACAGTCGGTTTCCAATAAGGGCCACCGAACTACATCCATAGCGGCCTTTTCTGAAATTGATTTGGACATAATTCAAAATCCAACCGTTTAAATTTAAATCTCTTATATTCATTGGAAAGATCTTTTCGATACGAATCCAACGGTTCCGGTTTTAGGAGAATCCGATGACCGGATCTCCCGTTACGTCGATTTGAAGTCGATGCTTGAAATTCGTGAACGGTCGCTGCACGGCGCATTCTATTCAAACCATATATATATATATATATATATATATATATATATATATATTGTTGGCTAGCTTTTTGACCAAGCCACCAAGGTCCGCACACACGAGAAAAATATGAAACTTCATACTATTAGCCCTTGAAGACCCGATCGGATCACCCTACCTTCCACGGTTCGCGATCGCCTCCCCAATGATCTCAACCCGATCCGTTCACGCCAGATCCACTCGATCCGATCCCTGGAGCTGATATATGAAGGCCCTGACCAAGTCTATCACGATCCGAAAGGTCAGGATCTCGCGACACCTGTCCACAACTGTCATATCGACCCATTCTTCCTCAAGCTACGAACCAGCCCGAGATTCTCGGGATTTATGCCATGTATGACCACGATCCTCTTGAAGAAATCAGCTATAAATAGCCTCAGACTTGGCATTTTTGGGATCTTTTGGCAATTCAGAGCTCTGTTTCCACCATTACCATACCTCCATTATTCCTATTCAGAATTATCCTGAATTTACTGAGTGAATCAATATTGTAAAAGTGAGATTGAGTGAAATATCATTGATTGTACCTGAATCTGAAGTATAATCATAGATATAAAGTGGACGTAGGCTCGTTAACGCCGAACCACTATAAATCTTATGTCTTTTCTGCTTTTCTTGCATTTTTCTGATAATTATCTTCACGTATTAGAACAATTTGGGTGTTAGAGCCAATTTTGGATCTAACATTTTGGTGCTTTCACTGAGAATTGAAGTCTCGGCATATTGGATTGTTGCTCTATTGTTTGGATATTCAAGTCCGAAGAAAATAGTCCTAAACCCCACTTTTTCGACTTTTGAAGATTTCAACGATACCCAGATATCATGGCTGGAAAGAAGTCTAAGGAAGTACGAGCTTCGCAAGCGAACGAAGCCACGAATGAAGCAATTGAAGAAGGTGTACACAAGCAGGTCGAAGAAGAGCTCTTGGATCGCGATGAAGTGGGGGCGATCTGGAACGAGGAAGGTATCACGACCCGACTTGAAGGGGGCGCCACGATCCGGGTCTCTGAAGGTGTCACGACTCGATCTCAGGACAACGCCACCATCCTCCCATCTAATTCTCCCACGATCCGATCCCAGGGAGCCACCACGAGCCACCGACACAAGGGCACCGCGATCCGAAGCGATAATCAGACCACAACTCTACCCGGAAAGGAGGTTATGGCTCGTTCTTCTCGTGCTGGTACATCTGCTCGACCTGGCTCAAGCTCTTTACGTATAAGAGAGAATGTTGGTGACCAATTCGACCCTTCTGCCCCTACTACCGAAGGGGACCTTTCTCGCATCATTGAAATATGTGATAAACTATTTGACGAGTTAGCCGCTCAGAGGCAAGAGAGTTTGATGTTATGACAGAATATGACTCTATGGATAGGCGGCTTGATGATCTTATAAGGCAGAGGACCTCTTCTCCAACCCGTCTTCCTTCCCAGAACACACATCCTCGTCCGAAGAACCGCGAAGAAACCGACGATGGCCCCCATTAGAAAGGGCTAAAAACATAGACCAGCTTCGATTTGGGTCACTTCCATTTCGAGAAGAAGAAGCCCTTTATCAGGGAACTAGTAACCGTAACTTAAATGAATCTGCTCTACCACCGAGGAACGGAAACATTGTCTACCCTGCTCAGAATCAACCCATTCCTCCCGCTCGTCGCATGATTGACCGCGGCAATAGGGGGCAAGGAAGTTTAGCTCAGGTCCCAGACTTTGTAGGTAGCACGTCAAAGAAATGCTGGATAGGCCCATCGGGCAAGGAGTGCTGATCCTGAGTCCACCTTGACCCGTGCAGATGTTGAAGCAATGATTAGGCAGAACATGGTAGATAGTCGTGGGCAGAGGGACGAAGATTGGGGCATAGATCACAGTCATACGCCTTTTACCGATGATATACTGGAGTTTACATTCCTGAGACATTTTAATATGCCAACAATGAATCGCTATGCGGGCAAATCTGACCCGATCCAGCATATGATGCGATATTCCTGGTCAATGAACACCGCTGCAGCTACAGAAGAGATAAAATGTAAAGCATTCCCTATATTCCTGAAAGATATGGCATTATTGTGGTTCACCCGCTTGCCAGCACGGTCAATATCCAGTTTCAGGGAATTGAGTGAAAAATTCGTGAATCAATTCCGTCTTCATGCCCAGAGGTCTAAGAATGTGATCGAGCTATCCCTTATTAAACAACGACCTGATGAGAGCCTGAGGTTGTATCTGGATCGTTTCAACTTGGCTATCACAGAAGTCAGAGATCCTCATGAGCAAACTGTTTTGATGGCCCTGATCAATGGTGTCGACAAAGATACCGAGTTTGGAAGACATCTAGCCGGCAAGCCACCTCCGACCAGAGAAATATTTTATGAAAAAGCCAATGTTCGCTAACGTCAAGAGGGGATATATGCTAACAGGAAAAGGAAGGCTACCGATAAGGAAGATATCCAAAGCAATGTGGCCATCAAACAGATGGGAGATAGCTCAGGAAAGGTTGAAGTCAATGTTGGGAACAAGAATCAAGGAAACGGTCATCAATCGGGGAATAATAATAGCAATAATCGGAAGAGAAATCGAGGGAATGACTCTCAGAGAAGATCCCGGCCCAGACCATTTGAGACCTTCACACCGTTAAATGATATGTTGGAAAACATCTTCCTGGATACATATACTTTCCTCCAATACAAAAGACCCCCTCTGAGAGATTCTACAGAAAAGGAGTGTGAAACTGGGAAATTCTGTCTTTTTCACCGGATCCATGGTCATTCCACAAACAAATGTCATCATTTGAGAGACGTGATTGAGAGGCTGCTCTGAGATGGGAAGCTTGATGAGTATAAGGTGGCTCCTAGGGACGGGGGCAAGCCGCACAAGCCCCGAGCCAAAGCCAACCTTCTGGCAAACCAACGGCTCAGTAAAAAGGAAAAAATATCGTTATTAATACCATTGTTGGTGGACTTCATCTGGCAGGACACAGTTTCAGAGCTATGGATCATTACGTGAACGCGGCTAAACAACATTTGGAAGTAGGAGAATGTAGCAATCCCGAGGATAACGCTCCGATTAAGCAACAAAAGACAATGTCTGATGACGTCATATTTCGTGAGCGAGAGAGTATTGGAGTCCACTCCCCAACCGAAGATCCATTAGTGATTACCGTTACCATTGGTCCATCTATAGTCCATAAAGTTCTAGTGGATAACGGGAGTTCGGTTAATATTCTGTTCAAGAAAACTTTCGACCAAATGAAACTCGAGGTGAAAGATTTGAAACCGTGTGAAGGCTGGATATGTGGATTAAACAGAGCTTCAACAGCTCCAATGGGATACGTGGAGCTGTCGGTAACCCTTGGGGAAGGAGAACGCCAGAGAGTGAGAATCCTCCCCTTCGTGGTTCTGGATATTGAGTCGCCATACAATGCCTTTTTAGGCCGACCGGCCCTAGCCAAATTCCGAGCTTGCATTGCACCCTGGTGTTTGTTGTTGAAGTTCCCGACGTATGCCGGTATAGGCATAGTCAAAGGAGATCAAGTTGTTGCACGAGCATGCTATATTGCAGAGTTGAAGTTGCTCCGCAAAGGAAGGGATGTAGAGACCAAAGGCGCTTCCTCCCCTGCAAGGGAGGATATGTTATAGCAATTAAAGAAAATAACTGAAGGGAAGTCGCCCAGAGAGTGGCCCGAGGACATAGATCCCAGAGATGATGAAGAGCCTGGGGGCAGAATGGCGACTCCCAATGAAACAACTGTGGATGTACCAATCGATGATAGTGACCTAGAGAAGGTCCTGAAGATTGGGTCCCAGTTGGACCCTCTTCGAGCCAGAGAGCTAATAGATTTCTCGAAAGCTAATTTGGACGTATTCGCCTGGACTCACTTAGACATGTGTGGGATATCTCCTTCAATTATAAGTCATTCGTTGAGCATCAACCCGAAGCATCCTCCTGTCAAACAGAAAAGATGAATGCTTGGCCCAGAGAGGTCTGCTGCCTTGAAAGAAGAAGTCGAAAAGCTGAGAAGTAATGGATTTATCAGAGACTCAACATACCCGGACAGGATTTCAAAACCCAGTCTTGGTAAAGAAGGCCAATGGAAAGTGGCGCACCTGCATTGACTTCTCAGACTTAAACAAAGCCTACCCAAAGGATAGTTTTCCATTACCCAGAATTGATCACTAGTGGATTCAACGGTGGGTCATGAGCTTCTTTCTTTTATGGATGCCTACTCGGGATATAATCAAATCCCCATGCACATCCCAGACCAAGAGCATACTAGCTTCATCATAGATTTGGGATTATACTGTTACGTAGTAATGCCTTTCGGTTTGAAAAATGCCGGTGCTACATATCAGCGATTGGTGAATAGAATGTTCTACAACCAAATCGGGAAAACGATGGAAGTATACGTTGACGATATGTTGGTAAAGTCCAGACAATCATCCGACCATACTACCGATTTAGCAGAGATGTTTAGGATTCTCCGGAAATATGGGATGAAACTGAATCCTTTGAAATGTTCATTTGTGGTAGCATCTGGAAAATTCCTAGGGTTCATTGTTAGCTCGCGCGGAATCGAGATTAATCCGAATCAAATTGCAGCAATCTGAAATATCCAAGAACCAAAGCAGATTAAGGATGTTCAAAGCCTCGTTGGAAAAGTGGCGGCGTTGAGTAGGTTCATCTCCAAAGCTACAGATAAATGCATCCCGTTTTTCGAGCTGATAAAGCGGGGCAAACGCAACTTTACATGGACTACTGATTGTATAGAGGTGTTCCAGAACCTATTGAATCATTTGGAGAAACCCCCAATACTGTCTAAGCCCGTAGATTACAAGGATTTACTTGTGTACTTAGCGGTGTCATCCCACGCAATCAGTTCGGCTTTGGTAAGAGAGGAAGATAAGGTGCAAAGACCAGTGTACTATGTGAGCAAGAAGTTGGTGGCGGCTGAGCGAAACTATCCAAGAATAGAAAAGCTTGCGTATAGTTTGTTGATCACATCTAGGAAGCTTCGCCACTACTTCCAGGCTCATCCCATAACTATTTACACTGATCACCCGCTTAAAAAGGTACTGTAAAGGCCAGAAGCATCAGGAAGACTACTCAAGAAGAACATTGAGCTAAGTCAGTTCGATTTAAATTTCCATCCCCGAAGGTCGATAAGGGGGCAAGTGCTTTCAGACTTTATAGCGGAATTTACCATCCCAGAAGATGATGTAGAAAGCCAAGAAGATGATCCGCCAAAGCTGCTCCTCGACCCTAAAGCCTGGAAACTGTACACTGATGAAGCTAAGAACGTCAGACGATCTGGTGCCGGAGTGGTGCTCAAAACCCTAGAAAAAGGACTAATATACTACGCTCTCAGATTGGAGTTCCATGATACTAATAACGATTCCGAATATGAAGCTCTAATCGCTGGGCTGAAGCTCGCAAAGGAATTGGGGATAACAAAGCTAGACATATTTTGTGATTCCAAGATAGTCGTGAATCAGGTCACTGGAGAATTTTAGGCCAAAAGTCCGAGGCTGATATCATATTTGGAAAAAGTAAAGAATTTTTTGGTTGATTTTGATCACCACAGCATATCTCACATTCCTCGAGCGGAGAACCAAAAAGTAGACAAGTTGGCGAAGATGGCTAGCTCTGATAATCCAGAAGATACGGAGCTAGTCCCGATTGAAGTACTACAATTCCCTAGTGTAGATTAGATGGAAATTGATCTCGCACTAGATATTGAACCCGAGAGGGAGTCATGGATGACTCCTCTAAAGAATTTTCTGATGAATAGAACGCTTCCTACGAAGAAAAGTGAGAGGCGTGCAACTATTCGAGAGGCTTACAGATATGTTCTGTAGGGCGGGGTCCTATATAGACAAGGATTCTCGATGCCCCTCCTCCGGTGTATCGCCTATGATGATATCAAATGCGTATTACAAGAAGTACATGAAGGCGAGTGTGGAGATCACACGGGAGGACAAACGCTAGCAAAGAAAATATTAAGGTATGGCTATTTCTGGCCAACCATAAATAAGGATGCAGTTAAACACGCAAGACGTTGTGATGCTTGTCAGAAATTTTCTAAGATACCTAGGGCGCCACCTAGCCAGTTGAAGACGATGACCAGCCCATGGCCTTTTGCTATGTGGGGGATTGACATTATCGGAAGCCTTCCCATTGCAAAGGGCGGAGCAAAGTTCGCTATTGTGGCCGTGGATTATTTCACTAAGTGGGTAGAAGCAGAGCAGTTAACCACGATCACGACCAAGCGAGTGATCAACTTTGTCGTTAGGAACATTATATTCCGATTTGGGATCCCAAAGGTCATTATAACCGATAATGGAACCCAATTAGATAGTACCGAGTTCAGAGATTTTTGCCAGAAATACCACATCGAGAAAAGATATACCTCTGTGGCACATCCGCAGGCAAACGGACAAGTCGAAGCGGCAAACAAAGTGATCAAATCCATCCTGAAGAAGAGATTGAAGCGGGTCAAAGCCATGTGTGTTGATGAATTACCCTTGGCACTATGGGCCTACAGGACAACGTATAAGTCGGCGACGGGTCACACCCCGTTTTTCCTCGCTTTCGGAGCCGAAGCAGTTATCCTGGTGGAGTTGAAAGTACCATCTCATCGAGTCACTTATTATGACCCAATGACCAACAATGAGCTGCTCCTGGAATCCATGGACATGGTAGAAGAAAAAAGGGACGAAGCCGACTTACGTGCCTTGAGTCATAAACAACAGATAGCTCGGTATTACAACAATAAAGTCCGAGCTCGAACCTTTGAACCCGGAGACTTCGTTCTGAAACGTGTCTTTCCACCCCCCTCACATATGGGCCCGAAATGGGAAGGACCGTATTCCATTCTACGAAGGCTTGATAATCGAACCTTCAAGCTAGCAACCGTGGATGGAGATGAAATCCCCAGAGTGTGGAATGCCCAGCATTTGCGGCTTTATCTGACGTGAAATTGTAAGTTTTAATCTTTTGTTTTATAGAGCCATGTAAAAAAGGCTCGACTTGCCTAGAATAGTCTTGTTACTTAAACAAAAGATTATAAAGTGGATGTAGGTCAATATTCGACCGAACCACTATAAAAACATCGTGTGTCATTGACCTTTATTGCACTATTTCTTATCTGCTTTATCTCGATTAACATAAATTATTGCCACTTTTGGATTTGTCATAAACTATGCGGTGATCACAAAATATCTATGACAAGGTGGCGCCAGCCAGACAGGAAGGCAAATGACAACCGAAGTTCCAAATGTGCAACGAAGTAAATCACACTATCATTTTCACTCAAACTCTCAAGATTAGAGGGTAGTATAAAGGACGCGAAGATAACGTCCACAAGGCATGAAGGTGCACCATGATAGAACCTCCTTGACAACACTCTAACCCGCTAAAGGATCGGGAGAGTATAAAGGTGCTAGAGACCTAGCGCCCCCAGAACTTCTGCCCCGTTGAAGGATCGGTGAGCAGCTTAAGAACCGAGCTCGAACTCTAACCCGCTAAAGGATCGGGAGAGTATAAAAGCGCTAGAGACTTAGCGCCACTTGAATTCCTACCCAGTCGAAGGATTGGGAAAGCATAAAGGCACGATAATGAATGTCAATCAAGGGTTCCTATCCCGTCACACGACCGGAAATGAGAATTAAAATAGAGCCCGAACCCCCCATTTCTAGAAACGGGGGGCAACGCACATATGACTCTAATCAACCATCAATAAGACCTGGCCAGGCATCATATTAATGATTGACTGGGGGCATATACGTATACACTTGTGCAGAACAACACAATTTTTTTTAAATTTTCACCACTAGAATTACTATAGTTATGTTTTAGCTTGGTTACGACATGAATATTTGTAACTAAATGTGATGAGTTAAACTTGCAGGTCTACAGATTTAGTTCCACTTTCACATGACTAATTAGCCTGGAAGGGAAACTCTTGTTCGTATCACAGGCGGGATGAAAGCCAAGGCTGACAGAGATGAATCATCCCCTTACGTTGCTATACTTGCTGCTCAAGATGTTGCACAGAGATGCAACGAACTTGGAATCATTGCATTGCATATTAAATTAAAAGCAACGGAAACAAATTTTCATTCACTAGACGCAGGTTTACAAAACAAGATAGCTAAACAAAAGTGAGGGGCACTCTCACAACTACATTTCTTGGCTAGTGGAAAGCCTAAAAGCAAAATATGGACTAACGACTGCATCCTATTTACGCTTGGGGGATGGTTTTGATTTCTTCTCTTGCTTCTGCTTTTCCAACTCTTCCTTGTTAGCGTCGGATCGGTCATTCTTCTTCCTCTTCTTCTTGCCAGAAGGAGGATCCTGCGGAAGGGTGGAAGGCTGAGATGCAAGTTGTGCAGTTATTGATTTAGCAGAGAGTTTTATGATCAATCATGTTTTGGGGTCAACCTCTGAAATAGGAAGCACATCCAGAGGCCCCTGCTCCTCTTTCTTTAAGGCCAATTGCTTCTCTTGCCTAGCCTGCCTGTCAGCCAAGGTCTCATCATCATCATTTTTGACCTCCTCAGTAATGATGACCTCCTCTTCGTCATCTCCATAGCCACCATCAGTGTCTTGCAAGGCAGCAATGACCTCAGCATCCGCAGGAGCGTCGGTGCTGGATACCACGGGTGCCACGGTGACCTTCTCACTACCCTCAGTCTGCTTAGGAGTCTCAGAAACTTCAATATCAGCACCCACGGAGATGTCAACTCTCTCAGCCCCTGTCTTCTCTCCTGCGTTTTTCTCAGCCAGCCTGTCACCTGTATTATGAGAAGCACATGTTATTAACTCGGGAGAAAACGTGGTCTTTTCATTCGGCTGCTCCGCAAGGCGACGACAAGTTATAACTGCTTTGACAAATTGCGGAGAAAATATGGAAATACCTTCAGCCGTCTCTTCATCCAGGTTTACAGCAGAAGCTGCAACGGCCGGAGGAGTTGGGAGCATGGGAACCAATGGATCGTCAGGATTGTACTCCTCAACTTCGGAGGTCTTGAGTTCCGCCGCCGAGCTCGAGCCTTCATCAACTTTATTTTTTCCCTTAGCCTTAAGTTTCTCCCTCCCGATCTCTTCTTGGATCAAGCATCTGCCTTTTTCCAAAGCTTCGGGTTCTTCACCCTTAAGAAGTGTCTGCATTAGTTGACTCTCATCAATCTCATCGACCTTCAACCGCTGATTCTTGCCTTCGACGATTGCATCCCATATGTTGGCCAGAGTAACATGATAGTCCAGGATCCAAGAGATGTCTCGAGTCTTAATGACTTGACCGAAGAAGTCAAATAGCAGTTCCTCAAAACTTTCTATCTCTTTTTTGGCTGTAGCAAGCTCATCACCAGTGGTGGAGGCCGATTCAAGAGCATTATTAGCGTTAGTCTCAACAGGAGCTGCACACTCCTCGACTTGGACAAGTTGATCACTCAAAACTTCTTTTTATTTTCTAGCAAGAGCGAGACTCTTTTAAGCTCGCCCTCTCTTTCTCCCAGGCAGCTTTCTCAGAAGCAAAATGTTCTTGTGTTGTTTTCAGCTCAGTATTAATGGCCCTAAGATCCTCCACTTCCTTCTTTAGAGCCACACGCTCCTCGTTGTTTGAATCAAGCTCACTGCGAAAACGCGTCCTGGCACTTTCTAGCTCTGACTTGTAATTCTCTGCATCTCGCCGAGCTAAAACCAGTTGGGCCTGTGCATCCTTTAGTTCGTTTTCCATTTTGCTCCTAGCCCTAGCATCGTTCGCAATTTTCACTTTGAACCTGGCCACGTCCGTTTCTAGGCGACATATGGCATCTGAAAGATGAACGACATGCCTCTTCATCACACTATATTGTTTAGCCACATGGCACACGTACCCTATCACCTCTGTGTCCTAATCCTCTGGGACTGGTTCAAGATTCGAGACAAACATCATCCTCTCAAAGAAAATATCGGGAAATTGCTTTCGTAAACGCTCCAGTCTGGCCTGAATTTTGGAATCGGGCTCATTGTATTTTTTAGAAGACTGGGCCTGAGAAGGCATACTTTTCGGAGGAGTCAAATCCCTAGGAAGTTGCTTACCCCCAGCCCGTGGAAATGGACGACTGTGAGTTTTTCCGGAACCTTGCTTGGGCGGAGATCGAGATCGTGTAGAATAAGACTGATGAGGATCGCGAGGCCGATGACTATCTCTTCCCCGACTATCATTGCGAGCATGCTCGGGATTTGAACGGAGACTGGGTGTGCCCTCATGGAGGGAGCGATAAGAATAAGATCGTTTGCAAGTCATCTTACCTGCAAAAGAAACAAGTACATATTAAAACCTTGAATACTGGTGGTATAAGAGTGTGGTGGCAAGTGGTGCATGTGATTTGTGCATCTCGTGAAATTCCCCCCAACGGACCCGGGCCCAGAGTTAGGCTCATCTGTATGGCTTCTTTTTCTCCAACGGGGGGATTTGTCTGTTCGGAGATAGGAAAAAATGGCTTCCCTCCGAAGTCTTCCTGTGTATAGACATCGTTTGGTAAAGGAATTTTATTCAATTCCCCGATTATCTGCTCCTCTGTAAATTCATCGCTAGCCACAGGCTCAACCGGTGGTGAGGTCCTTGAGGGAGACTCCCCCTTAGAGGCCGGAATTTCTTTGGGCTCATTAGCTAGGGCCTCATCTCCCTTGTATTTATTTAAATCCTCATCGTCTTGATCAATCATTGGTGAAGGACTCTTGCGAAGTTTGGTTGTCTCTGTAACCTGTGACGTTCCTTCTCCTTCAGCCGGGGGCACATATTTGTAAGGTTTGTCACCCGCTCCAAGTCCGAATCTTATATCTAGAAGGCGATGTTTGTGAAGGTTCTCATCGGTGATACATTTCTTGATTTTCAAGAAGTCAGACTTGCTTTTAAGAAGGCGGGATAGTCGATTGTTATACACTGAGCCTTCTGTTTTGGGGAAAGTGTGATCTACACAAAGAAAAGGAAACATGTTAGTGTTTTGGTTATCTAATTAGGTCACTCATCCAGAGGCTTAAAACTTACTTGATTTAAGCCACCTTCTTGCGCACCCTGCCTGCAGTTTTATATAAAACCAATCAGCTTTGGGATCCCCTATATTGCTGTAACCATCAGACAAGACCTTCCTGTTAGCTATTGATTCAAAGAAAGAGAAGTTTGGAGTCGCCGTAGAACGATGCTTGAAAAGATAATAGAATTTCAAATCTTTAGAAGTAAGCTCAATCTGCAGGATTTCCACATATGCTATATATAGGGTGTATAAGGCTGCGTAGGCGTTGGGATGAAGCTGCATAGGAGCAATACACAATCATTTTAAGACCTCAATGACGATTGGTGGAAATGGGGGAACTGCTCCTACCCAACACATCAGCCTACTAATGGTCGTATATCCTGGCGGGGCCAAATGGGGTCTCTCATTATTTCTTGGAGTCTTAACGTCATCCCAGGATATCCCGTGTCTCAAGCGTATTTTCTTGAGCTTTACATCGTCTAGTTTGGAAGCCAGAGAATCCGTGAACTTTCAATTTCCTTAACACCGGGAATCTCATCCGGAGCTCGTTCATCTACTTCGGACTCCTCTTCAAGCGAGGTACTCTTAGATGAATTTGATTTTGTCTCCGCCTCATATTCGGATTCAGAATCCTCACCCTCTGAATTAACTGGAGGAACATCAGGATTGGGATATTCTGACAACTCCGGGTTTGCCTCTACCTCAGGTCTTTTAGAAGAGCGTCTATCTGACATAGCTGTGTTGCCGAATAAAAATTAGAACACAATTACCCTTGGACCCCGTGTATGTGCAAGTGTGTATTGTATGATACTGGAAAGTAAAGTCATAAAGCAAAATTGGATGAGCGCAATGAGTATGCTGTTAAGTAATGCTGCGGATCAGTTCAAGAAGTCTATCTTGAAGGCCCTAACCTAACTGTTCAAAATCTCGTGATAATGATGCATTGTTTAAGTTTAAGTATGTATGGGATCGTTGACGATCCCGGTTCAAAAGAGATGCTGGGATCAGATCGTGGGAAGCGTATCGGATCGAAGGAGTGGATCACCCATTCCCTTTTTCAGATCGTAATGCAGCGCGGATCGGAATTCATAGGCAGATCGTGGAACCCTTATGCTCCACTTCAGCACATGACATTACAAACTAACCTTTTCCATTCCTGCGATCCGATCCATTACCCGACTTCGCACCACGAGTTCTCTCTCCTGATCATTATATCTCCACGAACCGATGCTCTTTCGTTTCCACGATCTGATCCGCTAATCAAATTAATGCTACATCTTCATCTTCTCTCCTACCACCTCGCCATCACCACGAACCCAAACCTCACCCACAAGTCGAACTGGTCAACTCCTTCCTCTTCTCTTCTCCTCTCCTACCATGAACCTGAACGCCTAAACCCATCGACCAGTCGCCTCTAAAGCCTAGAATACCACAAAACTCCGCCACTGTCTCCTCTCAAATCGGTGAAAACTAGAGAGAAATGAAAGTGAAGATGCATTAAATCCTTGTTAGCATGATTACCTATTTTGTTTTAACTTAAACCAGGAGAGGAAATCGCAAATTAGGGTTTGAAAGACAAGATCGAAAACTGGCGGCAGCAAACAGAAGAAAGAAGAAGGAGAGAAGATGGAGGAAAGGTCGGATTATATAGGCAAACCCGCGACCGTTAGTATTCCATTTTTTTGTCCTATTTGGACCGTGGAGCCTGGTGGGCCGCGGACCCGAGCCCAACGAAGAAAAGGGAGGCTGCTCCCTCAAACAACTCGTGATTGAAGTAGGAAGGCCCATCGTGTTTCGTGAAGGAAGCCCAAATGATCACCAATCTGAAACGAAGGCCTCGTCTCACGAACCGTGGGATGTTTCAGCGATCCAACTCGATAAATAATTGCTGGAATTGAAGACTCATAAATACTTGAAGAATCAAAAAATTTACCTAGCAATTTGATATTGATATCTCCGAAAGCTTCAGAGATGAGAATTATCCAATGAACAAAAAGATAATTGAAGATTTAACGGGATATTTATACTGATCAAGGGACATGACTTCCTGAAGCTGTGCGACGTTTTCAAATGGACACAACCCTTGGTTCGCATCGCTCTATGAAAAGATAGTTCAGTAATTTCGAAGTATGTTCCATCCTTGATAAAACATACTTCGAGGGGGCAAAATGTTGGCTAGCTTTTTGACCAAGCCACCAAGGTCCGCACACACGAGAAAAATATGAAACTTCATACTATTAGCCCTCGAAGACCCGATCGGATCGCCCTGCCTTCCACGGTTCGCGATCGCCTCCCCAATGATCTCAACCCGATCCGTTCATGCCAGATCCACTCGATCCGATCCCTAGAGCTGATAAATGAAGGCCATGACCAAGTCTATCATGATCTGAAAGGTCAGGATCTCACGACACCTGTCCACAACTGTCATATTGACCCATTCTTCATCAAGCTACGAACCAGCCCGAGATTCTCGGGATTTGTGCCACGTATGACCACGATCCTCTTGAAGAAATCAGCTATAAATAGCCTCAGACTTGGCATTTTTGGGGATCTTTTGGCAATTCAGAGCTCTGATTCCACTATTATCATACCTCCATTATTCCTATTCAGAATTATCTTGAATTTACTGAGTGAATCAATATTGTAAAAGTGAGATTGAGTGAAATATCATTGATTGTACCTGAATCTGAAGTATAATCATTGATATAAAGTGGACATAGGCATGTTAACGCCGAACCACTATAAATCTTGTGTCTTTTCTGCTTTTCTTGCATTTTTCTGATAATTATCTTCACGTATTAGAACAATTTGGGTGTTAGAGCTAATTTTGGATCTAATATATATATATATATATATAATATTTCATCGATTTATATTTAAAACGTATTTTATAAATTCGTTTTAAAAACGTTTTCGGCTTCCATTTCAATTTTAAACCAAAATTGAATATTCCATATCATTATAATATTAAAATGATAATATTTTCGAAATATCTGATTTTGAAATCCATTTCCTTTTCTATTCATTATAAAATGAACAAAATCGATCGATAAACCTGTACGAGTTAAAATGACATTTAACTACTTAACTCGGCTTCATATAATCCAATATTTTTTATGTCCATCCAAAATTGGACATCAAAATCATAATTTAATTTTTCACTGAATATTATTTTAAAATATTCGTTCATATTCTGAATTGGAATGCAACTCAATCAATTACCATAAAATTTTAGTTATATGGATTTCATACATCGCATGTATTCAACAATAATGATAAATAATCATTCAACATTCAAACATCATCCAAAGTGCATTCTACAACCGTATAAGCATTAAATAATCAAATATAGCCCGTCAATCAATTGATCGACATACAACTAATAACAAAGGAGATGTGTGATCAGAATATCATCCCAAGACCCGTATGGGGTTTTCAACCAACAACAATCGATTTAAATAAATTATTGGTTAATAAATTTAATCAATTCTAATTAAGTTTGAATTATTTTTCTAATTAACCAATTTTCACTGTTTTATATTATAAATGGACATTTATACCTCATTTCAACAACTACAAAGTGTCTATCCACATTGTTTGAAATACGAGTGTCGTATATTCAAACAACGTTTCCTGTGCAAACGATTCGTGAATAGTTCATGTGTTGAACTCAAGCAGTGTCACATACAACAGATAAAAATCAACAATGACAATTTATACACTTTCAGTTATAAAATAAATAACTATACAAATATTTTAGTGAGAGAATTCTCACTTTGGTTTCCACTCCTTCACTCTTTAATGAAGGATTTTTTTAATAAAATTAAACGACTGTTTAATTTTATCAAAAAATGTAACAACTTCCTTTTCCGTTCTGGTCTGTTCTGAAATGTAGTGCTCGTTGATACGAGCGCAATGCAAATGAAATCACTAATTTTGGACATCATATGAAAAGTTACAACCTTTTAAACATTAATTACATAATTTAATTAATTAATACATTAGTTACACTAATTACTTTTGATTAGCTTCCCTAATCCCTACCTCCCCGTTGTTCTTCTGCGATTGCCAAAACCCAAGACCTCGTCCCCTTTGACCAAGAACGCACGCCATGTGGGGACCTCCACCGCCGATCAGAACCCACCACACTCTTCCTCGTTGCGTTGCTGTCCTCCGCCACCATTCCTGGCCATCTCGACCCCCCAGGCGCGCCGCAGTTCAAGCTCGAACGAGATGACTTCAGGCTCAAAAATCGAGTTGACCACATAACGAAAATCCATCAAACCAGTTTAGAATCGAAGTACTCGAAAATCTCTTTAATTTTTACTTAAGATCCTTGGCTAATTCGAATTATTGTGAATGGAATTAACGGCTTCTTTTGGAACGATTTTGGGTGTTGAAACCGTGAGTGGCGGCTGCAACGTTGAATGGGAGATTAGGATTAGGGTTTGGCCCTTTATACCCTTTTCTATTTTATTTTATTAATACTTTTAATTCCAAAAATACTAGTTTATCGATCTGAACTTCAAATCAAACCCAACGACTATCATCCCTAACTAAATACCCCCATTTCAAACACAATGGGATATGTTTCCTAACCCAATTCAATTGTTTCGATCAGTTTTCGTCAAAATTAAAATATAAATTAATGTAACGGTCAATATTGAGTTGAACGTACACTTTAATTTATCAGGGCCACAAACTTACTCCAAAAATTACGAATATTGAAATCTAGCTATGTTTTGACGATACAGTCCTAACAAAACTGGTTTCGTCGAATTTGGAGACTATTTGAAAAATGGCCTTTTAATTGGTTAATTAAATTTAAACTGAAATTGAAAACGCGTTTAAATTTACTACGCTCACATATTAATTCCAAAAATTATCAAATTTTAAACCTAACAATAGTTTGACATTCCGGATCCAACAAAAGTGGTTTCATCGAAAATGGAGGTCGATTGCAAAATAGTTATTTTTAAGGGCAATATAATATTTAAAAAGTGGAAATTTTCCATAAGGGCTTCTTAACGTGTCTTAATTATTTTGCAGGACATGGCTTCGATATAATTATTTTTAAGGACAAAAACGCTGCTCCTCTCATTCTTCTATTAACCAGCTGAAAACATTTCATCCCAAATCAACGGAAAGGGCCTACACTTCAATTCCTCTCTAAATCGCTCTTCTTCAATTCGTTTTCTACTTCAATCCAGAACCAAATTACCACCTACCTTCTCAAGTCCGTTCCTATTTTCAAAATTTTAGTAATCGATCTGTATCTAATAGGAGATTTTGATGAATCAAATAAAATAGGCGATTTTCTACGTCAATAAAATCTCGTGCTTCAAACGATTGGTGATTTTCAGTTTGTTATTGCCAGACGATTTCATTTTGTTCATTAAACAGGCGTTTTTCATGAATCGAGTAAACGAGTAATTTTCGATTGTTGTGTTTTAGGTAGTGTCTTTATTTTATTTTTACAGTAGTGTTTTATCATTTTTTATTATTATTAATGTCATATACAGGAAATGATTTTTTTTGTTGCTGTTAATGTAAATTTAGTGTGCCAGTATGGTTTAGATCATTACTGCAAGTTGTTTAAAAAAAGATAAAAGTATTTATCTTTATCTAAAAAGGATATATATATATATATATATGACAGACTTAAAGTTAGTATTCCATTGTATAAAAATGTATACATGAACGATATCCATAGTTAAATCACTTAAAGCAACCAGTATTAGCTTTTATAATGTAATTGATAAAAAAACATATCTAGTTCATTCTGCCTTTCTGTAAGGAACATAGTTAAAGGACAAGTCAAAAATCCACCTTATCTATTACTCAAATGGTAACTTTATTTCTCAATTATGTTTATTATAATTTTCAATTATAAAGTTAAATTCATAATATTATTATATATTAAATCAAAAATCAAATACCATTATTTAATACAAAACAACTAAATTCTAAAAAAGCTTAAAAGAACTTAAAAAGATATAACATAATATCTTTATATAAAATTTCACGCTCTATTGTATTTTCATTTACTTTATGTTACTTATATTCTGTTTGCACTGTTCTTTGCTCAAGAAATATAATGATTACTGACTGATTGAAAGTGGGCATTTTTAATGATTTATGTGTACTCGGAGGGTATGTGCATAGAAAACAATTTGTGTGTGTGTGTAATAAACAATATTTTTATTCATCTTTATTGTCAAGAAGGTTGTAGTAATCTTTATGTCAAGACTATTGTTTATTAAATTCATAATCATTTTGTATAATAAACAATTGGGGTATGATTTATCTTTTTAAAACTATTTATCATTTATCATTAAATGATAAAACTGGTTTTGAAAGTTGCATTAATTTTCTTTATTTACCTAGAATCTCAGGCAGTAGCTGTGACGACCCCAAACCCCCATTCCACGGTAGCAAGGGTAATCTTTGGAATATAACACAAAAACAAAAAACAGCAGAACAGAAATATATAAATACACCAGATAATTTACAACAGAATACACTGGATAAACATAATCATCAGAGTTACACAGTATAACAGGATCATACTTAGTACAAAAATACAGTCAGCTTTATATAAAATGTCTACAGCGGAATCAAACATAATATACATAACAGGAACTGAACAACATAAAAGAAGTGATAGAATCCATCTTCAGCTCCATAGCTATCCAGATAGAGCCTACTAAAACCTGAATACAAGGCTGCCCGTGTAGAAAATAGGGCACCCGATTTTGCAAGTGAAACAAACTACGAGTCAGTAATGGGACTGGTAAGAGAAATCTACAAACTTACTTTATAATAAGGCCAGTCACAGGACCACGCCGCTAACACGGAACGGGTTTACTCCAATGGATTGCCGGTGCTTAAAACAAGTAAATCATTTAAACATCGCAATGCTTTTTACAAAAATGAAGCCATTATAAGACTCAGTTCCCATCACACAATGCAATGCATACCGGAGGATAGAATTTTACCTTATAATGGTCAAAATATGCTCGATACGAATAAAACAAAAGCATTTGATATTATTACTAGTGTTTATATGTTTCAAAATCAATTTCAATCGTAAGTATCAATCATAGACGGCATAAATGCCCCATACCACTATGTCGCCATATATAGGTTTACAATCAAAACTGCACGATGTCGTATTTGGAAATTTGGTTTCCGTCATGAACCAAGGCAAGGGATCGTCCTTACCGCTTCGAGACTGTCTAGCCCGAGCCTTAGGAACAGCCGCAACTGGACCTTGGATCGTCAGGGCCGGTCCATACGGAGTGGATTAAAATGCCTGAAACTGTGTTTCCCCACCCTATGGGGTGTAAACTGGTCATATCCCGACCAAACTGTAATGACCCGGGATTTTGACGACTTTGGTTATCACCATAAACTCAATGATGACTAACCAAACATCGAAAAATACCAGTCATTAGTGAAAGAAATTAGAGGGTGAGGAAAGATAAGATAGAAAATTAGAATAGAAGAAGAAGAAGAACACAACATCAGAGTAACACGAATCTCACAGCGGAACGAATAAATTTATTTCATAACATAACTTTGAAATACAAATCTGTACTTGAATATACATATCATTATCAAAGTACAGCACTTATAACACAGCGGAAATAACTATAGCTATATGATCCTGAAGCCTCCTGCTCCTAGCTCTTCTAGTATATCTGTAAATTCCGACTACTTGACTGCCCATACAAATTTAGGCACCCAAGAGTTTAGGGAAAACAACAAAATAAACTCCGGGTCAGTCATGGGACTGGTGTGAGTAAAACATTTTAAAACAGTTCAAACAGGTAATGGATATCTCATAAGACCACGCCGTATAACGGAATGGGTTTTTCCCCTATGAGAATCCAAATATCTTTATATCAAAAACCTTTTGATATTATAATAATGTCTATCAACACAATATAATAATCATCTAGCAGAAACGCTTTCATCTCACGTTCTACATATATAGTATACAATCAAAACCGCAAGCACGTATTGGGTAATGGATTTCCAACTATGACAAGGTATGGAACCACCTTTCTCTAGTGTACCTCTAGAGAGGAATACACTGGGTTAAAACAAGAACATCTTGCAACCCGGCCACACATGACCGACCACTCATTTCGCTTGAGTGTATCGAATGTATATCACCAATGGCTGGGATCAGCAACCGTTTCCCGAATGGGACAGCATCAACAATAGATTTTTAGAAGTAAATGAAACTCTAGATCAGGTGATTATACACCCTACTTCGGTGCGACCGACGTAGCCATGCTGCCTGCCCGATTTCTGTCATTTACCGGATGTGAGGCTAGAAGCTACGCTTTATCATCACACCAGATTCACTTTGAATGCCACATCATCAAATCCATCAAATCACCGATTGACGTCCTCATCCATACGTTATGTGTTAGCTAAATCTCTGCTTCCACTCTTGGTATGGTTGGAGAATCAATATACGTGATCGTTTGGAAATACTCTGTCAGACATCCGTCCATACGAGTCATCCAGGAACAGGATGAACCGAAGGCACTATTCAATACATCCATCTTAGACACTGTTATCTAAGACTTATACAATAGCCCTTGCATAACACCTTCTTCAATTTCCTTTGGCATATATGATTCGCAACGCTTGTGCCAATACAGAGTGGTTCTTTGGATAATAATCCAACCGGTCTCTCCATATTAACAACATTAAAATGGTCAAAACTTCGATAGTCTGTGATTTAACTATCGAATAAAACAAGTGTGCAAACAATGATATTATTTCCAAATGGAAATTTATATCAATCAAACATCATTCAACATTTATCTCTATATTTCATTAATTTACTTATCTCCTGTTTCCCTATATTCAATATTTCTTATTTTCTAAATTTGGAAAATATACGTTATTAACAATGGAAAACATTTCCATTTCTTGTTTTCTTTATTAGAAAACATTTCTGGTTTCTTATTTGGAAAACATTTCCAAAGCTTCTTCATTGGACTTAGACAGATGTTTAAACAAACCATCGCGATGCCAACTCAAACCATTTCCTTTAATTACTAAATTCACTTGACCATCCTTTACTATCGAACCTTAACCATTCCTTAGTTAAAAATGAAGTCAATTAAGTTGGGGGTAATACTACCTATCAGACCTTAACTGAACAACGTTTCTAACCTTGAAATAGATAAAGTTCACCTTTTAATTCTTTAACAAACTTCCCTACGTAACTCTCTTTCAAATTATTTCTATTCGATAATTCTTTCCTTCGAATAAGGTATATTCAATAACTCTATTCATTTTACTCTATTTGATTAACCCTTATCGATTAACTCCATTGGACTAACACTATTGGATTAACTCTATTGGATTAACTCTATTGGACTAACGCTATTGGACTAACGCTATTGATTTACTCGTTACACTTAACTCCTTTTGAATAAACTATTTTCGATAACTCCTTTTACTCTATTCGAATAAACTATATTTGATTAACTCTATTTACTTTATATTCGAATAAACTGTATTCGATTAAATCATTTACTTTTAACTCTAATCGATTAACTCAAACTGGTTTAACTCTAACTGGTTAACTCTAACTGGTTTAACTCTAACGGGTTAACTCCATCTGGTTTAACTCTAACTGGTTAACTCCATCTGGTTTAACTCTAATTCTATTCACTTAACTCCTGTCGAATAAACTATATTCGATAACTCCTCTAACTCTATTCAAATAAACTATATTCGATTTATTCCATTAACTCCATTTAATTCTATTTGAGTAACTAATATTCGATTTATTCCTTTAACTCCATTTAACTCTATTTGAATAACTAATATTCGATAACTCTTCTTCGAATAACTAATATTCGATAACTCCTTTTACTTTATTCGAATTACTAATATTCAATTAACTCAATTGATTCTATTTGAATAAACTACATTCGATTTACCCCTTTATTTTAACTCTATTTGATTAATTCTTACTGGCTAACTCTTATTCGAATAACAAATATTCGATTAACTCTATTTAGCTAACTCGGCTCAACTAACCCCTTTTCGAATAAACTATTCACTTATAAAGATTTATTTTAGTAACGTTCTTCACTTTTACAAATGATTTCCTTTTTAGTAACGTTTTCCTTTTTATAACGTTTTCCTTTTTATAACATCCTATTCGGTTATAAACAAATTTCCTTTTTATAACTCTATTTATTTTCTAAATATTTCCTTTATATAAAATATCCTTTGATTGTTATAAATATTATCTCTTTTATAAAATCCTTTGATTTTATAAATAATATATTTTCAATATTCATTTTGAAAATTCCCCTTTCACCATTCCGGTATGTTAGGGTATTCAAAATATCAAATCACGATGATCAATATCGTTCAAACACATATAATCGACAACAGATTATATATCACATCATATATCACAATATATATGAAGAACAGTAAAATAAATGTTGAGGAATCCAGTTGGATTCCTCCAACCTGTTTCCCTGCATCACAGATGTTAAACAATATAGATAACATCACTTTCAGTTTCATATGATATATTCTGTTAAACAGAATCAATATAGAAATTCAACTAACTGACTAGCAGTTCAATCAAACAGTCAACACACAGTCAATCAGCCAATATCTAACAGTTCTAAAAATACAACATGAAATTATAAACTGTTCAGAGTTAGTGAGATTTACTCACATTGGACGATCATCGTTAATAACGATAACCATCGCTTGATTTAGACGGACAATTTATTTTGCCATAAATTGTAGCCATCGTCCATATGATCCCAACGCAACTGACAGTTCTCGATTTCGACTCCATATGAGCTAGATACCGCGTAAACAAGTCAACACATTTTAATTTAAAATAGAAACTTGAATTTCTATTTCATATTGGGCTTTACCCTTTCAACGGCCCATCCTCCTTCTTAAATCCACGGCCCATCTTCTTTCCTTCTTCCCCAAACACAATACCGACGCCTGCTCCAAATATAACAGCCATTCCCAAATGTTCATCTCCAAACCGCACCTTCTCTCTTCACTTACAAATCAAACAAAAAATCGCAAAATTCCCATCATGGTTTCCTCTCCAACTTGATTCCAGAAGCACAAAACTCGGTGGCCCTTTCCCATTTGCGTCGAGCAGACCTACAAGGAAATCCGCGTCGACTTTTTGCACCGACCCCCTCGAAATTGTCGCAGCAGCTCCTACTCGACACCACAAATCCAAATACGAACTCAAATCCATCCACTTCTTCGTCAATTTCCTGGTATGTCGAACCCTAATGGCGCTGCTATAAAAACCAGCGACATGAAATTTGTTCGAACCCTCAAAAACCAATATAGATGTGTGTATAAACATCTCAGTTACCCAAATATCCATGTATTGGGATTTATAGTGATTTATTTGATTTTACATTGATTTTTAAACCATGATGTATTCACGATTTTGCTGAAATGAAAAAAAATAGAACTGGCGGCTTAACTTTGATCTTATAGGGGAACGGGTTCTTGTGTGTGGTTGGAGAGGTGAACATGTGGCATGTTTCTAGGCCTTAGAAATGATTTTAGATATTTTACTTGTTATTTTATATTCGTTCTTGCACTCTAAAAATCTGT
The DNA here is from genome assembly GCA_030737875.1 of Allium sativum. Lineage (NCBI taxonomy): Eukaryota > Viridiplantae > Streptophyta > Magnoliopsida > Asparagales > Amaryllidaceae > Allium > Allium sativum. The sequence goes on along the minus strand of CM060909.1, from coordinate 150,447,306 downwards.
GTGATCACACACAGTACCTAAAAATCATGAAACTAGACATACAGCTATAGTTCGACATTACAGTCCCAACGAAACTGGTTTCATCGAATTCCGACTCCGTATGCTCACATGGCGTATTTTTAAAGCTCTGGATGACCCATTTAAATATATAAATATATTTAAATATAATTAAATTTAATATTTAAAAATAAATATTATCGTATATATTCACAGTGGAATACCATACAGCTCAGAAAAATCCTATATTGATTTCTAACTCGATATTTCAATCTAGGTCAACCCGATATTCGATTTATATTGAAATTCCCTTTTAAAATATAAACAATTCCTTTATAAATTATAAAGGAATTCCACAGCAACTTTTCTGAAATTTGATTTGGACATAAATCAAAATCTACACGACGGAATCCCGATTTTTCTCTTCCACTAGAAAGATATACTTCACCAGCTTCCAACGTTTCTTGTTTCACAGAAATCCAGCTTAAAACGAATCATGTACACTCAGTTGAAGTTCAAATCGCCAAATGGCGAACTACCGCGCCATTTCGAACTCGAATTTAATTATAATATAATTATACGTTCAAACTGCCGTTATTTAAATATATTCGTTATTCAAATTCAATTCCAAGCTGAATTAAATATCATAGATGATCTAGTTCACACCATATCGTCATTTCAGCCAATTCTGATTATTTCAGAATTAAATATATTATTTAATTTATTATTTTAATTAAATATTCATCATTATTTAATTCTACGACCATTTAATTCACTAAACCACCATTTATATAATTAAATTAATTAATTATAATACCTCTGCCAATGCCGGTCATTACAATCTTCCCCACTTAAAATAATTTTGTCCTCGAAATTACTAAGGTAGAGAACGACCCTATCGGCTGGTTAGAACATATTTGTTCATTTCTTAACTTCAGTTTCAACTGAACCAATTTAATTTTAATTAAATTATTAATTAATTCTTATCAACGAAAATTTTCAAAAATCCTAAAAAAATTCTAACTCCTTAACTTTTCGAAAAATTTCGCCAGCACCTCCTTTGTTCTGGTCAATACGTCAAACCACCACTCGCCCCTCTGGGCCATCTCCATCCCAAAAGAAAATCAAATAGCCAAGCGGCTTGCCAATTCGGCTCATAAATCTTATATCCAATAGAAATATAAACTTGTACCTTTCGTCGGCATATCATTATATCCTTTCCACCTGTTATCAATTCAGCAGACACAAGGGTCATCCCAATCAAATTCCAATTTTCTTTTATCCACAACACAACCATTCGCTTATATCCGAGCCAAATATCATTTCAACTCGAGTTTCTTCTCGATTCCCAACTCTTAACTTGATTATCCCATTACACTTCAAATTTGAATCTTACAATCCAATTTGTCTTGATATCATTCTAATTCAATCTCAGTTACCACTTTACTGGCTTTACTTTAATTCAAATTTTGCTTTCACAAATTTCTGTTAAATTTGTTTTTAATTCAAACAGTCTTTCCCTGGGAGTTTTCAAATAGTTTACTATTTTCAGAAAATCAAATTTTCCTTTTTGAACATGTCACTGAGCCCTTAATATTCCATTAGTTAAATCACTTCTCTATTTCTTTATCAATATTTGTTAACCAAATATTTTCAATAACCATATTGGCCTTTTATGTTATTTGGAAAACATTTCTGAATATCGCCTTCCTTTATTTTCTAAACTTTAGAAAATATATGCTATTTATAATTGGAAAATATTCCAATTACTTATCTCCTTTCCGATCTCGTTTATTTCTATACCTAGGAAATATTCTTTATTATATTTCCAAGCTTACACTTATTTGGGTTAAAACGGATGTTGTGTAAAATAACGTTACGACAACCCAAATACTATATTCAACTAACTCTTATTCAACATTGATCTTCGAGCCTGAAATCTTACTATTTATTTGTTAATAATGAAATCAATCAAGTTGGGGTATAACTACCTCTCAGACCTTGACTGAATAATCATTTATAACATTGAAACAGATATGACTACTTACTCGAATAATCAATACCATACAACTACTTATTCACTTTTAAACACGTATACGCTTCCTCTCTTTATTCTTACTAGATTTTATTCTTAGTCTTCCTTTTTTTTATTTTACTATTCTATTTCTAAGTTCGTTTCCTTATCGACTTCTATATATATCGATACGTTGATTTCTAACTATCAAATTATCCTAAAAATATTCTGACTCCTTAAATTCCCGAAAAAAATTCGCCATAACCTCCTTTGTACCAGGAGCATTTGGATATTTCAAATATCCTCCCATGGCCCTCACCAATCCAAAAGAAAAAGAAAAAGCCAAGCGGCTAGCCGATACGGCGCATGAAATCTCATATATGAATTAAATACATACCTTTTCGTCGAGCATTCTATTTATATACCTTCATACCTTATCCATACCTATCTCATGTATATTTATACCTGCCCAATCTATTTTAACTATACCTGATCGTTTTAACTCAATTCGTTAATTAATTTGTTAATTAACTCTTTAGTCTATTTCACTTTTATATTTGAACATGACATGTTCAGATATATTTTAACTTGCTTATTAACTAATTTGAATCCAAATTTCAAATTTAAGCTCTATATTCGATTTCGAATATCCATTTACAAATCCAATTCACCTTTCAAAGTTTAACTTCAAATTCAAAACTTGATTAACTAATTCCTCTTCGACTTAGTTAATTCTATTCAATTTCTATTCAAATTTTATACCACTTCTATAATTCAAATCTATATAGTTAAATTCCATTTGAATCCTATACTCAAATTCTATACATTCAAATCCTATATTTGAATTCCATTTGAATTCTATATTCAAATTCCATTTGAATTTCTATATTCAAACCCCATTTTTAATTTCTATATTCAAATTCTATATCATTCCATTGAATTTCATATATTCAAACTCCCTTTGAATTTCTATATTCAAATCCTATTATTGCTCTATATGAATTCTGTATACAATTTTCCATTATTTAAATCTTCTTTATTCAAATCTCATTTGAATTTCTATATTCAAATCCCCTTTGAATTTTCTATATTCAAATCCCCTTTGAATTTTCTATATTCAAATCCCCTTTGAATTTTCTATATTCAAATCCCCTTTGAATTTTCTTATTTAAATTCTATGTTTGAACTTCCTTTATTCAAATTCCTTTTCAAACTTTCTTTATTCATTCTTTAATATAAATCCCAATTTGAAATTCAACACAACTTGTCTTTCCCAAAACAAATTCAAAACAGTATCTCTGGTAGTAATTCGTCACTTACAACTCGAAAATGAATACTGATGATGCAGCTGTCATCATCAGAATCTATTTTCCAGCGATCGAAGTGAGTTCAATACTATAAAACCATTTCTAAACATTTCCACTTTTAAGTTCATTTCAAAATATAATTCACACTCCTTGTAAAACACTTTAAAATCTCCCAGGATCTTAAATTTTCCTTATTTTTAATCCAAATCCATTTACAAACACTTATCCAATTCTCCAGAGTTTTAACTCAATTTCTGGCTTAAATTTCAGATTTAACTCATCTGATTTCACGTGTTTCACTTATATGAATTCTGATTGGTTATTTACATAACCATTTAATTTATAATCTTACTCGATTACAATAACAACCAATATATCCACTATATTATAATTTTGGTATATATATATATCTCTCTATATCAAGATATTCCTTAGGTAAACTTATTTTAATTTACCCTCTTTTCAAAACAAATCGTGACGACCCATCGTATTCGAGTGTTTATAAACTCCTACCGATACAGTGGATCAAACTGATCGACCAGAACTCATAAACAACTCAAAGCATGAATCTCCACAATATAATTTTTTTTATATCAAATACAAATATGTTCACTCGTATATATACACTCAACTCAATGTAGGGTATTACTAACCCCATCTCTACTGAGTCACGCCATAGAGCCAAGGTAATTCTCTTAACCTAAGCTCTGATACTAACTGTAATGACCCGGGATTTTGATGACTTTGGTTATCGCCATAAACTCAATGATGACCAACTAAACATCGAAAAATACCAGTCATTAGTGAAAGAAATTAGAGGGTGAGGAAAGATAAGATAGAAAATTAGAATAGAAGAAGAAGAAGAACAAACCATCAGATTAACACGAATCTCACAGCGGAACGAATAAATATATTTCATAACATAACTTTGAAATACAAATCTGTATTTGAATATACATATCATTATCAAAGTATAGCACTTACAACACAGCAGAAATAACTATAGCTATATGATCCTGAAGCCTCCTGCTCCTAGCTCTTCCAGTATATCTGTAAATCCCGACTACTTGACTGCCCGTACAAATTTAGGCACCCAAGAGTTTAGGGAAAACAACAAAATAAACTCCGGGTCAGTCATGGGACTGGTGTGAGTAAAACATTTTAAAACAGTTCAAACAGGTAATCGATATCTCATAAGACCACGCCGTATAACGGAACGGTTTTTTCCCTTATGAGAATCCAAATATCTTTATATTAAAAAACTTTTGATATTATAATAATGTCTATCAACACAATATAATAATCATCTAGCAGAAACGCTTTCATCTCACGTTCTACATATATAGTATACAATCAAAACCGCAAGCACGTATTGGGTAATGATTTCCAACTATGACAAGGTATGGAACCACCTTTCGCTAGTGTACCTCTAGAGAGGAATACACTGGGTTCAAACAAGAACATCTTGCAACCCGGCCACACATGACCGACCACTCATTTCGCTTGAGTGTATCGAATGTATATCACCAACGACTGGGATCAGCAACCGTTTCCCAAATAGGACAGCATCAACAATAGATTTTTAGAAGTAAATGAAACTCAAGATCATGTGATTATACACCCTACTTCAGTGCGACCGACTTAGCCATGCTGCCAACCCGATTTCTGTCATTTACCGGATGTGAGGCTAGAAGCTACGCTTTATCATCACACCAGATTCACTTTGAATGCCACATCGTCAAATCCATCAAATCACCGATTGACGTCCTCAACCATACATTATGTGTTAGCTAAAAGAAGTTTCCTTCTCCGCTTCCACTCTAGGTACGGTTGGAGAATCAATATACGTGATCGTCTGGAAATACTCTGTCAGACATCCGTCCATACGAGTCATCCAGGAACAGGATGAACCGAAGGCACTATTCAATACATCCATCTTAGACACTGTTATCTTAGACTTATACAATAACCCTTGCATAACTCCTTCAATTTCCTTTGGCATATATGATTCGCAACGCTTATGCCAATACAGAGTGGTTCTTTGGATAATAATCCAACCGGTCTCTCTATATTAACAACGTTAAAATGGTCAAAACTTCGATAGTCTATGATTTAACTATCGAATAAAACAAGTGTGCAAACAATGATATTATTTCCAAATGGAAATTTATATCGATCAAACATCATTCAACATTTATCTCTTTATTTCATTAATTTACTTATCTCCTGTTTCCCTATATTCACTATTTCTTATTTTCTAAATTTGGAAAATATACGTTATTAACAATGGAAAACATTTCCATTTCTTTTTTTCTTTATTAGAAAACATTTCTGGTTTCTTATTTGGAAAACATTTCCAAAGCTTCTTTATTGGACTTAGAAAGATGTTTAAACAAACCATCGCGATGCCAACTCAAACCATTTCCTTTAATTACTAAATTCACTTAACCATCCTTTACTATCGAACCTTAACCATTCCTTAGTTAAAAATGAAGTCAATAAAGTTGGGGTAATACTATCTCTCAGACCTTAACTGAACAACGTTTCTAACCTTGAAATATACAAAGTTAACCTTTTAATTCTTTAACAAACTTCCCTACGTAACTCTCTTTCAAATCATCTCTATTCGATAATTCTTTACTTCGAATAAGGTATATTCGATAACTCTATTCGATTTACTCTATTTGATTAACCCTTATCGATTAACTCCATTGGACTAACACTATTGGATTAACTCTGTTGGATTAACTCTATTGGACTAACGCTATTGGACTAACGCTATTGATTTACTCGTTACACTTAACTCCTTTTGAATAAACTATTTTCGATAACTCCTTTTACTCTATTCGAATAAACTATATTTGATTAACTCTATTTACTTTATATTCGAATAAACTGTATTCGATTAAATCATTTACTTTTAACTCTAATCGATTAACTCAAACTGGTTTAACTCTAACTGGTTAACTCTAACTGGTTTAACTCTAACGGGTTAACTCCATCTGGTTTAACTCTAATTCTATTCACTTAACTCCTGTCGAATAAACTATATTCAATAACTCCTCTAACTCTATTCGAATAAACTATATTCGATTTATTCCTTTAACTCCATTTAACTCTATTTGAATAATTAATATTCGATTAATTCCTTTAACTCCATTTAACTCTATTTGAATAACTAATATTCTATAACTCTATTTAACTCTTCTTCGAATAACTAATATTTGATAACTCCTTTTACTTTATTCGAATTACTAATATTCAATTAACTCAGTTGATTCTATTCGAATAAACTACATTCGATTTACCCCTTTATTTTAACTCTATTCGATTAATTCTAACTGGCTAACTCTTATTCGAATAACAAATATTCGATTAACTCTATTTAGCTAACTCGACTCGACTAATCCCTTTTCGAATAAACTATTCATTTATAAAGATTTACTTTTAGTAACGGTTCTTCACTTTTACAAATGATTTCCTTTTTAATAACGTTTTCCTTTTTGTAAAGTTTTCCTTTTTATAACATCCTATTCGGTTATAAACAAATTTCCTTTTTATAACTCTATTTATTTTCTAAATATTTCCTTTTTATAAAATCTCCTTTGATTGTTATAAATATTGTCTCTTTTATAAAATCCTTTGATTTTATAAATAATATATTTTCAATATTCATTTTGAAAATTCCCCTTTCACCATTCCGGTATGTTAGGGTATTCAACATATCAAATCACGATGATCAATATCGTTCAAACACATATAATCGACAACAGATTATATATCACATCATATATCACAATATATATGAAGAACAGTAAAATAAATGTTGAGGAATCCAGTTGGATTCCTCCAACCTGTTTCCCTGCATCACAGATGTTAAACAATATAGATAACATCACTTTCGGTTCCATATGATATATTCTGTTAAACAGAATCAATATAGAAATTCAACTAACTGACTAGCAGTTCAATCAAACAGTCAACACACAGTCAATCAGCTAATATCTAACAGTTCTAAAAATATAACTTGAAATTATAAACTGTCCAGAGTTAGTGAGATTTACTCACATTGGACGATCATCGTTAATAACGATAACCATCGCTTGATTTAGACGGACAATTTATTTTGCCATAAATTGTAACGAGCTCGGATTCACTCCCAGTCAGCTCCACGGTGTAGCCATCGTCTATACGATCCCAACGCAACTGACGGTTCTCGATTTCGACTCCATATGAGCTAGATACCGCGTAAACAAGTCAACACATTTTAATTTAAAATAGAAACTTGAATTTCTATTTCTTATTGGGCTTTACCCTTTCAACGGCCCATCCTCCTTCTTAAATCCACAGCCCATCTTCTTTCCTTCTTCCCCAAACACAAGACCGACGCCTGCTCCAAATACAACAGCCATTCCCAAATGTTCATCTCCAAACCGCACCTTCTCTCTTCACTTACAAAATCAAACCAAACATCCCAAAATTGTCGTCATGGTTTCCTCTCCAACTTGATCCTAGAAGCACAAAACTCGGTGGCCCTTTCCCATTTGCGTCGAGCAGACCTACAGGGAAACCCGCGTCGACTTTTTGCACCGACCCCTTCGAAATTGTCGCAGCAGCTCCTACTCGACACCACAAATCCAAATACGAACTCAAATCCATCCACTTCTTCGTCAATTTCCTGGTATGTCGAACCCTAATGGCGCTGCTATAAAAACCAGCGACATGAAATGTAATAACCCGGAAAATGTGAACCAGTTTAAAATTTTTAAATTAGGTTATTACCAAAGAATTTGAATAATTTAAATAGCCTATTTCAATAAAATATAGATTTGGGTATAATATTGCAGTTTGAAATTTTGAATACAAACTTTGTCCGACTGTACCGGGTGGAAAATATAACGGATTTTAACGAAACTAAAAATATTTAAATCTGTTTATCAATACCTTTCTAACGAATTTGAAAAATCGAAATTTCATAACTGAAATCAAAAGTAATGGCCAAATGAATTTTCAGAAAGGTCGCTATATAGTATATATAGCCCTTGAAAATTTAGATTTTGCATACGACCTCGGAATTCGACGAAACCACTTTTGTTGGGTCCGGGATGTCAAATTATTGCTAAGTTTCAAATTTCATAATTTTTGAAGCTAGTATGTGAATGGGGCCAAAGATAATGTGTTTGGTCAAAGTCTGTTAAAAAGGGTCGACCTAAAAATAGCCGTTTTTCAAACGAGCTCAGAATTCGACGAAACTGGTTTTGTTAGGACCGTATCGTCAAAACAAAGCTAGATTTATTTTTATGGAATTTTTCGATTCAGTTTGTGGCCCTGGCAAATTGAAATGTACGTTTAAATTAAATATCGAATGTTTTATATTTTAATTTAAAAAATAACTGACTGTAACAGTCGAAATGGCCAACGAAACATATCCCATTGTGTCCGGAATGGGGGTATTTAGCTAGGGGCGATAGTCGTTGGGTTAGATTTCGAGTTCGTCTGAGAAAGGGGGTATTTTAGGAATTAAAAAAATTAAAAAAATTAAAATAAAAGGAGCGGGCCAATCAGAATTCATCTTCTTCATCGAAACCCCCAGGCGCGACGCGGAAAAAGCTCCAAACCTTTTCTCTTCAATTTCTCCACAACCACTCAACGAAATCAAGCAAATTCAGATCCATTTTGAAGAGCGTTCAGAGATCTTCAAATCCATAGCAACTTCAAGAATTATTGTTGCGTATTTAAGGAGATATCGCGCCAGGAAGGTCCGAACTTTGCGCCGCCGCCGTGGGTGCTGGAGGCCACCGAGTTGATCATCTCGGGTAGCTTTGGGAAGCTCTTTCCTTCCTCTTCGACGCAGCGCTGGCCGTTCGTCCTAAAACTTCGTGGTTTTGCCGAAAAGTTTAACCCTAGTTTTCGAAATCAAAAAGGGTATACGGCTGAAACCATTTTCAACTGATTTTTACACTATAACGCGTTGCAAACTTGTAAAAATCGTATCTTTTTGCTATGTTAACCAAAATTTGATGAAACAGGAGACACCGTGACCGCAAGGAGGCTCTCTACATTCTAGAAGAAGCCGCGGATTTTTCTGACCTTCCTACGATTTTTAGCACTGCAATAACCAATGTGAGGAATCTAAACTATTTGTGAGAATGAAATCGCGTTGTATAAATTATATAAGCGAAGTGTAAATTATATACGCATTGTATACCTCATGTACATGTGTTGTATAAGTTATATTAGCGATGTATAAATTATACAAGCGTTGAATGAAACATATATGCTTTGAATTGTGATGAAATGCAAGTGAATTATTATATTATATATATATATATACTCCCCTCGTCCACAGACCATTGACGATATTTATTGCTTGTGATTGACGTGATATTATCTGGTATGATGAATGGTTGGAAATAATTGTTTGTGGTTGATATTATGGTTGAAAAATACCTTTATGGTTGAAAAATAACTTTGTGGTTGAAAAATACCCTCTTGTGGTTGAAACAAAATAGAATAGGATTGTGGAATTGAAAATAAAACATGCCGCCTGCGTGCGAACTAGATGCATGATCCCCATTGTCAAAAACCGCGAGGTTTAAGGTACAGCGAGGAGCCGTACTAGGGACAGTCCCGGTTTTAACTACCCTGCCGTTATGCTGCCGAAATTTTCTGAAATATTCATGTGTTGAGTTGCAATTCATTCGTTGAGTTGAAATTCATGTGTTGAATATTATTTGAATTTAAACAAATGGCTTTAGCGATAAAAATCACATTTTTATATATATACAAACTATATCGAATATTCATGTGTTGAGTTGCAATTCATTCGTTGAGTTGAAATTCATGTGTTGAATATTATTTGAATTTAAACAAATGGCTTTAGCGATAAAAATCACATTTTTATATATATACAAACTATATTGAATATTCATGTGTTGAGTTGCAATTCATTCGTTGAGTTGAAATTCATGTGTTGAATATTATTTGAATTTAAACAAATGGCTTTAGCGATAAAAATCACATTTTTATATATATACAAACTATATCGAATATTCATGTGTTGAGTTGCAATTCATTCGTTGAGTTGAAATTCATGTGTTGAATATTATTTGAATTTAAACAAATGGCTTTAGCGATAAAAATCACATTTTTATATATATACAAACTATATCGAATATTCATGTGTTGAGTTGCAATTCATTCGTTGAGTTGAAGTTCATGTGTTGAATGTTATCATCTTTTAAAAATAAAATGAATCGACAATGAAAACTATATTTTTATAGCGAATATGAAGTGTTAAAAATACACATGTGTCGAATAAATATTTTTGAAGATAAAAATATTCCTTTTATCATGTATACGCTTAGTTAAAAATACACATGTGTCGAAATAAATAATAGTTTGCTAGAAATATTATTATTAGCTTTGTTCTGCATATATATACATGTGTTGAACAGGAAAAATGGATTAGCTGTAGAGTAAAGAAATTATTTTCGTGCCCGACAAATAGGTAAACCTTGATGAGTTGGCTGCGCAATTTTATTTATATATCAACTCCCGTGAATGCCATTGGATGCGGAGTGCTGGTTTTTCTGTGTGAAATAATAAATAACGCCATAGGATAGTAACAATTAATTTTGAACTACACTACATGGCATACTTCTTGATGATAGGCATACTTCATCATATCCCACATGAGCAATTGGAGCTTGTGTGACGAGGTGGAAGATTTACCATATAAGCAAGAGGCTTGTATGGCGATGACTATGTACTACAGGTTGAACTGATGACTGATATGGACTATATAAATTATAACGATAAATTGCCAGATTAATAAAAACCCCACACGGGTCTGGAGTTGACAATAATCACGTCGTTCTAGTTATTAGATACGGCACATGGACTATTTATTTCCACACGGAAACGGGGTGATGGGAATTTATTCTCTGGAGTGATTATCAGTACATGCTCCCCGTAAACACCAGAATATATCACTATAAATATGTGAATGCTTTTTAGGATTTATTGGGTACCTAATACGGCCCAATAAATTTCCAAACCCCTCCCCGTACAAAGGAGGTTATGGCGAAATTTTTCGAAATCTTAAGGCGTTAGTGAAATATTTGAAGTGAAAACGAAGTTGAAAATATAGAATGAACTATAGTTGAAATTATAGATTGAACTATATATATATATATATATAATTAAAAAGGAATAGAGGCCGTGTAGTTCGCGTTTCGGAATCGTAATTTGAAACGACTAGTGTGGAAGATCCGACCGTCGGATTCTCACGAAACTGGAACCGTTGGGTTCGCTTTGGGAATATCTTCCCATTGATATAGACTTTGTAGAAGTCCAACGGTTAGATTTTCCGATATGTGTAAAACAAATTAAGGGAAAAACAGCGCAAGTGCCACGGCACGACCTGAAACGTCGTTTAATTAAATATGGCCATTTTTAAATAAATAAAAATGGCGAAAAATCGTTATAAAATATTATAAGCAATATTGATTGAGAATAAACCAAATGGGCTTGAATTGTTTGATATTTGATGGTTGTATGTGTATGACATGAAAATAATACTAAAGAACCCAAAAGATGGATGTCGAATAATATAACCATAAAATGAATCAATTTAAATTCTAATGACGTGAATTATTTGAAAAGGCCGAGCTAACCCTCATTTCAAATAATTTATCGAGCGATTCGAATTGGAAAATGCAAAGACGATTCAAGATCGACGATCTTCGTATCGGTTGGATGGGCGCTACTGAGGTTCCTAACCGGAGTAGCTACCGGAAAGGGACGGAAGTAGTAACCGTCTGAACGTATGTGTTGATTGGACGGGTATTCGAGGAATTTGACGCCTCCGGTTTCGTTCAGACCCAGAACGGACTTGTAAATGGATTGTGTGTCTGAGATTGGATTTTGTTCTATACTGATTGATCTCTGATTAAATATATATCTGTTTGGCGGTGGAGAATTTATTCTTTTGCTTAACGCCCTTCTCTGAGACGTACGAGCTCAGAGGTTATATATCGATGGAAATCAATCGTATGGAGTGGACTGCCTATGTGGCATGCCAAGATGCTGTGATCAAGGCTTCTGTTGCAAAGCAAAGTCTTGTGGATGATGATCAAAGCACGGTCTACGTGACCTAGCTTTGTGTATTTCGTAGATTCGCGAGCCTCACACCCCGGTATGAGTTAAAAACGGGATAAGGGCCGCTGGGAGAGCACGACGTTTCTTTCTAGCTATGGTGGTGTCAGTGACTTACCAGCCCTGACATATATATCTATTTTTCACCTATGTGGTTGTTGGAATGCGAGGCACCTCAATTATAGGTCTGTAAGGACCGGGAAACGTGTGTTCAGGAATTGCCAATCCTCAAACGTAAGAGAGGACCGGCCCAGCCGATCCAGGGGTTGCCCAGAGTGTGTAGTCCCGAGGCATTTGCTAGAGTGTCTCGAAGAGGAGAGGAGCTTGTCCCTTGCCTCGACTCATGACGGAAATCCAATTTCCAATACGAAATAACGGACTTGATCGTAGAACTAGTATTGCGACATAGTATATGGTAGTTATGCCGCCTATGATTGATATTTATGATGCTATTCATTTTTGAAACATATATGCACTAGTAATAATATCAAATGATTTTGTTTTATACGTATCAAGCATATTTGGCTATTATAAGGTAAAACTCTATCCTCTGGCTTGCGTTGCATTGTGTGATGGGACCTGAGTCTTATAATGGCTTCATTCTTTCAAAAAAGCATTGCGTTGTTTTAAAAGAATTTACTTTGTTTTAAATGCACTAGCAATCACTGGAGTAAACCCGTTCCGCGAAAGTGGCGTGGTCCTATGATTTGCTATTACTGTTGTTTAACTGTTAAATAGATTCCTTATACCAGTCCCCATGACTGACTCGTTGTTTGTTTCACTTTGCAAACGCGGGTGCCCTTATTTTCACACGGGCAGCCTAGTACACAGGTGACAGGTTGTTTTTGGCTCTGCACTGCTGCATAGAGTGCATTTTTGGCTCATGGCGAGGCTGACTTCACAGAGACGACTTTGACTTTTCTGCCATTACTGTACTTATATTATGATTCCGCCACTGGCGATGCAGACTGATTTACTTTTCGTATTTCTTACTATATGTATATGCATTCGGCCTTCGGCGATGTAGAATGATACCCTTATTATGTCTCACTGCATGTATGTATTCCGCCTCTGGCGATGATGACTGATCACTTTCCTTTTTATTTACTAAGTTATATCCCACGCTATGCTATTCTGATATTATTACATGTCTTGATTCCGCTGTCATATCCATGTAAAATTATTCTATTTATTGTTTCTGCTATTATTTGTACTCTGCTATGATGATTAATGTGTTATTTCCCTATGATTATCCTTAATACCGCCCCTCGGATTTTGGGATCGTCACAGTTGGTATCAGAGCTTTGGTTAACCTTAGTTCCGGGATCTAACACATTAAACACCTCGTCAGAATAGAATCAGTAGTGTTCTAATATGAGTAGCTCATTAGAAATAGGATTAGCAATGTCCTAGAATGAGCTAAGCAGATTAGCAAAACAATTTGATTAGTACATCATCATTATCTCTCCTTGTATTCCCTTGCTTTATCATTTATGAAAATTATCAAATCTTTGAGCTTGACTCTTTTCTTGCTTATACAGTATTCTCTTAGATAGCTACGCGAGGAGCAGCAGCTAGAGGAGGCCGTGGAGGTCGAGGAGATGCAGCAGGAGGACGGGGGAATATCCCCGTAGTAGTGGAAGGCCCTATTGTTCAGCCACCAGCACCAGAAGACTTTGAGCTAGATAAAGTAGCAAAGAGGTACAGAAACCTTGGGGGATAACCTTTTACTGGCACTGGTACAGTGACCGAGGCTATAGCTTGGCTGAAAACCTGTGAGAAAATCTTTGAAGGCATGGGTATGGGAACCAACAACAAAGCTCGACTTGGCATTTGGCTCCTTCAGGAGGAAGCAGAGCTGTGGTGGGATACCATTACCTCAGAGGATGCAGCAGGTACTGTCAGGACCTGGGAGCAATTTAAAGCTATGTTCAATGAGAAGTTTGTACCTGAACAGGCTCTAGAGAGGATGCGAGAGCAGTTTGCTAATCTCCAGCAAGGGGATCTCTCTATTCAGGATTATCTAAATAAGTTCACCCAATTGTTGCGCTATGCTCCAGAGTTGATTACGACCAACAAAGAAAAGAATAAGAGATTCATATTTGGGCTGAAGCGCAAGTACCGTGATAGAGCTATGAGCAACATCAAACTCTCCTTTACAGAACTAGTAGAGATGGCTTGCAATTACGAAGACATGGATGAGAGGCATGCTAGCCAAGATCGCGCCAAAAGCCAAGCTGGAAATAAGCGCAAAGCTTCAACAGATCAACCCGAATCTAGCATTACCGCGGCCGCTACTCAGAAACCTGCAAAGATCCCGAAAGGAAATTGCTACAACTGCGGGAAGCCGGTCACTTTTCTAATGTATGCAAAGCTCCGAGGAAGCCAAAGGCAAATGACTCAGCCGAATGCTACAACTGCCATAAAAAGGGGCACTACAGCAGGAATTGTCCTCTGAAGCAGAATGCTCAAGTGGCTCATGTCTATGACGGGAAGACCCCGCCAGCTACCACCGATGGATCAGGTAAACCCGATGTCTTGGGAGGTACCCTTACCATTAAAAATATTCTTGTTTCTATACTTTTTGATACTGGTGCATCATGTAGCTTCATTTCTGGTAACCTTGTTCACAAATTAAAATTGAAACGAAGAAAGCTTAGAGAACCAATTAAAGTTCAAAACCCAATAGGAGGTTCTGTTAGTCTCGGTATATATTGTAAAGTACCTATTTCCTTTTCTCGATACCGATTTCCTTTTGATTCGATTGTCATGGACCTTTCTGAATTTGACATTATTCTGGGACTTGATTGGTTGACAAACTTTAAGGCCGAAGTTAGATGTGCCGAAAGAATCGTGAAAGTTGAAACAAAATCGGGGCATATCACTATACCATGTCTCGGTGCAGAAATTAATAGAACAGAATTTTGGTCTTCTTTAGAAATTACTCCCCCTTCGATAGAAAAGATACCGGTCGTTAAAAACTACGCGGATGTGTTTGAGGAAGTAGAAAACTTACCGCCGCAAAGAGAAATTGAATTTAGGATAGATCTAATTCCTAACGCCCAACCAGTAGTACATCCAATTAGAAGAATGGCCCCGAAAGAAAAAGAAGAGTTAAGTAGTCAAACCCGAGAATTGCTTTGGAAGGGTCTAATCAGACCGAGCTTTTCAGCATGGGGAGCAGCAGTATTATTTGTCCCGAAATCAGACGGTACTCTAAGACTTTGTGTTGATTACCGTGATCTCAACAAACAGACACTGAAGAACAAATATCCTTTGCCCCGTATAGATGATCTGTTAGATCAATTAAATGGAGCAACGGTATTCTCCAAAATGGACCTAGCTACAGGTTTCCACCAATTACGTATAGCCGAAGACTGTGTTCCTTTAACAGCCTTCAGGGGTCCCGATTTATTCTACGAATGGTTAGTAATGCCATTCGGCTTGTGTAACGCTCCGGCATACTTCATTGATCTTATGAACATAGTGTTCCATGGTGTATTGAATAAATTTGTTCTAGTCTTCATCGATGACATTTTAATCTACTCTAAGTCGGAAGATGAACATGCAAAACATTTAGAACAAGTGTTGAAAATTCTAAGGAGAAATGTCTTGAAAGCTAAATTTTCTAAGTGTGTCTTCTGGCAGAATGAAGTTAAATTTCTAGGCCATGTCGTATCAAAAGAAGGAATTGCTGTAGATCCAAGCAAAATTACAGCGATTCAGAACTGGAAACAACCTACTACTCCCACTGAAGTTCGAAGTTTCCTTGGATTGGCTAGTTACTACCGGAAATTCGTTCAGGATTTTTCAAAGATATCAGGTGTATTGACAAAGCTTACGAAGAAGCATGAAAAATTCAGATGGACTCCCGAATGTGAAGAAGCTTTCCAGGAGCTGAAACTGAAGTTGACAACCGCTCCAGTATTGACAATTATAGAAGGTAACCAAGACTTGACTGTATGGACAGATGCTTCTATTAGAGGGCTAGGCACAGTGCTAATGCAAAAAGGCCAAGTGATCGCGTATGCCAGCCGTCAGCTGAAGCCACATGAAAGGAACTATGCAACTCATGATCTTGAGTTATTAGCTATCGTGTTTGCTTTAAGAATCTGGAGGCATTATTTATTGGGCTAGAAGTTCGAACTATTTACCGATCATCAATCCTTGAAATATCTTTTCACTCAGAAAGATCTAAACTTGAGACAACAGCGTTGATTAGAATTCCTTGCAGCATACGATTTTGAAATCCTATACACTCCGGGGAAAGCCAATGTTGTCGCAGATGCTCTCAGCAGAAAGAATGAAATCATTGCCAGTTTTGTCATCACGTCTTCATTAATAGATAGGATCTCGACCCTTCAGAAAGACGATGAATTTATTCAAAGAATCAGTCAGAGAGTCAAAGGGGGTGAATCCACAAGTTTCCGACTAGATGACAAAGGAGTTCTAAGATTAAAGGGCAGAATTTGCATCCCAAACCTTCCCGAGCTCAGAAGAGAAATACTTGATGAGTGCCACAAATCCAAATTAAGTATCCATCCCGGTGTGAGCAAAATGTATAACGATATCAAACGCACATTCTGGTGGAGGTCAATGAAAAGAGATATCTCATTATATGTTAGCAGATGCACCACTTGTCAGCTAGTTAAGAGTGATCAGCAGAAATTAGCTGGATTATTACAACCATTAGAAATTCCAGGATGGAAGTGGGAACAAATTTCGATGGATTTCATCGATGGCTTGCCTCGAACTAAAAAAGGAAACGACAGTATATGGGTAATCGTAGATCGCTTCACGAAGACTGCCCATTT
This sequence comes from Allium sativum, assembly GCA_030737875.1. Lineage (NCBI taxonomy): Eukaryota > Viridiplantae > Streptophyta > Magnoliopsida > Asparagales > Amaryllidaceae > Allium > Allium sativum. The sequence continues at coordinate 150,430,015 of CM060909.1, read as the reverse complement.
TATACCTGTCCGATCCAACAGAACGGCTCAAAGTCTAGCACAGATTTACTTCAAAGAAATAGTTAAACTACATGGAGTGTCGCTCAATATAGTTAGCGATAGAGATCCCCTATTTACTAGCAAATTCTGGGAAGCATTCCAGGAAGAGTTGGGAACCAAATTGAATCTAAGCACCACTTATCACCCTCAGACAGATGGCCAAACTGAGCGGGTGAATAGAATTTTAGAAGATTTGCTGCGGGCTTGCGTTATAGATTTTGGAGGTTCATGGGAAGATCATTTACATTTAGCAGAATTCTCTTACAACAATAGCTATCAAGCAAGTTTGGGGATGTCTCCATTTGAAGCATTATACGGTAGACCGTGCAGATCTCCCGCATGTTGGGTAGAACCTGGCAACAGACTTGTGTTAGGGCCCGATATGATTCAAGAAGCATCGGATAAAGTCGATTTCATTAAGAAGCGATTAAAAACCGCACAGAGCCGAAAGAAAAGTTATGCTGATGCGAGGAGAAGGGATATATCGTTTACCGTTGGCGATTATGTTTATTTAAGAGTTTCTCCAATGCGAGGAGTAATCAGATTTGGCAAGACTGGGAAGTTGGCATCGAGATTTATTGGTCCCTTTCCTATTCTTGAACGGATTGGAACTCTTGCATATAGGGTTTCATTACCTAATTGGTTGCCTGGCATACATGATGTGTTCCACGTATCTCAACTCAGAAAACATGTTCATGATCCCGACCTTATTGTGGAAGAAGCAGCGCAACATGATATCGACATAACTCCAGAATTAGCACTCAGTAGAGAGCCATTAAAGATAGTTGGCAAAGAAACCAGAGAGCTGAGGAGGAAAAAGATTCGTTTAGTCAAAGTGCAGTGGAGTAGTGATCCTAGAGACTGTACTTGGGAAACTGAGGAAAGCATTAAACAAGCCTATCCCAAATGCAGAGTGGACATCTCTGACTAACTCCGGTGCAAGGTACCTTTACAATACTTTGCATTTACATTTTATTTCCTACTTAGCTGTAATTTCCTTTTCGAGGACGAAAAGTTTTAAGTGGGGGAGACTGTAATAACCCGGAAAATGTGAACCAGTTTAAAATTTTTAAATTAGGTTATTACCAAAGAATTTGAATAATTTAAATAGCCTATTTCAATAAAATATAGATTTGGGTATAATATTGCAGTTTGAAATTTTGAATACAAACTTTGTCCGACTGTACCGGGTGGAAAATATAACGGATTTTAACGAAACTAAAAATATTTAAATCTGTTTATCAATACCTTTCTAACGAATCTGAAAAATCGAAATTTCATAACGGAAATCAAAAGTAATGGCCAAATGAATTTTCAGAAAGGTCGCTATATAGTATATATAGCCCTTGAAAATTTAGATTTTGCATACGACCTCGGAATTCGATGAAACCACTTTTGTTGAGTCCGGGATGTCAAATTATTGCTAAGTTTCAAATTTCATAATTTTTGAAGCTAGTATGTGAGCGGGGCAAAAGATAATGCGTTTGGTCAAGGTCTGTTAAAAAGGGTCGACCTAAAAATAGCCGTTTTTCAAACGATCTCAGAATTCGACGAAACTGGTTTTGTTAGGACCGTATCGTCAAAACAAAGCTAGATTTATTTTTCTGGAATTTTTCGATTCAGTTTGTGGCCCTGGCAAATTGAAATGTACGTTTAAATTAAATATCAAATGTTTTATATTTTAATTTGAAAAATAACTGACTGTAACAGTCGAAATGGCCAACGAAACATATCCCATTGTGTCCGGAATGGGGGTATTTAGCTAGGGGCGACAGTCATTGGGTTAGATTTCGAGTTCGTCTGAGAAAAGGGGTATTTTAGGAATTAAAAAAATTAAAAAAATTAAAATAAAAGGAGCGGGCCAATCAGAATTCATCTTCTTCATCGAAACCCCCAGGAGCGATGCGGAAAAAGCTCCAAACCTTCTCTCTTCAATTTCTCTACAACCACTCAACGAAATCAAGCAAACTCAGATCCATTTTGAAGAGCGTTCAGAGATCTTCAAATCCATAGCAACTTCAAGAATTATCGTTGCGTATTTAAGGAGATATCGCGCCAGGAAGGTCCGAACTTTGCGCCGCCGCCGTGGGTGCTGGAGGCCACCGAGTTGATCATCTCGGGTAGCTTTGGGAAGCTCTTTCCTTCCTCTTCGACGCAGCGCTGGCCGTTCGTCCTAAAACTTCGGAGTTTTGCCGAAAAGTTTAACCCTAGTTTTCGAAATCAAAAAGGGTATATGGCTGAAACCATTTTCAACTGATTTTTACACTATAAAGCATTGCAAACTTGTAAAAATCGTATCTTTTTGCTATGTTAACGAAATTTGATGAAACAGGAGACACGGTGACCGCAAGGAGGCTCTCTACATTCTAGAAGAAGCCGCGGATTTTTCTGACCTTTCTACGATTTTTAGCACTGCAATAACCAATGTGAGGAATCTAAACTATTTGTGAGAATGAAATCGCGTTGTATAAATTATATAAGCGAAGCGTAAATTATATACGCATTGTATACCTCATGTACATGTGTTGTATAAGTTATATTAGCGATGTATAAATTATACAAGCGTTGAATGAAACATATATGCTTTGAATTGTGATGAAATGCAAGTGAATTATTATATTATATATATATATATATACTCCCCTCGTCCACAGACCATGGACGATATTTATTTCTTGTGATTGACGTGATATTATATGGTATGACGAATGGTTGGAAATAATTGTTTGTGGTTGATATTATGGTTGAAAAATACCTTTGTGGTTGAAAAATACCCTCTTGTGGTTGAAACAAAATAGAATAGGATTGTGGAATTGAAAATAAAACATGCCGCCTGCGTGCGAACTAGATGCATGATCCCCATTGTCAAAAACCGCGAGGTTTTAAGGTAGAGCGAGGAGCCGTACTAGGGACGGTCCCGGTTTTAACTACCCTGCCGTTATGCTGCCGAAATTTTCTGAAATATTCATGTGTTGAGTTGCAATTCATTCGTTGAGTTGAAATTCATGTGTTGAATATTATTTGAATTTAAACAAATGGCTTTAGCGATAAAAATCACATTTTTATATATATACAAACTATATCGAATATTCATGTGTTGAGTTGCAATTCATTCGTTGAGTTGAAATTCATGTGTTGAATATTATTTGAATTTAAACAAATGGCTTTAGCGATAAAAATCACATTTTTATATATATACAAACTATATCGAATATTCATGTGTTGAGTTGTAATTCATTCGTTGAGTTGAAATTCATGTGTTGAATATTATTTGAATTTAAACAAATGGCTTTAGCGATAAAAATCACATTTTTATATATATACAAACTATATCGAATATTCATGTGTTGAGTTGCAATTCATTCGTTGAGTTGAAATTCATGTGTTGAATATTATTTGAATTTAAAAAAATGGCTTTAGCGATAAAAATCACATTTTTATATATATACAAACTATATCGAATATTCATGTGTTGAGTTGCAATTCATTCGTTGAGTTGAAGTTCATGTGTTGAATGTTATCATCTTTTAAAAATAAAATGAAACGATAATGAAAACTATATTTTTATAGTGAATATGAAGTGTTAAAAATACACATGTGTCGAATAAATATTTTTGAAGATAAAAATATTCCTTTTATCATGTATACGCTTAGTTAAAAATACACATGTGTCGAAATAAATAATAGTTTGCTAGAAATATTATTATTAGCTTTGTTCTGCATATATATACATGTGTTGAACAGGAAAAATGGATTAGCTGTAGAGTAAAGAAATTATTTGCGTGCCCGACAAATAGGTAAACCTTGATGAGTTGGCTGCGCAATTTTATTTATATATCAACTCTTGTGAATGCCATTGGATGCGGAGTGCTGGTTTTTCTGTGTGAAATAATAAATAACGCCATAGGATAGTAACAATTAATTTTGAACTACATTACATGGCATACTTCTTGATGATAGGCATACTTCATCATATCCCACATGAGCAATTGGAGCTTGTGTGACAAGGTGGAAGATTTACCATATAAGCAAGAGGCTTGTATGGCGATGACTATGTACTACAGGTTGAACTGATGACTGATATGGACTATATAAATTATAACGATAAATTGCCAGATTAATAAAAACCCCACACGGGTCTGGAGTTGACAATAATCACGTCGCTCTAGTTATTAGATACGGCACATGGACTATTTATTTCCACACGGAAACGGGGTGACGGGAATTTATTCTCTGGAGTGATTATCAGTACATGCTCCCCCGTAAACACTAGAATATATCACTATAAATATGTGAATTCTTTTTAGGATTTATTGGGTACCTAATACGGCCCAATAAATTTCCAAACCCCTCCCCGTACAAAGGAGGTTATGGCGAAATTTTTCGAAATCTTAAGGCGTTAGTGAAATATTTGAAGTGAAAACGAAGTTGAAAATATAGAATGAACTATAGTTGAAATTATAGATTGAACTATATTTATATATATAAACATAAATATAATTAAAAAGGAATAGAGGCCGTGCAGTTCGCGTTTCAGAATCGTAATTTGAAACGACTAGTGTGGAAGATCCGACCGTCGGATTCTCACGAAACTGGAACCGTTGGGTTCGCTTTGGGAATATCTTCCCATTGATATAGACTTTGTAGAAGTCCAATGGTTAGATTTTCCGATATGTGTAAAACAAATTAAGGGAAAAACAGCGTCAGTGCTACGGCACGACCTGAAACGTCGTTTAATTAAATATGGCCATTTTTAAATAAATAAAAATGGCGAAAAATCGTTATAAAATATTATAAGCAATATTGATTGAGAATAAACCAAATGGGCTTGAATTGTTTGATATTTGATGGTTGTATGTGTATGACATGAAAATAATACTAAAGAACCCAAAAGATGGATGTCGAATAATATAACCATAAAATGAATCAATTTAAATTCTAATGACGTGAATTATTTGAAAAGGCCGAGCTAACCCTCATTTCAAATAATTTATCGAGCGATTCGAATTGGAAAATGCAAAGACGATTCAAGACCGACGATCTTCGTATTGGTTGGATGGGCGCTACTGAGGTTCCTAACCGGAGTAGCTACCGGAAAGGGACGGAAGTAGTAACCGTCTGAACGTATATGTTGATTGGACGGATATACGAGGAATTTGACGCCTCCGGTTTCGTTCAGACCCAGAACGGACTTGTAAATGGATTGTGTGTCTGACATTGGATTTTGTTCTATACTGATTGATCTCTGATTAAATATATATCTGTTTGGCGGCGGAGAATTTATTCTTTTGCTTAACGCCCTTCTCTGAGACGTACGAGCTCAGAGGTTATATATCGATGGAAATCAATCGTATGGAGTGGACTGCCTATGTGGCATGCCAAGATGCTGTGATCAAGGCTTCTGTTGCAAAGCAAAGTCTTGTGGATGATGATCAAAGCACGGTCTACGTGACCTAGCTTTGTGTATTTCGTAGATTCGCGAGCCTCACACCCCGGTATGAGTTAAAAACGGGATACGGGCCGCTGGGAGAGAACGACATTTCTTTCTAGCTATGGTGGTGTCAGTGACTTACCAGCCCTGACATATATATCTATTTTTCACCAATGTGGTTGTTGGAATGCGAGGCGCCTCGATTATAGGTCTGTAAGGACCGGGAAACGTGTGTTCAGGAATTGCCAATCCTCAAACGTAAGAGAGGACCGGCCCAGCCGATCCAGGGGTTGCCCAGAGTGTGTAGTCCCGAGGCATTTGCTAGAGTGTCTCGAAGCGGAGAGGAGCTTGCCCCTTGCCTCGACTCATGACGGAAATCCAATTTCCAATACGAAATAACGGACTTGATCGTAGAACTAGTATGGCGACATAGTATATGGTAGCTATGCCACCTATGATTGATATTTATGATGCTATTCATTTTTGAAACATATATGCACTAGTAATAATATCAAATGATTTCGTTTTATACGTATCAAGCATATTTGGCTATTATAAGGTAAAACTCTATCCTCCGGCTTGTGTTGCATTGTGTGATGGGACCTGAGTCTTATAATGGCTTCATTCTTTCAAAAAAGCATTGCGTTGTTTTAAAAGAATTTACTTTGTTTTAAATGCACTAGCAATCACTGGAGTAAACCCGTTCCGCGAAAGTGGCGTGGTCCTATGATTTGCTATTACTGTTGTTTAACTGTTAAATAGATTCCTCATACCAGTCCCCATGACTGACTCGTTGTTTGTTTCACTTTGCAAACGCGGGTGCCCTTATTTTCAAACGGGCAGCCTAGTACGCAGGTGACAGGTTGTTTTTGGCTCTGCACTACTGCATAGAGTGCATTTTTGGCTCATGGCGAGGCTGACTTCACAGAGACGACTTTGACTTTTCCGCCATTACTGTACTTATATTATGATTCCGACACTGGCGATGCAGACTGATTTACTTTCTGTATTTCTTACTATATGTATATGTATTCCGCCTTCGGCGATGTAGACTGATACCCTTATTATGTCTCACTGCATGTATGTATTCCGCCTCTAGCGATGATGACTGATCACTTTCCTTTTTATTTACTAAGTTATATCCCACGCTATGCTATTCTGATATTATTACATGTCGTGATTCCGCTGTCATATCCATGTAAAATTATTCTATTTATTGTTTCTGCTATTATCTGTACTCTGCTATGATGATTAATGTGTTATTTCCCTATGATTATCCTTAATACCGCCCCTCGGATTTTGGGATCGTCACATGAAATTTGTTCGAACCCTCAAAAATCAATATAGATGTGTGTATAAACATCTCAGTTACCCAAATATCCATGTATTGGGATTTATAGTGTTTTATTTGATTTTACATTGATTATTAAACCATGATGTATTCACATTTTTGCTGAAATGAAAAAAAATAGAACTGGCGGCTCAACTTTTATCTTATAGGGGAGCGGGTTCTTGTGTGTGGTTGGAGAGGTGAACATGTGGCATGTTTCTAGGCTTTAGAAATGATTTTAGATATTTTACTTTTTATTTTATATTCGTTCTTGCACTCTAAAAATCCGTGTGATCACACACAGTACCTAAAAATCATGAAACTAGACACGTAGCTACAGTTCGACATTACGGTCCTAACGAAATTGGTTTCGTCGAATTCCGACTCCGTATGCTCACACGACGTATTTTTAAAGCTCTGGATGACCCATTTAAATATATAAATATATTTAAATATAATTAAATTTAATATTTAAAAATAAATATTATTGTATATATTCACAGTGGAATACCATACAGCTCAGAAAAATCTTATATTGATTTCTAACTCGATATTTCAATCTAGGTCAACCCGATATTCGATTTATATTGAAATTCCCTTTTAAAATATAAACAATTCCTTTATAAATTATAAAGGAATTCCACAACGACTTTTCTGAAATTTGATTTGGACATAAATCAAAATCTACACGATGGAATCCCGATTTTTCTCTTCCACTAGAAAGATATACTTCACCAGCTCCCAACGTTTCTTGTTTCACAGAAATCCGGCTTAAAACGAATCCTGTACACTAAGTTGAAGTTCAAATCGCCAAATGCCGGCGAACTACCGCGCCATTTCGAGCTCGATTTTAATTATAATATAATTATACGTTCAAACTGACGTTATTTAAATATATTCGTTATTCAAATTCAATTCCAAGCTGAATTAAATATCACAGATGATCCAGTTCACACCATATCGTCATTTCAGCCAATTCTGATTATTTCAGAATTAAATATATTATTTAATTTATTATTTTAATTAAATATTCATCATTATTTAATTCTACGACCATTTAATTCACTAAATCACCATTTATATAATTAAATTAATTAATTATAATACCTCTGCCAATGCGGGTCATTACACAAACCATCGGCTCTGAAGAGACCGAAATAACCGAGGCGCCTCGCTATCCATCATCAACATAAGTAAAACGCCTGGGCGTGTAAAATCCAAACACTTGTAATGATCCGCATTCTACGTATCAAAGGATCGTAGAATATTTATTTTATTTTCATATGAGGTCGTATGGTCGTGTAACTTTGGGGAACGACTATTGGGGTCATTTTCCATGCTCATGATTTTCGTCAATTTTTAAATGACCATCTTGCCCCTAGCGAATCTTATTTCGCCGATAAATTTTGATTGGTAAGGAGTTTTGACATGAAGCCACTTTCATTAGATTCGGATGATGGTTTACAATTCCGTAGAGTGGTCGCATTAGCCAAACGGACTCACCGTTTGGGAGATATGGCTGAAACAAGGTTTAGAAAGTGAAAAACAGCTTATCCGAGCCTAATTAGGGTGATTAACAAGAGGGCCCATAACTCATTTCAGCATTAGGGTTATGGGGAGGCTGAGAACAGTTAGGAAACGATTTTTATTTCATTTTCAGCCGCCTAAAACATTTCCCTAACCCTAGCAATGGCCTCCAATACCCAAATCACCTTCTAATCACCATTTAATCAAGTTTTAGCCTAATCTACATCAAATCAAGGCAAATTAGCATCAAGTTTGGAATAGAGCTGCTGGAACACACAAAGATTCAACCTGTATCAGAGATACTTTTAGATCTATAAGTAATTTGTGGCTAAGGTGAGTGTTTTGCATTGTTTTTCCCTAATTACGGCTAATTTGGAGTGATTAGTGATAATTAGCGAAATTATGGCTTGGAAAATTCTGGAAAAATTTGTAAAATTCTAAAATGTTATTTTATGGCTCTGATAAAATTTTGAGTTACTTTCGACTAAGTTTTTTAATCCTATTGTTAAAACATGCTTAAGGGGATTTAGGGAAAATATGGGTTCTTGGGGTATGTTTGATCTTAACTGACCTATATGCCTAGTGTTTTGACCTTGTTGATTGATCCTATATGTTACTATCACTATTTGGAATGTTGTATGATTGATTAGTAAAGTTAGAATGGCTGAATACGTCGTCGTATGGCGAGAATGGATGATATAAGCTTGCTGGAAAAACTGCAGGGATCCGGATCGGAACGATGTGGGAAAGGGATTTGGATCGGATAGGATTAGTCGAACCGAACCGACACCAGAGACAGGGAATCCTAACCGAATCGGGGTCTAGGCAGAAGAAGAAGAGTATGGCAACAAAGGAAGGCCACTAGCTTGGAGTTGGAGTTGGAGTGAAGAACCGAACCGGACCGAGATTCATGAGCACCGAACCGAACAGGGGACGTTGGCCTGGAATGAAGTACAGGAGCCGAACCAGGACATACGAACCGAACCCAGGCAGAAGACATCCGAACTGAACCGAGACAGGAGCACCAAACCGAAGCAAGAAGGGGAGACCGGACCGAACTGAACACGGCTCTTAAGCATCATATACCCGAACCGAACCTGATGTAGACTTTCACTACTATTACGCGACGACTCTTCTGAAGACCAACTCCAATTTGACCAAAACCCGAGATGCAAAGGTAGTCCAAATGAGAAGTAGAACTCAGGATCCAGATGGAAACCAACGAGTTGACTTTATGATTGGACTTTGCTGCGGGACGTGTGCTAAGGGGTCATCGAGGTCCATAAATTTGATTTACCACCAAGACGGATGTTAGGCTAGGGATCAGTGCGGTGGGGTAGTTATTACTCCATGGGGCAAAGTGATCGTAGCATGGCTATGAGCCAGTGCAGTGAAGTCGTCATGACTTCATGTGGCAGAGTGGACATAGCAAGGACTAGTGGCTATGGATCAGTGCAGTGGAGTCGCTATGACTCCATGGGGGCAGAGTGATCATAGCAAGGATTTGGATGATCAAAGTAGTGGATATCATATACTTTACGCACTGAGTGAGAGATGTGAGGATGGTTGCTATGCTTGACTGTTTGAGACCACTATGACATGCACACCCCTCCCCCGTATCTTTACCCCATATGTTAGTGTCACCTTAGAGTACTGTACATCTTGTTATGCTAACTCTTTGGTTGCAGGTCCGATTTCAGGTATGGTTTAGTATACCTGTTATTGTTCTATTTTGCTGCTTATCGCTCATACCGTACTTTTGTCTGACCCAGAATTTTATTACTCTTCTTATTACTCTGGGTGCTCTTAAACGGGCAGACTAGAGACAGGTCAGGTGGTTATGCACGAGTAGCTGTACTGGAGACGAGCAGGAGGCTTACACGTATTATTCTCTATATATAATCTCCTTGTGTCGCTTATGGTCACTACTTTGGGGATTAGTAGTGTACCTTTCCTTTCTTTTTCTTTAGAGACAATATGTTGGAGTTGTAATAAGCTGTATTTTGAATTTCCGCTGCTATGATGATTGTGGTTTAGTTTTTAGCTATGCACTTTCTCGCCTGTTTTATGTCAAGTATGTTATTATTATATTTTATTCCATGCGCTATGAGATATACTACAGGTTCCTTGTTAGTTCAAATTCCTTTCTTTGGCGACCGTCCTGTGCTAGTCGGGCATTGGCACAATGCACTTCCATTGGAAATGTCGGTTGGTGCGGGGCAGGCCGTCAGACTTGGTATCAGAGCGAGTTTGCATAGTTAACCTAGGGAAAGACACCAAGGAGAGATAGTATATGTATATGAGAATGTGTATTTGTGATATTTTGGTTTTCAAAAGATATATATATATACTATTAGTATATCTAAGGATGGAGTCGCACTGCACTGGCACCACTGAAGAAATGGTTAATCGTTTTCTCCTTACAGATTGAACGATGAGCCGACATACGAGGGGTACTGGTAGAGTAGCTAATAATGGCAATGCTCCTAATATGAGGACGATGTTCACTGACTCCATGAGAGGGATGCTTAGAAATGTGCAAGGAGTAGTTCCTAATGCCACTAACGGCGGTGGTGCAGCGGTGCAGGCACCTTGGGCCGATTTCGCCAAGCTCTGTAAGGACTACACTAGTCTCGGTGGGAAGTCATTCCATGGAACGGAATCGGCTACAGAAGTTCAGGATTGGTTGGATAGTTGTTAGCGCATCTTTGAAGATTTGGGAATCGAAGATGCGATGAAGAGAAAGCTAGCATCCCGTCAGCTGCAAGGATGGGCAATGAATTGGTGGAATGCTATCAAAGCAGCTACTCCAGAGGATGAAGTTACTTAGGATCAGTTCAAGACTCGCTTTAGTGATAAGTTTATCCCAGCTGCTCAAAAATCAGAGTTGTTTAGGAAATTCCTGGAGCTTAAGCAGAATTTTAGGGCAGTCTCGGAGTATATTGCTGAGTTCGATACTTTATCGAAATATGGATTATCCCTTATTGACACTCTCGAGAAGAAGAATGAGAAGTTCATAACCGATTTAGATCAGTACTTAGGGGAAAGGCTTATTAACCATATTGATGATACTTTTGAATCGATTGTTGGAAAAGCATTGAGACCAGAGAGCCTTTATCCTAAACCTAAGACTAAAGTCGCTGTTACATCTGTAGAGGGGCCAAAGCTGCAAGCAAGCGGTGGAGGCAAGAATAATTCTCAGAACAAAAGGAAACAGAATCAGACTAAGGATGGTCAGAAGAAGAGCAAGAAATATGTCTAGTGCTTTAGCTGTGGAAAGAAGGGCCACTATGCTAAAGAATGTCGAGCAAAACCAATGGACAGAAAGTGCTTCAACTGTGGTCAAGTGGGACATCACAAGGACAAGTGTCTGCAACCCCTAAAGAGAAGCAGATTGTGAAAGCATATGCTATCAATGTTGTTCCTTCTTCGTCGAATGCCCCAACTGCAATGGAGAAAGGAAAGAATGTCGTCGTTCAAGGTATGCTTTCTGTTTATGATGTTCTAGTTAGAGTGTTGTTTGATACCGGGGCTTCCCGTTCCTTCATATCTAGTGACCTGGTAGATAGGTTGGAATTGGAACCCGAGATAGTCGATAGACCTTTAGCGGTGACAAACCCGATTGGTGGTTCGACTAGCCTTAGTATGATTTGTCGTATTGTGGTCTTATCGAGTCATGGATGCATGTTTGTTTGTGATTGCTTTGTTTTGGGCTTTACTAGGTTTGGCATTATTTTGGGAGTCGATTGGCTCCAAAGGTACGGGGTGGTGTAGACTGTGAGGGCTTTTTGGTGACAGTTAGAGCGGATGATGGGCGGAGGGTAGTGTTTGGTGGTCTACCAAGTGATGAGGTAATGGCTAGTTTTCTAAATTCCCTCGACATCCCGCATGATGAGTTGTCAGATGTTCCCGTGGCTGGCTAGTATCTGGACGTCTTCGAGGAGGTGACCGGACTTCCACCACACCGAGAGATTAAGTTCCGTATTGATTTAGTGAAAGATGCCATACCTATAGTGATGCCACTTTGTCGTATGACACCAAGGGAGCAGCGAGAGCTCGAGGTGCAAGTAAGCGATCTTTTGAAGAAGGGATTTATCAGAAGAAGTGTCTTCGAATGGGGAGCACCAGTTGTGTTTGCTACCAAGACAAATGGTTCCCTTCGATTGTGTGTAGACTACCACGAGCTGAATAAGGTGACGAGGAAGAATAATTATCCTCTACCGCGGATAGATGATTTATTTGATCAGTTGAGTGGCGAGACAGTGTTCTCCCAATTGGATATCGTGATAGGTTTTCCTCAGCTTAGGGTGGAAGCTGAGAGTATAGCTAAAACGGCATTTCGGACGCCGTCTGGATTCTATGAGTGGTTGGTCATGCCATTCGGGTTGACCAACGCACCAGCATTTTTTGTGGATCTAATGAATAGAGTACTCAGAGATCAATTGAATAAGTTTATTCTTGTGTTCGTGGACGATATCTTGGTTTATTCGAGGACGGAGGAAGAACACAAGGAACATTTGAGGATAGTGATGGAGGTGTTGAGAAAACACCAATTGAAAGCAAAGTTTTCTAAGTGTCACTTCTGAAGGAGAGAAGTGAGATTCTTGGGTCGTGTTGTTTCAGAAAATGGTATTGCCGTGGATCCTGCGAAAGTGGCTACGGTACAAGATTGGTCTACTCCCAAGAATGCAACTGACGTAAGAAGTTTCTTGGTGTTAGCTGGATATTATCGTAAGTTTATCCAAGACTTCTCCAAGATAGCAACACCATTGACTCAGTTGACCAAGAAGAATCAAGCTTTCGTCTGGGACGAAAAGTGCGAGAATGCATTCAAGAGTCTAAAGGAAAAGTTGACATGTGCACCAGTGTTAGTCATTCCTAAGGGGAATGAAGAGATGACAATATATATGGATCCATGTGGTACCGGACTAGGTGCTGTATTGATGCAAGGAGGTAGGGTTGTAGCTTATGCTAGTCAGCAACTGAAACCGCACGAGAAAAGATATCCTACCTATGATTTGGAATTGGCAGCGATCGTGTTCGCATTAAAGATGTGGAGACATTATCTCTTAGGAGAAAGGTTCGATTTGTTTACCGATCATAAATCATTGAAGTATCTTTTCTCTCAAAAGGATCTAAATCTCTGACAGCAAAGATGGTTAGAATTCTTGTCTTCCTATGATTTCGATATCGCATATACACCTGGAAAGGGCAATGCAATAGCTGATGCATTGAGTAGAAGACATGCCAGTTTAGGGGCTATGTTTCTTGAGTGGAAGCAACTGGAGTATATCACTGGGTATGATTTTAGACCAAAGTGCTAATTGGATCCAGAAATGCTAGCAAGTTTGACGATCAGACCCACTTTGATTGAGCGGATTGGTTCCAGTCAGAAGGACGATCCAAAATTATTGGAAAGCATCTCCTAGTTAGAGATGGGTATAGATGAGGATATGAACAAGTATAGACTTGATCGAGATGGATGGCTTAGAAATAATGGGAGACTAGTTGTACCCAATGTCAGTGGATTGAGAGATGAAGTGCTTAGAGAATGTCATCACTCGAAACTGACTATACATCTCGGTGGTAAAATGTATCGAGACATGAAGCAGACCTACTACTGGGAAGGAATGAAAAGGGACGTTGGGAAGTTTATATCTAAATGCATGAATTGCCAGCTAGTTAAAGCTGAGTAAAAGAAGCCTAATGGTTTGTTGCAACCATTAAAAATTCCAGAATGGAAATGGGAACAAGTCTCAATGTATTTCATTGATGGGTTACCAAGGACTAGATCGGGCCATGATAGCATTTGGGTGTTTGTGGACCGATTGACCAAGAGTGCAAGGTTTATACCCGTCAAGTCGAATAGAACAACAGCTAAGTTAGCAGAACTGTATATGAAGTGGGTAGTGAGATTTCATGGAGTACCCAAAGGCATTGTGAGCGACCGAGATCCGTTGTTTACTAGTGGGTTTTGAAAGAGCTTACAAGAGGCTTTAGGGTCAGAATTACATCTCAGTACCGTGTATCATCCTCAGACCAACGGCCAAACGGAGAGGGTGAACGGTATATTAGAAGATCTCTTAAGAGCTTGTGTATTGGATTTTGGTGGATAATGGGATGACCATTTGCATCTAGTAGAGTTTGCATATAATAATAGTTACCAGTCCAGTATTGGTATGGCTCCATTTGAAGCTTTGTATGGAAGACCATGCAACTCACCATCATGTTGGTTAGAAACCGGTGAGAAATTTGTGCTTGGGGCAAATGTGATAAGAAAAACCTCAGATAAGATCAAGGTTATCCGACAACGAATGAAGGCTGCCCAAGATAGGCAGAAGAGTTATGCAGATAAGAGACGAAGAGACTTAAAATTCTCCATTGGCGACTTGATGTTTGTCAAGATTTCTCTGTTAAAGAGAGTGATTCGATTTGGTAGGAGAGGCAAGTTAACACCAAGATTTGTTGGTCCATTCCCAATTCTTGAGCAAGTTGGGAATTTGGCATATAAAGTTGAGTTGCCGGATAAGATGGTGGGAGTTCATAACGTATTTCATGTTTCCCAGTTGAGGAAATTCGTGCACGACCCCGATGTGGCTATTTCACCTGATCAGTTGGATGATATCGAAGTAGAACCTGAGGCAGCTGGGAATATCAAGCCGATTCGTATTATCGAGCACGATACAAAGAAACTTCGAAGGAAAGAGGTGAATCTAGTCAAGGTTCAGTGGGGCGAGGATGAGAACGACTGTACTTGGGAGACAGAGGATAGCATTAGAAAGACGTATCCAGAACTCTTTGCCTGGAAAGGTTTTCATTTCCATTTAGTCTTTCTGCATGCTAGGGTAGGCTTGTTGTGTATGTTTGATTGTTGTGAATGGCTGATAAGCATGCGGGATCCATTGTTTGTTTCTTAGTTGAGGAATTTCAGGGGCGAAATTTCTTAAGGGGGGAGAGTGTAACGACCCGCATTCTATGTATCGAAAGATCGTAGAATATTTATTTTATTTTCATATAAGGTCGTATGGTCATGTAACTTTAGGGAACGACTATTGGGGTCATTTTCCATGTTCACGATTTTTGTCGATTTTTAAATGACCATTTTGCCCCTAGCAAATCTTGTTTTGACCATGACTTTTGATTGGCAAGGAGTTTTGACCTGAAACCACTTCCGTTAAATTCGGATGATGGTTTACAATTCTGTAGAGTGGTCAGATTAGCCAAACGGACTCACCGTTTGGGAGATATGGCTGAAACAAGGTTTAGAAGGTGAAAAATAGCTTAACAAGGCCTAATTAGTGTGATTAACAAGAGGGCCCATAACCCATTTCGGGATTAGGGTTATGGGGAGGCGGAGAATAGTTAGGAAACGATTTCTATTTCATTTTTCAGCCGCCTAAAACATTTCCCTAACTCTAGCAATAGCCTCGAACACCTAAATCACCTTCTAATCACCATTTAATCAAGTTTTAGCCTAATCTACATCAAATCAAGGAAAATTAGCATCAAGTTTGGAATATAGCTGCTGGAACACACAAAGATTCGACCTATATCAGAGATACTTTCAGATCTATAAGTAATTTGTGGCTAAGGTGAGTGATTTGCATTGTTTTTCACTAATTACGGCTAACTAGGGGTGATTAGTGATAATTAGCAAAATTATGGCTCAGAAAATTCTGGAAAATTTGTAAAATTCTTAAATATTATTTTATGGCTCTGATAAAAATTTGAGTTAATTTCGACTAAGTTTGCTAATCCTATTGTTAAAACATGCTTAAGGGGATTAAAGGAAAACATGGGTTCTTGGGGTATGTTTGATCTTAAATGACCTATATGCCTGGTGTTTTGACCTTGTTGATTGATCTTATATTTTACTATCACTGTTTGAATGTTGTATGATTGATTAGTAAAGTCAGAATGGTTGAACACGCTGCTGTATGGAGAGAATGGACGATATAAGCTTGTTGGAAAAACTTTTGGGATCTGGATCGGATCGGATGTGGGAAAGGGCTCCGGGTCGGATAGGATTGGTCGAACTGAACCGACACCGAGACAGGGAATCTGAGCCAAATCGGGGTCCAGGCAGAAGAAGAAGAGTATGGCAACAAAGGAAGGCCACTAGCTTGGAGTTGGAGTTAGAGTGAAGAACCGAACCGGACCGAGATCCATGAGCACTGAACCAAACAGGGGACGTTGGACTGGAATGAGGTGAAGTACAGGAGCCAAACCAAGACATACGAACCGAACCCAGGTAGGAGACATCCTAATTGAACTGAGACAGGAGCACCAAACTGAAGCAAGAAGGGGAGACCGACCGAACTAAACACGACGACTCTTCTGAAGACCAACTCTAATTCGACCCAAAACCCGAGATGCAAAGGTAGTCCAAATGAGAAGTAGAACTCAGGATCCAGATGGGAACCAACGAGTTGACTTCATGATTGTACTTTGCTGCGGGACATGTGCTAAGGGGTCATCGACGTCCATAATTTTGATTCACCACCAAGACGGATGTTAGGTTACGGATCAGTGCAGTGGGGTAGTTATTACTCCATGGGACAGAGTGATCGTAGCATCGCTATGAGCCAGTGCAGTGAAGTCGTCATGACTTCATGGGGTAGAGTGGACATAGCAAGGACTAGTGGCTATGGATCAGTGCATTGGAGTCGCTATGACTCCATGGGGCAAAGTGATCATAGCAAGGATTTGGGTGATCAAAGCAATGGATATCGTATACTTTACGCACTGAGTGAGAGATGTGAGGATGGCTTCTATGCTTTATTATTTGAGACCACTATGACATGCACACCTCTCCCCTATATCTTTACACCATATGTTAGTGTCACCTTAGAGTACTGTACATTTTGCTGTGCTAACTCTTTGGTTGCAGGTCTAGGTTCAGGTATGGTTTAGTATACCTGTTATTGTTCTGTTTTGCTACTTATCGCTCATACCAGACTTTTGTCTGACCCAGAGTTTTATGTCTCTTCTCATTACTCCGGATTCTCTTAAACGGGCAGACTAGAGACAGGTCAGTTGGTTATGCACGAGTAGTTGTACTAGAGACGAGCATGAGGCTTACACGTATTATTCTCTATATATATTCTCCCTGTGTCACTACTGGTCACTACTTTGGGAATAAGTAGTGTACCTTTCCTTTCTTTTGCTTTAGAGACAGTATGTTGGAGTTGTAATAAGATGTATTTTGAATTTCCGCAGCTATGATGAATATCGTTTAGTTTTCAGCTATACAATGTCTCGCCTGTTTTTTGTCAAGTATGTTATTATTATATTGTATTCCATGCGCTATGAGATATACTACAGGTTCCTTGTTAGTTCAAATTCCTTTCTTTTCCTTTCTTTGGCGACTGTCCTGTGCTAGTCGGGCATTGGCACAGTGCACTTCCATTGGAAATGACGGCTGGTGCGGGGCGAGCCGTCACAACGCCACACCTAGCTAGAAGGAAACGCATGTCCTCCCTGATGTCCTCTCCCGTTTCTGGTCCATACCGGGGTGTGAGGCCGGCGAATCAACGATATACATAAAGCTATGCTATCTAAAGCCGTGCTTCGATCATCAAGCACAAGACTCTGCTTCTCAACAAAAGCCTTGATCACTGCATCTCAGCATGCCACATTGTCAAGCTACAACGTTAGACACACATCCATTTACAAGTCCGTTATGGGTCTGAACGAAACCGGAGGCACCTTATTCCTCATCCCATATGTCCAATACAGGAGAGAGGTCCTCACACATCCGGTCGATCTCCAAGTACGTCTGGACGACCACCACTTATTACCTTGTCTTGGGATGCCTCCCAATCAAGACATCAGCAATCATCCAAACGATGTGAAGACCTCCGATCTTCAACCACCGTCTTCATCGGCGATTTCTAATCGTCGATCAATTATTTGAAATGAGATTTAACTCGGCCTTTTCAAATAATTCACATATATTTAGAATTCGAATCAATCCATTTCCATGGTTAACTTATTTGACATCCATAATTCAGTTCATTAAGGTAATTTTCATGTCAAACTCATTCAACCATCAAATATCCAATAAACCGAGTAAATTCAGTTTATTTCCATTCCATATCATTTATAATATTTTATAACGATTTATCGCTATTTTTATTTATTTAAAAATAGCCCATTTATTTTAACGACGCTTTAGGCCATAACACAGTCAGGGCGCTGTTTTTCTCTAGATTTGATTGACACATATCTGAAAATCTAACCGTTGGATCTTTGCAAATTTTATATCATTGGAAAGATCTTTTCAAAGCAGACCCAACGGTTCCAGTTTTGGGAAAATCCGACGGTCGGATCTCCCGGTACAATCGTTTAAAGTTACGATTTCAAAATACGAACTGCAGCGTCGTTATTCGTTTTAATTTAATTATATATATATAAATATAAATATAATTCATTCTGGCGCTGTTTTTATTCAGATTTGAATTAAACATTTCACACAATCTAACCGTTGGATCTTTACAAATTTGGTATTGTTGGAAAGATATTTTCAAAGCGGACCCAATGGTTTCGGGAAAATCAGACGGTCGAATCTCCCGTAATAATCGTTTAAAATCCCGATTTCAAAACACGAACTGCAGCTTCGTTATTCGTTTGGTTTTAATATTATATATATATATATATATATATAATCCGTTCTTCAATTTCCAAAACATTTTTGTTTCATATATTTGATAAAAAGAATATTTTTACCCAACAAATATTTATTTCAACATATGACTATTTTTAACACTTCATATATATATATATTTATATATATATATATATATATATATATATATATATATATATATATGTGATTTCTATTGTTAAAACAATTTATTTAAAACATGAATATTTTTAGCGATTCCTATATATAATAAAAATGTGATTTTTATTGTTAAAACAATTTATTTAAAACATGAATATTTTTATATACTTCATATACATGATAAAAATGTGATTTTTATCTTTCAAACAATTTATTCATCATATGAATATTTTTCCAACACATGAATATATTTCAACACATGGATATAAATCAAACACATGAATATTTCAGAAAATTTCGGCAGAATAACGGCAGGGGTTTTTAAACTGGCACCGTCCTGAATACGGCTCCTCGCACTACCTTACGCCTCTTAGCGTTCCCTAAGGGGTTTATCCTTATAATCTAAATATTTCGATCATTTTCATATCACAATGGATTTTTCGACAAACTATTCCAATTTTGTTTCAACCACAAACAATCATTATCAATCGTTCGCATTTATCAACCAAATTTCACGTCAACCAAAATCCAAATAATCACAACACATATATATCGTCCATGGTCTGTGGACGAGGGGAGTGTGTATATATATATATATATATATATATATATATATATATGTATGTATGTATGTATGTATGTATGTATGTATGTATGTATATGTACATATATAAGTATATTTCCATTTCATTTCAATTTCATTTCAACTCCAGTCAACGCACATATGATTTTTACAATGTATATATAACTTATACATCGCACATATAATTTATACAACGCTTATACATGAGGTGTACAACGCTTATATAACTTTTACATCGATTATATAATTTATACATCGCCATTCCATATCGTGTTGAATTTAGAAATATCGCATTGGGTTCCACTCCTCCAAAAATTGTAGGAAGCAACAAAAATTCTCCGGTCCCTTCTAGAATGTAGAAGACGTCCTCACGGTCCCGGTGTCTCTGTTTCACTGAATTTCGATAACATAGCAAAAAGATATGATTTTTATTGTAAAATCATAATTCGTAGAGCTTTTAAAGTGTTATTTTCTTTTCAAAATAAATCAGTCGTTACCTGTCGACGAGGTTCAAAACTAGGTTTTAGTTTTTCGCGAAATCCGTAGTACAATAGGAGGATCGGCCAACGTCACGTTGTAGCGTTTGGAAACACGTACAAATCGATGGTGGAGGTGTTGACTTCGGTGGCGGATCGGAGGAGGATTCTGGCGATGAACGGTCGGACTTCGAGCAGGTGCATCTCGACGATGGCGCAACGGCAGGGGGTGAAACAGGTATGGATTTGAAGATCTCGTCGAGTACTCGAAAAATTTCGACTGTGGCGAAGGGTAATATGGCGTGGTTTAGCCGGAATTTGGTCGGGAAGGGTGGAAGGGGTTTCCGCCTTCAATCTGCTTACGGGGAGAGAGAAATTTTTTTTTTTATATAAAAATTCTGATTGGTCCGTGCTATTTATAATTCCAAAAATATCTGTTTTTCCAAACAAACTCCAATTCTGTAACAACCCGCAAAATCAGGACCAATTTAAAAATTTTATTTTAGAAAATTTTAATGAATTTTGACAATATAAAATAATTTATTTAAATAATAATGATCACAAATTTGATTTAAATCAAAGTTAGAATGAATGATTTAATTTTTATTATAAAAAGAGTTAGAAATAACGCGGTAGTTTGAAAAGTCAAACTTGAACTTTGACTGACCGTACAGGATGCAAAATTTAACGGATTTTAGTGAAACCAAAAATATTGGAATCTATTTAAAAATATCTTTCCAACGAATCCGAAAAATCGAAATTTCATAACGGGAATCAAAAGTTATGGCCAATTCAATATTTAGAAAGGTCGCTATGAAATTTATAAGGGCCAAAATGCTGCATTTTGCAGAATAAGGAATTAGGACCCGAAACCATCTCCATTGGTTTTAGAATATTGTTTACATATAAAAATGACTATAAGAACTTATATTTTTGAGTTTCGGAAAAATTCCACTATTTTTGGTATTTTTAAATATTAAAATATACACCTGAAAAATAGAATTTTTGCAAACGAACTCCGAATTCGACGAAACCAGTTTCTTTGGATTCGGAATATTAAATTAAGGTTAAATACTAAAATTTATAATTTTTGGAATTATTTTGTGGCCTGTATAATTTTTACAGTGGAAATACAGCCTATTTTCAGACTTCGGAAATTCATAATAAATTCATACGGACTCGGAAAATTACGAAATTAGGTTCGTTGGGTTCGTAATGACCTGAAATAATTATGTTTAAAAATTTATTAATTTTGAAATCAGTATGTATTTATAAGAATTTTTGAATTGAAGAAAACAGTTGAAAATTGAGTAATTGGGCACATAATGATATTTGGGCCCAAACCAAAATTAAACCCATGGTATATATTATCTTTTTTCTGAGATTTAGGGCTGAAATTCGAAATGCACAGCAGCCACTTCTCTTTTCCATCATTTTTCTCAATTTCCATGGCGGCTCCCTCTTCCTCTAAAATTCATAAAAAAAAATCTCTTCAAACCATAGCAAATTATATGTTTTCTCGAAGGTCTCGACGATACGAAGCTAATGGTGTAGTCGGTTTTGTCAAACAGCGCTCGGATTCGCTGGAATCTCGTCTTAAAGCTCGCTGATTTCGAAATTCAGAAGCTCAAAACGTAAATCAAGAAATTCCCGTGAATCGAGGAAGAATTAGACGAAGTCACGAACACGGAAGTTCTTCGTCTACGCAAGACGAAGATGCTCAAAAAATTTCAGGCAGTTTGGAGGTGTGAGGCGGCCTGTGGGACCCGCGAGGCGAAATCCTTTCTAGGCGATTTCCCGATGATCGGAGAAGCTTTAGGGGCGGCTCTTTCTGGTGGTGGTGTGTCTCGCCAAGACGAAGACATTGGCGGTGGTCCCGTGGCGTCAGGTGGCCCGAGGCAGCGGCAAAGTGTGGTCAAAGTTCGGTGGTGAACAGTGTTTTTCGGTCAATGGGCTGAGGGTATTTTCTATTTTATTTTTAAATTATTTAATTAATTTCCAGAACATTAAAATTGCATAACTCACTCATACGAAGTCGAAAATCGACGATTTCAGGTGCGTTGGGATCGTGGCGACGAGACGGACGCGTGGACACTAATTTTGTCCAATTCTGAGACAGTGAAATTTTTAGGTATTTTCACGAATATTAATTAATTATTTAATTACCCGATCTTTAAAAATTCATAACTCTTTCATACGAGGTCCGTTTGACGAACCGTAAATTGCGTTGGAATCACAAAATTAAGAGCTTCGCGATGGCGCAGACCGCAGCTGAAAAGGAGACAGTAAAATTTTGGCCAAAATTTCAATGTGAGGATTCTAATTTTATTTGTTTAATTAATTATAAATTATTTTCTTGCATTAAAAATAATTGTTTGATCGTTTAATTCTGACCTGAAATGTTGGGTGTTGTTTGGAGTGATAATTGTTGTATGTTGAATGATTGTTGTACATGATTTGCAAATCCGCTTGGATTTATATATATCTTATTTGCGGTTGGAGAAATGGGATCTAAAATGAGATCATAACATATTTTATTCAGTATATATATATATGTATATATATATATATGTTAAGATTGGATTAGAACTTGTAAAACAAATAAAATCCACTTTTATTTTTAGAACATGTACACAAATGAATTTCTTTTTGTCCTTAATGAAAAAAAAGTTTTTATTTACATTTCTGTTATTAATAAAAGAACAAGTTTTTATTTACATTTCTTTGTAAATAAATGAACACATTTAGATGTGATAAAAAGAGTTAAAAAGACAATCTTTTTATATTGAAAACACAAAGATGTAATTTTGACGATGAAAATAAGAAGATGATCTTTTTACATTTAAAATAGAGGAGTTATCATTTTTACATTGTAAAATAGAAAAGGTCATATTTTTACATTACAAAATAGGTTAATCCTTTTTTTTTACACCTTCCTTTGTAAATGATAAGACCAAAAATATGTTATTCACATTATTGATGTTTATATGGTGAAAGAAAAGAAATAAAGTTTTGTTAGTCATTTTGTTTACATTGCTTTTGTAAATAAATGAACAGAAATATAAAGAAAAATCATTTTTCTATGTAAACCAAAAGAGAACATAATTTGTGAATTGTTTTTATTTACATTTATATGTAAAACAAAAGAGAACATAATGGGTAAATCATATTGTTTACATTTTATATGGAAACCAAAGGAGAACATAATGTGTGAACGGTTTTTGTTTACATTTTCTTTGTAAAAGAAAAAGAGTAAAACATGTTAATCACTTTGTTTACATTTTCTTTGTAAAAGAAAAAGAGTAAAACATGTTAATCACTTTGTTTACATTTTCTTTGTAAAAGAAAAAGAGTAAAACATGTTAACCAGTTATGTAAATAAGAAGAATGAAATAATGAGAATCCTTTTATTTACATTTTCTTTTGTAAATGAAAAAGGAACTAAATAATGTGAATCCTTTATTTACATTTTCTATTGTAAAAGAAAAAGAACAAAATTTGTGAATCATTTTTAATTTCATTTTCTATAGTAAATGAAAAGGATAAATGTGTGAATCATTATATTTATATTCTCAAATGTAAAATCAAAAGAACAAAATATATGAATCATTTTATTTACATTTTTTTTTTTTTGTAAATGAGAAGAACAAAATATGTGAATTATTTATTTACCTTTTCTATTGTAAATAAAAATAATAGAATTTAGAGATACATTTATTTACATTTTATTATTGAATAAAAAGAATAGAATTTAGAAATATATTTATTTACATTTTCTATAGTAGGTAAAAATAGAATTGTTAATGTTGAATATTTTATCGTCATTTTGAATGCGGTAAAAGTAGAATTGTTAATGTTGAATATTTTATCGTCATTTTGAACACGGTGAAAATAGAATGGTTAATGTTGTCATTTTTATCGACATTTTTAGTGCGATAGAAATAGACAATGTTAGTGATTCATTTTTATCGACATTCTTGGTGCGATAAAAATAGACAATGTTAGTGATTCATTTTTATCGACATTTTGGGTGCGATAAAAATAAACAATGTTAGTGATTCATTTTTATCGACATTTTTAGTGCGATAAAAATAGACAATGTTAGTGATTCATTTTTATCGACATTTTTAGTGCGATAAAAATAGACAATGTTAGTGATTCATTTTTATCGACATTTTTGGTGCGATAGAAAATAAAAAGAACAGGAACATGAGAATCATTTATTTACAACTCCTATTGTAAATGAAAAGAGTAAAAATATGAGGACCACTTTATTTACAACTTCTTTTGTAAATGAAAAGACCAGAATATGTTGATCATTTTATTGGTATTTCTATGGTAAATAAAAGAACAAGACATGTGAATCCTTTTTATTTTTATTTTTATTGTAAATGAAAAAGAACAACATTCTTGTCAAGACTTGATTAGTGAATTTAAATTGTCATTTTGAGTTAACATGTCAAAATTAGAAAATGAACCTTTCTATACATTAAAAGGATTAGTTAAAAATGAACATTTTGTGTCATTAAAAAGAACTAATTAGAAATGAACACTTGGTGTCATTAAAAAAAGAATAGATTAAAAATAAACATTTTTTTTTATGCATAAGAAAAGAGATTAAAACAAAATACTCATTTTTGTATATTAAAAGTGGATTAGACAAAATGGACATTTTTGGCACATTAAAATGAATGAAGTAAAATAGACATCTTTATTCATTGAAAAAGATTAGACAAAATTTTCATTTTGTTGCATTAGAAGTTAAGAAACAAAATCATCATATTTGTTTATGTTGAGAAAAAGAATGGATTTAAAATGTATGTTTTCATACATTAAAAAGAATGAATTAAGGATGTATATTTTTATACATTAAAAATAATGAAGTCAAATATTCATTTTGTCAATAAAATGAATGAGACCAAAAATATGCATTTTTGTAAATAAATAAAAGTCACGATTTTTATAGTCATATGTTCATAATAAAGAGTATTGAAATATTTGCCTGTGATGTTGTATTTTGATGTGTTAAATGTGATGTTAGTATATTCAAAATTGAATATTACACTTCCATTTACAAGTCATCCGACTTGTTTATGTGATTGGGACGATTATTTTTACACATCGCCCAAGTGCACAAATAATTTATTATTTGTTTGTTGGCTGAAAACCCCACACGGGTATTGGGACGATACTTGACTGACACAAATCCCAATGTTATTTATATGTCTATCGATTGATCGACAGGCTGCGATGAGCGTTATTGTTTTATTTTAATGCTCACACAGTTGACATTGTCACTCTGGTTGTTAATGGATGGATTGAGGATTATTTCCTGTTATTACCCTATACATGAAATGTATGAAACCCATATGACCCAAATTATATGGTACATGGTTGAGTCGCATTCCAATGCAGAATTTCTTTTTAAATAAAGAATTTTTTTATAATAAAAGGATTTTTGTAAAATAAAAGATTTTGTATTATAAAGAATATTTTACATTCAGAATCTTTTATATATAGAATATTTTATTGATTATTTTAAAATGTGTTTTTTTTATATAGTAATGAATCAATATCTTTAAGATAAATATTTTATTTAAGATTATTAGATCTTAATAATTATGTTTGGTGATTGATATGTGAATTGGATTTGTAGTGGACGATGTTTTAAATAACATTTATCCTTTAATCCAATTTACATTGAAATTACTATTTGAAATTTATAAATCTATTTTATGAATTAAATCAAAATTGGAATATTAATAAATCTTTTTAGAAAGATTAAAATGAAATTTATTTTATCTTTGATAAAATTAATGAGGACCTTTTAACATAAATAATAATTTTTATTTAAAAGGATATTCAAAGTTGGAATGTGGCGTATGGTTGATTTTAATTACGAATACGCGAGTTATTCAGGAAGACCGGGTCTAACCCATTCTGAATAATCATCACGACGATCAAGAGTCGAAGATGAAGACGGTGACTGAAGACCGGAGAGCTTCACATCGTTTGGTTGATGGTGACTGATATCTTGAATTGGGACGGATCCCCCAAGGCAAGGTAAAAAGTGATGATCTTCCAGACGTACTGGAGATCGACGGATACGTTGTTTCGTTCAGACCCAGAACGGACTTGTAAATGGATATCATGCCTGACATTGAAATTTATTTCATGTAATTAAATTGGTTTTTATTTAATATATAAATACATGGTGGCGGATGATTTATTCTCTTGCTTAACACCCTTTTGTATGTTAAATATTTACCGATCGCATGATATGAGTTGTTGATGTGGTATGCCAAGTTGCACTTGATCAAGGCTTATTGTTGCAAAGCAGAGCCTTGTGGTTGATGATCAAAGCATAGCCTGTTTAGGCATAGCTTTGTGTATGACGTGACCTCACGAGCCTCACAGCCCGGTAGAGTCTAAAACGGGAGAAGGGAACGCAGGGAGTGCGCACGTTTCTTTCTAGCTAGAGTGGTGCCAGGGACCTACCAGCGCTGGCATTTATTCATTGTGGTTGTTGGATTGTTCGAGGCCTCGGTTTATGCGGTCGCTACTGGCCGTATTATAGGTCCAAAAGGACCGGGAAGCGTGTGTTCAGGAATTGCCAATCCATTAAGCGTTAACGTATGGACCGGCCCTGCAGGATCCAAGGGTTGGACAGAGTACCAATCCTGGGGCATTGCTAGAGTGTCTCGAATCGGTAAGGATCTCCTCCCTAGCCTTGACTCAGATGGAAACCCAAATTTCCAATACGACATCACGCGGTTTTGATTGTATACCTATATATGGCGACATAGTGGGATGGGGCACTCATGCCGTCTAGGATTAATACATTTACTTTGATGTATTTCAAATTGGTTGCACACTATTATTATATAATACCGTGTTTATCGTATCAAGCACCTTTTGATCATTATAAGGTAAAACCCTATCCTCCGGTTTGCGTTGCATTGTGTGATGGGACTTGGGTCTTATAATGGTTTCATTTTTCTAAAAAGCATTGCGTTATTTTGACGATTTACTTTAGTCATGCACTGGCAATCTATAGGAGAAAACCCGTTCCGCGAAAGTGGCGTGGTCATGTGATTAGCCTTATTATATTATATAGGTTAACTAGAATTCTCACACCAGTCCCATGACTGACCTGTAGTTTGTCCACTGGCAAACTCGGGTGCCCATATTTTCCACACGGGCAGTCGAGTAGCTATTTTTGCAGATATATTAAACAGGATTCTGGGTTGAAGCTTAAAGCTGTGTCCAGAGATAGAGAGTCTTCCGCTGTGTTCTTCCGTTGCAGTATATTACATCCTTTTTGTATTTATCTTCCGCTGTAATTATATTCCAATGTACTCTGATATGTATATTCTGTACTCTGATGTAACATTATATGATGATATGTTATAAAAGTCTTCTGTTGTTGTTTTAATATGTTGTATGCCCAAAGTTAAAGTATTCGTAGATTTTCACTTTTTGGGTCAGACCTGTGTGGTTTATGGTCGATTCAAAGGGTGGGAATTTACGGGTCTATACAAATTCAAACCCAATGACTATCATCCTTAGCTAAATACCCCTATTTCGGACATCATGGAATATGTTTCTTAGGCCCATTCGACTGTTTCAGTCAGTTATTCTTCAAATTAAAATATAAAAGATTCAAATATGGATTTGAACGTACATTTTAATTTGCCGGGGCCACATACTAATTCTAAAAATACCAGAAAAATAAATCTGGCTATGTTTAGATGATACGGTCCCAACAAAACTAGTTTCGTCGAATTTCAAGACCGTTTGAAAAATGGCCATTTTCTGGTCGATCCAAATTGATTGAAATTAACCAAATGCATTTTCCTTTGACACGGTCACATATTAACTCCAAAAATTATGGAATTTGAAACTTAGTAATAATTTGACATTACGGATCCAACAAAAGTGGTTTCGTCGAAAACGGAGGTCGTTTGCAAAATGTCTATTTTCAAGGGCTATATTAATTCCATAACGACCTTTTTGAAAATTCATTTGGCCATAACTTTTGATTTCCGCTATGAAATTTAGATTTTTCAGATTCGTTAGAAAGATATTCTTAAACAGATTTAAATATTTTTGGTTTCATTAAAATCCATTTTATTTTGCATCCTGTACAGTCAGTCAAAGTTCGAATTCAAATTTTCAAACTATTGCGCCATTTCAGGCCTTGTTTTATAATTAAAATAAATATATTCGCTATAACTTCGATCCCAAAAGAATTTTTAGTCGTTATTATTTAAAATAATTTATTTTAAATATTCAAAATCCACTAAAATAGCCAAATTAAAAATTTTAAATTGGTTCTGATTTTCCGAGTTGTTACAATCTCCCCCACTTAAAATCTTTTCGTCCCCGAAAAGGAACGAAGCTGAAAGTTGTTCAACTAACCAACTCAACTTTCATTTTGGCTTTCATTCTTCAACTTTTCAGTTTCTATGAATTTCCTAGTTCTTCAAAAATTTGGCTAACACCCTAAATTTTCGAAAATTTTTGCCATAACCTCTTTTGTACGGGGAGGGGTTTGGAAATTTATTGGGCCGTATTAGGCACCCAATAAATCCTAAAAAGCAAACACATATTTATAGTGATATATTCCGGTGTCCACAGGGGAGTGTGTATAGATCATAACTCCAGAGAATAAATTCTTGTCACCCTATAAATGGTTTTTGTGCCTTAATGACTAGAGAGACGTGTTTATTGTCATCTCCAGACCCGTGTGGTGTTTTTATTAATCTGGCAATTTATCGTTACATTTTATATAGTCCATATCAGTCTTTGGTTCAACCTGTAATATAGTCATCGCCATACAAGCCTCTCGCTTGTATTGTAAATCTTCAACCTCGTCACATAAGCTCCAAATGCTTATGCGGTATATGATAAATTATGTTATCTTCAAGAAGTATGCCATGTAGTACAGTTCAAAATTAATTGTTACTATCCTATGTCGATGTTTATTATTTCACATAGAACAACCATCACTCCGCATCAATGGCATTCACAGGAGTTGATATATAAATAAAATTGCGCATCCAACTCATTAAGGTTTACCTATTTGTCGGGCACACAAATAAATTCTTTACTCAACAACAAGTCCATTTACCTGTTCAAACATATATAATGTACATGCATGTATTTCAATCAATTTTCAAATTAGTTCAATATTCGATTTAATTTGCATAAATTTACCATTCATTTCCGTATTGATTAGATTAACTATCATTCCAATAATTTGATTAATCAAATTCTTAATCACACAACACAAACAACAATTAATTTGTTGATTAACTTTTCAAAAATATACTAGTTAATTCATATACTCTTTTAAAATCATTCAGACTATATAATTAAAAAATTTACATCCATGAAAAGGAAACAACAAACAAGTAGAAAACAATACAGAAATGCAAAATATGGTATATGTACCTTACACTAGAGTTAATCAGAGATATCCACCCTGCAATTGGGATAGGCTTGCTTAATGCTCTCCTCAGTTTCCCAAGTACAGTCTCGCGGATCTCCACTCCATTGCACTTTGACTAAGGAACCTTCTTGTTCCTCAGCTCTTTAGTTTCTTTACCAATAATCTTTATCGGCCCTCTCCTCACTGCCAATTCTGGAGTAATTTCCAAATCTTGTTGCGCGGCTTCTTCCACGACCAAGTCTGGATCATGCACATGCTTTCGAAGTTGAGATACGTGAAACACATCATGTACTCCAGGCAACCAATCAGGTAATTAAACTCTATAAGAGAGAGTTCCAATCAGTTCGAGCATATGAAATGGACCAATAAATTTAGGTGCCAACTTCCCTGTTTTCCCAAATCGGACCACTCCTCTCATTGGAGAAACCCTCAGGTACACATAGTCACCCACAGCAAATGCTAAATCTCTTCTTCTCGAATCTGCATAACTCTTCTGTCGGCTTTGAGTTGCTAGTAATCATTTCTTAATGAAATCGACTTTGTCTGAAGCTTCACGGATCATATCTGGTCCCAATACAAGTCTATTGCCAGGTTCTACCCAACAAGCGGGAGATCTGCACGGTCTACCATACAGTGCTTCGAATGGTGACATTTCTAGGCTCGCTTGGTAACTGTTGTTGTATGAGAACTCAGCCAAATGCAAGTGGTCTTCCCATGATCCGCCAAAATCAATAACACAAGCCCGCAATAAATCTTCTATAATACGATTCACCCTCTCAGTTTGACCATCTGTTTGAGGTTGATAAGCGGTGCTCAAGTTCAGCTTTGTTCCCAATTCTACTTGGAATGCTTCCTAGAATTTACTAGCAAATATCGAGTCACCATCACTAACGATACTCATGGGAACTCCATGCAGTTTTACAATCTCTTTGAAATAAATTTGCGCTAGACTCTGAGCGGTTCTATTTGATCTGACAAGTATGAAATGGGCGGTCTTCGTGAAACGATCTATGATCACCCATATACTGTCATTTCCTCTCCTGGTTCTGGGCAAACCATCTATGTAATCCATAGAAATTTGTTCCCACTTCCAACCTGGAATTTCCAATGGTTGCAATAATCCGGTGAGTTTCTGTTGATCACTCTTGACTTGTTGACAAGTAGAACACCTGCCAACATATATAGAGACGTCTCTTTTCATCGCCTTCCACCAGAATGTTCGCTTGAGGTCATTATACATTTTACTAACCCCTGGATGGATACTCAGCTTGGACTTGTGACACTCGTCCATTACTTCTCTTTTGAGCTCAAGGATGTCGGGAACACAAATTCTTCCTTTCAATCTCAGAACTCCCGTGCTATCCACTTGGAAACTGGAGACTTCGCCCCTTTGAATTCTTTTGATCATCTCTTTAACAAAATTATCGTCTTTCTGAAAAATGGATATTTTATCAATCAATGAAGGCATAACGATAAGATTGGTAATGATCACATTCTTCCTGCTGAGCGCATCAGCCATAACATTGGCTTTCCCCGGAGTATACAAAATATCAAGATCATATGCCACGAGAAATTCTAGCCAACGTTGCTGCCTCATATTCAGATCTTTCTGGGTGAATAAATACTTCAATGATTGATGATCGGTATATAATTCGAACTTCTCACCCAATAGATAATGTCTCCAGATTTTCATAGCAAACACGATGGCTAACAATTCAAGATCGTGAGTTGCATAATTCTTCCCGTGCAGCTTCAACTAATGGCTAGCATAAGCGACTACTTGGCCTCTTTGCATTAATACTGCACCAAGACCTTCTTTAGAAGCATCTGTCTAGACTTTCAAGTCTTGATTGCCATCAATAATTGTTAACACTGGAGCAGTTGTCAATCTTAACTTCAGCTCTTGGAAAGCTGCCTCACATTCTGGATTCCAATTGAACCTTGAATGTTTCTTCGTAAGATTTGTTAAGGAACTAAATATCTTCAAAAAATCTTTAACGAACTTCAAATAATAACTAGCCAATCCAAGAAAACTTCGGACTTCTGTGGGTGTATTTGGCTGCTTCCAATCTTGAATAGCTGTGATTTTACCGGGATCCACAGAAATTCCTTCCTTTGATACAACGTAGCCAAGAAACTTGACTTCTTCTTGCCAGAATATACATTTGGAAAATTTTGCTTTTAAAACATTCTTTCTGAGAATTTCTAACACTTGTTCCAAATATTTTACATGCTCGCTCTCTGACTTAGAGAAGATCAATATGTCATCAATGAAAACCAGTATGTATTTATTCAACGCTTCTTTGAATACTCTGTTTATTAGATCGACAAAATAAGCAGCAGCGTTACATAAGCCGAACGACATTACTTACCACTCATAGAATAAATCTGGACCTCTGAATGCTGTCGAAGGAACACACTCTTCGTCAATACGAACTTGATGGAAACCTGTAGCTAGGTCCATTCGTGAAAATACTTGTGTGCCATTCAATCGATCCAACAAATCATCAATCCGCAGCAATGGATATTTATTCTTCATTGTCTGCTTATTCAAGTCACGAAATCCACACATAGTCGGAGAGTACCGTCTGACTTTGGGACAAACACCACTGCTGCTCCCCAATCATAGAAACTAGGCCTGATCAGACCCTTCCATACAAGTTGTCGAGTTTGATTATCTAACTCTTTTTTTTCCTTCCAGGTCATTTTTCAAATTGCATGAACTATTGGCCTTGCATTTGGAATTAAAGAAATTTTGAAATCAATTTCTCTACGCGGAGGCAAGCTAACAACTTCTTCGAACACATCCGCATAATTCTTGACGACAGGGATATTTTCTATGTCTACCGGAGTATTCTCTATAACGACATGAATAGGTTTTAACTGAGCAGGAGAAAAATCAAGAGCTGACCAAAAGTTTTTTCTATTAGAATTCGGGCCCTCACATGGAATGGTTATATAATTCCCTGATCTAATCTTCGCCCTTACGACTCTGTCGGTGCATTTAACCTTAGCTTCATATTTGTTTAACCAATCCAATCCCAAAATAAGACCAAATTCTGTAAAATTCATGACGATCGAGATGGTAGGGAACTGATAACAGGAAAAAGAAACAGGCACCCCACAAATCCAACTAAGATCGAGGGAACCCCCAACCGGATTATGGACAGTCATGGGTGCTTTGAGCTTTTTCAATTTCAAATCCAGTTTCTTAACCGCATTACTTGCAATAAAGCTTCGCGACGCACCTGTATCAAACAGTACTTTAACTGGGATGTTTTTGACAGTAAGCGTGCCTTCTAAAACATCTAGCCTTCCCTGACTAGCTGAGGGTGCCGGGACTTCTGCCACTTCATTTACACGTACCTTCTCAGATTTCTTTAATAGCCGGCAATCTTGCTTTACATGACCAGCCTGATGGCAAAGATTGCATTTTCTATTCTCTTGAAACTTGTTCTTGGATTTAGATCCATTCTGTCTCCGCATTTTCAAAGATTTGCATTTTCAGGACAAATGGCCCTTATGATTGCAGTTGAGGCATATGACAGTCATTATTGGTTCTTTCTCAGATTTAACCTTTTTCCTATTGAATCCAGGCCTCCTACTGAACTCAGACTTCGTACTTGCCTCAGGCTGTGTACTTGTCTCTGAGCTATCAGTTTCAAATTTCCTTTTGTTGCTAGAACTGACTTCCTCTTCATCTTCCAAAAGACCCTGCTTATCCAGATCTTCATACTGGTAAGCCATGTATATCATTTCAGAAAAAGGAAGTTGCACATGTGCAGTTACACTACTTTGGTACTTTCCTTGGAGCCCGTTAATAAACCTCAGATTCTTCCTCTTAGGATTTTGAATTAGATGCGGGGTAAAACAAGAAATTCATTGAATTTCTTATGATACTCCAGAATGGTCGTATCTCCTTGTATCAGATAGTAGGATTCATCGCTTAACCGCTCAGTTGCTTCTGGAGGAGTAAATCTTTCATTGAAAATTTCTTTAAATCTATCCCAGGTAATATTACCTTTGGGATTATCTTTAATAACTGTTTCCCACTAGATTAAAGCGTTATCTTTGAGTGGCCAAGATGCCAATAATCCTTTCTGATCATCTCTCAGCTCGGAACCTTCAAAAATTTTCTCAGTAGAGCGCATCCATGCTTGTGTTTGAATAATGGATTCATTGCCCGAGAATGGTACTCCACCCAGGTTTCAACACTTCTTTAATAGAGCTTCAATATCTGGCACTGACCTACCTCTTCTACTTCTGCCACTCACTTTCTATGTCTACAAATAGCGGACAAAGTGTCAGGCCAACAAAAAAGGTTTTTTAAAGCATAGAGACATATGCTTGAATGCAAATGTGTCTATCGGGGTGTATTTCATTCTGCTACACTCATTCAAGGATATTACTGATCCTTTCTATAATGATTAATTCATCTTAGAACACTACTGGTTCTATTTCTGACGAGTTCGTTAAAATGTTATATTCCAGAACTAAGCTTGACCAAAGCTCTGATACCACATGTGACGACCCCAAACCCCCGTTCCATGGTGGCAAGGGTAATCTTTGGAATATAACACATAAACAAACAACAGCAGAACAGAAATATATAAATACACTAGATAATTTACAACAGAATACACTGGATAAACATAATCATCAGAGTTACACAGTATAATAGGATCATACTTAGTACAAAAATACAGTTCAGCTTTATATAAAATGTCTACAGCGGAATCAAACATAATATACATAACAGGAGCTGAACAACATAAAAGAAGTGATAAAATCCATCTTCAGCTCCATAGCTATCCAGATAGAGCCTGCTAAAACCTGAATACAAGGCTGCCCATGTAGAAAATAGGGCACCTGAGTTTGCAAGTGAAACAAACAACGAGTCAGTCATGGGACTGGTATGAGAAATCTACTAAACTTACTTTATAGTAAGGCCAATCACAGGACCATACCGCTAACGTGAAACGGGTTTACCCCCATTGGATTGCCAGTTCTTAAAACAAGTAAATCATTTAAACATCACAATGCTTTTTACAAAAATGAAGCCATTATAAGACTCAGTTCCCATCACACAATGTAACGCAAACCGGAGGATAGAGTTTTACCTTATAATGGCCAAAATATGCTTGATACGAATAAAACAAAAGCATTTGATATTATTACTAGTGTTTATACGTTTCAAAATCAATTTCAATCATAAGTATCAATCATAGATGGCATAAATGCCCCATACCACTATGTCGCCATATACAGGTTTACAATCAAAACCACACAATGTCGTATTAGGAAATTTGGTTTCCGTCATGAACCAAGGCAAGGGATCGTCCTTACCGCTTTGAGACTGTCTATCCCGAGCCTTAGGAACAGCCGCAACTGCACCTTGGATCGTCAGGGATGGTCCACACGGAGTGGACTAAAATGCCTAAACATTGCGTTTCCCCACCCTATGGGGCGTAAACTGGTCATATCCCGACCAAACCATCGGCTCCGGAGAGACCGAAATAACCAAGGTGCCTCGCTATCCATCATCCACATAAGTAAAATGTTTGGGCGTGTAAAACCCAGACACCACTTCTAGCCAGAAGGAAACGCATGTCCTCCCTGATGTCCTCTCCCGTTTCTGGTCCATACCGGGGTGTGAGGCCCGCGAATCAATGCTATACACAATGCTATGCTATTTAAAGCCGTGCTTTGATCATCAACCACAAGACTCTGCTTTTCAACAAAAGCCTTGATCACCGCATCTTAGCATGCCACGTTGTCAAGCTACAACGTCAGACACACATCCATTTACAAGCTTGTTCTGGGTCTGAATGAAACCGGAGGCACCTTATTCCTCGTCCCATATGTCCAATACAGGAGAGAGGTCCTCGCATATCCGGTCGATCTCCAAGTACGTCTAGACGACCACCACTTATTACCTTTTCTTGGGATGCCTCCCAATCAAGATACCAGCAATCATCCAAACAATGTGAAGACCTGTGGTCTTCAACCACTGTCTTTATTGTCGATTTCTAATCGTCGATCAATTATTTGAAATGAGATTTAACTCGGCCTTTTCAAATATTTCACGTATATTTAGAAATCAAATCAATTCATTTCCATGGTTAAATTATTTGACATCCATAATTCAGTTCATTAATGTAATTTTCATGTCAAACTCATTCAACCATCAAATACCCAATAAACCAAGTAAATTCGGTTTATTTCCATTCCATATCATTTATAATATTTTATAATGATTTATCTCTATTTTTATTTATTTAAAAATAGCCCATTTATTCAAATGACGCTTCAAGCCATAACACGGGCAGGGCACTGTTTTTCTCCCGATTTGATTTACACATATCTGAAAATCTAACTGTTGGATCTTTACAAATTTTATATCATTGGGAAGATCTTTTCAAAGCGGACCCAACGGTTTCGATTTCAGGAAAATCCGAAGGTCGGATCTCCCGTAATAATCGTTTAAAATTCCGATTTCAAAACACGAACTGCGACTTCGTTATTCGTTTGGTTCTAATTATATATATATATATATATATATATATAATCCGTTCTTCAATTTCCAAACCATTTTCATTTCATATATTTAATAAAAAGAATATTTTTACCCAACAAATATTTATTTCAACATATGACTATTTTAACACTTCATATATATATATATAAATATATATATATATATATGTGTGTGTGTGTGTGTGTGTGACTTCTATTTTTAAAACAATTTATTTAAAACATTAATATTTTTAGCGATTCCTATATATAATAAAAATGTGATTTTTATTGTTGAAACAATTTATTTAAAACATGAATATTTTTATATACTTCATATACATGATAAAAATGTGATTTTTATCTTTCAAACAATTTATTCATCATATGAATATTTTTAAAACACATGAATATATTTCAACACATGGATATAAATCAAACACATGAATATTTCAAAAAAAATTGGCAACATAACGGCAGGGGTTTTAAAACCGACACCATCCCGAGTATGGATCCTCGCACTACCTTACGTGTCACAGCGTTCCCTAAGGGGCTTATCCTTATAATCTAAATATTTCGATCATTTTCATATCACAATGGATTTTTCCACAAACAATTCCAATTTTGTTTCAACCACAAACCATCATTATCAACCATTCGCATTTATCAACCAAATTTCACGTCAACTATAATCCAGATTATCACAACCAATATATCGTCCATAGTATGTCGACGAGGGGTGTGTGTGTGTATATATATATATATGTACGTATATAAATATATTTCCATTTCATTTCAATTTCATTTCAATTTCATTTCAACTCTATTCAACGCACATATGATTTTTACAACGTATATATAACTTATACATCGCACATATAATTTATACAACGCTTATACCTGAGGTGTACAACACTTATATAACTTATACATCGATTATATAATTTATACACCGCCATTCCATATCGTTTTGAATTTAGAAATCTCACATTGGGTTCCACTCCTCCAAAAATTGTAGGAAGCCCCAAAAATTCTCCGGTCTCTTATATAATGTCGAAGACGTCCTCACGGTCCCGGTGTCTCTTGTTTCAGTGAATTTCGATAACAAAGCAAAAAGATATGATTTTTATTGTAAAATCATAATTCGTAGCGCTTTTAAAGTGTTATTTTCTTTTCAAAATAAAACAGTAGTTACCTGTCAACGAGGTTCAAAACTAGTTTTAGCTTTTCGCGAAATCCGTAGCACGATAGGAGGATCGGCCAACGTCACGTTGTAGTGCTTGGAAATGCACGAAAATCAATGGTGGAGGTGTTGACTTCGGTGGCGGATCGGAGGAGGATTCCGGCGATGAACGGCCGGACTTGGAGCAGGTGGATCTCGACGATGGTGCAACGGAAGGAGGTGAAACAGGTATGGATTTGAAGATCTCGTCGAGTACTCCAAAAACTTCAACTGTGGTGAAAGGTAATATGGTGTAGTTTGGACGGAATTTGGTCGGGAAGGGTGGAAGGGGTTTCCGCCTTCGATCTGCTTACGGGGAGGGAGATTTTTTTTTAATAAAAATTCTGATTGGTCCTTGCTATTTATAATTCCAAAAATATCTGTTTTTTTCAAACGAACTCCAATTCAAACCCAACGACTGTCGTCCTTAGCTAAATACCCCTCTTCCGGACACAATGGAATATGTTTTGTAGGCCCATTCAACTGTTTCAGTCAGGTATTCTTCAAATTAAAATATAAAATATTCAAATATGGATTTGAACGTACATTTTAATTTGCCGGGGCCACATACTGATTCTAAAAAATCCAGAAAAATAAATCTGGCTATGTTTGGACGATACGGTCCCAACAAAACTAGTTTCATCGAATTTGGAGACCGTTTGAAAAATGACCATTTTCTGGTTGATCCAAATTGACTGAAATTAACCAAATGCGTTTTCCTTTGCCACGCTCACATATTAACTCCAAAAATTATGGAATTTGAAACTTAGCAATAATTTGACATTCCAGATCCAACAAAAGTGGTTTTGTTGAAAACGAAGGTCGTTTGCAAAATATCTATTTTCAAGGGCTATATTAATTCCATAGCGACCTTTCTGAAAATTTATTTGGCCATAACTTTTGATTCTCGCTATGAAATTTCGATTTTTCAGATTCTTTAGAAAGACATTCTTAAACAGATTTAAATATTTTTGGTTTCACTAAAATCCGTTTTATTTTGCATCCTGTACAGTCAGTCAAAGTTCGAATTCAAATTTTCAAACTACTGTGCCATTTCAGGACTTGTTTTATAATTAAAATAAATATATTCGCTATAACTTCGATCCCAAAAGAATTTTTAGTCGTTATTATTTAAAATAATTTATTTTAAATATTCAAAATCCACTAAAATAGCCAAATTAAAAATTTTAAATTGGTTCTGATTCTCCGGTTGTTATAGTAGCCCCATATCTTTTTTATGAAACACACAAATTTATGTTGTTGCAATATTTTTCCAAAGTTTGAATTTCGGAAAAGATATATGATTACATCTTTTTCTGAAAAGTGCTTAAAAATGGATTTTCAACTGTGTGACATCATTATCTCATTTTCCGATTAAAAAGATATATTGTAATGAAGATTTATATATCATTATACTATAATAGAAGATGAACCATTCTATAATATATAATAAAAAGATATATACATTAAAAGGATATACAATTATATCTTTTTAATGTTTGTACTATTATATCATCAATATCTCAATTTTATCATTATACTATAATAAAATGATAGAAGATGAACCAGTTTATAATGAAGTTTGCTGTAATTTTTGTTTAGGTGATTGTATTTACCTTATATATATATTTGATCATACAAAAAGATACCCAAAAAGATATATACAAAAAGATACACAATTCATATACAAAAAGATTATGTGCTTACTAAACAAACACCTTTTACATATGTAAGCATACCATCTAACCAACCTCATTACTACTGGAGCATTCATTTCATAAATTCCATGGTAAATAAACACTTCAGGACGCCATTTTTATCAGAAAAAAGATAAACGATTTTATCTTTTTCTCAGAAAATCATATAACTTATACTTTTAACAGAAAAAAGATAAATATTTTTATCTTTTTCTCAGAAAACCATTTTATTTTATTCTTTTTAACAGAAAATCCTATAAGGCCTATATATACAACCTTGACAAAACACATTGCCCTTCTATTGGTTATAAAAACAAAACCAACACTCATATATATATATACACACACATATATACATATCATTTTATATATCTTTTTATATATACAAAATGCAATATATCTTTTTGTATATAAATTGTGTATCTTTTTGTAATGATGACTTGCATGCTAAATGGTTATGCTGTGAGAGTTATTAGATGTAATTACTTCTTCTAAATCTCAATCTGTGATGCAATCTGCTATGCTTAGGCATTTTGATAAATCCCAATCTCAATCTAATGCTATTTCAATCTGTAAGTATTTTATTCTGCTAAATCTCAATTTCAGTCTGATGTAACTGCTATGGAGGTATCTGTTTTTACGTGTACTATGAAAATTATGATGTGATTATTGAAGTACAACTTTTGCGAATAATCGTGATGTGCATATAAGATTTATTGTTTGATGTTGTAACTTCTGAGAAGCAATCGAAATGGTTTTTCTGTTGATACTATAATTACTATGATAAAAGTGATGGAGTTCATGTCAGATTTATTATTGTGAAGCTATTATGAAGCTATGGAAGCTACTATAATGGAATTCATTTTTAAATTACCGTAAAGCTACTGCTAATGTTGAAATTACTGTTTGGAGTTATATGATTGTTCATGTTGAAATTATTGTTTGATGTTGAAGCTACTGTGATCTTTTAAGTGGGACGTTGATGTAATGAATTCGTTTCTGATGTCTGCCTTTGGGTATGATACAAGTGGTGATTTCTGGTATTTTTGAAGTGTTGAAATTCTTCGCTCTACAAGTATGTTGCTGATCTAAAGACGTAGAGCAATTATGAAGAGAGTTAATTCATGTTTTGTGTAATTTTTGTTATCCGCATTGTGTTCATTAGCCTTATCTTTTTTGCAGTTTTTCTTTTGTGAAATTCTTACATATAAGGAATGTTTTAACAGTATTAATTTTTTGATTACTTGCTTATTGGTTCCAGTTAATTTCTTGATAATTTTTGCACCATAATCCTTGGTTCAATTTTCTTACCTCAACACAATTCATAACTGTCAATATTTGATCATACAAAAAGATACACAATTCATACATAAAAAGATTATGTGCTTACTAAACAAACACCTTTTACATACGTAAGCATACCATCTGACCAGCCTCATTACTACTGGACCATTCATTTCATAAATTCCATGGCATATAAACACTTCAGGGTGCCATTTTTATTAGAAAAAAAATAAATGGTTTTATTTTTTTCTCAGAAAATCATATAACTTATACTTTTATTGTGGAAAGTGATAATAATACCATGGATTGATGACAATAAGCTTTTGTCTATAGAAATCCAAATCCAAAATTCTGGCTATTAAAATTAAAATCAACTGCAACTTTTCTTCCACTGAAGACGATGATCGCCACCCGTCCCTGATTCGAGCATAATCAACTTGGGTCAAATCTAAAGCGTACGAACTCCCCTAAATCAAAGATAAATGCAAAACCTTGTAATTAGAAAGAGAGCTTGCTTGTTGATCCCAAAAATTGTTCGTCGAATGTTTTTGAGGTGATTTCACAGATGTTCATCGAAGATATTTCAGTTTTAGCTGAAACTGGTTACACTTAAATCAATGAAACAGAAAACCTTGCAATTGAATTCTCTATAGAACTAAATTGATCTAGGAAAATAGTCTGTAATCGATTTAGATTTAGAAAAAAACAATATTTCATTTTTAGATTTTATTTGAAGCTAGATGCAATTATAAGAACACGGTAGAAATGGACATGGGTTCTGAAGTATGTCCTAGAAAATAATTGTTTTAAACCTGTAACCTAGAAACTAATTGTTTAATTAAAGGAGGCCCTTAACGTATAATTCCCCATTTAAAAATATATATAAATTCCATATCGACTATTTTAAGTTTTAAATTGGACATAACTTACAATTTAAAAAGTGAAATCTCAATTTCTTACATTCGTTAGAAAATTACAGTTCAAAATATTCCAATGTTTCTTATTTTACTAAAATCCGATTTATATTGAATTTTATACATTCAATTGAAATTTAAAATCGAATTTTCAAACTACCGCACCATTTCGAGTTCATTTTATAATTAATATAAATATATATTCCAGCTTTGATTTTAAATCGTTAATTCTCAAAATAAATCATTTTAAATTCTTAAAACTCATTAAAATTGCTAAAATTAAAATTTTAAATTGGTTTAGAAATTTTGGGTTGTTACAGTTATAGTGCTGTTTGTAATTGTTTGGGTTGAGTAAAGGAATCGGTGGTATCCCTTGTAGCCGTGAAATCAAGGACGGGTAATCAATGGTATCCCTTGTAGCAATGAAATCAAGGAAGGTATACTTGACCAAGTGTGTGTGGAAACGGTGGTATCCCTTGTAGCTGTGAAATCAAAGAGGGTTGTAATTGGATATTGATATAGTAAT
This sequence comes from Allium sativum, assembly GCA_030737875.1. NCBI lineage: Eukaryota > Viridiplantae > Streptophyta > Magnoliopsida > Asparagales > Amaryllidaceae > Allium > Allium sativum. Next base: position 150,388,233 of record CM060909.1, on the reverse strand, counting down.
AAAACTCTGCGCAATCCAGCATTGCGTGGGACTGGACATTGGAGCAATTCCGAACCAGTATAAAATATGGTGTGTTCTTTCCTTTTCTACATTTTTATTTCTATTTATTTTGCATTTGTGTTTGATTCTGTGTCTGTGATTATTTCTATGGTGTTTTATTCATATAGTTTATCACATAAGTTTTAGATTTAGTTTAAATTCTCAAAAACACTATTCACTCCTCCCTCTAGTGTTTATTTTGCCTTAACGATCCTTTCCGCAATCCCTAACAAAAAGCCCCAGCTCACTAAAGGCTATTGTAAAGCGAATTTTTTCACGACCAGCGGAAGTGGACGTTGCTAAGCATGCCGCCTAGACGTCAATGGATATAAGTGCTCAGGGTTACCTTTTTCTTTTGCACTCACTTCTTGAGGACGTTGCATTCTTCACAATAAGAAATTTCATTGAAAACCGAGGTCGTTTGAAAATTAACTATTTTCATCCACCTAATTAAATCAATAAAATATGATTTATATTTAGACAGAATTTTATATCGATCATCTCAATCGTTTCGATTCAATTTTGTCTTCGAATATAATTATCAGTCGTTTTCGTATTATGATTATTCGATATATTCGAAATTACATCGTATTTGATTATTTATCGATATATTCCATATTAAAATTCATTTGTAGAATCAACTCAATATTTAAAAAAAAAAATTTGTCCAACAATCTAGGTCGTTACATTCTTCCCCCCTTAAAAGAATTTAGCCCCCTAAATAACTATGGTAGGAAAAATGCTACAAGACCAATTACTTTTCAGAATTCACTTATGTTGAAACTCAACTCTTCATATTTCAAAAAATTATAGTTCTAATAAAACTTTTGGTTTTCATTCATATTACATATCATATATACTCATATTCAATTAAACTAAATGATTTACAACCAATACATTCACACCCAATTCATATGCATTCAAATCAATTTATTTACTTCGATCCATTTAACTTGCTTAAGTTAAATTTAAATTTCAGTATACAAATTTCTTGGTTTCTATTTCAAATCCATTAGAAATCAGATAAATATATACATATATTTATAACCATCTCAAATTGAAAACATTTGAATTTTTCCAAACCAACTCATTTTCTTTCAAATACATTTCCATCAAAAACTTTTCTAAGGTAGCAATCCATCACTTAGGAACTCGAAAATGAACACTAATGATGTTGCAATCATCATCAGAACTATTTTCCAGCGACTGAAGTGAGCTCAGTGCTTTATCACTTTCAAAATCCATTGAAAATGGTTTTTTTTATTCAAAAATCCTTCCAAAACAAAGCTATATTATTAAAATACTTTGGAAAAATATTTTCCAACTTCCTGGGATTAAATTCTGAATTCTGGTTTGAATCCAATTTAATTCATCTCATTTGTATATTTCATTCACATGCAAATTTTTTATTTGGTTATATAAATTCCCATTCCCATTTTATAATCTCATTTGATTATAATAAGCAACCAACTCATCCATATATTATAATAATTTTAGATAATTATTATTTTTATATCAAAAAACTAATTTTGAGTAAAATTAATTTATTTACCTACTTTAAAACAAGTGAAAATTAGCCTCAGGTCCCTGTTAAGTTTCGAAATTAGGCTCACATCTGTCCTATAATTTTTTATAAATTAGGTCCCTATTTTTCGAAAAGTTATAAAAAAATAAGCAAAAAAGAATCACAAAAAAATTCATAATTAAATACAACAACCAATTGTCATCAAATTCAGACGTTAAAACCACCAAAAAACAACTCAAGAACCAAAATAACAAAAAAAATAGCGAATCACCAGTATTATGCATCAAAAGAGGCATTTATTTGTAATAGTTGCATACATTTCTGCATATATTTTAGTTATGCATCAAACGGCAGTATAAATGCAGAAATGTATGCACTAATACTACAATAAATGCATCGTTTGATGCATTAATTCAATCTTGGCCTATTTTCCAAGCATACACAGCTTTTAAACATTGTTGCATACATTTATTCATTTATAAGTAATAAATTCATACATTTCTGCCCATATTCATAAGCCTTCATCTATTTTAACTTTGTTGCATATATTTCTGCACTTATACGGAATAAATGCATACAATTCTACAACAATTCGTAGCCCACGCAGATTACTTCATCTTTATATGCATACGTCTCTACAACTTTTACCAATATATGCATACATGTATGCATATATTCATCTATATTTTCAATATAAACTCTAGATGAATATATGCATACATGTATGCATATATTGGTAATAGTTGCATACTTTGATGAACTTTTTTAAGTTTTTTCTGCATGCTTCTGGGAATATTTGCGATTTTTTGGATTTCTATAGTCATCCGCGCTTTTTTTTTTTAAAAAACAAGTAATAGTCTAAAATAGGAAACCGCTTTGCATTTGAAAGTTGGGGAGGATGCCGTTTTAATTTCCAAACATTTTAGGGATGTATGGCTAACTGGTATCGAATTGCTCTTCTCCAGTGTTCAAAAACACCTATCGATACATTTGTACTTTCTATATCGACCAGAATTCATAAACCACTCATTAAACCGATCAACACAATATAAAATGGTTTTTTTAATATCAACTAACAAATACGCGCTCTCATATATATACTCTCAACTCATTCTAGGTAACTACATATCCTATCTCTATTGAGAAATGCCTAGGTACTTGCTCAACCTGGCTTTGATACCAAGTGTAATGGTCCACAAATCCGTACTATCTGAGCTGACTAAATACACCACACATCCAACCCAAACTGCATAGAAATACGGGTCATTATGAATAAAGAAGAAAAGGATAGAAGTAGAAACAAAAACATCAACATAGAATCTCACATCGCAGCAGAATATAATATAATATATATATAAAAACCTTTGATATACAAAATTTGTACTTACATACATCATTGGAGTACATCATATATACAATACAGCGGAAAATAACAGTCAATAGCTAATGTTGAAGCCACCTGCTCCATTCTCCTCCAAGGATACCTGGAAACACCTGAACTACTTGACTGTCCATACAAATTCGGGCACTCAAGAGTTTAGGGTAAACCAAACAAAATAAACTCTAGGTCAGTCATGGGACTAGTGTGAGTAAACTCCAACTGCTTGGTTTAACTTTTAAAATCCTTTTACAAGAAAGGATAATAGTAAGACCGATCCACACATAAACACGGATGGTTTTTACCTTACGATAACACAAAACATTAAGTTAAAATCAATACTATTCTGATACTATTATAGTGTCTAAATCATATAAATAGCAATCTAGCAGAACGCTTGCATCTCACGCTCCACATACATAATATACAATCGAAACCGCGGACGCTTATTGGGTAATGGATTTCCAACCATGATAAGGTATGGAACCACCTTCCGATAGTGTATCTCTAGAGGGGAATACACTTGGTTCATCAAGAACATCTTGCAACCCGGTCACACGTGACCGACCACTCATTTTGCTTGAGTGTATCAGAAGTATATTACCAACGGTTGGGATCAGCATCCGTTTCTCAAAAAGGACAACATCGATAGATTAAGGAAGGAAATGAATTTTCTCTAGATAGGTGATAATACACCCAAATTGGGAGCGATCCACTTAGCTATGTGCCTGCTCGATTTTTATCATTTCCCAGTTGTTGAGGCCAGAGGCTACGATTACTTACCTTTCATTGATAGCACAATGACTTTGAATGCCACATTGTCAGATCCGTCAATCATTAATTGACTTGCACAAATATATTATGGAAATTATGCTAAGAGAATAAATTCTCCGCCACCATATGTATATTTGTATGGACCAACATATGCAATCATAGGAAATATTCTGTCAGGCATTCGTCCGCATAATTTCGTTCTGGGACTGAACGAAACCAAAGGAACAATTTCCATTAATCCATCTTAGGGAATTTCTACCTAGGATTAACAGAAAAATCCCTTGCACTTTACTCTGTCTTCGATTGTCTTCATATAATCTGATTTGCAACGTTACTGCCAATACGGTCCAGTTCTCGGAGAATAATCCAACCGATCTCTTAATATTAACAATGATATTGGCCAATACTTCGATAGTCGATTATTTTACTATTGAAGAAAAACAAGCATTCATTCAAAGCGTCAAACAATCACTGGGCCCCTTAATAAATATTCATTAATTAAATCATTTCTTTGTTTCCTTATCAATATTTGTCAACCTAATATTTTCAATAATCATCTTGGACTCTTACGCTATTTGGAAAAACATTTTTATATATCACCTTCTTTTATTTCTATACTTCGAAAATTTCTTCTATTTATCATGGGAAAACATTCCAATTACTTATCTCTTTCCCAAACTCATTTATTTCTATACTTAGGAAATACTCATTATTATATTTCCAAACTTACACTTACTTGGGTTAAAACAGATGTTGTGTAAAACACCGTTACGACAACCCAAATATCGTATTTAACTAACTATATTTAAAATTTTAAAGTATTTCCTTTTCAAACATCATTTACTATAGATGAAAATCTTTATTGCAATGCTTTTAAAATTTATTAACCGGTTTGGTTTCTAGTTTCATATATAATCGATAAGTAGATTTTAAGCTATTGAATTTTCTTAAAAAAATTCTATCTCCTTAAATTTACGGAAAAATTTTCCTGTGTCTCCTTTGTACGAGTCACTCGATACAACTATAAATTGCCTCTCTGGGCCATTCCCATTTAAAAAGAAAATCAAAAAGCCAAGCGGGTTGCCATATAGGCTCATAAAATCCCATATTAAATTAAATACTTACCTCTTTTGTTGGGTATTCAATTTATGTATCTTCATACACTTCACTCCAAACCTACTTAACATATATCTAACCATTCCCAATTTATTCCAACTCCATTCAACATTTTCATATAACCCCATTCAAATCGCTAATTTATACTTTAATTAGCTCATTTTCCCATTTCACTTTTAATGTGAATCAACCATATTTAAACACATTGCTATTGACTGATAAACAAGTCGAATTCAATTTCCATATTCGATTCCAAATTTAATTCTAGTTTCGATATACAATTCCCAATTTTTATATTACCAATCCAATTTACGTAACTAAAATTAAATTCGATCCAATTGAATTAACTAGTAGTGACCCTCCCTCTCGATCCAAATTGATTGTTAAACCGACTTAAATCGAACCAAAAAGGCGGATACGCTAACTTTGGGCTCACAACACATCAGAACAAACAACAGAAGACTTTTATAAACATCATAATAATGTTACATCATAGTACAAAATATCAGAGTATCGAATATAATATACAGCAGAAAATAAATTTACAATAAATGTAATACAATGCAGTGGAAATAAATAAACTAACACAGCAGAAGACTATCAATGCACTGGACACCGCTTTAAGCTTCGATCCAGAATCCTGCTAAATGAAATAATCTGCAAAACCAAAACTACTGACTTCCCATGTGGAAATTATGGGCACCCATAGTTTAGTTAGAAACAATAAACTCCGAGTCAGTCATGGGACTGGTGCGAGAACTCAAAACAGTTATCAAACTTTACTTTTAAATAAGGTAAATCAAGGGACCACGCCATATAACATGGAACGGGATTACCCCCAAGAATATCAGTGCATAAACAACAACCAATAACAGAAATATGGGTCTACTATGCATCATACAACATGCAATTCCAATCTATCCATTTAGGCTTTAATCCCCAAATTTATATTTTCCGAAATCCAATTCATTTTACAGAAATTATTCCTTTGGACTTTGTTTCCCGATTTCTTATTTCAAATCATTTGAAATACATATCTAGATTTCATATCAAAATAGATTTCACTTCGGGATCTCAAACCAAAATCTTTGGAAATATGAATTCCGAAACATAACAATGCATACAAACAAGTATTCAACCAAATATCGGGCTCCCCTTAGAGAAGGCAAAGGGTACTCACCTAAGCAACTCGACATATATATATATATATATATATATATATATATATATATATATATGTGTGTGTGTGCACCTCCCACTATAGAGCAGGCTACACTGACGATGCACATATCCACGCCCTCGGGGACTACACCGCCATCTCATCCATACTTTTGGTTGTCCGAGTTACCAGAATCTTTAGCCCATACTAAATCATTTTTATATCCCGAAATAGGGAAAATCATTTCACAACATAATAATCACAAGTACTTTCCAAAATATAGTAGCAATTCACACATATGATCAGTCACTATTAATCACATAACCTTTGAGCTCATATTTCTCAAAGAAGGGTGTTAAGCAAGAGAATAAATTCTCTGCCACCAAACAGATATATCATCAATAGCAACTAATCAGTTGAACCACAATGTCAAATACATAATACATTTCGAAATCATTTCGACAACATCAGATTTAGCCCTCGAAATCCTTTCTGTTTTTTAAAACATTTTTATAAAACATTCCCTGTCCAAAATTGGGAATACATTTCTTTTCACTTAAGAGAAATATTGAAACGACCCAAACTCGCCCTTACGGGAAAGCCTAGATTGAATTGAGAACACGAAAAATCGGAACACAAACAATAGAATATTTCTTTGCTATTGTAACAATTTACATCAGAGTACAAGAATATAACAGAGTATGAATAAATATTATACATCAAAAATATATTAGAGATTTAAATTACATTACTTAGCTATGAAAAAAATACTTAACACAACTAAAAGAAATACATGGATACAAATCTTTTCGAATATAGCTCCAACTGTAAATCCAGGATCCTATGAATATAATATCTGCAAAACCAAAACTACTAGCTGCCCATGTGGAAAATAAAGGAACCCATAGTTTAGGTTAAAACAATAAACTCCAGGTCAGTCATGGGACTGGTGTGAGAATTCAAAACAATTATTAAAACTTTACTTTAAAATATGGTAATTCACGGGACCACGCCGTATAACACAGAACGGGTTTACCCTCATGAATATCAGTGCATAAACAACAATTAAAAAACTTATGGATCTACCATGCATCAAACAACATGTAATTTTCCAATCTACCCATTTAGGCTTAACCCCAAATTTAGATATTTCAAATCCAATTATCTTTACAGAAATTATTCCTTTGGACTTTATTTCCCGATTCTTATTTCAAACCATTTGAAATACATATCTAGCTTTATATCAAAGTAGATTTCACTTCGGGATCTCATACCAAAATCTATGGAAATATGAATGCCAAAACATAACAATGCATACAAACAAGTATGCAACCAAATATCGTGCACGACCCTCAGACCAAGCTGTACGCGCCCCTCCAACTCGATATATATATGTGAACCTCCCACTATGGAGCAGGCTACACTGACGATGCTCCATTCCACACTCTCGGGAACTACACCGCCCTCATACTTTTAGTCACTCTCAGGTTACCCGAATCTTTAGCCACATACTTGCTAAATCATTTTATATCCGAAGTGGGGAAGATCATTTCACAACATAATAATCACAAGTACTTTCAAAATATAGTACTTATCAGCAACTCATACATATGACCAGTCACTATTAATCACATAATGCTTGAGCTCGTACGTCTCAAAGAAGGGTGTTAAGCAAGAGAATAAATTATCTGCCACCAAACAGATACATTACCAATAGCAACTAATCAGATACACGACGAACCACTGTGACGGCCCGCCCCGCACCAGCCAACATTTCCTCCGTAATGCGCTGCACCGATGTCCAACCAGCACGGGACAGGCGTCAGAAGAAAAGAAAGAAGAGAATGAACTAACCAAGAACCTGTAGAATGTCTCACAGCGCGTGGAATAAAATATAATAACAACATACTTGACATAAAACAGGCGAGACAGTGCATAAGCTGGAAACTAAAACTAAACATCATAGCAGCGGAAATCCAAACACAACTTATGTTCCACATCATCATTATTACAACTTTTCAACTGTCTCTAAAGCAAAGCAAAGGAAAAGGTACACTACTAATGCCCAAAGTAGTGACCCGCAGCGACACAGGGAGAATATCTATATATATCATACGTGGAAGCCTCTTGCTCGTCTCCGGTACAGCTACTCGTGCATCACCAGCTAACCTGTCTCTAGTCTGCTCGTGAGAGCACCCAGAGTAATAAGAAGAGACATAAAACTCTGGGTCAGACAAAAAGTCTGGTATGAGCGATAAGAAGCAAGACAGAACAATAACAGGTATACTAAACCATACCTAAACCTGCAACCAAAGAGTTAGCACTACATACCGTACAATACTCTAAGGTGCCACTAAACAGATGGTGTAAAGATAACAGGGGAGGGAGTGTGCATGTCATAGTGATAGAAAACAATCAATCATAGCAACCATCCTCACATCTCTCACTCAGTGCATAAAGCATACGATGTCCACCACTCTCAACCACTAGACCCATCGATGTAGTGACGGAGTTCGACTTGTACAACTACTGCTACCACCAAGCTTACCCCATGGAGTCATGACTAAATCTTTACAAATGACCCCGCTTCATTGGTCTATAGCCCATTAGTCGTACCTAGACCACTGTGGTCTTGAATCCGTTCACGTACCCCCTACACATAGTGATCCAAAATCATAGACATCGACAACCCCTTAGCACACGTCCTACAGCAAAGCCCAACTCATGAAGTTAACTCGTTGGTTGCCAACTGGATCCTGAGTACAAGCTTCCCATTTGGACTTCCTTTGCATATCGGGTCTTGGTCTCCTCCAAACGGGTCTTCTTCCTTGCCTTGGTTCGGTTCGTGGTTCACACTTCCAGTCCAAATACCACCGTTCGGTACGTTATCATCTCCATCCGGTGGTGATCCATACTCCAGCCCGTGGTCCTTATGTCTGCTCGTGACCAAGCTCCAGATCGTGCTCCCTACTCCAGTTCGTGGTCTAGCTCGAGGCAGTACACCGGTTCGGGTCGTGGTGGAGTTTTGATTCGGGTCGCACTCCTTCATTGCCTCGTGAATCTAGCCTTCATCGGATCGGGTCGTGGTCTGCTGGTTCGTGACCTTCAAAGCGGAGCAGCTCGTGGAGTGTAGTCAGCTCGTGAAGATGACTCGCGATCGGTTCGGGTCGTGGGAGTGGGTCGATCCGATCCGGTCTCCTGCATATTTCCTTCAACTCTTCCAGCGATTGTTTTACGCTATATGTAATAACCCGGAAATCCGAGCCAATTTAAAATTTTTATTTTGGCAATTTTAGTGAATTTTGAATATTTAAAATGAATTATTTTAAATAATATCGCCGAGAAATTAATTTTGAATAGAATTAGAATGTATATATTTATATGGCTTGACTATAGAATATAAATATTTATTTATATATATAAAAGGAATTGAAAATGGCGCGGTAGTTCGATAATTCGATTTCAAATTTCAAATGAATGTACCGGGTGCAAAATAAACTGGATTTTAGTGAAACTAAAAATAATTGAATCTAATTGGGAATATCTTTCCAATGAATTCGAAAGATCAAAATTTCATAGCGGGAATCAAAAGATATGTCCAGTTGAAAATTCTGAATAGTCGCTATGGAATTCTGGCCATTGAAAATAGCTATTTTGCAAACAACCTCAGATTTCGACGAAACCACTTTCGTTGGATCCGTTATGTCAAATTATTACTAGATTCCCAATTTGATAATTTTTCGAATCAATATGTGAGCATGGCAAAGGAAAACGCGTTTGACCAGTTTCAATTGATTTTAATCGACTGGAAAATGGCCATTTTTCAAACGGACTCAGAATTTGACGAAACTAGTTTTGTTAGGACCGTATCGTCAATACAAAGCTGGAAAATATTTTTCGGGAAATTTTCTAGTTAGTATGTGACCCCGGTAAATAGAAATGCGCGTTCAAATTCAATATATAGAGTTATATTTGGATTTTGACGAAAACTGATCGAAACAATCGAATCAGCCTACGACACATATCCCATTATGTTCGGAATGGGGGTAATTAGCTATGGACGACAGGCGGTGGGCTTGATTTCGAGTTCGAAAATAAAAAGTTACTTTTTGGTGCAAATTAAATATAATATAAATTTATATAAAACCCTTTTATCTTCCTCTCCCTCCTTAACCCTCAGCCCCCTTTCATTCACTCGAACGAAAAAAAGAAAAAGAAAATTAAAATTGCGCCGACCCCCCTGCTTTCGCCGTCGATCATCCACCGCCCTCCACCCCGCCTTCAATCGCCGCAGCCCCCCTACCTCGAGTGCGCCACCCTCTCTCCCCCTTATTCTTCTCTCCTCCTCCTCCAACTTCCCCTCCGCCTTATCCCCTCCACCCTCTCTAGCCTCCACGAGTTCACCACCTCCACAGCCTAGCGCCGACGCCCCAAGCCCCCAACCGCCACCTCAGCGCAGTAAACTCCGCCCCTCTGAAAAGAAACACTATAAGTTTTATTTAAATGTTATTTTAGTTTATTTTAAACATTTAGTTTAGTTTATTAGGATTAAAACTGATTTTTCAAAGAGTATAAACCTGATTTTTCTTTTATATAAAAACCAGTTTCTTTAGTTAATAAAAATTTGATTTTTGAAATAAAAAAGGTCGTATTTTTTTTAATGTGATGTAATCAAAGAAAAGACTATGTTTTTATATTATGAAAGGCGGGATCTTTAATCAAAGAAAAGGCGATGTTTTTATATTATGAAAGGTGGTATTTTTAATCATATGAAAGTGAAGAGAAAGAAGATAAAAATATAATTTTTATTCAAGTGGTAAGTTAAAAATATGATTTTTATATTATAGAAAGAATAAAAATTCGATTTTTATATATTGAATAGCGAAGTAAAAATTCGATTTTTGTATATTGAATAGCGAAGTAAAATTTTGATTTTTATATATTGAATAGCGAAGTAAAAATTCAATTTTTATATATTGAATAGCGAAGTAAAAATTCGAATTTTATATATGTAGTGGCTACGGACGATGAAATTGACGAAAGGCGAGAAAGATGAAGATTTCCTACATATGAAGTGTTGTGGAGTTGGGATAGCTTTGGTGAGAACTTCTCACTTTTAATTTAATTTTCTAGTTGAAATATATACTAGGATGCAGACGGTGCTTGGTAGCACCTGACACCCGTCGTCCACAGACCATGGACGGCTTGTATGCTTGTTTGTTTGATTTTGATATGTAGTTGATTGTGTGATGTGACGTGAAATGAAATAAAATATTTATATAGTTAAAATAAAATATTTTATAGTGGAAAATATTTTATAGTTAAAAATAGAATTTTTAACGCGTATATGAAATGAAATAAATAAATATAAACAAGTCGGAAGATTTGTTTGTATACACACATTTGACTGATATTGATGGGGACGATAAATTTTACACATCGCCCAACTGCACAAATAAAATCTGTGTTTGATTGTTTGAAAACCCCACATGGGTATTGGGGTGATATATGACATACACTAACCCCAATAATTAGTTGTATGTCAATCGTTTGATTGACAGACTGTTATAAGCATTGAATATCCATATTTGATGCTTATACAGTGTAGAATGCACTTTGGATGATGGTTGATTATTCATCGTTGTTATTGTATACATGTGTTGTAGAAAATCTATATAATTAACATTATATGGTAATTGATTGAGCCTCGTTCCAGTATTTGAAAAAGAAATATTTGAATAGAAATATTTGAAAAAGAAATATTTAAAAATACAAATATATGAAGCCATTTTGATTAGATTGACGCCATTTTTAAGTGAACGATATTTATATCGATTTTATTCATTTTGCAATGAATATCGAAAGTGATTTCAAAATCAGATATTTTGAAAAGAATCGAAATTCGAATTGAAATTGAATAGAAATGAATTCGAATTGAAATTGAATAGAAATGAATTCGAATTGAAATTGAATAGAAATGAACTCGAATTGAAATTGAATTGAATTGAAAACGAACTGAAATTGAATTAGAAATAAATTTTAATTGAAATCAATTTGAAATGAATTTAAAATGAATTTATATTGAAAAATTCAATCTTGATTTTTGAAAATGAAATTGAAATCATTTCGAAAACGAATTTAAAATGATTTATAAAATACTTTTTAAAAGGAAATCAATGAAATATATATAATATATATATTATATATATAGAATGGCCTGAATAGAACGCGCCGCGCTGCGGCAGTTCGCGAATTTCGACCATTGACTTCGAACGGATATTGCGGGAGATCTGACCGTCGGATTCTCCTAAAACTGGAACCGTTGGGTTCGTATCGAAAAGAGCTTTCTAAGGAATATTAGAAATTAGAAATATAACGGTTGGATTTGGAATTATGTCCAAATCAAATTTGGAAAAGATCGCTGTAAGTGCAGTTCGATGGCCGTTGATGGAAATCGACTGTACGGGCCTTGATAAAATTATTAAAAATAGTAATAATTTGTGTAAAATCATAAGAAATGATTTGGGAAGAATTGGGATGAAAAACTCCAAATTTGAAAAGATAAAAATAGATTTTTATCGAAATGAACTAGTTTTGAACTAGAATTATAATTCTATTTATTTTTAAAATAAATAAATCGGATTTGAAAAAGGGTTTTAAAAATAACCAGAATTTCCAATAAGTGAATTGGAATGGATTTGAATCGAAATTGTCTTCGGAATATTTCGATGTTGAATTTCGTGATGATACAGATATTATTATGGAGATTTGAAAGATATATAGATATCGTTATTTCCAATACGATATTTGTTGGTCGTAGAATTTGATATTGAATATAAGCCGATATATTTTCCATTCAGAGCCTTGTATTTAATATCAAATGTGATTTGGGTTTGTCGTGAATGGTGTCTTCATTAACACTGTTCTTAAGCCCAGTTGAGAAAAAGATTAAATCTTTTTATTTAGATTTAATGAAGTGTACCAATTAAATAACATTTAATTGAAAATGGAATTGGTATTGATTTTTGGGTTTATCGTGAACAGTGTTTTAAATAACACTTGTTCTTTAACCTGATAATTAATGGAATGTGATTTTGGGTTTATCATGAACCGTGTTTTAAATGACACTGATTCTTTAACCCAGTTAAAGATTAAAACTAAGTGGAGTCTTAATGAATCTTTAATTAGATTAAAAAAAATCGAGAATGGAGTATCACCAATTTTACTCCAGGCGGTAGTTAAATCTTTAATTAGATTTGAACGTGAAACGGTAATTGAATTTACCGATAACGCCGTGGTGTTAGATATGAAGTATGACCAGTTTTACTTCATGGGATGAATAGGTTGGGATTGGGAAATAAAATAAATGATTACTTCGGTGTGGTTCGCTAATCCCGACTAGTTTGAATTGATATTCAAAGAAGATTAAAGAATAAATTTAAAGAATTTATCTTTGATAAAATTAATGGGAACCTTTCCCAAAGTGTATGAATATTTGAATAAAGGAATATTATGAATTGGAATGAGGCGTATGTTGTGTTTGTGTAACACTTGTTTGTTATATACGCGAGTTATTCGGAAAGACCGGGTTTATCCCATTCTGAATAACTAATTCGACGTGGTGTCGAAGATGAAGACGGTGGTTGAAGACCGGAGGTCTTCACGTCGTTTGGGTGATTACTGATGATCTTGATTGGGCCGTACACCCAAGAGGAGGGAATCAGTTAGTGATCGTCCAGACGTATTTGGAGATCGATGGATATGCGGGGTACTAGGTGCCTCCAATTTCGTTCAGACCCAGAACGAACTTGTAAGTGGACTGTGTGTCTGACATAGGATTTTATTCTGTGTGATTGATTTCTATTAAATATATATCTATTTGGCGGCGGAGAATTAATTCTCTTGCTTAACGCCCTTCTCTGAGACGTACGAGCTCAGGGGTTATATATCGATGGATATCAAACGCATGGAGTGAATTGCTTGTGTGGCATGCCTAAGTGGCAATTGATTAAGGCTTCTGTTGAAAAGCAAAGTCTTGTGGTGATGATCAAAGCACCGCCTGTGTGGCACAGCTTTGTGTAACGTGAATTCACGAGCTTCACACCCCGGTTGTGAACCAAAAACGGGAGAGGACATCAGGGAGGGCATGCGTTTCCTTCTAGCTAGAAGTGGCGTCAGTGGTTTTACATGCCCTGACGAGTTTGAGTTATGTGGTTTTTGCTGTTGCGAGGCGCCTCGGATATATCGGTCGATCCGAAACCGATGGAGTCATTGGACTCATTTACGCCCCATAGGGCGGGGAGACGCAGTGTTCAGGCATTTTAATCCACATCGGTGGACTGGCCCTGACGATCCAAGGCTTGTCTGCGCGCTTGCCTGAGACATGGGCTAGATTGTCTCGAATCGGTAGAGGACGATCCCTGGCCTCGGTTCATAGATGGAAATCCAATTTCCAAATACGTGACTTTGCGGTTTTAATTGTGGAACTAGTATGGCGACATGATATATGGTACCCATGCCGTCTATGATTAATACTTATGATTTGAAATTGTTTTAAACACTACACTTATTATAGTATCAAATGATTTGTTTTTAAACGTATCAAGCATGCTTTGGCTATTATAAGGGAAAACCCTATCCTCCGGTTTGTGTTGCATTGTGTGATGGGACCTGGGTCTTATAATAGCTTCATTGTTCTTTATTTAGCATTGCGCTGTTGTTTTATGCACTGGTATTCTTGGGAGGAAACCCGTTCCGTGTTATACGGCGTGGTCCCTTGATTTACCTAACTTTAAAATAAAGATTAATAACAGTTTTAGTTCTCACACCAGTCCAATGACTGACCTGGAGTTTATTGTTTTAACCTTAACTCTGGGTGCCCTTATTTTGACACGGGCAGCTAGTAGTTTTGGTTTTGCAGATTTACATTCATAGGATCCTGGTTTACAGCTGGAATGATATCCGGAAAGCTTTGTATCTGTATATCTCCTTCAGTTGTGTATTGTATTATTTTCCACTGCTATGTAATTTATTGTAATCTCTGATATTTGGTAAATGTGTAATATTGATTTATACTCTGTTTATTCTTGTATTCTGATGGAATTGTTGTAATTAACAATGAAATGTTCTTCCGCCTGCATTCTGATTTGTTTTGTCCTCACAGTAATTCGTTCTTTCTCTTCTCTTCGGAGACCGGGGAAGTTCGGTTCGCTTCATTTGGTATCGGAGATTTGGTTTACAAAGCTCAGAGAACAAGGCACTTTAGAACCATACGAAAGAATTCATCAGAAATTGGATTAGTAATATCCAAAGAGAATGACTCGTTAGAGATAGGATCAGTAGTATCCTAGAACGAGTGTGAAGAGTATATTTTTGAAATTGAAAACAAGTTTGTTTTGAAAATTTAATTCAATTATTCGTATTTGAATATTTATTTATATTGATTTGGACTATCAGGTATATAGAGATTTTAATATACGTCTGATCCACATGTATTGAAAGCCTCCAATATACTGGATGGATATAGAATCACACTCTAGTCGCCCGGAGATGACACTGATGATAGCAGCTGCATCATTAGTGGATATATGTTCGAGTGACGAAAGTGAGATATCTATATATTTCCATTAGACTGGTGTGAGAACCAAAATTAGGTAGGGCTTATTGTTGTGATTTGGCATCAAAAATATGATTTTTGGACTATATATCAAAATTATGAATTTGAAAAGCTAATCAACTAATTGATTGATGGTTGTGTTGTTGATTATTGTTTGATTAATTAAATTTGGACCTTTAGCCAAATTGATCAAAAAGTGAATTGTATTGAAAATTAGTCGCATTTACATGCATGTACATGTACTTACATTGAACAGGTCATAGCAAGGAGGCTAGAGCAGAAGAATAAAATTGTTTGCCCGACAAATAGGTACATGTTTACCATAATTTACTGTTTTGTTTGGGTGATGATGATTTTATGAGCCGATTGGCTAGCCGCTTGGCTTTTTCTTTTTCTTTTTGAGATCAGAGGGCCTGTATGGCAATTTCGGGATTTTCCCGGTGCAGGGAAGGTTATGGCGAAATTTTTCAAAAACTTAGGGTGTTAGCCAAATTTTTGAAAAATTTGAAAAGTTCTTAGAAACTGAAAAGTTGAAGAACATAAGCCGTAGTGAAAATAATGGAAGTTGAGTGGACTAGTTAAACAACTTTCGGCTTAGTTCCTTTTCGGGGACGAAAAGTTTTAAGTAGGGGAGATTGTAATAACCCGGAAATCCGAGCCAATTTAAAATTTTTATTTTGACAATTTTAGTAAATTTTGAATATTTAAAATGAATTATTTTAAATAATATCATCGAGAAATTTATTTTGAATAGAATTAGAACGTATATATTTATATGGCTTGACGATAAAATATAAATATTTATTTATATATATAAAAGGAATTGAAAATGGCGCGGTAGTTCGATAATTCGATTTCAAATTTCAAATGAATGTACCGGGTGCAAAATAAACCGGATTTTAGTGAAACCAAAATTAATTGAATCTAATTGGGAATATCTTTCCAACGAATCCGAAAGATCGAAATTTCATAGCGGGAATCAAAAGATATGTCCAGTTGAAAATTCCGAATAGTCGCTATGGAATTTTGGCCATTGAAAATAGCCATTTTGCAAACAACCTCGGATTTCGACGAAACCACTTTCGTTGGATCCGTGATGTCAAATTATTGCTAGATTCCAAATTTGATAATTTTTCGAATCAATATGTGAGCGTGGCAAAGGAAAACGCATTTGACCAGTTTCAGTTGATTTTAATCGATTGGAAAATGGCCATTTTTCAAACGGACTCAGAATTTGACTAAACTAGTTTTGTTATGACCATATCGTCAATACGAAGCTAGAAAATATTTTTCGGGAAATTTTCTAGTTAGTATGTGACCCCGGTAAATTGAAATGCGCGTTCAAATTCAATATATAGAGTTATATTTGGATTTTGATGAAAACTGATCGAAACGATCGAATCAACCTATGACACATATCTCATTGTGTTCGGAATGGGGGTAATTAGCTATGGACGACAGGCGGTGGGCTTGATTTCGAGTTCGAAAATAAAAAAGTTACTTTTTAGTGCAAATTAAATATAATATAAATTTATATACAACCCTTTTATCTTCTTCTCCCTCCTTAACCCTCAGCCCCCTTTCATTCACTCGAACGAAAAAAAAGAAAAAGAAAATTAAAATCGCGCCAACCCCCCTGCTTTTGCCGTCGATCATCCACCACCGTCCACCCCGCCTTCAATCGCCGCAGCCCCCCTACCTCGAGCGCGCCACCCTCTCTCCCCCTTCTTCTCTCCTCCTCCTCCGACTTCCCCTCCACCCTCTCCAGCCTCTGCGAGTTCACCACCTCCTCAGCCTAGCGTTGATGCCCCAAGCCCCCAACCGCCACCTCAGCGTAGTAAACTCCCCCCCTCTGAAAAGAAACACTGTAAGTTTTATTTAAAATGTTTAGTTTATTTTAAACATTTAGTTTAGTTTATTAGGATTAAAACTGATTTTTCATAGAGTATAAACCTGATTTTTCTTTTATATAAAAACCGGTTTCTTTAGTTAATAAAAATTTGATTTTTGAAATAGAAAAGGTCGCATTTTTTTAATGTGATGTAATCAAAGAAAAGACGATGTTTTTATACTATGAAAGGCGAGATCTTTAATCAAAGAAAAGGCGATGTTTTTATACTATGAAAGGTGAGATTTTTAATCATATGAAAGCGAAGAGAAAGAAGATAAAAATATAATTTTTATTCAAGTGGTAAGTTAAAAATATGATTTTTATATTATAGAAAGAATAAAAATTCGATTTTTATATATTGAATAGCGAAGTAAAAATTCGATTTTTATATATTGAATAGCGAAGTAAAAATTCGATTTTTATATATTGAATAGCGAAGTAAAAATTTGATTTTTATATATTGAATAGCAAAGTAAAAAATTCGAATTTTATATATGTAGTGGCTACGGATGATGAAATTGACGAAAGGCGAGAAAGATGAAGATTTCCTACATATGAAGTGTAGTGGAGTTGGGATAGCTTTGGTGAGAACTTCTCACTTTTAATTTAATTTTCTAGTTGAAATATATACTAGGATGCAGACGGTGCTTAGTAGCACTCGACACCCGTCGTCCACAGACCATGGACGGCTTGTATGCTTGTTTGTTTGATTTTGATGTGTAGTTGATTGTGTGAGTGATGTGAAATGAAATAAAATATTTATATGGTTAAAATAAAATATTTTATAGTGGAAAAATTTTTATAGTTAAAAATAAAATTTTTAACGCGTATATGAAATGAAATAAATAAATATAAACAAGTCGGAAGATTTGTTTATATACACACATTTGACTTATATTGATGGGGACGATAAATTTTACACATCGCCCAACTGCACAAATAAAATCTGTGTTTGATTGTTTGAAAACCCCACACGGGTATTGGGGTGATATATGACATACACTAATCCCAATAATTAGTTGTATATCGATCGTTTGATTGACAGACTGTTATAAGCGTTGAATATCCATATTTGATGCTTATACAGTGTAGAATGCACTTTGGATGATGGTTGATTATTCATCGTTGTTATTGTATACATGTGTTATAGAAAATCCATATAATTAACATTATATGGTAATTGATTGAGCCTCATTCCAGTATTTGAAAAAGAAATATTTGAATAGAAATATTTGAAAAAGAAATATTTGAAAATAGAAATATATGAAGCCGTGTTGATTAGATTGACGCCATTTTTAAGTGAACGATATTTATATCGATTTTATTCATTTTGCAATGAATATCGAAAGTGATTTCAAAATCAGATATTTTGAAAAGAATTGAAATTCGAATTGAAATTGAATAGAAATGAATTCGAATTGAAATTGAATAGAAATGAATTCGAATTGAAATTGAATAGAAATGAATTCGAATTGAAATTGAATAGAAATTAATTCGAATTGAAATTGAATAGAAATGAATTCGAATTGAAATTGAACTGAATTGAAAATGAACTGAAATTGAATTAGAAATCAATTTGAATTGAAATTAATTTGAAATGAATTTAAAATGAATTTATATTGAAAAATTCAATCTTGATTTGAATTTGAAAATAAGTTGAAATCGTTTCAAAAACGAATTTAAAACGATTTATAAATTACGTTTTAAAAGGAAATCGACGAAATATATATATAATATATATAATATATATATAGAATGGCCTGAATAGAACGCGCCGCGCTGCGGCAGTTCGTGAATTTCGACCATTGACTTCGAATGGATATTGCGGGAGATCCGACCGTCGGATTCTCCTAAAACTGGAACCTTTGGGTTCGTATCGAAAAGAGCTTTCTAAGAATATTAGAAATTAGAAATCTAACAGTTGGATTTGGAATTATGTCCAAATCAAATTTGGAAAAGGTCGATGTAAGTGCAGTTCGATGGCCGTTGATGGAAATCGACTGTACGGGCCTTGATAAAATTATTAAAAATAGTAATAATTTGTGTAAAATCATAAGAAATGATTTGGGAAGAATTGGGATGAAAAACTCCAAATTTGAAAAGATAAAAATAGATTTTTATCGAAATGAACTAGTTTTGAACTAGAATTATAATTCTATTTATTTTTAAAATAAATAAATCGGATTTGAAAAAGGGTTTTAAAAATAACCAGAATTTCCAATAAGTGAATTGGAATGGATTTGAATCGAAATTGTCTTCGGAATATTTCGATGTTGAATTTCGTGATGATACAGATATTGTTATGGAGATTTGAAAGATATATAGATATCGTTATTTCCAATACGATATTTGTTGGTCGTAGAATTTGATATTGAATATAAGCCGATATATTTTCCATTCAGAGCCTTGTATTTAATATCAAATGTGATTTGGGTTTGTCGTGAATGGTGTCTTCATTAACACTGTTCTTAAGCCCAGTTGAGAAAAAGATTAAATCTTTTGATTTAGATTTAATGAAGTGTACCAATTAAATGACATTTAATTGAAAATGGAATTGGTATTGATTTTTGGGTTTATCGTGAACAGTGTTTTAAATAACACTTGTTCTTTAACTTGATAATTAATGGAATGTGATTTTGGGTTTATCATGAACCGTGTTTTAAATGACACTGATTCTTTAACCCTGTTAAAGATTAAAACTAAGTGGAGTCTTAATGAATCTTTAATTAGATTAAAAAAAATCGAGAATGGAGTATCACCAGTTTTACTCTAGGCGGTACTTAAATCTTTAATTAGATTTGAACGTGAAACGGTAATTGAATTTACCGATAACGCCGTGGTGTTAGATATGAAGTATGACCAGTTTTACTTCATGGGATGAATAGGTTGGGATTGGGAAATAAAATAAATGATTACTTCGGTGTGGTTCTCTAATCCCGACTAGTTTGAATTGATATTCAAAGAAGATTAAAGAATAAATTTAAAGAATTTATCCTTGATTAATGGGAACCTTTCCCAAAGTGTATGAATGTTTAAATAAAGGAATATTCTGAATTGGAATGAGGCGTATGTTGTGTTTGTGTAACACTTATTTATTATATACGCGAGTTATTCTGAAAGACCAGGTTTATCCCTTTCTGAATAACTGATTCGACGTGGTGTCGAAGATGAAGACGGTGGTTGAAGACCGGAGGTCTTCACGTCGTTTGGGTGATTACTGATGATCTTGATTGGGCCGTACACCCAAGAGGACGGAATCGGTTAGTGATCGTCCAGACGTATTTGGAGATCGATGGATATGCTGGGTATTAGGTGCCTCTGGTTTCGTTCAGACCCAGAACGAACTTGTAAATGGACTGTGTGTCTTACATAGGATTTTATTCTGTGTGATTGATATCTATTAAATATATATCTGTTTGGCGGCGGAGAATTTATTCTCTTGCTTAACGCCCTTCTCTGAGTCGTACGAGCTCAGGGGTTATATATCGATGGATATCAAACGCATGGAGTGAATTGCCTGTGTGGCATGCCTAAGTGGCAATTGATCAAGGCTTCTGTTGAAAAGAAAAGTCTTATGGTGATGATCAAAGCACAGCTTGTGTGGCACAACTTTGTGTAAAGTGAATTCGCGAGCCTCACACCCCGATTGTGAACCAAAAACGAGAGAGGACATCAGGGAGGGCATGCGTTTCCTTCTAGCTAGAAGTGGCGTCAGTGGTTTTACACGCCCTGACGAGTTTAACTTATGTGGTTGTTGCTGTTGCGAGGCGCCTCGGATATATCGGTCAATCCGGGACCGACGGAGTCATTGGACTCATTTACGCCCCATAGGGCGGGGAGACGCAGTGTTCAGGAATTTTAATCCACATCGGTGGACCGGCCCTGACGATCCAAGGCTTGTCTGCGCGCTTGCCTGAGACATGGGCTAGATTGTCTCGAATCGGTAGAGGACGATCCCTGGCCTCGGTTCATAGATGGAAATCCAATTTCCAAATACGTGACTTTGCGGTTTTAATTGTAGAACTAGTATGGCGACATGATATATGGTACCCATGCCGTCTATGATTGATACTTATGATTTGAAATTGTTTTAAACACTACACTTATTATAGTATCAAATGATTTGTTTTTAAATGTATCAAGCATGCTTTGGCTATTATAAGGGAAAACCCTATCCTCCGGTTTGTATTGCATTGTGTGATGGGACCTGGGTCTTAAAATAGATTCATTGTTCTTTATTTAGCATTGCGCTGTTGTTTTATGCACTGGTATTCTTGGGAGGAAACCCGTTCCATGTTATACGGCGTGGTCCCTTGATTTACCTAACTTTAAAATAAAGATTAATAACTGTTTTAGTTCTTACACCAGTCCCATGATTGACCTGGAGTTTATTGTTTTAACCTAAACTCTGGGTGCCCTTATTTTGACATGGGAAGCTAGTAGTTTTGGTTTTGCAGATTTACATTCACAGGATCCTGGTTTACAGCTTGAATGATATACGGAAAGCTTTGTATTCGTATATCTCATTCAGTTGTGTATTGTATTATTTTCCACTGCTATGTTATTTATTGTAATCTCTGATATTTGGTAAATGTGTAATATTGATTTATACTCTGTTTATTCTTGTATTCTGATGGAATTGTTG
Organism: Allium sativum; assembly: GCA_030737875.1. Classification (NCBI taxonomy): domain Eukaryota; kingdom Viridiplantae; phylum Streptophyta; class Magnoliopsida; order Asparagales; family Amaryllidaceae; genus Allium; species Allium sativum. The sequence continues at coordinate 150,366,090 of CM060909.1, read as the reverse complement.
TAATTAACAATGAAATGTTCTTCCGCCTGCGTTCTGATTTGTCTTGTCCTCACAGTAATTCGTTCTTTCTCTTCTCTTTGGAGACCGGGGAAGTTCGGGTCGCTTCACCGTACGACGACGTTTTCGACCAATCTAACTATTCTAATCAATCACAAAGCATACCATACAGTCATAACAACATGTAGAAATGACCATAAACACCAAAACATCATTTTGATAAGTTAAAACGGATCAAACATAACCAAAACCCCATATTTTCCCTTAAACATGTTTAACAACAACTAATGATGAGATTAGTGAAACTTAACCAAATCAATCCAAACTTCTAATAGAGGTCTAAAACAATATTTTAGAATTTATTAATATTTTTCCAGAATTTAATCTTGCACAATTTCGTTAATTAACACTAATCACCTAATCAACTGTAATTAGTGTAAAAACAATGCTAATCACTCACCTTGGCCACACAAAAAAATGTAGATCTGAAATGATTCTCTGTTTGGCATGAATACTGATATCTAATAGCAGTCCTAATACTGATTTGGTGAAGATCTTCCTTGATTTGATGTTGCTAAGCCTAATCTTCAATTAAAAAGTGGTTTAGAGGTGTTTTAGATGTTGGAGGCCATTACTAGGGTTCCAAGAATGAAAGTGGCGGCTAAAAAAGCGTCTAAAGGAATGTTTTCTAACCCTAATCAACCCATATATGCCCCTAATCCCGAAATCCCCCAATGGGCCTAGCTGTTAATTACCCAATTAAGCCCAGTTAAGCAGTTTTTCACCTTCTAAACCATGTTTCAGCCATATCTCACAATCGGTGAGTCCGTTTGGCTAATGTCACCACTCTACGGAATTGCAAACCATCATCCGGATCCAATGGGAGTGGTTTCGGGTCAAAACTCCTTTCCAATCAAAAGTTATGGCCGAAAAAAGATCGGCTAGGGGCAAAATAATTATTTAAAAATCGGCAAAAATCATGAACATGGGAAATGACCCCAATAGTCATCTCCCAAAGTTACATGACCATCCGACTTTGTGTGAAAAAGAAATAAATATTCTACGATCCTTCGATGCGTAGAATGCAGGTCGTTACTTTCTCTCCTCCTTAAGAAATTTCGTCCCCGAAATTCCTTAACCCAAAACATACAAAGGATCCCGCATACCTACCATCCATATACAACAATCAAACATGCAAAACAAACTAAACAAACCTATCCTAGCATGCGGAAAGACTAAATTGAAACTGAAATCTTACCAGACGAAGAGTTTTGGATACGTCTTCCTAATGCTCTCCTCTGTCTCCCAAGTACAGTCATTCTCATTCTCGCCTCACTGAACTTTGACTAGATTCACCGCTTTCCTTTGAAGTTGCTTCGTATCGTTCCCAACAATACGCATAGGTCTGCGGTTCCCAACCGCCTCGGGTTCAACCTCGATATCATCCAACTGATCAGGTGAAATAGCCACATCGGGGTCGTGTACGAACTTCCTTAACTGGGAAACATGTCCTGCCATCTTGTCTGGTAATTCAACTTTATATGCCAAATTCCCAACTTGTTCGAGAACTGGAAATGGTCCAACAAATCTTGGTGCTAACTTGCCTCTCCTGCCAATTCGTATCACGCTCTTTAACGGAGAAATCTTGACGAACATACGTCGCCAATGGAGAAATTTAAATCTCTTCTCCTCTTATCAGCATAACTCTTCTACATATCTTGGGCAGCCTACATTCGCTGTTGGATAACCTTGATCTTGTCTAATGTTTCTCTTATTACTTCTGGTCCAAGCACATATTTCTCACCGGTCTCTAACCAACATGACGGTGAGTTGCACGGTCTTACGTACAAAGCTTCAAATGGAGCCATACCAATACTGGACTGATAACTATTATTATATGCAAACTCCACTAGATGCAAATGGTCATCCCATGATCCACAAAAATCCAATACACAAGCTCGCAAAAGATCCTCTAACACACGATTCACCCTCTCTGTCTGACCGTCGGTTTGAGGATGATGCGCGGTACTGAGATGAAATTCTGATCCTAGCGCCTCTTGTAAGCTCTTTCAAAATCCACTAGTGAACAACGGATCTCGGTCACTCACAATGCCTTTGGGTATTCCATGAAATCTCACTACCCATTTTATATACAGTTCCACTAACTTAGCTGCAGTCCTATTTGACTTGACGGGTATAAATCTTGCACTTTTGGTCAATCGGTCCACAATCACCCAAATGCTATCATGGCCCGATCTAGTCCTTGGTAACCCGTCAATGAAATCCATTGAGACTTGTTCCCATTTCCATTCTGGAATTTCTAATGGTTGCAACAAACCACTAGGCTTCTTTTGCTCAGCTTTAACTAGCTGGCAATTCATGCACTTGGATATAAACTTCCCAACGTCTCTTTTCATCCCTTCCCAGTAGTAGGTCTGCTTCATGTCTCGATACATGTTGTTACCACCGGGATGTATGATCAGTTTTGAGTGATGACACTCCCTAAGCACTTCATCTCTCAATCCATCTATGTTGGGTACAACTAACGTTCCATTCTTTCGAAGCCCTCCATCTCGATCAAGCCCATACTTTCTCATCTCCTCACCGTCGATACCCATCTCTAACTTGGAGATGATTTCCAATAGATTAGGATCGTCCCTCTGACTGGAGCCGATTCTCTCAATCAAAGTCGGTCTGATCGTCAAACTTGCTAACATTACTGGATCGAATTCGCACTTTGGTCTGAAATCATACCTTGTGATATACTCTAGTAACATGTCTCCTACTCAAGGCATCAGCTACTGCATTTCCTTTTCCGGGCGTGTATGCGATATCGAAATCATACGAAGCCAAGAACTCAAACCATCTCTGCTGACGAAGATTCAAATCCTTCTGAGAGAAAAGATATTTTAACGATTTATGGTCAGTAAACAACTCGAATCTTTCTCCCAAAGGATAATGTCGCCACAACTTCAACGCGAATACAATCGCTGCCAATTCCAATTCATGGGTAGGATATCTTTTCTCATGCAGTTTCCGTTGTCGACTGGCATAAGCTACCACCATACCACCTTGCATTAGTACAGCACCTAGTCTGGTACCACATGCATCCGTGTATACCGTCATCTCTTCATTCCCCTTAGGAATGACTAACATTGGTGCACATGTCAACTTTTCCTTTAGACTCTTGAATGCATTCTCGCACTTTTCGTCCCAAACGAAAGCTTGTTTCGTCTTGGTCAACTGAGTCAACGGTGCTGCTATCTTGGAGAAGTCTTGGATAAACTTATGATAATATCCAGCTAACCCAAGAAACTTCTTACGTCTGTTGCATTCTTGGGCGTAGACCAATCTTGTACCGTAGCCACTTTCGCAGGATCCACGGCAATACCATTCTCTTAAACAACATGGCCCAAGAATCTCACTTCCTTCCTCCAGAAGTGACACTTAGAAAACTTTGCTTTCAGTTGGTGTTTCCTCAACACCTCCATCACTGTCCTCAAATGTTCCTTGTGTTCTTCCTCGTTCCTTGAGTAAAACAAAATATCATCCACGAACACAAGAACAAACTTATTCAATTGATCTCTGAATACCCTATTCATAAGATCCACAAAATATGCTGGTGCGTTGGTCAGCCCAAATGGCATAACCAACCATTCATAGAATTCAGACGGCGTCTGAAATGCCGTTTTAGCTACACTCCCAGCTTCCACCCTAAGCTGATGAAAACCTGTCACGAGATCCAACTGGGAAAAAACTCTCGCTCCACTCAACTGATCAAACAAATCATCTATCCGCGGTAGAGGATACTTATTCTTCCTCGTCACTTTATTCAATTCGCGGTAGTTTACACACAATCGAAGGGAACCATCGGCCTTAGTAGCAAACACAACTGGCGCTCCCCACTCAGAAACACTTCTTCGGATAAATCCCTTGTTCAAAAGATCGCTGACTTGCACTCCGAGCTCTCGCTGCTCCCTTGGTTCCATACGATGAAGTGGCATCACTATAGGTCTGGCATCTTTCACTAAATAAATACGGAACTCAATCTCTCGGTGTGGTGGAAGCCCGGTCACTTCCTCGAAGACGTCCGGATACTGGCCAACCACGGGCACATCTGACAACTCATCATGCGGGATGTCGAGGGAATTTAGAAAACTTTCCATTACCCCATCACTTGGTAGGCCACCAAACACTACCCTCCGCCCATCGTCCGCTCTAACTGTCACCAAAAAGCTCTCAAAGTCTACCACCACCCCGTACCTTTGGAGCCAATCGACTCCCAAAATAATGCCAAACCAGTAAAGCCCAAAACAAAGCAATCACAAACAAACATATATCCATGACTCGATAAGACCACATTACGACAAATCATACTAAGGCTAGTCGAACCACCAATCGGGTTCGTCACTACTAAAGGTCTATCGACTATCTCAGGTTCCAATCCCAACCTATCTACCAGGTCACTAGATATGAAAGAACTGGAAGCTCCGGTATCAAACAAAACTCTAACAGGAACATCATAAACAGAGAGCATACCTTGGATAACAACATTCTTTCCCTTCTCCGCCGCAGTCGGGGCATTCGACGAAGAAGGAACAACACTGATGGCATATGCTTTCACTCTCTGCTTCTCTTTCAAAGGTTGTGGACACTTATCCCTTTGATGTCCGACTTGGCCACAGTTGAAGCACTTCCTGTCTGCTGGCTTGGATAGACAATTACTGGAATAATGGCCCTTCTTGCCACAGCTAAAGCACTCAACATCTTTCTTCTTCTTCTAGCCATCCTTAGCTTGGTTCTGCTTCCTCTTGTTCTGAGAACCTTTCTTGCCTCCACCGCTTGCTTGCGGCTTTAGCTCCTCTGCAGATGTAACCTCAGTCTTCGACTTAGGGTAAAGATTTTCTGATCTTAAAGCTTTCCCCACAATCTGTAATAACCCGGAAATCTGAGCCAATTTAAAATTTTATTTTGGCAATTTTAATGAATTTTGAATATTTAAAATGAATTATTTTAAATAATTACGATGAGAAATTTATTTTGAATAGAATTAGAATGTATATATTTATTTGAATCGACGTTAGAATATAAATATTTATTTTAAATTATAAAAGGAATTGAAAATGGCGCGGTAGTTCGAAAATTCGATTTAAAGGTTCAAATGAATGTACAGGATTCAAAATAAACCGAATTTTGGCAAAACCAAAAATATTCGAATCTATTTGAAAATATCTTTCCAACGAATCCGAAAAATCAAATTTTCATAGCAGGTATCAAAAGTTATGCCCAGTTGAAAATTCAGAATAGTCGCTATGGAATTCTAGTCCTTAAAAATGGAAATTTTGCAAACGACCTTCGTTTTCGACGAAACCACTTTTGTTGGATCCGGCATGTCAAATTATTGCTAGTTTCCAAAATTCGTAATTTTTCAAATCAATATGTGAGCGTGGAGAAGTAAAACATGTTTTAACAGTTTTAGTCAATTTCAATCGACCAGAAAATGGCCATTTTTCAAACGGTCTCGGAATTTGACGAATTTTTTTTGTTAGGACTGTATCGTCAATACGAAGTTAAAAATAATTTTTCTAGAATTTTTAGAGCCCGTATGTGGCCCCAGTAAATAATAATGTACATTTAAATTGAATATATATTGATTTATAATTTAATTTAAAGCAAAACTGATCGTAACGGTCAAATTGGCCTACGAAACATATCCCATTGTGTTCGGAATGAGGGTAATTAGCTAGAGAAGATGGTCGTTGGATTCGAATTGGAGACCAAATGAAAAAGTTACTTTTTCATTTGGAAATTAAATATATAATAAATTATATAAAGGATGGTTCACCCCCTTTCCTCCTTATCTCGGTCAAACCCCTCTTTTTCCCGTTGACTTCAAAATTGAAAAAAACAACAACCAACGACGAATCTCGTCGCCCCACCACCACCGTCAGATCGCCGCCACCGCTGATCGCTCCCCCTCCCCTAAGCCGTCGCGACGCCACCCCCCCCCTCAGGCCGTCATTGCCTCGATAGTCCCGTCCTCCCTCTTCAAACTAAAATAACAGACCCCTAAACCCTAGAAACCCATCGCCACCACCACCAATGCCCCACCGTCGGTCAGCGTGCCAACCCCCATCACCTGCAGCCCGGCGCCGTTCTCCTGACCTCCTTCTCCCTCTTCGTTTAACAAAGGTATGGTTTTTTTTAGTTAATTTAGTATTTCTTAAATATGATTAGTATAGAAAAATCCGATTTTTTTTATTATATATATGACATAGTATAAAGACAAGATTTATATATATATATATATGGTTTTAGATTAAAGAGGCGATATTTATATATGAAGTAGAAAAGTAAAGATTAGATTTTTACGATGTTAAAGATTAGATTTTTACGATGTTAAAGATTAGATTTTTATGATTTTTAATATAATAATATACGATTTTTCTACATGAAAAGATATGACTGTTATATGTATAAAGTTATGATTTTTATCGTATGTAAATAATATTTTTATATAAGAATAAATCATTCTTTTTAGATAGGAAGTAGCGAAGATTTTTATATATGCAGTGATATAAAAAGATTCGATTTTATTTATATAGAAGTAGAATAAAAATATGATTTTTATATATGTATGATAATAACAAAATTCGATTTTTATATATATGAAGTAGCGATAAAAATTTGATCTTTATATAAGAAGTAGTGATATAAAAATATAATTTTTATATAGAAAGAAGCATTGTAAAAATATATGAAGTAGAAATAAAAATATGATTTTTATTTATTGGAATGAAGCGATAAAAATGTGATTTTTATCTATGAACAACGTGAATAAGATTGCATTGGAATTTTGAATAGAATCCGAACCATCGTCCATTAAAGCATGGTGGAGTGGAACCCAAAGGTGCGAACTTCTCACTTTAATTCTTGTTTTCTAGTTAAAAATATATACTAGGATGCAGACGGTGCTTAGCAGCACCCGACACCCGTGTCCACAGACCATGGACGACTTGTTTGATTTTGTTGTGTGGTGAAAATTGATTGTGATATGGAATGAATGGAAATATATTCATGTGTTGAAATAAATTATTTATCGTTAAAAATATAAATTTAACGTGAATGTGAATAAATATTCATTTACAAATCGAACGATTTGTTTATGTACACCCATTTGAAGGATATTGACTGGGACGATAAATTTTACACATCGCCCAACTGCACAAATAATATTCAGTGTTTGTTGATTTGAAACCCCACACGGGTGTTGGGATGATATTTGGCATACACTAATCCCAATTATTTGGTTGTATGTCAATCAATAGGTTGACAGACAGTTGTGTGGTGCACTCTGGATGATGGTTGATTATTTATCATTGCTATTATATACATATGTTGTATAGAATCCATATAAATAACATTATATGGTAATTGAGTGGGTCTCATTCCAATTTAGAAAATAAATTATATTCATGTGTTGAATAAACAAAATAGTCATGTGTTGACAATACTCATGTGTTGAGAATATTCATATGTTGAAACCATTCATGTGTTGAAACCGTTCATGTGTTGAAAATATTCATGTGTTGAGTAAAATCTTTAAACAATAAAATTTACATCTTTATCATATATAAAATGAGAAACTAACGGGAAACTAGTTAAGATGAGTGGTTTCCTGAGTATTGATCTGATGTTGGTTTCGGCCTTCGGGGTTAATATTTAGGGAATCGTTCTCTTACTAATTTACGGTTAGATTCTGATTAAGAATTAAACGATATAAAACACAATTTTATCAAATATATAAAATAACAAAAATAGTCGTGTGTTGACAATACTCATGTGTTGAGAATATTCATGTGTTGAAAATATTCATGTGTTGAATAAAATATTTATACAATAAAATTCACATTTTTATTGTAAGCAAGAATTAATAAATATTCATGTGTTGAATAAAGTATATATTCATGGGTTGAAGAAAATATTCATTTGTTGAATAGAATAACGAAGTTATTGAAATATATAAAGTCGCGTTGATTAGATATGCGCCATTTTGACGCGAACGATATTATATCGATTATATTCGTTTTTATAATGAATCTAGAAAAGGAAGTAATTTCAAAATATAACGTTTTGAAAATATTATCATTTATATATTAATGATATAGAATATTCAATTTCGATTTAAAAATTGAATATGAAGTTGAATTCGTTTTGAAAACGAAGTTAAATCGATTTATAAAATACGTTTTGAAAGGAAATCGATGTAATATATGTAATATGTATATATATATATAATGGCCTGAATAGAACGCGCCGCACTGCGGCAGTTCGCGAATTTCGACCATTGACTTCGAATGGATATTACCGGAGATCCGACCGTCGGATTCTCCTAAAAATGGAACCGTTAGGTTCATATCGGAAAGAGCTTTCTAACAAATATTAGAGATTTGAAATCTAACGGTTGGATTTGGAATTATGTCCAAATCAAATTTGGAAAAGGTCGCTGTAAGTGCAGCTCAATGGCCGTTTATGGAAATCGACTGTACGGGCCTTGATAAAATTATTAAAAATAGCAATAATTTGTGTAAAATCATAAGAAATGATTTGGAAAGAATTGGGATGAAAAATTCCATATTTGAAAAGATAAAAATAGATTTTTATCGAAATGAACTAGTTTTGAACTAGAATTATACTCTATTTATTTTTGGAAATAAATAAATTGGATTTGAAAGGGTTTTAAAAGTAACCAGAATTTCCAATAATTGAATTGGAATGGATTTGAATTGAAATTGTCTTTGGAATATTTCGATGTTGGATTTCGTGATTATACAAATATTGTTATGGAAATTTGAAAGATATATTTATATCGTTATTTCCAATACGATATTTGTTGGTCGTAGAATTTGATATTGAATATAAGCCGATATATTTTCTATTCAGAGCCTTGTATTTAATATCAAATGGGATTTGGGTTTGTCATGAATGGTGTCTTCATTAACACTGTTCTTAAACCCAGTTGAGAAAAAGATTAAATCTTTTATTTAGATTTAATGAAGAATACCAATTAATTGATATTTAATTGGAATTGAATTGGAATTGATTTTCGGATTTATCGCGAAAGGTGTTTTAAATAACACTTGTTCTTTAACCCGATAATTAATGAAATGTGAATTGGGTTTATCGTGAACTTTTTTTTAACGACATTCGTTCTTTAACCCGATTTACATTGAAATGTGATTTGGAATTTATAAATCTTTTGTTAAGATTTAAAGGAGATTTTCCAAAGTAAAGTTTTCCAATTTAATGAAATAAATTGGAATGGAGTGGAATTCGATTTGGTAATAATCGAAATGAATTTATGTGGATGAGGACTGCTAATATATATGGAATTTAAAAGGCTTTGCCGTTATTCCATTTATATTATTAGTCGGATATGGATGTTTATATCGATTTGTTTTCCATGAAGATTCCATTGTTAATGGAATGTGAATTTGTGTTGTCGTGAAAGGTATCTTTAATAACACTGTTCTTAAGCCCAACGGAGTTAAGAAAATCAGAAAATAACTGAATATTAGTTAAGTTGAATGGTTTCTTGGGTATTGATCTGATGTTGGTTTCGGCCTTCGGGGTTAATACTTAGGAAATTGTTCACTTGCTAATTTACGGTTAAAGGCTGATGGAATGGAATGTGATTTTGGGTTTATAGTGAGCCGTGTTTTAAATGACATTGGTTCTTTAACCCAGTTAAAGACAGGATATGATTTCCCAAGTTAAATAATCATTAATAGTGATTATTAGGAAGATTAATACCAAGTGGAGTTTTAATGAATCTTTAATTAGATTGAAATGATCGACAATGGAGTATCACCAGTTTTACTCCAGGCGATAGTTAAATCTTTAATTAGATTTGAACGTGAAATGGTAATTGAATTTACCGATAACACCGTGGTGTTAGATATGAAGTATTACCAGTTTTACTTCATGGGATGAATAGGTTGGGATTGGGAAATTAAAACAAATGATTACTTCGGTAAGGTTCGTTAATCTCGACTAGTTTGGATAAACCGTAATTTGGTTTGAATAGATATTCAAAGGAAGATTAAAGAATAAATTTAAAGAATTTATTTTTGATAAAATTAATGGGAATCTTTTCCAAAGTATAAGAATATTTGAATAAAAGAGTATTCTGAATTGAAATGAGGCGTATGTTGTGTTTGTGTAACACTTGTTTATTATATACGCGAGTTATTTAGAAAGACCAGGTTTATCCCATTCAGAATAACTGATTCGACAAGGTGTCGAGGATGAAGACGGTGGTCGAAGACCGGAGGTCTTCACATCATTTGGATAATTACTAATGATCTTGATTGGGCTGTACACCCAAGAGGTGGGAATCCGTTGGTGATCGTCTAGACGTACTTGGAGATCGATGGATATGCGAGATACACAGTGCCTTTGGTTTCATTCAGACCCAGAACGGACTTGTAAATGGACTGTGTGTCTAACATTGGATATCATTCTGTGTGATTGATGGATATCGGTTGCATGGAGTGGTTTGCCTATGTGGCATGCTAAGATTGAAACGACCCGAAATTCCCAATGAAGGAAAGCACGGATAGAGTTGAGGACAAGACAAATCACAACGCAAACAGAAGAACATTTCATTGTTTATTACAACAATTTCATCAGATACAAGAATATACAGAATATAAATGAATATTATACTTCAGAAAAATATCAGAGGTTACAATAAATTACATAGCAGCGGAAAATAAAACAATACTAGGTTAGGTTAAAACAATAAACTCCAGGTCAGTCATGTGAGTGATGTGAGAACTAAAACAGTTATTTAAAACTTTACTTTTAAAAGAGAGTAATTCAAGGGACCACGCCGTATAATACGGAATGGGTTTCCTCCCAAGAATACTAGTGCATATAATAAAACAGCGCAATGCTTTTTCGAAAAATGAAGCTATTATAAGACCCAAGTCCCATCACACAATGCAACGCAAGCTGGAGGATAGGGTTTTCCCTTATAATAGCCAAACATGCTTGGTACGTTTAAAACAAATCATTTGATACTATAATAAGTGTATAGTGTCAAAACAATTTCAATCATAAGTATCAATCATAGGCGGCATGAATGACCCATACCACTATGTCGCCAAACTAGGTTCTACAATTAAAACCGAAATATCACATATTGGAAATTTGATTTCCGTCATGAGTCGAGGCAAGGGGCAAGCTCCTCTCCGTTCGAGACACTCTAGCAAATATCCCAGGATCGCACACAGCGGTCCTTGGATCTTCAGGGTCGGTCCTCTCTTACATTTGAGGATTGGAAATTCCTAAGCACACGTTTCCCGGTCCTAACAGACCTATAACCGAGGCGCCTCGCATTCCAACAACCACACAGGTGAAAAGTATATAAATGTCAGCCAGTTTAAGCACTGACACCACCACTAGCTAGAAAGAAATGTCGTGCTCTCCCTGCAGTCACTATCCCGTTTTTGACTCATACCGAGGTGTGAGGCTCGCGAATTAACGCCATACACAAAGCTGCGCCACACAGGCCGTGCTTTGATCATCAACCACAAGACTTTGCTTTTCAACAGAAGCCTTGATCATTTGCCACTTAGGCATGCCACACAGGCAATTTACTCCATGCGACTGATGTCCATCGATATACAACCTCTGAGCTCATACGTCTCAGAGAAGGGTGTTAAGCAAGAGAATAAATTCTCCGCCACCAAACAGATGTATATTTAATAGAGATCAATCAACACAGAATAAAATCAAGTGTCAGACACACAGTCCATTTACAAGTTCGTTCTGGGTCTGAACGAAACCGGAGGCACTTTCCTCGCATATCCATCGATCTCCAAGTACGTCTGGACGACCACCAACTGATTCCCTCATCTTGGGTGTACAGCCCAATCAAGATCATCAGTAATCACCCAAACGACGTGAAGACTTCCGGTCTTCAACCACCGTCTTCATCTTCGACTTATCGTCGAATCGGTTATTCAGAATGGGTATAAACCCGGCCTTTCCGAATAACCCGCGTATATAATAAACAAATGTTACACAAACACAACATACGCCTCATTCCAATTCAGAATATTCTTTTATTCAGATATTCACATTCTTAGGGAAAGGTTCCCATTAATTTTATCAAAGATAAATTCTTCTAAATTTATTCTTTAATCTTCCTTTGGATATCATTTCAAACCATATTATGGTTTTCCAAACTAGTCGGGATTAGCAAATCACACCGAAGTAATTATTTATTTTATTTCCCAATCCCAACCTATTCATCCCATGGAGCAAAACTGGTAATACTCCATATCTAACACCACGGTGTTATCGGTAAATATCAATTACCATTTCACGTTCAAATCTAATTAAAGATTTAACTATCGCTTTGGAGCAAAACTGGTGATACTCTATTCTCGATCACTTTAATCTAATTAAAGATTCATTAAAACTCTCCTTAGTTTTAATCTTCCCACAAATCAATATCCTGTCTTTACATGGGTTAAAGAACCTATGTCATCTAAAACACGGTTCATGATAAACCCCAAAATCACATTCCATTGTTAATCGGGTTAAAGAACAGGTGTTATTCAAAACACCACTCATGATAAACCCAAAAAAACCAATTTAAATTCAATTCCAATTAAATACCAAATTAACTGGACAATTTCACTAAATTTTAATTAAAAGATTTATTCTTTTCTACACTGGGTCTAAGAACAGTGTTATTTAAGACACCATTCACGACGAACCCAAAATCCCATTTGATATTAAATACTAGGCTCTGAATAGAAAATATATCGGTTTATATTCAATATCAAATTCTGAAACCAACAAATATCATATTGGAAATAACGATATAAATATATCTTTCAAATTTCCACAACCATATCTGTATAATCACGAAATCTAACATCGAAATATTCCGAAGATAATTTCGATTCAAATCCATTCCAATTATTTTAAAACCACTTCAAATCAAGTTCTAAACCAGTTCATTTCGATAAAAATATATTTTTATCTTTTCAAATATGGATTTTTTCATCCCAGTTCTTTCCAATTCATATATTATGATTTTACACAAATTATTGATATTTTTAATAATTTAATCAAGGCCCGTACAGTCGATTTCCAATAACGGTCATTGAACTGCACTTACAACAACCTTTTCCAAATTTGATTTGGACATAATTCCAAATCCAACTGTTAGATTTCAAATTTCTAATATTCATTGGAAAGCTCTTTTCGATACGAACCCAACGGTTCCAGTTTCAGGATAATCCGATGGTCGGATCGCCCGCAACGTCAATTCGAAGTCAATGGTCGAAATTCGCGAACTGCCGCGACGCAGCGCGTTCTATTCAGGCCACTAAATATATATAATATATATATTATATATATTACGTCGATTCCAATTCAAAACATATTTTATAATTTGTTTTAAATTCCTTTTCAAAACGATTTCAACTTCATATTCAATTTTAAATCAAAATTGAATATTCCATATTATTAATATATAAATGATAATATTTTCAAAATGTTATATTTTGAAATCACTTCCTTTTCTATATTCATTGTAAAAACAAATATAATCGATATAAATATCGTTCGCATCAAAATGGCGCATATCTCATCAATACGGCTTTATATATATTTCAATAACTTTGTTATTCTATTCAACAAATGAATAGTTTCTTCAACACATGAATATATATTTTAATCAACACATGAATATTTATTAATTCTTACTTACAATAAAAATGTGAATTTTATTGCATAAAATATTTTATTCAACACATGAATACATTTTTAACACATGAATTCTCAACACATGAGCATCGTCAACACATGACTATTTATTCTATTCAACCATGAATATTCTTTTATAATATTCTTAATTTTCCAAATTGGAATGAGGCCCAATCAATTACCATATAATGTTAATTATATGGATTCCATACAACACATGTATATAATAGCAACGGTAAATAATCAACCATCATCCAAAGGGTACCACACAACTGCATAAGAATTAAATATAAATATTTAACGCTTACACAACCTGTCAATCAAACGATCGACATATCACTAACCAATTGGGATTAGTGTACGCCAAATATCATCCCAACACCCGTGTGGGGTTTCAAATCAACAAACACATATTTTTATTCACACACGTTAAAAATAATATTTTTAACGATCAAATATTTTTAACTATATAAATATCTTATTTCATTTCACATCACACAATCAATTTTCACCACAACCAACAATCAAACATACAAGCCATCCATGGTCTATGGACGACGGGTGTCGGTTGCTGCTAAGCACCGTCTGCATCCTAGTATATATTTTAACTAGAAAATAGAAATAAAAGTGAGAAGTTCTCGCCGACTAGCTAAACCAAACGCCACGACTCTTCATATGTAGAATATCTCGCCGTGCTCGCCTTTTGTCAATTTCATTGTTCGTAGCCACTACATATATAAAAATCACATTTTTATATTGTTCTTATTTATATAAAAATTCCATTTTTACACTGCTACTATATAGATAAAAATTCTATTTTTATACCGCTACTATATAGATAAAAATTCTATTTTTACAACGCTACTATATATAAAGATCAAACTTTTACTAGTTATATGATATAAAAATCGTATTTTTATTCTTCCTATACTATAAAATCATATTTTTATTATCTCCATTATATAAAAATTATATTTTTATATGTTCTATAAATTAAAAATCGAATTTTTATTCTTTCTAAAATATAAAAATCATATTTTTTTATACTTTCTATAACATTGTTTATACAACAAAAATCCTATCTTTTATATCCCACTTCATATAAAGATTGATTACATTTTTAAATCACCTTCATATAAGGATTCAACCTTTCTACATATAAAAATTCAACCTTTCAACATTAAAGATCGTATAATCACCGGAATAAAAATCGCCCTTTTCTTCTTAAAGTTATATATATGAAAAGTAAGCTATTTACTTGAATAAAAATCAGATTTTTAAATGAATTGAACTAAATAAATACAGTAGTTACTGTGTTTTTCTTCAAGAAGAGGGAGGGGACTGAGGGGGAGGATCGTCGGCGTGGGGAGGCCTCGGCGGTCGATGGCGGGGCCAGGCGGCGCTGGAGGAGGCAGTTAGGGTTTAGGGGAAAATCGAATGGAGATGGAGGAGGGGGGTCTGGCGAGGTCGGCGCTGGTCAGGGGTGATGGGGGAGAAGGCCGCGACGGAGGCGCAGTGGCGCGATGGGAAACGCTACGGCGGGTTTTTTCTTTTTTTTATTTTAAAAATCGATTTGGTTTTAAAGAGGGGGGTTGAACGGTATAAGGAGGGGAGAGGGAGTTTATTTTTTTATTTTAATTATTTAATTCTTTAATTTCAAAAAGCAACTTTAAATTTCGACCTCAAAATCGAACCCACCGACTGTCATCCATAGCTAATTTCCCCCATTCCGAACACAATGGGATATGTATCGTAAGCTGATTCGATCATTTTGATCAGTTTTCGTCAAAATCAAAATATTGAATTTGAACGCGCATTTCAATTTATCGGGGCCACGTATGAACTCTAAAAATTCCCAAAAAATATTTTCTAGCTTCGTATTGACGATACGGTCCTAACAAAACTAGTTTCCTCAAATTCTGAGATCGTTTGAAAAGTGGCCATTTTTCAGTCGATTAAAATCAACTGAAACTGGTCAAACGCGTTTTCCTTTGCCACGCTTACATATTGATTCGAAAAATTACGAATTTTAAAACCTACAAATAACTTGACATCCCAGATCCAACAAAAGTGGTTTCGTCGAAAACCGAGGTCGTTTGCAAAATTTCCAATTTTAAGGGCCAGAATTCCATAACGACTATTCTGAATTTTCAACTGGACATAACTTTTTATCCCCGCTATGAAATTTCAATTTTTCAGATTCGTTGGAAAGATATTCTCAATTAGATTCTAATATTTTTGGTTTCGCTAAAATTCGGTTTATTTTGAATCCTGCACATTCATTTGAATTTTGAAATCGAAATATCGAACTACCGCGCCATATTCAATTCCTTTTATAATTAAAATAAAATAATTATATTCTAACGACGATCTATATAAATATCTATGCTCGAATTCTATTCAAAATAAATTTTTCTTCGTTATCATTTAAAACAATTCATTTTAAATATTCAAAATTCATCAAAATTGCGAAAATAAAATTTTTAAATTGGCTCAGAATTTCCGGGTTGTTACAATCTCCCCCACTTAAAACTTTTCGTCCCCAAAAAGGAACGAAGCTAAAAGTTGTTTAACAAACCAACTCAATTTCCAATATTTTCATTATGGCTTAAGTTCTTCAACTTTTCATTTTCTAAGAACTTTTCAAATTTTTCAAAAATTTGGCTAACACCCTAAATTTTCGAAAAATTTCGCCATAACCTCCCTTGCACCGGGGACATCGAGATATTTCATATAGCCTCCCATGGCCTTCTTCAATCCAAAAGAAAAAGAAAAAGCCAAGAGGCTAGCCAATCGGCTCATAAAATCATCCAAAACCCAAGAAATACAATAAACATGTACCTATTTTTCGGGCAAACAATTTTATTCCTCTTCTCTAGCCTCCTTGCTATGACCTTTTCAATGTAAGTACATGTATATGCATAGAAATGTGATAAATTTTCAATACAGTTCAATATTCGGTTCAACTTGGTATAATGGTTCAAAATTTCAATTAATCAAACCAACAATCAAACAACACAACCATCAATCATTTACTGGATTTGTAACGTCCCGCACTTTTATTGGTTTGTATCTGAATATTTAAATCAGTTTAAATATTGAATTCGTAATATAAGTGGATTTATATATATATATATATATTAATTAAAACGAAGTTGAACGTATAAAAATATATATTAGATATAATCGAGCCTGTAATGTCGCGGTAGTTCGTAATTTAACGTTCTAAACTTCAATTGAGTGTACATGATTCGTTATAAATCAGATTTCTTCGAAACAAGAAACGTTCGAATATCTTGAACCATATTTTTCTAACAGAAGTGAAAAATCAAGATTTCGCGTTATAGACTGTGAATTAGATCCAAATCAAATTTTCAAATAGTCGCTATAGAATCATTCATCGACCGTAACGGTTTATTTGAAATAACTAGATATCGGTTTCGAATTTAGACAAGGTTCTTTTGAGACGTAGTGATAATTTAATTTTTAGAATTTTGCTGTAATTTTAAATTAATTAAATAAGCGACTTTTTATTTGGAGTATTTCGCACCCTACATCGATATTTCGGGGTTTCATAATATCAGTTAATCTATCGGTATTATTATATTTTTGGGATCGGACACCTCGTTGAGCACGACTATACTCTTACTTCTGTCCATACGTAAGTGTAATTTTAGGAACTGAGGTAAACCAATCTTTAAAACAAATTAAATCTCGTGTATTCTAAAATAAGCTAGGATATTTATTCGCTGACTTCTTGCACAGCTACCCTAGGGATGATTTTTCATCTGAACGTGCTACTACTTCATGCCAAATGAAGTCATACACATGAGTTTTCAGATCAACTATTCACAATCCAAGGCATTAAATAACACAGAGTATTCTGCATGCTATTACTTCACGGCAAAGGAACTTCAAACCTGCCCTATTCTCTGCCATACTTCTGCAAGCTAGTTCTAAATGAATAATCATATCAATGCTACTCTAAAAACAAACCATACTGTGACCATGCTCTAACCTAACCTATAACGCCTGCGTGCCTAAATCTGTATATATATATATATTAACTTAATGACCAAAGTAAACTCAAACCTAATCTATTCTCTACGGTAGCCAGTCCATTCTTTCACATTGGGAACAGTGGTATGAAATGAAAACTCATACTACTCATCACTAAAAACCTATATTATGTAGCTCGAGGTCTTCCATTTTTTTCATGCAAAAGGAAGACTGCAGACATTTTTAGATTGTTATTTCCGAAAGCTTCATAGCGAAGTGAAAAGAAAGCACAGCTGCCATACTGTGCTACAGCTGATCTGCCTTGTAAAGTCCTATCCCATGTCACTGCGCACATGTCTGAAGTTTCTTGTTGAAGAAAGCCTACTGACCTACTCTAAGCCTACGGTTCTATTCCTTAACTATTAAGGAAAACTCTAACTATATATATATCTAGTTCTTCTCATCTCAGAAAAACACAAACCGAAAATAAGAAATGAAATACAAAACAAAGATGAGATCTGAACTTCAACTTCAAATCGCGATATGGGCGCGTGATAGCAAGAAAACTCGGGTTTTTATGAATGGAAGCAGCGTTTTTATCATGCGACTGGGGTATCAACGTGTGTTGAGAGGGAGTTCAAGTTTGGGGGTAGAAATGTGTACTTGCGGTTGTAAGGAAGTGGAGGTCAGAGCAAGTACCGGTGTCAGTCTGGGTTGAAGGGAATTTCGGGATTGACAGTGCCGGAATGGAGACGGTGCACTGCGAAGGGGAGAGGAAAGTTGTAGCGAGGGGTTTCCAAAGCCAAGGCGTTCAATGCATGGTGGAGTGCGATGGGTTGTGGTGGCACGGGTGCATCTCGTTTGTTTCATTCTCTGGTGCTGAAATCTGTAGACAATGGGTGTTTGGAGAAACAAAGAGGAGGGGGTTCGCATTACTGGGTAAAATAGCTTATGCGTGTATTTGTATAAATAAGAGCGGTGGACTGAGCGTGGAAAGCTCGCGTACTGAGGAGAAACTGAGAAGGTCCATGCATGAAGTGTAAGTGGAAGGGAGTAGAAGCAGGTTGGTTTGAAAGAAGTGGAGTTTGAAGGTCTCGTATGTATGTGAATAATGGTGTTTTAGTTAGTGGAGGTGTTTGTTTTTGAATCAGTAGACAAGGGAGGTCACGTGAAAGTATTAGTGGAAGAGTGGCTGTTGTAAAGGCCGATGGCCAGAAGCAAATGGGACGGGTGGACGACGGACTTGCGGTATGAATGGAAAGCTGTGTACTTTAAAATTGGTGGAGAGGCAAGTAACTGTGCATGTTCATGTTTTGTGATTTTCTGTGTAGTATTGAAGGGGTTGACGCAAAGGAGTTAGCATGATAAGGGAGTATACTGTGAAAGAAAGCTTGTGTGAAGAATATAGGGGAACAACGGTTTTGTTTGGTGACTGGAAACAAAAAGAAAGAGGAGGACTAGCGAGTTAATGGTGCAGTTAACATGGTGTTTGTCTTGATTTCTGTAAAGAAGGGAAGTGGGTCATTGTGGGATTGGGCCGATGGTAGTAAGGTGAAACCCAGTAATAAGATGAAGCTGCTGTGTGTTTGACGTGGTTGAGTGAAAGATGAGTGCAAGGGAAATCTGAACGGTGAAGCCGTAGTCGATCAAGGGTATCGGTCATTTCAAATACGGTGGTACACAGATAATAAGGAGCAGCGTCAGTTTGGTCTGGGAGCAACAACGTTCGATGGGATCAACGGAACGCAAATCGTTATTTAACGGTTAACGCGCAAAGGTGAGTAAATTCACTAACTCTGATCTATTTTAAAATATTATAATTATATTTTAAATAGTGGTTTAATGATGTGTGGTGGTCGTTTAGGTAAATTACAGTTAATTGGTTGAAATAGATATATATCATTGCATATGTACACATCATTGGTTGGATACTGATTTGACTAACATCTGTGGATGCGGAAACCGGTTAGAGAAATTCAACCGGATTCCTAAATATTTATATGTA
The DNA here is from genome assembly GCA_030737875.1 of Allium sativum. Lineage (NCBI taxonomy): Eukaryota > Viridiplantae > Streptophyta > Magnoliopsida > Asparagales > Amaryllidaceae > Allium > Allium sativum. Next base: position 150,346,301 of record CM060909.1, on the reverse strand, counting down.
CTGTTGGATTTATATATGCACTGTTTTGAATCATGTTGAATGAAAATTCAACATTTGTTTGATTTAATAAATAAACAATATCAATTTAGAAAGTGGCAACAGTCGATCATAAACACCTTGTTTTGTAAGAAGTTGATTGGCCGTCAGGCAAATCAACGAAGTCGATTATAAAAATTTAGATTTTTATAATTAAAGCGAAGCTTTAAACTGTAATAGAAATTCTATAATAAACTGGTATTTTATAGTTCATTTTATAAAGTAAAATATTAGTTAATTATTTTTAATTAAATAATTGTTCTTAAGTGGATCTCATTTAAAATGTTATTGAGAAAGAGATGTCATGATTTTTGTAACGGAAAGGGATGTCAAGATTTTTGTAACAGAAAGAGGTGTCGAGATTAGTTAAAAAGGGATACAGCAGCGTATAGCAAGTTTTCGAACTATAATGATAAAATAACGCTGTTGACTAGTCTTAAGCGTGACTGTTATGTCGAGATTAGTTATAAAGGAGAATATTACAGCATATGACAAGTTTTTGCACTGTAACGATAAATTAACGCTGTTAACCAAACATTAAGCGTGATTTTTATATATAGCACTACTCCCTAGGGAATGAAAACGATTTGATTTGAAATCCAATTATTTTAAAGTAATAAGTAACGATGTTGTCCAAGAAATATAAAAATAAGAGTTTTAATAACTGAGAATGTTTTCCAAGAAGTGTGAAAGTGCTAAAACAGGGTTTAAGAAATATCTAGTAAGATATGGGAATTTGAATAATGAAACGAATGTTAAATAAAAGTGCTCGTGATTGTGTGATGTTAGCTATGAATTTTTGTTTTTACTTCGATAGTTGAATAACCAACTATCGAAGTGTTTTGACCATCATTGTCGATACGGGGAGACCGGTTGGATTTAATAACCGAAACCACTCCGTATAGACATAAGCGCTGCGAATGTGATTATGCTGAAGACAATTGAAGACGGAGTGAAATGCAAGGGTCGTCCTGTTCCCGAATGTTGTTTTTTGTTTGTCCAGTCCCAGGACAACTTGTATGGACGAATGTCTGACAGAGTATTCCTAACGGTCACATAAGACGATCTTTTCAAGGTATTACGTCTGGTGGCGGAGAAATTCGTTTCTCTTAGCTTTTATACCCGTAATATTTTTGGGAAGATCAACTAGTGATTTGATGGGTTTGACAATGTGGCATTCAAAGTGTATAGTGGCCAGATGTTCTAAAAGATAGACGTAGCCTCAAGCCTCACAACCAGGAAATGACAAAAATCGGGCAGGCAGCATGGCTATGTGGGTCGCTCCCATTAGGTTGTATAATCACCTATCTAGAGAAATTCCTTTTGCCTCTTTAATCTATCGATGTTGTCCCTTTTCGGGAAACGGTGGTTTGAGTCCAACCATTGGTGATATACATTCGATACACTCAACCGAAATGAGTGGTCGGTCATGTGTGGGCCGGGTTGCAAGACGTTCTTGTTGAACCCAGTGTATTCGCCTCTAGAGATACACTATCGGCAGGTGGTCCCATACCTTGTCATAGTTGGAATCCAATCTCCAATAAGCGCCATGCGGTTTTTTTTATACTATGTATATAGAGCGTGAGATGCAAGCGTTCTGCTATTTGGTTATTTACTTGATTAGACATTATTGAAATATCACTAGATTTTGATATCAAAATGTTTTGGGTTATAGTAAGGTAAAAACCGTCCATGTTTATGTGTGGGTTGGTCTTACTATTATCCTTTTGTTTCAAAAAGGATTTTCAAAGTTAAACCGTATGGTTGGAATTTACTCACACCAGTCCCATGACTGACCTAGAGTTTATTTTGTTTGTTTTCCCTAAACTCTTGGGTGCCCAAATTTGTACGGGCAGTCAAGTGTTCAGGCTTTTACAGATACATTTGGAGGAGATAAAAGGAGAAGGATTCACCATTAGTATTTAGAGATTATTCCGCTGTGATATGATGTATTGTACTCTGATAATGGTATGTATATACAATACAGTTTTATACTTCAAAGTTAAGTTATATAATATATTTTACTCGTTCCGCTATGAGATTCGTGTTTACTCTGATTCTACTCAGTTGTCTTCTTCTTCTTCTTCTTCTATTCTATTAGTTCTATCTTATCTTTCTCATCCTCTTATTTCTTTCTATTAATGATCTGGTATTTTCGATGTCTGAACAGTCGACGCTGGGTTTTGTGTTGATTTTCGGAGTCGAAAATCTCAGTTCATTACCGGATTAACGTTTCAAACTCATAATTTTGATATATATACAAAAATCACATTTTTGATGCCAATTCACAACAATGTATTCTAGCTATATTTCGGTTCTCACACCAGTCTAATGGAAATATATAGATATTACACCTTCGAAGCTCGAACATAAATGCTGATGATGTTTCGAACTACCATCAGAACATCTCCGGGCTATTAGAGTGCGGTTCTATATCTATCCAGTATATTAAAACTTCGACTATATGTTCATGACGCATATACGCGAAATCTTTATATACTCGATTGTCCAAATTCAAAATAAATAAATATTCAAATACGTATAAAACGATTTAAATTTCAAAACAAAATTTGTTTTTATTTGCAAAATATACTCGTCACACTCGTTCTAGGATACTACTGATCCTATCTCTAACGAGTTATTATTTTTGGATATTACTAATCCAATCTCTGATGAATTCTTTCGTATGATTCTAATGTGTCTTGTTCTCGAGCTCTGTAAACCAGAGCTCTGATACCACCTGAAACGACCCGAACTTCCCAATGAAGGAAAGCACGGATAGAGTTGAGGACAAGACACATCGGAACGCAAACAGAAGAACATTTCATTGTTTATTACAACAATTCCATCAGATACAAGAATATACAGAATATAAATGAATATTATACTTCAGAAAAATATCAGAGGTTACAATAAATTACATAGCAGCAGAAAATAATACAATGCACAACTAGGAGTAATACACGGATACAGAGCTTTCCGAGTATCGTTCCAGCTGCAAATCAGGATCCTGTGAATATAAATCTGCAAAACCAAAACTACTAGCTGCCCGTGCGGAAATAAGGGCACCCAGAGTTTAGGTTAAAACAATAAACTCCAGGTCAGTCATGTGACTGGTGTGAGAACTATAACAGTTATTTAAAACTTTACTTCTAAAAGAGAGTAATTCAAGGGACCACGCCGTATAATACGGAACGGGTTTCCTCCCAAGAATACTAGTGCATATAACAAAACAACGCAATGTTTTTTCGAAAAATGAAGCTATTATAAGACCCCGGTCCCATCACACAATGCAACGCAAGCCGAAGGATAGGGTTTTCCCTTATAATAGCCAAACATGCTTAGTGCGTTTAAAACAAATCATTTGATACTATAATAAGTGTATAGTGTCAAAACAATTTCAATCATAAGTATCAATCATAGGCGGCATGAATGACCCATACCACTATGTCGCCATACTAGGTTCTACAATTAAAACCGAAATATCACGTATTGGAAATTGGATTTCCGTCATGAATCGAGGCAAGGGGCAAGCTCCTCTCCGTTCGAGACACTCTAGTAAATGTCCCAGGATCGCACACAGTGGTCCTTGGATCTTCAGGGCCGATCCTCTCTTACTTTTGAGGATTGGCAATTCCTGAGCACATGTTTCCCAGTCCTAACAGACCTATAACCGAGGCACCTCACATTCCAACAACCACACAGGTGAAAAGTATATAAATTCAGCCAGTTTAAGCACTGACACCACCACTAGCTAGAAAGAAACGTCGTGCTCTCTCTACAGTCATTATCCCGTTTTTGACTCATACCGAGGTGTGAGGCTCGCGAATTAACGCCATACACAAAGCAGCGCCACACAGGCTGTGCTTTGATCATCAACCACAAGACTTTGCTTTTCAACAGAAGCCTTGATCATTTGCCACTTAGGCATGCCACACAGTCAATTCACTCCATGCGACTGATGTCCATCGATATACAACCTTTGAGCTTGTACGTCTCAGAGAAGGGTGTTAAGCAAGAGAACAAATTCTCCGCCACCAAACATATGTATATTTAATAGAGATCAATCAACACAAAATAAAATCAAGTGTCAGACACACAGTCCATTTACAAGTTCGTTCTAGGTCTGAACGAAACCGGAGGCACTTTCCTCGCATATCCATCGATCTCCAAGTACGTCTGGACGACCACCAACTGGTTCCCTCATCTTGGGTGTACAGCCCAATCAACATCATCAGTAATCACCCAAACGATGTGAAGACTTTCGGTCTTCAAACCACCGTCTTCATCTTAGACTTATCGTCGAATCGGTTATTCAGAATGGGTATAAACCCGGCCATTCCGAATAACCCGCGTATATAATAAACAAATGTTACACAAACACAACATACGCCTCATTCCAATTTAGAATATTCTTTTATTTAGATATTCACATTCTTAGGGAAAGGCTCCCATTAATTTTATCAAAGATAAATTCTTCTAAATTTATTCTTTAATCTTCCTTTGGATATCATTTCAAACCATATTATGGTTTTCCAAACTAGTCGGGATTAGCAAACCGCACCGAAGTAATTATTTATTTTATTTCTCAATCCCAACCTATTCATCCCATGGAGCAAAACTGGTAATACTCCATATCTAACACCACGGTGTTGTCGGTAAATATCAATTACCATTTCACGTTCAAATCTAATTAAAGATTTAACTATCGCTTTGGAGCAAAACTGGTGATACTCCATTCTCGATCACTTTAATCTAATTAAAGATTCATTAAAAATCCCCTTAGTTTTAATCTTCCCACAAATCAATATCCTGTCTTTACATGGGTTAAAGAACCAATGTCATCTAAAACACGGTTCATGATAAACCCCAAAATCACATTCCATTGTTAATCGGGTTAAAGAACAGGTGTTATTCAAAACACCGCTCATGACAAACCCAAAAAAACCAATTTAAATTCAGTTCCAATTAAATACCAAATTAACTGGACAATTTCACTAAATCTTAATTAAAAAATTTATTCTTTTCTACACTGGGTCTAAGAACAGTGTTATTAAAGACACCATTCACGACGAACCCAAAATCCCATTTGATATTAAATACAAGGCTCTTGATAGAAAATATATCGGCTTACATTCATTATCAAATTCTGAAACCAACAAATGTTGTATTGGAAATAACGATATAAATATATCTTTCAAATTTCCACAACCATAACTGTATAATCACGAAATCCAACATCGAAATATTCCGAAGATAATTTCGATTCAAATCCATTCCAATTATTTTAAAACCACTTCAAATCTAGTTCAAAACCAGTTCATTTCGATAAAAATATATTTTTATCTTTTCAAATATGGAATTTTTCATCCCAGTTCTTTCCAATTCATATATTATGATTTTACACAAATTATTGATATTTTTAATAATTTTATCAAGGCCCGTACAGTCGATTTCCAATAACGGTCGTCGAACTGCACTTACAATGACCTTTTCCAAATTTGATTTGGACATAATTCCAAATCCAACCGTTAGATTTCAAATTTCTAATATTCATTGGAAAGCAATTTTCGATACGAACCCAATGGTTCCTGTTTCAGGAGAATCCGACGGTCGGATCTCCCGCAACGTCAATTCGAAGTCAATGGTCGAAATTCGCGAACTGCCGCGACGTGGCGCGTTCTATTCAGGCCATTAAATATATATAATATATATATTATATATATTTCATCGATTTCAATTCAAAACGTATTTTATAATTCGTTTTAAATTCCTTTTCAAAACGATTTCAACTTCATATTCAATTTTAAATCAAAATTGAATATTCCATATCATTAATATATAAATGATAATATTTTCAAAACATTATATTTTGAAATCACTTCCTTTTCTATATTCATTATAAAAACAAATATAATCGATATAAATATCATTCGCGTCAAAATGGCGCATATCTCATCAACACAGCTTTATATATATTTCAATAACTTCGTTATTCTATTCAATAAATGAATAGTTTCTTCAACACATGAATATATATTTTATTCAACACATGAATATTTATTAATTCTTACTTACAATAAAAATGTGAATTTTATTGTATAAAATATTTTATTCAACACATGAATACATTTTTAACACATGAATTATCAACACATAAGCATCGTCAACACATGACTATTTATTCTATTCAACACATGAATATTCTTTTATAATATTCTTAATTTTCCAAATTGGAATGAGGCCCAATCAATTACCATATAATGTTAATTATATGGATTCCATACAACACATGTGTATAATAGCAATGGTAAATAATCAACCATCATCCAAAGTGTACCACACAACTGCATAAGCATTAAATATAAATATTTAACGCTTACACAACCTGTCAATCAAACGATCGACATATCACTAAACAACTGGGATTAGTGTACGTCAAATTTCATCCCAACACCCGTGTGGGGTTTCAAATCAACAAATACATATTTTTATTCACACACACGTTAAAAATAATATTTTTAACGATCAAATATTTTTAACTATATAAATATCTTATTTCATTTCACATCACACAATCAATTTTCACTACAACCAACAATCAAACATACAAGCCATCCATGGTCTGTGGACGACGGGTGTCGGGTGCTGCTAAGCACCGTCTGCATCCTAGTATATATTTTAACTAGAAAATAGAAATAAAAGTGAGAAGTTCTCACCGACTAGCTAAACCAAACGCCACGACTCTTCATATGTCGAATATCTCGATGTGCTCGCCTTTTGTCAATTTTGTTGTCCGTAGCCACTACATATATAAAAATCACATTTTTATATTGTTGTTACGTATGTAAAAATCCCATTTTTACACTGCTACTACATAGATAAAAATTCTATTTTTATACCGCTACTATATAGATAAAAATTCTATTTTTACAATGCTACTATATATAAAGATCAAATTTTTACTAGTTATATGATATAAAAATCGTATTTTTATTCTTCCTATACTATATAAATCATATTTTTATTATCTCCATTATATAAAAATTATATTTTTATATCTTCTATAAATTAAAAATCGAATTTTTATTCTTTCTAAAGTATAAAAATCATATTTTTATACTTTCTATAATGAACGGTATAAGGAGGGAAGAGGGAGTTTATTTTTTTATTTTAATTCTTTAATTTCAAAAAGCAACTTTAAATTTCGACCTCAAAATCGAACCCACCGACTGTCGTCCATAGCTAATTACACTCATTCCGAACACTGTGGGATATGTATCGTAAACTGATTCGATCATTTCGATCAATTTTCGTCAAAATCAAAATATAAATATATATATTGAATTTGAACGCGCATTTCAATTTATCGGGGCCACGTATGAACTCTAAAAATTCCCAAAAAATATTTTCTAGCTTCGTATTGACGATACGGTCCTAACAAAACTAGATTCCTCAAATTATGAGATCGTTTGAAAAATGGTCATTTTTCAGTCGATTAAAATCAATTGAAAATGGTCAAACGCATTTTCCTTTGCCACGCTTACAAAATTATTCGAAAAATTACGAATTTTGAAACCTAGCAATAACTTGGCATCCCGGATCCAACAAAAGTGGTTTCGTTGAAAACCGAGGTCGTTTGCAAAATTTCCATTTTTTAGGGCCAGAATTCCATAGTGACTATTCTGAACTTTCAACTGGACATAACTTTTTATCCCCGCTATGAAATTTCAATTTTTCGGATTCGTTGGAAAGATATTCTCAATTAGATTCTAATATTTTTGGTTTCGCTAAAATCCGATTTATTTTGAATCCTGTACATTCATTTGAATTTTGAAATCGAAATATCGAACTACCGCGCCATATTCAATTCCTTTTATAATTAAAATGAAATAATTATATTCTAACGACGATCTATATAAATATTTACGCTCGAATTCTATTCAAAACAAAATTTTCTTCATTATTATTTAAAACAATTCATTTTAAATATTCAAAATTCATCAAAATTGCCAAAATAAAATTTTTAAATTGGCTCAGAATTTCCGGGTTGTTACAAAGATGCAAATGATCAAGGCTTCTATTGAAAAGCAGAGTCTTGTGGTTGATGATCAAAGCACGGCCTTTGTGGCATAGCTTTGTGTAGCGTTAATTCGCGAGCCTCACACCCCGGTTGTGAACAAGAAATAGGAGAAGGACCTCAGGGAGGACATGCGTTTCCTTCTAGCTAGGGTAGTGTCAGTGACCTACCAGCCCTGACATTTATATTATTTTCACCTGTGTGGTTGTTGAATTACGAGGCGCCTCAGATATATCGGTGACTATGTGGAGCCGATGGAGTCATTTGGCTCATTTACGCCCCAAAGGGCGGGGAAACGCAGTGTTCAGGCATTTTAATCCACATCGGTGGACCGGCTCTGATGATCCAAGGCTTGACTGAGTACTTGCGTGAGACACGGGCTAGAGCGTCTCGAAGCGGTGAGGACGATCCCTTGCCTCGGTTCACAGATGGAAATCCAACTTCCAATAGGTGACTTTGCGGTTTTGATTGTAGAACCTATATATGGCGACATAGTGGTATGGGGCACTTATGCCGTCTATGATTGATACTTATGATTGAAATTGTTTTGACACTATACACTTATAGTAATAATAAAAGATGAAGTTTAGCGTATCAAGCATTCTTTGGCTATTATAAGGTAAAACCCTATCCTCCGGCTGGTGTTGCATTGTGTGATGGGACCTGGGTCTTATAATAGCTTCATTGTTCTTTATTTAGCATTGCGCTGTTGTTTTATGCACTGGTATTCTTGGGAGGAAACCCGTTCCATGTTATACAGCGTGGTCCTATGATTTACTTAACTTTAAAATAAAGATTAATAAGTGTTTTAGTTCTCACACTAGTCACATGACTGACCTGGAGTTTATTGTTTTAACCTAAACTCTGGGTGTCCTCATTTTCCGCACGGGTAGCTAGTAGTTTTGGTTTTGCAGATTCATATTCACAGGATCCTGGTTTACAGCTGGAACGATATCCGGAAAGCTCTGCATCCGTATATCTCTTTCAGTTGTGTATTGTATTATTTTTCCGCTGCTATGTAATGTAATTTAAATCTCTGATATTATATGATGTGTAATATTTATTCATACTCTGTATATTCTTGTATTCTGATGGAATTGTTGTAATTAACAATGAAATGTTCTTCTGTTTGTGTTCTGATTCGTCTTGTCCTCATAACAGTACGGGTTTTGAACGGTCTTGGTCGGTTTAGCAATCGATTAGGTCCGGGCGAAATCCTTGTCGTTACACAATCGATTCAAACATCTCATCGATGTGGTTAATAAGCCTTTCCCCCAAGTATCCATCCAAACCAGTTATGAACTTCTCGTTCTTCTTCTCGGTAGTATCAATAAGAGATAACCCATATTTCGATAAAGTATCGAACTCAGCAATATACTCCGAGATAGCCCTGCCATTTTACTTAAGCTCCAAGAACTTCCTAAACAGTTCCGACTTCTAAGCAGCTGGGATAAACTTATCGCTGAATTGGGTCTTAAACTGATCCCATGTAATCTGATCCTCTGGGGTAGCAGCCTTTATAGCATTCCACCAATTCATTGCCCGTCCTTGCAACTGACGGGATGCTAGCCTTCTCTTCATCGCATCCTCGAAACCCAAGTATTCGAAGATACGCTTGTAGCTATCCAACCAATCCTGAACATCCGTAGCCGACTCCGTTCCGTGGAACGGCTTCCCACCAAGACTAGTATAATCCTTGTTCAGCTTGGCGAAGTCGGCCCTAGGCGCCTGCACCGCTGCACCACCACCGCTAGCAGCATTGGGAGCTGCTCCTTGCACATTTCTAAGCATCTCTCTCATGAATTCAGTAAACATAGCCCTCATGTCAGGAGCATTCCCATTATTGGCTCCTCTACCAGCACCCCTCGTATATCGGCTCATCGTTCAATCTGTAAAGAGAAATGATTAACCATCCTCTTTGTGGGGTTAGTGCAGTGAGACTTCATCCTTAGCTATACTAATAGTATGTATATATATATATAGCTTTTAAAAACTAAAATAATCACAAATACGCACTCTCATATGCATATACTATCTCTCCTTGATAACTTCCCTAGGTTAACTACGCAACTTAGAGCTCTGATACCAAGTGTGACGGCCCGCCCCGCACCAGCCGACATTTCCTCCTTAATGCGCTGTGCTGATGTCCAACCAGCACGGGACAGTTGTCAGAAGAAAAGAAAGAAGATAATGAACTAACCAAGAACCTGTAGAATGTCTCACAGCGCATGGAATAAAATATAATAACAACATACTTGACATAAAATAGGCGAGACAGTGCATAAGCTGAAAACTAAAACTAAACATCATAGCAGCGGAAATCCAAACACAGCTTATATTCCACATCATCATTATTACAACTTTTCAACTGTCTATAAAGCAAAGCAAAGGAAAAGGTACACTACTAATGCCCAAAGTAGTGACCCGCAGCGACACAAGGAGAATATCTATATATATCATACGTGGAAGCCTCCTGCTCGTCTCCGATACAGCTACTCGTGCATCACCAGCTAACCTGTCTCTAGTCTGCTCGTGAGAGAACCCAAGAGTAATAAGAAGAGACATAAAACTCTAGGTCAGACAAAAAGTCTGGTATGAACGATAAGCAGCAAGACAGAACAATAACAGGTATACTAAACCATACCCGAACCTGAACCTGCAACCAAAGAGTTAGCACTACATACCGTACAATACTCTAAGGTGCCACTAAACAGATGGTTTAAAGATAATGAGGGAGGAGATGTGCATGTCATAGTGATAGCAAACAATCAATCATAGCAACCATCCTCACATCTCTCACTCAGTGCATAAAGCATACGATGTCCACCACTCTCAACCACTAGACCCATCGAAGTAGCGACGGAGTTCGACTTGTACAACTACTGCTACCACCATGCTTACCCCACGGAGTCATGACTAAATCTTTACAAATAACCCCGCTTCATTGGTCTATAGCCCATTAGTCGTACCTAGACCACTGTGGTCCTGAATCCGTTCACGTACCCCCTACACATAGTGATCCAAAGTCATAGACATCGACAACCCCTTAGCACACGTCCCACAGCAAAGCCCAACTCATGAAGTTAACTCTTTGGTTCCCAACTGGATCCCGAGTACAAGCTTCCCATTTGGACTTCCTTTGCATCTCGAGTCTTAGTCTCCTCCGGATCGGTCTTCTTCCTTGCCTTGGTTCGTTTCATGGTTCACACTTCCAGTCCAAGTACCACGGTTCGGTTCATTATCATCTCCATCCGGTCGTGATCCATACTCCAGCCCGTGGTCCTCATGTCTTCTTGTGGTCAAGCCCCAGATCGTGCTCCCTACTCCAGTTCGTGGTCCAGCTTGAGGCAGTACACCGGTTCGGGTCGTGGTGGAGCTTCGGTTCGGGTCGCACTCCTCCATTGCCTCGTGAATCCGGCCTTCATCGGATCGGGTCGTGGTCTGCTGGTTCGTGGCCTTCAAAGAGGAGTAGCTCGCGGAGTGTAGTCAGCTCGTGAAGATGACTCGCGATCGGTTCGGGTCATGGGAGTGGGGGCGATCCGATCCGGTCTCTTGCATATTTCCTGCAACTCTTCCAACGACTGTTTTACGCCATACGGCGGTGTTTTCGACCAATCTAACTATTCTAATCAATCACAAAGCATACCATACAGTCATAGCAACATGTAGAAACGACCATAAACACCAAAACATCAATTTGATAAGTTAAAACGGATCAAACATAGCCAAAACCCCATATTTTCCCTTAAACATATTTAACAACAACTAATGATAAGATTAGTAAAACTTAACCAAATCAACCCAAACTTCTAATAGAGGTCTAGAACAATATTTCAGAATTTATAAATATTTTTCCAGAATTTAATCTTTCACAATTTCGTTAATTAACACTAATCAACTGTAATTAGTGTAAAAACAATGCTAATCACTCACCTTGGCCAAAAAAAAAATTGTAGATCTGAAATGATTCTCTATTTGGCACGAATACTGATGTCTAACAGCAGTCCTAATACTGATTTGGTGAAGATCTTCCTTGATTTGATGTTGTTAATCTTAATCTTCAATTAAAAAGTGGTTTAGAGGTGTTTTAGATGTTGGAGGCCATTACTAGGGTTCCAAGAATGAAAGTGGTGGCTGAAAAAGTGTCTAAAGGAATGTTTTCTAACCCTAATCAGCCCCTATATACCCCTAATCCCGAAATCCCCCAATGGGCCTAGCTGTTAATTAACTAATTAAGCCCAGTTAAGCAGTTTTTCACCTTCTAAACCATGTTTCAGCCATATCTCCCAAACGGTGAGTCCGTTTGGCTAATGTGACCATTCTACGGAATTGTAAACCATCATCTGGATCCAATGGAAGTGGTTTTAGGTCAAAACTTCTTTCCAATAAAAAGTTATGGCTGAAACAAGATCAGCTAGGGGCAAAATAGTTATTTAAAAATCGGCAAAAATCATGAACATGGGAAATGACCCCAATAGTCGTCTCCCAAAGTTACATGACCATCCGACTTCGTGTGAAAAAGAAATAAATATTCTACGATCCTTCGATGCGTAGATTGCGGGTCATTACAACCACTATGTAAAACCATAATACACTTCCAAATCATTTCGTAGTCATTAGGTTTAGCCCTCGAAATCCTTTCTGTTTTATAAAACATTTTATAAAATGTTCCCTGTCCAAAATCGGGAATACTATTCTTTTCACTTATGAAATCTCATTTCAAAATCATTGAAAAACATTCCTGTCCAAAATCGGGAATAACATTTCTTTCCATTTAAGGAAATCCCATTTCAAAATCATTCATTAAATTTTGAAATAAACAACATCGCTAAACACCTTATAGTCAAATCGTGAAATGTTTCACAAGATGCTAGCATACAAATATTTCTACCTAACCCAATGCTAAATGTAAAAGCATATTTTTGCTCATAAACTGGTCGAGCACAATCCAGACAATCCATCCATAACAATGAATACCAACAACCATGTATATTTGTTTATAACACATCTCGTGTTTTGGTAAATTTAATAACCATCTATCCATTACAAATCTAATTAAAGATTTATTAAAAATCTACTTAGTTTTAATCTCTAAAATCATTACTTATTGGTTATTCAATTTTCTGGAAATTAATTCTGCCGTTACTCGGGTAAAGAACAAATGTTATTTAAAACACAATTCGCGATAAACCTAAAATCATCTTCCATCAAAATGGAATCTTCATGGAAATCATAACAGTATATAATCGATATAAATTTCCTTATTAAGCTAATAATATAAATGGAATAACGGCAAAGCCTTTTAAATTCCATATATAATAAAGGTCTTCATTCACAGAAGCTCATCTCGATTATTACCAAAACGAATTCCATCCAATTCCAGTTTCTTTTATTAAATTGGAAAACTTTACTTTGGAAAATTTCTATTAAATCTTAATAAAAAGATTTATAAATTCCAAATCATATCTTCACTATTAGTTGGGTTACAGAACTAATGTTATTTAAAACATACTTCACGGTAAACTAAAAATCAAATTTCAATTCAATTCTAATTAAATATTAATTAATTGGTAAACCTCTCCAAATCTTAATTAAAAGATTTATTCTTTTCTCAACGGGGTTTAATAACAGTGTTAATGAAGACACCATTCACTACAAACCCAAAATCCAATTTGATATTAAATACAATGCTCCGAATAGAAATTATATCGACTTATATTCAATATCAAGTTCAGAAACCAACAAATATCGTTTTGGGAATCACGATATATATATATATCTTCTAAATTCCTCAACAATATCCGTATAATCACGGAATCCAATATCGAAATATTCTGAAGATTATTTCCACTCAAATCCAATCCAATTCATATATTGGAAATTTTGGTTAAATCAAAACCATTTCTCAATCCAATTTATTTATTTAAAACATTGGATTTTTATTCTAGCTAATAACTAGTTCATTCAGATAAAAATATCTTCTATCTTTTCAAATATGGAATTTCTCATCCAAAATCTTTCCAAATCAATAATTATGATTTTACATAATTTTTTCACATTTTTAATAAATTTATTAAGGCCCGTACAGTCGGTTTCCACTAACGGCCACCGAACTGCATCCATAGCGACCTTTTCTGAAATTGATTTGGACATATCTTAAAATCTAACCATTCAAAATCAAATCTCATATATTCATTGGAAATCTCTTTTCATACGAACTCAACAGTTCTGGTTTTAGGAGAATCCGATGGTCGGATCTTCCGTAATGTCCATTTCCAAGACAATGGTTGAAATTCGTGAACGGTCGTGGTGCGACGCGTTCTATTCAAGCCATTAATATATATATATATATATATATATATATATATATATATAATACATTTCCGTCGATTTCCATTCAAAACGTATTTTATAAATTCGTTTATAAATTCATTTCAAAACGATTTCAACTTCATTTTCAATTTTAAATCAAAATTGAATGTTCCATTGCATGACAATTTTATACAGTGCATACATATGTTAAAAATTATATTTTTAACAATCTAATAATTATTCCATTACATGACCATTTTATATATCGCATATATAAGTTAAAAATTTTATTTTTAAGTTGAACAATTATTTATTCCATTTCATGACCACTTTATATATCGTATATATAAGTTAAAAATTGTTATTTTTAACGAACAAATATTTATTCCATTTCATGATCACTTTATATATCACATATATATAGATTATACAACGCATATATATGATTTATACAATGCATATATATTTATACAACGCATATATATTTTTCATAATGCATATATATTTTATTCGCATCTCATATATATATTTTTATTCTCATCGCATATATATATTTTATTCACATCTCATATATATATATATATATATATATATATATATATATATATATTATTCACGTCGCATATATATATATATTTTATTCACGTCTCATATATATATTTTATTCACATCTCATATATATATTTTATTCACATCTCATACATATATTTTATTCACATCTGATATATATATAAATTTTATTCACATCGCATATATATATTTTATTCGCATCGCATATATATATATTTTATTCGCATCGCATATATATATATATTTTTCACATCGCATATATAAATATATATTACATTGCATATATATTTATTTTTCACATCGCATATATATATATATATATATATTACATCGCAATATCACAAACAAAACATAATACAATCAATTAAATAGTCCATGGTCTGTACAGAAAGTAGTGTTAGGAGCTATTAAGCCCTGTCTACAACCTATTATATAATAACTGTAAAATAATTTTAGTGAGAGAGAGAGAGAGAGTTCTCACCATGGTCGGTTTTGAAATCATTGAATAATGATTATTTTAATAAAATTAAACCGGTGTTTAGTTTTATCAAAAATATCAGATAGCCATATTTCTGCCTAAATTGATTCCACATCGTAGCTCTCTTCACCACGATCCAGCGCCTCTGAAATTATCGAATTCCGTTTCCGGATATAAAAGTTATGACCATTTAAACTTGAAATAATTTAATTAAATAATTATTTAAACTTAATTAAGGTTTTAAATTGATTAACCTTCTTCCTGTATAACCAGCGTTCTCTTTTGAACGATGAAATCCATCCCTTGACATCTTTTGATCACCGTCGCTCGCGATTCCAGGGGACCGGACCTCGATCCATCATCTCCACGCGGAGCGCCATCGCCTGAACCTTCGCCTCCCTCCATCGTGACGCGCTCAGTGTTCCCAATGGCCAGTAAAACAGCGGCGAAGTTCGTGACTTCGAGGACCCATATCTCACGAACGACGAAACTATTTCAGATCTTGACCAACAGATTCATAGATCATGCCTAGTTCTTCAATTTTCTTTTTTGAATTTCTGAATTTCATTAAAGGGGTTAATCGATTTTTGGGTTTAAAATTTGGAAGAAATCGGCCTTTGAAATCATAAATCGCGTCTGAGAATGTTTGATCACGGTTTCCCCTTTTGACCGAACAATTAGGGTTTTACCAGTTAATATATATATATATTTAATTGTTTAATTCGAAAATTACTCTTTTAATGCCACGAACTCCAACCCAAACCCAACGACTGTTGCCCTTAGCCAAATACCCCCATTCCAGACACAATGAAATATGTTTCGTATGCCAATTCTATCGTTTGTTCAGTTTTTATCAAAGTTAAAATATAAATCAACATATATTGAATTTGAACATACATTTTAATTTACCGGGGTCACGTACTGACTCCAAAAATTTCCGAAAAATAAATCTTGCTATGTTTTGACGATAGGTCCTAACAAAACTAATTTCATTGAATTTGGAGACCATTTGAAAAATGGCCATTTTTTGGTCGATCCAATTCGAACTGAATATACAAAACACGTTTAAATTTACCAGCCCACATATTACATCCAAAAATTATGAAAGTTGAAACCTAGTAATAATTCGACATTCCGAATTCAACAAAAGTGGTTTCATCGAAAACGGAGGTCGTTTGCAAAATGACTATTTTTAAAGGCTACAAATTATATTAAAATATATAAAAACTCTATACGACTATTTTCAATTTTAAACTGGACATAACTTTCAATTTATATAACGAAATCTGGATTTTTCACATTCGTTGGAAAGATATAATTAAACAGATTCCAACGTTGCTGGTTTTACTGAAACCCGATTTATTTTGAATCATATACATTCAATTGAAATTTAAAATCTAATTTTCAAACTACAGCGCCTTTCAGGCTCGTTTTATTATTAAAATAAATTTATTCGTTCTAACTTCAATTAAAAAAAATTTTTTGTGGTTATTATTTAAAATAAATCATTTTAAATAATCAAAATCCATTAAAATTGCCAAAATATGCTTGATAACCAAATAAATTTATTTTAAAAAGTATTTTAATTGAAACGATATTATAATGGTTTTTATCAAAAGATGCTTGATACGTAAAAACGATATTATTATTAATGTGTATATATATCTAAAACATTTCAATATAAATGTATTAATCGTAGACGGCATAGTACCCCATCCTACTATGTCGCCATATATAAGTTTACAATCAAAACCGTGGTGTCGTATTGGAAATTGGTTTTCTGTCATGAAATTGAGGCTAGGGATCGTCCTCTTCTGATTCGAGACACTCTAGCAAATGCCTTAGGATCCCTTGCAGTGAACCCTTGGAACTTCAGGGCCGGTCCCCACCTAACGGTAGTGGAATAATTATGCCTGAACGCACGTTTCCCGGTTCCTATGAACCTATAGTATGACCACTTCCGGCCTATAAAAACCCGAGGTACCTCAATCTAAAATCCACATAAGTAAAATGTCGGGCCGTGTTAAAGCCCAAACACCACTAGCTAGAGAGAAACGTGTGCACTCCCTGCAGTCCTAATCCCGTTTTTGACTCATACCGAGGCGTGAGGCTCGCGAAGTCACGTTATACACAAAGCTATGCCTAAACAGGCTATGCTTTGATCATCAGCCACAAGGCCTGCTTTTCAACAAAGCCTTGATCATTTGCATCTTAGCATGTCACATTGTCAGACCCTACCATATTATTGATCATCTACCAATATATATATAACCTCTAAGCTCATACGTCTTAGAGAAGGGTGATAAGTAAAGAATAAATTCTTCACCACCAAACAGAAATATATAATCAGTAGCGTTCAACAAATACAGCAGAAATGAATACAATGTCAGGCACACAATCCATTTACAAGTCCGCTCTGGGTCTGAGCGAAACAACGTGTCCGTCGATCTCCAATTGCATTTGGACGATCATTACCAAATACCTTGCCTTGGAAGGCCAATCCCAATTCAAGATACCAGTCATCATCATCCCAACGATGTGAAAATCTTCGGTCTTCAATCACCGTCTTCATCTTCGACTCTTGATCGTCGTGATGATTATTCAGAATGGGTTAAACCCGGTCTTTCTGAATAACTCGCTTATTTTGGGATTAAAAACGAATATTGGAGAATCACACATTACGCCACATTCCAACTCAGAATATTCTTTTAATAAGATATTCAATTTAAAAGATTCTCATTAATTTTATCAAAGATAAACTATGAAAATAAAATCTATAAATCAATTTCCAAACTATGGAATTCCATAGAAATCAAATCAATACATAATCGATATAGATTTCTGTATCGGACTAATAATATAAATGGAATAACGACAAAGCCTCTTAAATTCCATATATAGTATCGGTCTTCTTTTACAGAATCCCATTTCGATTATTACCAATCGAATTTCCACTTAATTCCTATTTAATATATTAAATTGGAAAAACTTGGTTTTAGAAAATGCCTTTTTAAAACTATAAAATAGATTCATAAGTTCCAAATAATAATTTCAATGTAAATTGGATTAAAGGACAAATGTCGTTCAAAACATCGTCCACGATAAATCCACTTCACATCTCAATTTATTTCATATCACAAAATATAATTGCAAATGCTAATAATCTTTTAAAAACATATTTTAAAATAATCATAAAAATATTCTTTATAATAAGACTCTAAATGAGAAGTATTCTTCATATCACAAAAAAGATTTCTAATGTAAAAATATTCTCATTTAAAAAAATACCTGAATCGAGATGCGACTCAAACATTTACCATATAATTTGGATTACATGGATTTCACACAAATGTGATAATAACAGTAAAATCATCAAATCATCCATCTACATCCAAAGTGTAATTTCCACTGCGTAAGCGCTAAAATCAAATAATAACACTCTTCGCAGCCTGTCGATCTAACGATCAACAGACAACTAAATATTGAGATTAGTGTATATAAATTTTCATCCCAACATCCGTGTGGGGTTTCAACCAACAAACAAATAATAAACTAATTTGTGCACTTGGGCGATGTGTGAAAAATTATCGTCCCAGTCACATACACAAGTCAGGTAACTTGTGAATGGAAGTGTAATACACAATACATATAATGACGACAAAAAAATATCTCTATTGCAATGAATGAATAAGCATAATAACTTTGTCTCTATTGACAACTTCTATTTTGCAAAATTAAACTCTAAACAAAAATGGTTATTTTGTTTTGGCAATTCTAATGAGACAAAAATGATAAATATTTTGTTTTAACTAACCTATCTTGACAATTATATATCTTCCCAAACATATATATATATGTATATATATATATATATATATATATATATAAATTGCTACAACTAATTCCTTTTGACAAAAATGAATATTCCTAACAAAATGTATAATTTGGTTTAACTAGTATAAATTGACTAAAATGAATAATTATTTTTAACTAATGTAAATTAACAAAAATGAATAATTGGTTTTTAACTAATATAAATTTACAGAAGTGAATAATTTGTGTTTCAATTCTGATAAAATATGCCAATGCTATATTTTGTTTCATTCTTTAATTTAGACAAAATGAGTGTTTTTGTCAATCTTACTTTAATGATAAAAAATGTGAATGCTTAGTTATTAAAATGTAACTTTTAAATTCCATCCTTTATTTCAAACAATCTTTATTTATATCAAAATTATAAATCAAAAATATAATTTTCAATCTGAGGGTTTGTTTGCATTAGTGAATTGCAAACAAAGATGAACTTTATTTTAAGGTTTTATTTGCAACAAGGAATGTAAATAACAAATGTAACTTTTATTTTTATTTAAAAGTATATTTGAGTGAATGTAAAAAGAACCTCATTTCCACAGTGTATTTACATAAAAGAAACAAATTTTATTTAAATGAGTATTTGCATTTATGAATACAAACAAAGAATAGTTTTGTTTACAAATTATGTTTACATTAGTAAATGTAAATAAAATAACAAAAATTATTTTCAAAGTATATTTTAAACGAATTCTATTAAATGTGTAAAGGTGTGTACATTTGTATTGGTAATTATAGATAAAGAAAATAGACTATAGTTTCATTGAATATTTGCATTGATAAATACAAATAAAAGAATAAACTTTAATTTCAATGCATATATGTATTGATAAAAGCAAACAAAGAAATAAACTTTATTTTCAATATATGTATGTATTTGCATTGGTGAGTGCAAATGAATAATTTGTTTTCAGTATACATTTGCATTGGTAAATGCAAATAAAAGAACAATTTCTATTTACTATACATATTCGCATGGCTGAATGTAAATAGAGGTACAAACTTTATTTTCTACGTAACTTCTGAAAATAATTTCTTATTTACATAAAAAAAATGTAAACAAAATTGTTACTTTTATTTCAGTAATCAATTTTTGACAAAAATGATATTTTCAATTCAATAATCAGATTTTGACAAGAATGAAAATTTCAATTCAATAGTCAATGTTTGACAAAAATGATATTTTCTTTTCACTAATAAAGTTTTGGCCAAAATGTTCACTAATAAAGTTTGGCAAAAAAAATATGATCTCTTATTTCAATACTTATGCTTTAACCAAAATGTTATTTTTATTTCAATATTAATTATATTGAAAATGCAATCATTCTACTTCAATTTTAATTACATTGAAAAATGTAATCATTTTATTTCAATTTTAATTACATTGAAAAATGTAATCTTTTTAATTTATTTCTAATTACATTAAAAATGTAATCCTTTTGATTTATTTCTAACATTTCAACCAAAAACAAATAAAAAGGATAACTTTGTTTTTCGACAATTCTAACTAAACAATTTTCATATGAATCGTTCTTTACATTAAAAATGTGATTTTTTTTAATGTTTTCAACACCTTAATTTCAACATGAACAATTTTCCTATAAATAATTCTTTTCATTAAAAATATGATTTTTAATGTTTCATGTTTTCATTTCAAATAGATGAACATTTTTAATCTATCCTATATATACGATAAAAATGTAAATTTTATTGCTAACATGGTTTCAATTCAAACAAATGAATATTTTATATTTTTATTGTAATTCATGAACCGTGTTCTAAATGTAAACAAACAAAAATAGGATTTTTATTAGTTAGCCAAATTCTGTCGTAATGTAAACAAATAAAAATATATTCTATTTGTTGTTCATATTCTATTGTAAATAAACAAATAAAAAGAATATTTTATTTGTCGTTCAAATCTTATTGCAAAGTAAACAAATAAAAGTAAGGTTTTATTTGTTGTTCATTTTCTGTTGTAAAGTAAACCAATAAATAAAAATAAAGGTTTTAGTTTGTCGATCAAATACTATTGTAATACCAACAAATAAAAAATTAGTTTTTATTTGTCGATCAAATTCTATGGTTCATCTCAGAATAATAAAAATAATATTATTTTAAAATAAACTAGAATAAACAGATCTAAATAAAATATGATTTAAATCTAAATTTAGATTTATTTTCTAATCGCAAATAAAATCCAACCATATATGAGATTTCAAGGCGGATCCAGCATAACATGACCAACAAACATACCACAAGCAATCATCAACCATTCACCAATCAAAGAACATTACAGATTTGATTTAACGTCACTATACAATTATTTTTAACGCAAGAAAAATAATTTATAATTAATTAAATAATAAAATTCAGAATTCTCACATTGATTTTTGCTGAAAATTCGACTGTCTCAGAATCAGCTCTGGTCTACGCCATCGCGAAGATCTCGGAAAGACGAGTACAACGCAACTTACGGTTCGTCAATTGGACCTCGTATGAAAGAGATATTGATTTTTAAAGATTGCATAAATTAAATAATTAAATAAATAAAATAATAATATAATATACTTCTTCCTCGTGTTCACGACGCTTCAGCCGAACCCAACTTCGTCTTCCAACCCTTCTGCGCGCGCCACCCTCCGAGCCACCGACCTTCGATCAGACCCCGCTACTCCGACGCTCCTCCCGCGAACCACCACCGCCCAGAAGGCCACCCAACTCGACCTCCTCCTTGCCTCGCAAATCGAACCCGAACCCGCCATGTTTCAGCCCAAAATTCGTGAAATCCATGAAGCAAAACCCGATCTTGACCGTATGGATTGAAAGATCTCTCCGAGAGCTTCGATTTGGTACCAAGATTGTCGATTTTCGTTGAACGGATCAAAAGTTATAAGCGTTTGAAATTGGAGCAATTCTGGCCTTCGGTTTAGGTGGCGGCTGCCATGTCAAATTAGGGTTTCGGCCTGAATATTTTAATAATATTTTAATATTAAATCTCGAAAATTGTGCTTAAAAGGTGTATTTTCGGACTTTCTCTGATTTGGGCCTGCTTACTGTCGCTCTTAAGGTTTTGACACCTTCTAAACGCAATGGGATAGGTCCCGTGGCCCAATTCCGAAATCTATACGATTTTTATTTAAAATTGCATTAAAAATTAATTAATTAAATATTGACTGTACATTAAAATATGTCGGGGCCACATACGACCTCAGAAAATTCTAAAAAAATTATTTTTAGCTTTCTTATGAAGATACGGTTCTAAGAAGACTAATTTTGTCGAATTCTGAGACTGTTCCAAAAATGGCTATTTTTAAGGTGTTTAAATTTAACTAAAATAGTCAAAACACATTTTCTTTTGCCACGCTCACATATTAATTCGAAAACTTCTTAAAATTGAAATCTAGCAATAATTTGACATTCCGGTTCCAACAAAAGTGGTTTCGTCGAAAACAGAGGTCATTTGAAAAATGACTATTTTCAAGGCCAATATATTTAATATTAAAAATACATTTTTAAACAAATAATTTTCGAAACTCAAAATATATAAGTGTTTACTGTTTTCCAATGCAGAAACGTCGTTTCGAACTCAATGGAAGTGGTTTCGAGTCGAAATTCCTTCATATGTGAAAAGTAGCCTTTTGGGCCATATATATTATATACATAAATCCTACAGCGACCTTTCTAAAAATTGAATTGGCCATAACTTTTGATTTCCGCTATGAAAATTCATTTTTTTCTGATTCATTAGAAAGGTATGGTTAAACAGATTTAAATATTTCTAGTTTCACGCAATTCTGATTTATTTTGAATCATGTACATTCAGTTAAAGTTTAAAATCAAAATTTAAAACTACCGCGCCATTTCTAACTCCTTTTATTTTTAAATTAAAATTTATTCGTTTTAACTTTGATAAAAATAAATTCTAGCCATTATTATTAATAATAAATTATATTATATCCTCAAAATTCATTAAAATTTTCTAAAATAAAATTTTTAAATTGGTTCAGAATTTGCGGGTTGTTACAATCTCGCCCACTTAAAATCTTTTCGTCCTCGAAAAGGAAATGAAGCTAAAGTTGTTTATTTAACTAATTTAATTAATTTTCACTCTTTAATTGTTTAATCATTTTATTAGTTGAATTCATATTCACACAACACAATCATCAATCAATTAGTTGATTAAATTTTCAAAAATATATAACTTTTATGTATTTAAAATCATATTTTCCTAAAAATCGAACTATATATAATAACAAGTACGTTAATTATGAATTTTCTACTCTGACTCATTCTAGGGCATTGCTAACCGCATCTTTAATGAGTATTCTCATTCTAGGATACTGCTGATCCTATCTCTAATGAATATTCTTATTGGATATTACTAATCCAACCTCTGATGAGTCTTTTGTTCAGTTCTAACGAGTTGTATCCCAAAGATTTGAGCTAACCTGGGCTCTGATACCAGCTGTAACGCCCCAGATTTCGCCCGACCCCAATCGACCGCAAGATCGATCAAGACCGTTCAAAACCCGCGTACATTAACTTTGGTCATACAACACATCAGAACAACAACACAAACTTTTATAACATCAATAATAAATGTTACATCAGAGTACAGAATATATCAGAGTACATCAATAAATAATACAACAGAAGATACATTTACAATAAATTAAATACATTGCAGCGGAACTAATCTCAGCGAAAAGCCATCAATATTCTGGACCCAACTTCAGACTTCAATCCAGGATCCTTCTTAACTATATCTGCAAAAAGCTACTCGACTGCCCATGTGGAAAGAAGGCACCCGAGTTTGCAAAGTGAAACAAACTACAGGTCAGTCGTGGGACTGGTGTGAGAATTCTTAACTTAACTTATCTAAATAGTAGGCTAATCATAGAACCACGACGCTAACGCGGAACGAGTTTACTCCATTGGATTACCAGTGCATAATTAAAGTAAATCGTCAAATAACGCAATGCTTTTTAGAAAAATGAAACTATTATAAGACCCAGGTCCCATCACACAATGCAACGCACACCAGAGGATAGGGTTTTACCTTATAATGGTCAAAAGATGCTTGATACGTAAAAACGATATTATTATTAATGTGTATATATATCTAAAACATTTCAATATAATTGTATTAATCGTAGACGGCATAGTACCCCATCCTACTATGTCGCCATATATAAGTTTACAATCAAAACGGTGGTGTCGTATTGGAAATTGGTTTTCTGTCATGAAATCGAGGCTAGGGATCGTCCTCTTCCGATTCGAGACACTCTAGCAAATGCCTCAGGATCCCCCACAGTGAACCCTTGGATCTTCAGGGCTGGTCCCCACCTAACGGTAGTGGAATAATTATGCCTGAACACATGTTTCCCGGTTTCTATGAACCTATAGTATGACCACTTCCGGCCTATAAAAACCCGAGGTACCACAATCCAAAATCTACATAAGTAAAATGTCGGGCCGTGTTAAAGCCCAAACACCACTAGCTAGAAAGAAACGTGTGCACTCCCTGCAGTCCTAATCCCGTTTTTGACTCATACCGGGGCGTGAGGCTCGCGAAGTCACGTTATACACAAAGCTATGCCTAAACAGGCTATGCTTTGATCATCAGCCACAAGGCCTGCTTTTCAACAAAGCCTTGATCATTTGCATCTTAGCATGTCACATTTTCAGACCCTACCATATTATTGATCATCTACCAATATATATATAACCTCTAAGCTCATACATCTTAGAGAAGGGTGATAAGTAAAGAATAAATTCTTCACCACCAAACAGAAATATATAATCAGTAGCATTCAACAAATACAGCAGAAATGAATACAATGTCAAACACACAATCCATTTACAAGTCCGCTCTGGGTTCGAGTGAAACAACGTGTCCGTCGATCTCCAAATGAATTTGGACGATCATTACCAAATACCTTGCCTTGGAATGCCAATCCCAATTCCATATACCAGTCATCATCATCCCAACGATGTGAAAACCTTCGGTCTTCAATCACCGTCTTCATCTTCGACTCTTGATCGTCGTGATGATTATTTAGAATGGGTTAAACCCGGTCTTTCTGAATAACTCGCTTATTTTGGGATTAAAAATGAATATTGAAGAATCACACATTATGCCACATTCCAACTCAGAATATTCTTTTAATAAGATATTCAATTTAAATGATTCTCATTAATTTTATCAAAGATAAACTCTGAAAATAAAATCTATAAATCAATTTCCAAACTATGGAATTCCACAGAAATCAAATCAATACATAATCGATATAGATTTCTGTATCGGACTAATAATATAAATGGAATAACGGCAAAGCCTCTTAAATTCCATATATAGTATCGGTCTTCTTTTACAGAATCCCATTTCGATTATTACCAATCGAATTTCCACTTAATTTCTATTTAATATATTAAATTGGAAAAACTTGGTTTTAGAAAATGCCTTTTTAAAACTATAAAATAGATTCATAAGTTCCAAATAATAATTTCAATGTAAATTGGATTAAAGGACAAATGTCGTTTAAAACATCGTCCACGATAAATCCACTTCACATCTCAATTTATTTCATATCACAAAATATAATTGCAAATGCTAGTAATCTTTTAAAAACATATTTTAAAATAATCATTAAAATATTCTTTATAATAAGACTCTAAATGAGAAGTATTCTTCATATCACAAAAAGGATTTCTAATGTAAAAATATTCTCATTTAAAAGAATACCTGAATTGAGATGCGACTCAAACATTTACCATGTAATTTGGATTACATGGATTTCACACAAATGTGATAATAACAGTAAAATCATCAAATCATCCATCTACATCCAAAGTGTAATTTCCACTGTGTAAGCGCTAAAATCAAATAATAACGCTCATCGCAGCCTGTCGATCTAACGATCAACAGACAACTAAATATTGGGATTAGTGTATATAAATTTTCATCCCAACACCCGTGTGGGGTTTCAACCAACAAACAAATAATAAACTAATTTGTGCACTTAGGCGATGTGTGAAAAATTATCGTCCCAATCACATACACAAGTCGGGTAACTTGTGAATGGAAGTGTAATACACAATACATATAATGACGACAAGAAAATATCTCTATTGCAATGAATGAATAAGCATAATAACTTTGTCTCTATTGACAACTTCTATTTTGAAAATTTTAACTCTAAACAAAAATGGTTATTTTGTTTTGGCAATTCTAATGAGACAAAAATGATAAATATTTTGTTTTAACTAACCTATCTTGACAATTATATATCTTGCCAAACATATATATATATATATATATATATATATATATATATATATATATTGCTACAACTAATTCCTTTTGGCAAAAATGAATATTCCTAACAAAATGTATAATTTGGTTTAACTAGTATAAATTGACTAAAATGAATAATTATTTTTAACAAATGTAAATTAACAAAAATGAATAATTGGTTTTTAACTAATATAAATTTATAGAAGTGAATAATTTGTGTTTCAATTCTGATAAAATATGCCAATGCTATATTTTATTTCATTCTTTAATTTAGACAAAATGAGTGTTTTTTTCAATCTTACTTTAATGATAAAAAATGTGAATGCTTAGTTATTAAAATGTAACTTTTAAATTCTATCCTTTATTTCAAACAATATTTATTTATATCAAAATTATAAATCAAAAATATAATTTTCAATCTGAGGGTTTGCTTGCATTAATGAATTGCAAACAAAGATGAACTTTATTTTAAGGTTTTTTATTTGCAACAAGGAATGAAAATAACAAATGTAACTTTTATTTTTATTTAAAAGTATATTTGAGTGAATGTAAAAAGAACCTCATTTCCACAGTGTATTTACATAAAAGAAACAAATTTTATTTAAATGAGTATTTGCATTTATGAACACAAACAAAGAATAGTTTTGTTTACAAATTATGTTTACATTAGTGAATGTAAATAAAATAACAAAAATTATTTTCAAAGTATATTTTAAACGAATTCTATTAAATGTGTAAAGGTGTGTACATTTGTATTGGTAATTATAGATAAAGAAAATAGACTATAGTTTCATTGAATATTTGCATTGTAAATACAAATAAAAGAATAAACTTTAATTTCAATGCATATATGTATTGATAAAAGCAAACAAAGAAATAAACTTTATTTTCAATATATGTATGTATTTGCATTGGTGAGTGCAAATGAATAATTTGTTTTCAGTATACATTTGCATTGGTAAATGCAAATAAAAGAACAATTTCTATTTACTATACATATTTGCATGGCTGAATGTAAATAGAGGTACAAACTTTATTTTCTACGTAACTTCTGAAAATAATTTCTTATTTACATAAAAAAAAATGTAAACAAAATTGTTGCTTTTATTTCAGTAATCAAGTTTTGACAAAAATGATATTTTCAATTCAATAATCAGATTTTGACAAGAATGAAAATTTCAATTCAATAGTCAAGGTTTGACAAAAATGATATTTTCTTTTCTCTAATAAAGTTTTGGCCAAAATGTTCACTAATAAAGTTTGGCAAAAAAAAATACGATCTCTTATTTCAATACTTATGCTTTAACCAAAATGTTATTTTTATTTCAATATTAATTATATTGAAAATGCAATCATTCTACTTCAATTTTAATTACATTGAAAAATGTTACCATTTTATCTCAATTTTAATTACATTGAAAAATGTAATCTTTTTAATTTATTTCTAATTACATTAAAAATGTAATCCTTTTGATTTATTTCTAACATTTCAACCAAAAACAAATAAAAAGGATAACTTTGTTTTTCGACAATTCTAACTAAACAATTTTCATATGAATCATTCTTTACATTAAAAATGTGTTTTTTTTTATGTTTTCAACACCTTAATTTCAACATGAACAATTTTCCTATGAATAATCTTTTCATTAAAAATAAGATTTTTAATGTTTCATGTTTTTATTTCAAATAGATGAACATTTTTAATCTATCCTATATATACGATAAAAATGTAAATTTTATTGCTAACATGGTTTCAATTCAAACAAATGAACGTTTTATATTTTTATTGTAATTCATGAACCGTGTTCTAAATGTAAACAAACAAAAATAGGATTTTTATTTGTTAGCCAAATTCTGTCGTAATGTAAACAAATAAAAATATATTCTATTTGTTGTTCATATTCTATTGTAAATAAACAAATAAAAAGAATATTTTATTTGTCGTTCAAATCTTATTGCAAAGTAAACAAATAAAAGTAAGGTTTTATTTTTTGTTCATTTTCTGTTGTAAAGTAAACCAATAAACAAAAATAAAGTTTTTAGTTTGTCGATCAAATACTATTGTAATACCAACAAATAAAAAAATAGTTTTTATTTGTCGATCAAATTCTATGGTTCATCTCCGAATAATAAAAATAATATTTTTTTTAAAATAAACTAGAATAAGCAGATCTGAATAAAATATGATTTAAGTCTAAATTTAGATTTATTTTCTAATCGCAAATAAAATCCAACCATATATGAGATTTCAAGGCGGATCCAGCATAACATGACCAACAAACATACCACAAGCAATCATCAACCATTCACCAATCACAGAACATTACAGATTTGATTTAACATCATTATACAATTATTTTTAATGCAAGAAAAATAATTTATAATTAATTAAATAATAAAATTCAGAATTCTCACATTGATTTTTGCTGAAAATTCGATTGTCTCAGAATCAGCTCTGGTCTACGCCATCGCGAAGATTTCAAAAAGACGAGTCCAACGCAAATTACGGTTCGTCAATCGGACCTCGTATGAAAGAGATATTGATTTTTAAAGATTGCATAAATTAAATAATTAAATAAATAAAATAATAATATAATATACTTCTTCCTCGTGTTCACGACGCTTCAGCCGAACCCAACTTCGTCTTCCAACCCTTCGCACGCGCCACCCTCCGAGCCACCGACCGCCGATCAGACCCCGCCACTCCGACGCTCCTCCCTCGAGCCACCACCGCCCAGAAGGCCACCCAACTCGACCTCCTCCTTGCCTCGCAAATAGAACCCGAACCCGCCACGTTTCAGCCCAGAATTCGTGAAATCCGTGAAGCAAAACCCGATCTTGACCATATGGATTGAAAGATCTCTCCGAGAGTTTCGATTTGGTA
This sequence comes from Allium sativum, assembly GCA_030737875.1. Lineage (NCBI taxonomy): Eukaryota > Viridiplantae > Streptophyta > Magnoliopsida > Asparagales > Amaryllidaceae > Allium > Allium sativum. The sequence continues at coordinate 150,316,771 of CM060909.1, read as the reverse complement.
CTAAGTTTGTCGATTTTCGTTGAGCGGATCAAAAGTTATGAGCATTTGAAATTGGAGAAATTCTGGCCTTCGGTTTAGGTGGCGACTGCCATGTCAAATTAGGGTTTCGGCCTGAATATTTTAATATTAAATCTCGAAAATTGTGCTTAAAATGTGGATTTTCGGACTTTCTCTGATTTGGGCCTGCTTACTGTCGTTCTTAAGGTTTTGACACCTTCTTAACGCAACGGGATAGGTCCCGTGGCCCAATTCCGAAATCTATACGATTTTTATTTAAAATTGCATTAAAAATTAATTAATTAAATATTGACCGTACATTAAAATATGTCGGGGCCACATACGACCTCAGAAAATTCTAAAAAAAATATTTTTAGCTTTCTTATGACGATACGGTTCTAACAAGACTAATTTTATCGAATTTTGAGACTGTTTCAAAAATGGCTATTTTTAAGGCGTTTAAATTTAACTAAAATGGACAAAACACATTTTCTTTTGCCACGCTCACATATTAATTCGAAAAATTCTGAAAATTGAAATCTAGCAATAATTTGACATTCTGGTTCCAACAAAAGTGGTTTCGTCGAAAACAGAGGTCGTTTGAAAAATGACAATTTTCAAGGCCAATATATTTAATATTAAAAATACATTTTTAAACAAATAATTTCCGAAACTCAAAATATATAAGTGTTTATTGTTTTTCAACGCAGAAACGTCATTCCGAACTCAATGGAAGTGGTTTCGAGTCGAAATTCCTTGATATGTGAAAAGTAGCCTTTTGGGCCATATATATTATATATATAAATCCTACAGCGACCTTTCTAAAAATTGAATTGGCCATAACTTTTGATTTCCGCTATGAAATTTCAATTTTTCAGATTCGTTAGAAAGGTATGGTTAAACAGATTTAAATATTTCTGGTTTCACTCAATTCTGATTTATTTTGAATCCTGTACATTCGGTTAAAGTTTAAAATCAAATTTTTAAACTACCGGGCCATTTCTAACTCCTTTTGTATTTAAATTAAAATTTATTCGTTTTAACTTCGATAAAAATAAATTCTATCAATATTATTAATAATAAATTATATTATATCCTCAAAATTCATTAAAATTTTCTAAAATAAATTTTTTAAATTGGTTCAGAATTTGCGGGTTGTTACAATCTCCCCCACTTAAAATCTATTCGTCCTCGAAAAGGAAATGAAGCTAAAGTTGTTTATTTAACTAATTTAACTAATTTTCACTCTTTAATTGTTTAATCATTTTATTAGTTGAATTCATATTCACACAACACAATCATCAATCAATTAGTTGATTAAATTTTCAAAAATATATAACTTTTATATATTCAAAATCTTATTTTCCTAAAAATCGAACTATGTATAATAACAAGTACGTTAATTATGAATTTTCTACTCTGACTCATTCTAGGGCATTGCTAACCCCATCTCTAATGAGTATTCTCATTCTAGGATACTGCTGATCCTATCTCTAATGAGTATTCTTATTGGATATTACTAATCCAACCTCTGATGAGTCTTCTGTTCAGTTCTAACGAGTTGTACCCCAAAGATTTGAGCTAACCTGGGCTCTGATACCAGTTGTAACACCCCAGATTTCGCCCAACCCCAATCGATCGCAAGATCGATCAAGACCGTTCAAAACCCGCATACATTAACTTTGGGCATACAACACATCAGAACAACAACACAGACTTTTAAAACATTAATAATAAATGTTACATCAGAGTACAGAATATATTAGAGTACATCAATAAATAATACAGCGGAAGATACATTTACAACAAATTAAATACATTGCAGCGGAACTAATCTCAGCGGAAAGCCATCAATATTCTGGACCCAGCTTAAGACTTCAATCCAGGATCCTTCTTAACTATATCTGCAAAAAGCTACTCGACTGCCCGTGTGGAAAGAAGGCACCCGAGTTTGCAAAGTGAAACAAACTACAGGTCAGTCGTGGGACTGGTGTGAGAATTCTTAACTTAACTTATCTAAATAGTAGGCAAATCACAGGACCACGCCGCTAATGCGGAACGGGTTTACTCCATTGGATTGTCAGTGCATAATTAAAGTAAATCGTCAAATAACGCAATGCTTTATAGAAAAATGAAACCATTATAAGACCCAGGTCCCATCATACAATGCAACGCACACTAGAGGATAGGGTTTTACCTTATAATGGTCAAAAGATGCTTGATACGTAAAAACGATATTATTATTAATGTGTATATATATCTAAAACATTTCAATATAAATGTATTAATCGTAGACGACATAGTACCCCATCCTACTATGTCGCCATATATAAGTTTACAATCAAAACGGTGGTGTCGTATTGGAAATTGGTTTTCTGTCATGAAATCGAGGCTAGGGATCGTCCTCTTCCGATTCGAGACACTCTAGCAAATGCCTCAGGATCCCCCGCAATGAACCCTCGGATCTTCAGGGTCGGTCCCCACCTAACGGTAGTGGAATAATTATGCATAAACACACGTTTCCCGGTTCCTATGAACCTATAGTATGACCACTTTCGGCCTATAAAAACCCGAGGTACCTCAATCCAAATTCCACATAAGTAAAATGTCGGGCCGTGTTAAAGCCCAAACACCACTAGCTAGAAAGAAACGTGTGCACTCCCTACAGTCCTAATCCCGTTTATGACTCATACCGGGGCGTGAGGCTCGCGAAATCACGTTATACACAAAGCCATGCCTAAACAGGCTATGCTTTGATCATCAGCCACAAGGCCTGCTTTTCAACAAAGCCTTGATCATTTGCATCTTAGCATGTCACATTGTCAGACCCTACCATATTATTGATCATCTACCAATATATATATAACCTCTAAGCTCATACGTCTTAGAGAAGGGTGATAAGTAAAGTATAAATTCTTCACCACCAAACAGAAATTTATAATCAGTAGCGTTCAACAAATATGGCAGATATGAATACAATGTCAGACCCACAATCCATTTACAAGTCCGCTCTGGGTCTGAGCGAAACAACGTGTCCGTCGATCTCCAAATGCGTTTGGACGATCAGTACCAAATACCTTGCCTTGGAAAGCCAATCCCAATTCAAGATACCAGTCATCATCATCCCAACGATGTGAAAACCTTTGGTCTTCAATCACCGTCTTCATCTTCGACTCTTGATCGTCGTGATGATTATTCAGAATGGGTTAAACCCGGTCTTTCTGAATAACTCGCGTATTTTGGGATTAAAAACGAATATTGGAGAATCACACATTACGCCACATTCCAACTCAGAATATTCTTTTAATAAGATATTCAATTTAAAAGATTCTCATTAATTTTATCAAAGATAAACACTGAAAATAAAATCTATAAATCAATTTCCAAACTATATAATTCAACAGAAATCAAATCAATACATAATCGATATAGATTTCTGTATCGGACTAATAATATAAATGGAATAACGGCAAAGCCTCTTAAATTCCATATATAGTATCGGTCTTCTTTTACAGAAGCCCATTTCGATTATTACCAATCAAATTTCCACTTAATTCCTATTTAATATATTAAATTGGAAAAACTTGGTTTTAGAAAAGGGTGCGTTTTTTAGAGGTCCCTATTAAGTTTCAAAATATAAAAAAAACCCGGTCATAAACTTATTGTAAATTAGGTCCCTGTTTTCAAAACTTATAAAATAATAATTAAAAAAATAAAAAAAATCGTAAATTAGTAATAAAATATATTACGCATTATAAAAAAAATTCAGTTCAAAAAACAACAAAAATAATGTCAGAAAGAAGAAAACAGCAAAAAAACAGAAAAAACTGCAGTTAAATGCATAATATTATGCACCTTTTTGATTTTATTGCATGCATATATGCAATTATTGCAGTTCTTCCAGCGGATAGATTTAACATACTTTTTCAGTTCATTTTTATTTGCATCCAAATGTGCAAATTTCTCAAAAAAATGCACACATGTGTGCAACATTTTTATAGGATAAAAAGTAGGGACCTAATTAATAAAAAAAACAAAGTTCTGAAAATTTTTAAACCCGCCCCCTATTTTATTTTTTCCGCCTTTTTGTATTTTTTTAAAAAAAGTGTGCGTACGTTCATAAAAAAAAAATTCTAAAATATGGAAATAATGTCAGGAATCTACGGAAATCGAAAAAAAATAGTTGCATACATTTATGCAATTATTACTGATAATTGCATATATGTATGCAACTTTTCTGTAAGCTGTTTTCAGATTAAAATCTGAAAATAAACCTGCACAAATGTATGCAAGTATTTGAAATTTTTGCGCACATGTATGCATTTATTTGCATGAATAAAAATCAACGAAGATGTATGTAGTGAAAAATATGCACGGATGTATGCAGAAAAGTAATATATGTGCATACTATTATGCATTTTAATGGAAATTTCTTTTTTTTTTTTTTGATTTTTGACGCCTTCGTTGATGGTTTTTTGTTCTGAATTTTTTAGTGTTTACATGTTTTATTTAAATACGAATTTACGTGATTTTTTTATATTTTTTTGATGACTTTTCCGAAAATAGGGACCTAATTTACAATAAGTTTATGACCGGATGTGAGCCTAATTAAGTTTCAAAATAGGGATGTGAGCCTAATATTCACTAAATTTAAACGCCTTAAAATAGCCATTTTTCAAACAGTCTCAGAATTCGACAAATTAGTCTTGTTAGAACCGTATCGTCATAAGAAAGCTAAAAATATTTTTTTTTTAGAATTTTCTGAGGTCGTATGTGGCCCCGACATATTTTAATGTACGGTCAATATTTAATTAATTAATTTTTAATGCAATTTTAAATAAAAATCGTACAGATTTCGGAATTGGCCACGGGACCTATCCCATTGCGTTTAGAAGGTGTCAAAACCTTAAGAACGATAGTAAGCAGGCCCAAATCAGAGAAAGTCCGAAAATCCACCTTTTAAGCACAATTTTCGAGATTTAATATTAAAATATTCAGGCCGAAACCCTAATTTGACATGGCAGCCGCCACCTAAACCGAAGGCCAGAATTTCTCCAATTTCAAACGCTCATAACTTTTGATCCGCTTAACGAAAATCGACAAACTTGGTACCAAATCGAAGCTCTCGGAGAGATATTTCAATCCATATGGTCAAGATCGGGTTTTGGTTCACGGATTTCACGAATTCTGGGCTGAAATGTGGCAGGTTCGGATTCAATTTGCGAGGCAAGGAGGAGGTCGAGTTGGGTGGCCTTTTGGGCGGTGGTGGCTCGCGGGCGGAGCGTCGGAGTGGCGGGGTCTGATCGGTGGCCGGTGGCTCGGAGGGTGGCGCGCGCAGAAGGGTTGGAAGACGAAGTTGGGTTCGGCTGAAGCGTCGTGAACACGAGGAAGATGTATATTATATTATTATTTTATTTATTTAATTTATGCAATCTTTAAAAATCAATATCTCTTTCATACGAGGTCCGATTGACGAACCGTAAGTTGCGTTGGACTCGTCTTTCCGAGATCTTCGCGATGGCGTAGACCAGAGCTGATTCCGAGACAGTCGAATTTTCAGCAAAAATCAATGTTAGAATTCTGAATTTTATTATTTAATTAATTATAAATTATTTTTCTTGCGTTAAAAATAATAGTATAATGATGTTAAATCAAATCTGTAATGTTCTGTGACTGGTGAATGGTTGATGATTGCTTGTGGTATGTTTGTTGGTCATGTTATGCTGGATCCGCCTTGAAATCTCATATATGGTTGGATTTTATTTGCGATTAGAAAATAAATCTAAATTTAGATTTAAATAATATTTTACTCAGATCTGTTTATTCTAGTTTATTTTAAAAAAATATTATTTTTATTATTCTGAGATGAACCATAGAATTTGATCGACAAATAAAAACTAATTTTTTATTTGTTGGTATTACAATAGTATTTGATCAACAAACTAAAAACTTTATTTTTGTTTATTGGTTTACTTTACAGCAGAAAATGAACAACAAATAAAACCTTACTTTTATTTGTTTACTTTGCAATAAGATTTGAACGACAAATAAAATATTCTTTTTATTTGTTTATTTACAATAGAATATGAACAACAAATAGAATATATTTTTATTTGTTTACATTACGATAGAATTTGGCTAACTAATAAAAATCCTATTTTTGTTTGTTTACATTTAGAACATGGTTCATGAATTACAATAAAAATATAAAACGTTCATTTGTTTGAATTGAAACCATGTTAGCAATAAAATTTACATTTTTATCGTATATATAGGATAGATTAAAAATGTTCATCTATTTGAAATGAAAACATGAAACATTAAAAATCTTATTTTTAATGAAAAGATTATTCATAGGAAAATTGTTCATGTTGAAATTAAGGTGTTGAAAACATAAAAAAAATCACATTTTTAATGTAAAGAATGATTCATATGAAAATTGTTTAGTTAGAATTGTCGAAAAACAAAGTTATCCTTTTTATTTGTTTTTGGTTGAAATGTTAGAAATAAATCAAAAGGATTACATTTTTAATGTAATTAGAAATAAATTAAAAAGATTACATTTTTCAATGTAATTAAAATTGAAATAAAATGGTAACATTTTTCAATGTAATTAAAATTGAAGTAGAATGATTGCATTTTCAATATAATTAATATTGAAATAAAAATAACATTTTGGTTAAAGCATAAGTATTGAAATAAGAGATCATATTTTTTTGCCAAACTTTATTAGTGAACATTTTGGCCAAAACTTTATTAGTGAAAAGAAAATATCATTTTTGTCAAACCTTGACTATTGAATTGAAATTTTCATTCTTGTCAAAATCTGATTATTGAATTGAAAATATTATTTTTGTCAAAACTTGATTACTGAAATAAAAGTAACAATCTTGTTTACATTTTTTTTATGTAAATAAGAAATTATTTTCAGAAGTTACGTAGAAAATAAAGTTTGTACCTCTATTTACATTCAGCCATGCGAATATGTATACTAAATAGAAATTGTTCTTTTATTTGCATTTACCAATGCAAATGTATATTGAAAACAAATTATTCATTTGCACTCACCAATGCAAATACATACATATATTGAAAATAAAGTTTATTTCTTTGTTTGCTTTTATCAATACATATATGCATTGAAATTAAAGTTTATTCTTTTATTTGTATTTATCAATGCAAATATTCAATGAAACTATAGTCTATTTTCTTTATCTATAATTACCAATACAAATGTACACACCTTTATACATTTAATAGAATTCGTTTAAAATATACTTTGAAAAAAAAATTTGTTATTTTATTTACATTCACTAATGTAAACATAATTTGTAAACAAAACTATTCTTTGTTTATGTTCATAAATGCAAATACTCATTTAAATAAAATTTGTTTCTTTTATGTAAATACACTGTGGAAATGAGGTTCTTTTTACATTCACTCAAATATACTTTTAAATAAAAATAAAAGTTACATTTGTTATTTGCATTCCTTGTTGCAAATAAAACCTTAAAATAAATTTCATCTTTGTATGCAATTCATTAATGCAAACAAACCCTCAGATTGAAAATTATATTTTTGATTTATAATTTTGATATAAATTAAGATTGTTTGAAATAAAGGATAGAATTTAAAAGTTACATTTTAATAACTAAGCATTCACATTTTTTATCATTAAAGTAATATAGACAAAAACACTGATTTTGTCTAAATTAAAGAATGAAACAAAATATAACATTGGCATATTTTATCAGAATTGAAACACAAATTATTGACTTCTGTAAATTTATATTTGTTAAAAACCAATTATTCATTTTTGTTAATTTATATTAGTTAAAAATAATTATTTATTTTAGTCAATTTATACTAGTTAAACCAAATTATACATTTTGTTAGGAATATTCATTTTTGCCAAAAGGAATTAGTTGTAGCAATTTATATATATATATATATATATATATATATATATATATATATATATATATATATGTGACGGCAAGGAATTTCGCTCGGTCCGAACCAGTCGCTAAACCGACCTAGACCGTTCGAAACGCCCTATCGTTTGAGAACATGACAAAATAGAACGCATACCAAAGAACGTTTCACTGTTATATTACAACAATGCATCAGATTACAAGAATATACAGAGTATAAATAAATAAATATTACACAGAAATATCAGAGATTTAAATTACATTTAAATACATAGCAGCGGAAAATAATACAATACACAACTAGAATGAGATATACGGATACAAAGCTTTCCGGATATCGTTCCAGCCGTAAACCAGGATCCTGTGAATATAAATCTGCAAAACCAAAACTACTAGCTGCCCGTGTCGAAAATAGGGGCACCCAGAGTTTAGGTTAAAACAATAAACTCCAGGTCAGTCATGTGACTGGTGTGAGAACTAAAACAGTTATTAATCTTTATTTTAAATCATTAGGTAAATCAAGGGACCACGCCGTATAACACGGAACGGGTTTCCTCCCAAGAATACCAGTGCATAAAACAAACAGCGCAATGCTAAATAAAGAAAAATGAAGCTGTTATAAGACCCAGGTCCCATCACACAATGCAACGCAGCCGAGGATAGGGTTTTCCCTTATAACAGCCAAAGAATGCTTGATACGGTTTAAAACAAATCATTTGATACTACTATAAGTGCATAGTGTATAAAACAACTTCAAATCATAAGTATCAATCATAGGCGACATGAGCGTCCCATGCCACTATGTCGCCATATATAGGTTTACAAATAAAACCGCAAAGTCACGTATTTGGAAATTGGATTCCCGTCTATGAACCGAGGCAAAAGATAGTCCTCAACCGATTCGTGACTCTCTAGCCCGAGCCACCGGAACAGCCGCAACTGCCCCTTGGATCGTCAGGGCCGGTCCACCGATGTAGATTATAGTGCCTGAACAATACGTTTCCCCGCCCTTTGGGGCGTAAACGAGCCAACTAAATGACTCCATCGGTTCGAGAACGAACGATCAATCCGAGGCGCCTCGCAACAGCAACAACCACATAAGTCAAACTCGTCAGGGCGTGTAAAACCACTGACGCCACTTCTAACTAGAAAGAAACACATGCCCTCCCTGAGGTCCGTCTCCCGTTTTTGGTTCATACTGGGTGTGAAACTCGCGAAGTAAACGTTACACAAAGCTACGCCACAAAGGCCGTGCTTTTATCATCACCACAAGACTTTGCTTTTCAACAGAAGCCTTGATCTTTTGCCACTTAGGCATGCCACACAGGCAATTCACTCCATGTGTTTGATATCCATCAATATATAACCCCTGAGCTCGTACGTCTCAGAGAAGGGCGTTAAGCAAGAGAATAAATTCTCCGCCGCCAAACAGATATATATTTAATAGAGATCAATCACACGGACTAAAATCCAATGTCAGACACACAGTCCATTTACAAGTCTGTTCTGGGTCTGAACGAAACCGGAGGCACCTAGTACCCCGCATATCCATCGATCTCCAAGTACGTCTGGACGATCACCAACTGTTTCCATCTTCTTGGGTGTACAGCCCAATCAAGATCATCAGTAATCACCCAAACGACGTGAAGACTTCTGGTCTTCGACCACCGTCTTCATCTTCGACTTATCGTCGTATCAGTTATTCAGAATGGGATAAACCCGGTCTTTCCGAATAACTCGCGTATATTTTAAATAAGTGTTACACAAACACAACATACGCCTCATTCCAATTCATCAGTCAGTAACCGTAAATTAATCAAGAGAATAATTCCCCAAATATTAACCCCGAAGGCCGAAACCAACATCAGATCAATATCCAGGAAACCATTCTGCTTAGCTAACCGACAGTTAGTTTCTGATTTCACATTCATAGGGAAATGTTCCCATTAATTTTATCCAAGATAAATTTCTTGAATTTATTCTTTAATCTATTTTTGAATATCAATTCAAACTAGTCGGGATTAGCGAACCTTACCGAAGTAATCATTTGTTTTAATTTCCCAATCCCAACCTATTCATCCCATGAAGTAAAACTGGTTATACTTCATATCTAACACCATGGTGTTATCGGTAAATTCAATTACCATTTCACGTTCAAATCTAATTAAAGATTTAACTATCGCCTGGAGTAAAACTGGTGATACTCCATTCTCGATCATTTCAATCTAATTAAAGATTTATTAAAACTCCACTTAGTTTTAATCGTTAACTGGGTTAAAGAATCCGTGTCATTTAAAACACGGTTCACGATAAACCCAAAGTCACATTCCATTGATTATCGGGTTAAAGAACGAGTGTTATTAAAAACACTGTTCACGATAAACCCAAAAATCAATATCAATTCAATTCCAATTAAATATTATTTAATTGGTACACTTCATTAAATCTAAATAAAAAGATTTAATCTTTTCTCAACTGGGTTCAAGAACAGTGTTAGTGAAGACACCATTCACGACAAACCCAAATCACATTTGATATTCAATACAAGGCTCTGAATAGAAAATATACCGGCTTATATTCAATATCAAATTCTACGACTAACAAATATCGCATTGGAAATAACGATATATATATATATATATATATCAAATTTCCATAACAACATTTGTATAATCACGAAATCCAACATCGAAATATTCCGAAGACAATTTCGATTCAAATCCATTCCAATGCAATCATTGGAAATTTTGGTTATCTTCAAAACCATTTCAAATTCAATTTATTTATTTAAAAATAAATAGAATTATAATTCTAGTTCAAAACTAGTTCATTTCGATAAAAATCTATTTTTATCTTTTCAAATATGGAGTTTTTCATCCCAATTCTTTCTAAATCATTTCTTATGATTTTACACAAATTATTACTATTTTTAATAATTTTATCAAGGCCCGTACAGTCGATTTCCATCAATGGCCATCGAACTGCACTTACAGCGACCTTTTTCGAATTTGATTTGGACATAATTCCAAATCCAACCATTAGATTTCTAATTTCTAATATTCTTTAGAAAGCTCTTTTCGATACAAACCCAACGGTTCCGGTTTTAGGAGAATCCGACGGTCGGATCTCCCGTAATGTCCGTTTGAAATAAATGGTCGAAATTCACGAACTACCGCGGCGCGGGGCGTTCTATTCAGGCCATTATATTATATATATATATAATATATACTTCGTCGATTTCTATTTAAAACGAATTATATAAATAGTTTTAAAATTCGTTACAAAAGCAATTTCAACTTCCATTTCAATTCAAATCAAAATTGAATTCTTCTTTATAAATTTGTTTTAAAATTCATTTCTATTCAATTCAATTTGAATTCATTTCAATTCGCTTTCAATTCAATTTGAATTCGTTTTCAATTCAATTCATTTCGAAATCGTTTTCAATTCAATTCATTTCGAAATCGTTTTCAATTCAATTCATTTCGAAATCGTTTTCAATTCAATTCATTTCGAAATCGTTTTCAATTCTATTTATAATTATATATAAATATTTATATTCTAACGACGACGCGTATAATATATACGTTCGAATTCCATTCAAAATAAATTTCTCGTCGATATTATTTAAAATAATTCATTTTAAATAATCAAACTTCGCTAAAATTGCCAAAATAAAAATTTCAAACTGGCTCGCATTTTACGGGTTGTTACAATATGTTCGGCAAGATATATAATTGTCAAGATAGGTTAGTTAAAACAAAATATTTATCATTTTTGTCTCATTAGAATTGCCAAAACAAAATAACCATTTTTGTTTAGAGTTTAAATTTGCAAAATAGAAGTTGTCAATAGAGACAAAGTTATTATGCTTATTCATTCATTGCAATAGAGATATTTTATTGTCGTCATTATATGTATTGTGTATTACACTTCCATTCACAAGTTACCCGACTTGTGTATGTGATTGGGACGATAATTTTTCACACATCGCCCAAGTGCACAAATTAGTTTATTATTTGTTTGTTGGTTGATACCCCACACGGGTGTTGGGATGAAAATTTATATACACTAATCCCAATATTTAGTTGTCTGTTGATCGTTAGATCGAGAGGTTGCGATGAGCGTTATTATTTGATTTTAGCGCTTACACAGTGGAAATTACACTTTGGATGTAGATGGATGATTTGATGATTTTACTGTTATTATCACATTTGTGTGAAATCCATGTAATCCAAATTATATGGTAAATGTTTGAGTCGCATCTCGATTCAGGTATTCTTTTAAATGAGAATATTTTTACATTAGAAATCTTTTTTGTGATATAAAGAATACTTCTCATTTAGAGTCTTATTATAAAGAATATTTTTATGATTATTTTAAAATATGTTTTTAAAAGATTACTAGCATTTGCAATAATTTTTTGTGATATGAAATAAATTGAGATGTGAAGTGGATTTATCGTGGACGATGTTTTAAACGACATTTGTCCTTTAATCCAATTTACATTGAAATTATTATTTGGAACTTATGAATCTATTTTATAGTTTTAAAAAGGCATTTTCTAAAGTGAATATTAGGCTCACATCCCTATTTTGAAACTTAATTAGGCTCACATCCGGTCATAAACTTATTGTAAATTAGGTCCCTATTTTCGGAAAAGTCATCAAAAAAATATTAAAAAAATATAAAAAAATCACGTAAATTCGTATTTAAATAAAACATGTAAACACTAAAAAATTCAGAACAAAAAACCATCAACGAAGGCGTCAAAAATCAAAAAAAAAAAAAAAAAAAAAAAGAAATTTCCATTTAAATGCATAATATATGCACATATATTACTTTTCTACATACATCCGTGCATATTTTTCACTACATACATCTTCGTTGATTTTTATTCATGCAAATAAATGCATACATGTGCACAAAAATTTCAAATACTTGCATACATTTGTGCAGGTTTATTTTCAGATTTTAATCTGAAAACAGCTTACAGAAAAGTTGCATACATATATGCAATTATCAGTAATAATTGCATAAATGTATGCAACTATTTTTTTTCGATTTCCGTAGATTCCTGACATTATTTCCATATTTTAGAATATTTTTTTTATGAACGTACGCACACTTTTTTTTAAAAAATACAAAAAGGCGGAAAAAATAAAATAGGGGGCGGGTTTAAAAATTTTCAGAACTTTGTTTTTTTCATTAATTAGGTCCCTACTTTTTATCCTATAAAAATGTTGCACACATGTGTGCATTTTTTTGAGAAATTTGCACATTTGGATGCAAATAAAAATGAACTGAAAAATTATGTTAAATCTATCCGCTGGAAGAACTGCAATAATTGCATATATGCATGCAATAAAATCAAAAAGGTGCATAATATTATGCATTTAACTGCAGTTTTTTCTGTTTTTTTGCTGTTTTCTTCTTTCTGACATTATTTTTGTTGTTTTTTGAACTGAATTTTTTTTATAATGCGTAATATATTTTATTACTAATTTACGATTTTTTTTAATTTTTTTTAATTATTATTTTATAAGTTTTGAAAACAGGGACCTAATTTACAATAAGTTTATGACCGGGTTTTTTTTTATATTTTGAAACTTAATAGGGACCTCTAAAAAACGCACCCTTAAATTTAACTAAAATAGTCAAAACACATTTTCTTTTGCCACGCTCACATATTAATTCGAAAAATTCTGAAAATTGAAACCTAGCAATAATTTGACATTCCGGTTCCAACAAAAGTGGTTTCATCGAAAACAGAGGTCGTTTGAAAAATGACTATTTTCAAGGCCAATATATTTAATATTAAAAATACATTTTTAAACCAATAATTTCTGAAACTCAAAATATATAAGTGTTTACTGTTTTTCAATGCAGAAACGTCATTCCGAACTCAATGGAAGTGGTTTCGAGTCGAAATTCCTTTATATGTGAAAAGTAGCCTTTTGGGCCATATATATTATATATATAAATCGTACAGCGACCTTTCTAAAAATTGAGTTGGCCATAACTTTTGATTTCCGCTATGAAATTTCAATTTTTCAGATTCGTTAGAAAGGTATGGTTAAACAGATTTAAATATTTCTGGTTTCACTCAATTCTGATTTATTTTAAATCCTGTACATTCAGTTAAAGTTTAAAATCAAATTTTAAAACTACCGCGCCATTTCTAACTCCTTTTATATTTAAATTAAAATTTATTCGTTTTAACTTCAATAAAAATAAATTCTAGCCATTATTATTAATAATAAATTATATTATATCCTAAAAATTCATTAAAATTTTCTAAAATAAAATTTTTTAATTGGTTCAGAATTTGCAGGTTGTTACAATAAAATTTTTAAATTGGTTCAGAAAATCTAGGTTGTTACTAATATCATTTCAAAATCATTCATTAAATTTGAAATGAACTCAACAACATCGTTACACATCTCATAGTCAAATCGTGAAGTTTTTCACAAGATGTTAGTATATAAATATTTCTACCCAACTCAGTGCTAAATGTAAAGGCATATTTGCTCATAAATTGGTCGAACACAATCCAAACAGTCAATCCATCACAATTAATATAAAAACCAAGTGTATTTGGTTTATACCACACCTCATGTTTTGGTAAATTCAATCACCATTCATCCATTCAAATTTAATTAAAGATTTATTAAAACTCTTCATAGTTTTAATCTTTAAAAATCATTACTAAAAGATTATTTATTCAACTTAGGAAATTAATCATGTCATTAACTGGGTTAAAGAATCAATGTCCTTTGAAACAAAGTTCACGATAAACCCAAAATCATCTTCCATCAAAATGGAATCTTCACGGAAATCATAACAGTACATAATCGATATAAATTTCCGTATCAAATCAATACTATAAATGGAATAACGGCAAAGCCATTTAAATTCCATATATAGTAACAGTCTTCCTTCACAGAAGCTCATCTCGATTATTACTAAATCGAATTCCATTCAGTTCCAATTTCGTTTTAAATTAAAAAACTAGACTTTGGAAAATTTCCATTAAATCTTAATAAAGAGATTTATAAATTCCAAATCATATCTTCATCGTTAATTGGGTTAAAGAACTAATGTTATTTAAAACACGGTTCACGATAAACGAAAAATCCAATTTCAATTCCAATTAAATTAATTAATTGGTAAAACTTCTCTGAATCTTAATTAAAAGATTTATTCTTCTCTCGACTGGGTTTAAGAACAGTGTTAATGAAGACACCATTCACGATAAAGCCAAAATCCAATTTAATATTAAATATAAGGCTCTGAATAGAAATTATATTGACTTATATTCAATATCAAATTCTGAAACTAATGGATATCGTAATGGGAATAACGATATCTATATCTTCCAAATTCCTCAACAATATCTGTATAATTACGGAATCCAATATCGAAATATTCCAAAGATTATTTTCACTCAAATCCAATCCAATTTATTCATTGGAAAATTTCTGGTTATATTAAAACCCTTTATAAATCCAATTTATTTATTTAAAAATTATTGGATTTCTAATCTAGTTAATAACTAGTTCATTCAGATAAAAAATATCATTTATCTTTTCAAATATCGAATTTTTCATCCAAAAATCCTTCCAAATCATTTATTATGATTTTACATAATTTTTCCATATTTTTAATAATTTTATTAAGGCCTTTACAATCGGTTTCCAATATCGGCAACCGAGCTGCATTCACAGCGACCTTTTTTGAAATTGATTTGGACATATTTCAGGATCTAACCGTTCAAATTTAAATCTTTTATATTCATTGGAAATATCTTCTCGATACGAACCCAACGGTTCCGGTTTTAGGAGAATTTGACGGTCGGATCTCTCATTACGTCAATTTAAAATTAATGGTCGAAATTCGCGAACGGTCGCTGCGCGGCGCATTCCATTCAAACCATTATATATATATATATATATATATATAATATATCGTTGATTTCCATTTAAAACGTATTTTATAAATCATTTATAAATTCGTTTAAAAATGATTCCTACTTCCATTTCAATTTTAAATCAAAACTGAATATTCAATTACATGACAATTTTATATAGTGCATATATATGTTAAAAATTATATTTTTAACAATTTAATAATTATTCCATTTCATGACCATTTTATATATCTCATATATAATTTATACAACACATATATATAATCTATACAACACATATATATGATTTATACAACACATATATATTTTATATAAGCATATGTATATTTTACATCATAATGCATATATATAATTTCACATCGCATACATATATATATATATATATATATATATATATTTTATTCACATCGCATATATATATTTTATTCACATCGCATATATATATATATATTATTCCCATCGCATATATATATATATTTTATTCACATCGCATATATATATATATATATATATATATTTTATTCACATCTCATATATATATATATATATTATTCACATCGCATATATATATATTATTCACATCTCATATATATATTTTATTCTCATCGCATATATATACATATATATATGTATATATATTTCCATTTCACATCACAATCACTACACCATACTGTCAATTAAATCGTCGATGATCTATGGACGAGGGAGGTGAGCTAACAGTCACCGTATACAATTTATAATGATTAAAAATGATAAAAATCACTACTGGCAGTTCATATATGCAGTTTTAAACTAAATAACTATACAAAAATTATAGTGAGAAGTTCTCACATTGGATTCCACTTCGTCAGTCTTTAAATGATGATTTTATTCTGTTTGAATCTGAATTCGCCTCAAATTCTGATTTGCTCCAAAAAAATTCTAGTTTATCTCATTGTGAAGTGCTTGTCGAAGCGGTTTCAACGGATCTGAAATCGTCAAATTTTGTTTTCGTTTGATGAGGTTACAATGGTCTAAACCTTAATTACATAATAAACTAGTTAAATATATAACTAATTTTCCTTAATTTCAGTTTTACCCTTAATACAAAAATAAAGGACGTCATCTTCCGTTAATTGCCTCGTTCGTTCCCAGAACCCACATCGTAGGAAAAAACCCATTGCTGCTGTCTACAAGAGCCGCCAGCACCACATCAGAGACCACCCATCGACGCCCCCTGACGCCGCTTGCCACCGCCCTGAGTGGGTCTCCATTCGGCCTCCCCCTTCACTAAGAAATCACCTTGAAACGGGTTGCCTTCCAGCTTCAAAATCAGCCACCACGGGTTGAAACTCGAGATCATAACCGTTGAGATTATAGATCTCAACGAGATCTTTGATTTTTCCTTTGGTAGCTTTCATTGATTCTTTGTAGATTGAGAGATTTGAAGGATCTAAAATCTATTAAAATTGGCCCTTGGTTTATTCAATGGCGGCTGGCATCATTTGGGATTTAGGGTTTTAACTAGGGCATGGGGTATATATAATAAATATTAATATTGTTTTAATTCAAAAAATTAGATTTTTGCATCCGAATTCCAAATAAAACACAACGACTGTCATTCCTAACCAAGTACCCTCATTCCGAACACAATGGGATATGTTTCACAAGCCAATTCGACTGTTTGATCAGTTTTTTTTTGAATTAAAATATAAATCAATATATTGAATTTTAATCGTATATTTTAATTTACCAGAGCCATATACTGACTCCAAAAATTACAGAAAAATTATATCTAGCTATGTTTTGATGATACGGTCCTAACAAAACTAATTTCGTTGAATTTGGTGACCGTTTTAAAAATGGCCATTTTCTGGTCGATCCAATTCAAATTGAAACTGCCAAAACACGTTTAACTTTACCACGCTCACAAATTAGTTCCTAAAATTATGAAAATTGAAATCTAACAATAATTTAACATTCCGGATCCAACAAAAGTGGTTTCTTCAAAAATGGAGGTTGCTTGCAAAAGGGCTATTTTTAAGGGATATATATTATATTAATATATATATATATATATGAATTCCACAGCGAATATTCTAAATTTTAAACTGGACATAACTTACAATTTATATAGTGAAATCTCAGTTTCTTGCATTCGTTAGAAAGATATAGTTAAATAGATTCCAACGTTTCTCATTTCATCCAATTCTGACTTATATTGAATTCTGTATATTCATTTGAAATTTAAAATCGAATTTTCAAACTACCGCGCCATTTCAGGCTCGTTTTATAATTAAAATAAACTTATACCTTCTAACTTCGATTTATATAAATTTTTAGTCGTTATTATTTAAAATAAATCATCTTAAATATTCAAAATCCATTAAAATTGCTAAAATAAAAAATTTAAATTGGTTCGAAAATTCTGGGTTGTTACAATCTCCCCCACTTAAAATCTTTTCGTCCTCGAAAAGAAACGGTGCTGAAATTTGTTTAACTAACCAACTCAACTTTCATTTTGGCTTGAGTTCTTCAACTTTTTAGTTTCTAAGAACTTTCAAATTTCTCAAAAATTTGGCTAACACCCTAAATTTTCGAAAAATTCGCCACAACCTCCGTTGTACGGGCTGATCGGTAAAACGCAACTTGCATCACAGGGCCCTCATCAATCCAAAAGAAAAAGCCAAGCGGCTCGTAAAATTATCGAAACCCAATAAATACAGTAAATATGTATCTATTTGTCGGACATACAATTTTATTCCTCTTCTTAGCTTCCATGCTATAACCTATTCATTATATACACATGTACATATATGCAATTCTAATCAATTTTCAATTCAGTTCAATTATTGATACAATTTGGCTTAATTTACTGTTTAATCTCTTATTGGTTTTATTATTCCAATATCTTTATTCAGTTGAACTAATAATCATACAACATAACCATCAATCAATTAATTGGTTAACTTTTCGAATATATAACTTTATATATATACTTAAAAATATATTTTCCAAAATCGGATTATATATATAAATATACTCATAAATACGCTACTTATAAACATATCACTCTCTACTCATTCTAAGGCATTACTAACCCCATCTCTAGCGAGTTTCTCATTCTAGGATACTACTGATCGTATCTCTAATGAGTTTTCTTTCATAGGATATTACTAATCCAATCTCTGATGAGTCTTTTATTCGGTTCTAACGAGTTGCACCCCAAAGATTTGAGTTAACCTAAGCTCAAATACCATATGTAGTGACCCTCCCTCTCAGACGATCCAAATCGGTCGTTAAACCGACTTAAATCGAAACAAAAAGGCGATACGCTAACTTTGGGTGCACAACACATCAGAACAAAAAAAAGACTTTTGTAAACATCATAATAATGTTACATCAGAGTATCAAAAATAATATACAGTGGAAAATAAATTTACAATAAATGTAATACAATGCAGCAGAAATGAATAAACTAACACAGCGGAAGACTATCAATGCTCTGGACACAACATTAAGCTTCGATCCAGAATCCTGCTAAATGAAATAATCTGCAACCAAAAACTATTGACTGCCCGTGTGGAAAATATTGGCACCCAGAGTTTAGGTAGAAACAATAAACTCCGAGTCAGTCATGGGACTGGTGTGAGAACTCAAAACAGTTATTAAACTTTACTTTTAAATAAGGTAAATCAAGGGATCACGCCGTTTAATACGGAGTAGGTTTACCCCTAAGAATACCAGTGCATAAACAACAACCGATAAAAAGAAATATGGATCTACTATGCATCATACAACATGCAATTCCAACCTACCCATTTAGGCTTTAATCCCCAAATTTAGATTTTTCAAAATCCAATTCATTTAAAGAAATTATTCCTTTGGACTTTGTTTCCCGATTTCTTATTTCAAATCATTTGAAATACATATCTAGATTTCATATCAAAATAGATTTCACTTCGGGATCTCAAACCAAAATCTTTGGAAATATGAATTCCAAAACATAACAATGCATACAAACAAGCATGCAACCAAATATCGGGCTCCCCTTAGAGAAGGCAAAGGTTACTCACCTAAGCAACTCAATATATATATATGTTCACCTCCCGCTATGGAGCAGACTACACTGACGATGCACAATCCCATGCCCTCGGGGACTACACCGCCATCTCACCCATACTTTTAGACGTCTGGGATACCAGAATCTTTACTCACATACTAAATCATTTCATAACATAATAATCAAAAGTACTTTCCAAAATATAGTAATTTACATTAGCAATTCACACATATGATTAGTCACTATTAATCACATAACATTTGAGCTCGTACGTCTCAAAGAAGGGTGTTAAGCAAGAGAATAAATTCTCCGCCACCAAACAGATATATCATCAATAGAAATTAATCAGTTACGTGATGAACCACAATTTCAAACACATAATACATTTTGAAATCATTTCAACAACATCGGGTTTAGCCCTCGAAATCCTTTCTGTTTTACAAAACACTTTTATAAAACATTCCCTATCCAAAATCGGGAATACATTTCCTTTCACTTAAGAAAAATATCATTTAAAAATCATTCATTAAATTTGAAATGAACTCAACAACATCGCTACACATCTCATAGTCAAATCGTGAAGTGTTTCACAAGATGTTAGCATACAAATATTTCTACCCAACCCAATGCTAAATGTAAAAGCATATTTACTCATAACCTGGTCGAGCACAATCCAAACAATCAATCCATCACAATCAATATCAAAACCAAGTGTATTTTGTTTATACCACACCTCATGTTTTGGTAAATTTAATCATTATTCATTCATTCAAATCTAATTAAAGATTTATTAAAACTCTTCTTAGTTTTAGTCTTTAAAATCATTACTTAATGATTATTTATTCAACTCAGGAAATTAATCCTATCATTAACTGGGTTAAAGAATCAATGTCTTTTAAAACAAAGTTCACGATAAACCCAAAGTCATCTTCCATCAAAATGGAATCTTTACGGAAATCGTAACAGTATATAATCGATATAAATTTCCGTATTAAAACAATACTATAAATGGAATAACGACAAAGCCATTTAAATTCCATATAAAGTAACGGTCTTCCTTTATAGAAGCTCATCTCAATTATTACTAAATCGAACTCCATTCAATTCCAATTTCTTTTTAAATTAGAAAACTTTAATTTGGAAATTTTCCATTAAATCTTAATAAAAAGATTTATAAATTCCAAATCATATCTTCACCGTTAACTGGGTTAAAGAACTAATGTTATTTAAAACACAGTTCATGATAAACTAAAAATTCAATTTCAATTCCAATTCCAATTAAATTAATTAATTAGTAAAACTTCTCTGAATCTAAATTAAAAGACTTATTTTTCTCTCAACTGGGTTTAAGAACAGTGTTAATGAAGACACCATTCACGACAAACCCAAAATCCAATTTGATGATAAATATAAGGCTCTGAATAGAAATTTTATCGACTTATATTCAATATCAAATTTTGAAACTAACGGATATCGTATTGGGAATAACGATATCTATATCTTCCAAATTCCTCAACAATGTCCATAAATCACAAAATTCAATATCGAAATATTCCGAGATTATTTCCACTCAAATCCACTCCAATTCATTAATTGGAAAATTTCTGGTTATATTAAAACCCTTTATAAATCCAATTTATTTATTTAAAAGCTATTGAATTTCTAATCTAGTTAATAACTAGTTCATTCAGATAAAAATATAATTTATCTTTTCAAATATCGAATTTTTCATCCAAAATTCCTTCTAAATCATTTATTATGATTTTACACAATTTTTCCATATTTTTTATAATTTTATTAAGGCATTTACAGTCGGTTTCCAATATCGGCCACCGAACTGCATTTACAATGACCTTTTCTGAAACTGATTTGAATATATTTCAAGATCTAACCGTTTAAATTTAAATCTCTTATATTCATTGGAAAAATCTTCTCGATACGAACCCGACGGTTCTGACTTTAGGAGAATCCGACGGTCGGATCTCCCGTTACGTCAATTTATAGTTAATGGTCGAAATTCGCGAACGGTCGCTGCGCGGCGCATTCTATTCAAACCATTATATATATATATATATATATATATATATATCATTTCCATTTAAAATGTATTTTATAAATCGTTTATAAATTCGTTTTAAAAACGATTCCTACTTCCATTTCAATTTTAAATCAAAACTGAATATTCCATTACATGACAATTTTATATAGTGCATATATATGTTAAAAATTATATTTTTAACAATCTAATAATTATTCCATTTCATGACCATTTAGTTGCTTCAGTGTATGCACACTACAACAAAAACACCATATTACAACTTTAATTTTACAATGGTGGTAAAAGCACCGTTGTAGTTACAACTATCAATTCCCTAAAGTTGTAATAAACGTATTTTTAACAACTTTTTAGTTTGTTAGTTGTAATAGATGCCTATTACAAACTTCATGTTTATAATATCTATATTTAATACCTAATTATATTAATATTTAATATTAATTAATAATAAACTTAAGAATCAATAATATTAATTAATTATTATTAAATAATTAATATTTAATAAATATTAATTTATTTTTAATAGTTAATGTATGTTAACTGCTTATTAATCAATAATTAGTAACTTAGATTATAAGCTTTTAATAATTATTAATCTATTATATCTAAGTAGAAATAAGCAAAAGTTAAATAATAACTATTATTAATAAGTAATATTTGATTTGGTAGTAACTATTTCAGGAATTTTAATAAATATAATTTTGGCAACTAATAACAATTTTGGCTACTAAATAATAATAATAATTAATTTGAAATATTAAATAATTAATTATAAATGTATTTATTAATGAATAGTAATTAGCTTTTAATTATTACTATCAAATATTTAATGATTGATAATTGGTAATATATACATAACAATTAACGAATAATTAGACTTCGTACAATAGATAAAGTCTGTAAATAGGTCATGCCCCTTTTCAAATAATCCCACTTGTCGTCATTTAGTTGTTGGAATTTTCGGACTAACCATCGAATCTTGACTATCAAGCCTTGATGATCATTGTTGGCCACTGCGCTGCGGCACGGGTTCGAGGGCATCGCCCCCAAAAAAAACTAGGCCTTTTTTTAAAAATTTAGATCGTACCCGATTTTTTTTTTAATATACATTTTGGCTTCGAATGTCGAAAGTGTTTAACCGATCAGAAAACAATGAAATATTACGTAGGTTAGAAAACAATGAAATGTTATAACTTTTTTTGTTAGTGGTAAAAGATGCTTTTGACTCTAAAACAAAATCTCGCTTTTAGCTCCAAAACAAAAAAAATTGGCGGCAAACGAAAATTTTTAGCGCCAAACCCAAACATTAACATATGTTTACCGCTTATCTCCTTGGTCAAAATTAACTTTCCCCAATTTTATGTTTCTTCGTATTCCTTCTTCTTCCTCATCGAAAATTCTCGATCAAGCCAGCCCCTTCACTTGAAAATCGGAGCTCCACCTTCGGATTAAGCCTCCGACTGGCTTCTACCTCCTCCATCGAACACCCTCCTCTCAGCCCTGCGTTACATCTGCCATTGCCCCTCATGCTGCCTTGTTCCTCCTCACAACAGATCTGCACCAGAAAGCAAGCCGCCTTCGCTCCCTAGCTTCCCCTCGCCTAAACCGACCACACATATGAAACCTACGCCTGAGCTACTGACCAACTGGGCAGCCTCATCAGAGTTGGATTTAATTTTCTTCCCTTTGTATACGGTATGTAACACCCCACCTCCTCTAGGGTCACTCACAAAGGGAATGCACTAGTTTTGGTGGAGTATTATCTAGGTAAACATACACAGAGATATCACAAGACAGAACATAAATAAAGCAGCGGTAGAAATTAAAAACCAAATTTTATTTCTTTCAAGAAAAGAGTCAAAACCTCATATATCCAAGGTACAAGTTATTCCATTACATCGAGTTCCAAATAAAGAAGCATAAACTTAAGATAACAAAAGTAAATTATTCCCCATAAATAGCAGAAGTGCAGCAATAGCATAGCTCAAGACCAAACTGTACATGAGCTGACAGAAAGCAAGCTGAATCCAAGCTAAGAGCTAGTGTTTCCTCCCTGAGAACCTGGGGGGAAAACGAAAGAAAAAGAGGCGAAAGAAAAAGGGTCAGTCATAAGACTGTTAAGCCCTAGTGACTTTCAGTATAAAAACTAGTAAAGGTAACATTACATGTAACATCCCATATTTTTCCTGTATATTTGAATTTCAACTTTTAAATTTATAAATGGACTAATATTAGATAAAACCAAATTTTGTTGTTTTGATAACAATGAGTTTGTTGACTCGAGATAAGGAATGTGGAAATGAGTGTTGCTTAGAGAATATTGTAAATTGTAAATTTATATTTATTTATTAAATAAATTTGAATTATTTAGTTTATAGTTGAAATTCAAATTTCAAGCTGGGAAATAGTAAAATTTGAGCTGTTAAGTTATAACTAAAATTCCAAATTTAAATTGAAATAATCATATTTGGGAATTTAAATACGTAAAATCGATGTGGAAACTTCATTTAAGTTATAATTTGTTTTAAAATGTATTTTTATCAATATTTAAATTGAATTTGAACAGTTAATTGAGAAATTGAATATTTTATTAATTAATTAACTGTAGAATTTAACTGTTTTGGCGACTGTCTCGGAATTCGACGAAACTGGCGCCATCAGAACCAGAACGATGAATTATTATAGGATTCCAAATTGCGTTACAATCCGACTTACCGTTTGAGCGTACGAGAGAAAATGTGATCGAGAGCTGTGTAAATGGATAATTGGGTATTTCTCATATTTGGGCCTTATAATTATATATAAATAAAAACCCACTTCACTCCATCAGCTCATTCTTCATTCCACGTACACTTCCTTCATCTAATTCTCTTCTTAATGGCTGAACAAAAATTTCTAAACCTAGCTGAAAATAAAAATACAAGCTTGAAATTCAAATTTCTTCAAACCCTAGAGTATTATATATCATTTCGAAGCTCTCGATGAGTAGAACCCAGATCTACAAATTGTTTCGACATGCAGCACTTGGCTTGGTCTGAAAACTCGGTCAAAGTTTTCATTCACGAAACCCTAAACCTAATTTTTGGGGGTTTTCGTTTCTGGCACCAATCGAAGATTCTGAGATGTGGGTTTTGAAGAGGAGGTTAATACGAGTATAAAGGTGGTAGTCAATTGAGGTGTAAGTGAAGGAGGCGCCGGATTTTGGTCATTGAAAGTTGCGAGTTCCGATTTGGGGCTGACGTCATACGGCAGCAAGGCTCGACCGGAGGTCGTGTCGTCAGCAGGGTAGAGGCGCCTCGGGAATACCTTTCGAATGGAGGTGGTCTCGTGATCTCTAGTGGCCAGAGCAGCGAGAATTTCACGGTCAAAGTTGTGTGCGTTATGGGTTCTTTGCGCGTCCACTGTAGCAGGGAAGGAGGAGCGGGAATCATGGTTGAAGGGGGGCTGATGTGGCAGCTCTGGAGTGGTGAGGATTTATTTTAATAATTTATATATATATATATATATTTGAATTCCAACGTTAAAACACTGATATCTTCTTCGTTTTGACTCGGATTTGGACGTCGTTTGTTGCGTTGGGATCGTGGCGGAGTTGCGGACGTTTTGACACTAACCAGGCTGTGTTCTGAGACTGTCAAATTTTGGGCTATGGTCGAACGTTCAATTCAAATTGAAACACAAAAGTGAGTAATTTTCTCACTCACGAAATACTGAATTATTCCCATATTTATTGAATTAAATTATGAAATAAGTTTGGTTGCATGGTTGTGTTGGATTGTTGATGTGTTGTTTAAATTTGGCATGCAAGTGTGTTAACATGCAATCTAAGTAAATGATTAGTTATTTAATTTAAATCTCTAGTTGAAATTCGAACCCTTGTTAATCCTGGAATAGTTAATGCTGATCAGTTGAATGAAATGATGTGATGGATGTTTGGTTGGATTTTATTACTGTTGATATTGACACTGCTTATGCCCATATTCAGTATATCGTATTGCATGTTGGTTTTGACGATAAATCCCATTTACCCTTGATGTTACGGGCATCCAATGAACCTAGGATTTATCGATAAAATGAATTAAGAACACGGGTTGAAATGATACATACCTGTGCCCCGATTTGGATTGAAATGATAGATCCATCCCGAATATCGAGAAATTAAATTTAAATCACTTGGCCATAGGATAGCAAATTATATACGGACACCGGTCGGTTAAATAAAATTTTGTTTAACCATGAATTTTGAAAGTTATTGTTTAACGACAATAAGCGATGTTTTATAATTTATTTTCCTTTGAATTTGAAATTGGAAATACAAATAAAAGGGAAATGAATTTGTGTTGAAATTATAGTTAAATCGAGGGTGGAATTTATTTTTAATCGAATTTATTGAAACCGAACTGTTTGTATCTGATTTGAGATTACTTAAAATCAGCCTTGATTTGAATTGAAATATGAATTTGAATTCGATATTCGTTATGCATGTAAAAACCTTTGAAACGATGAAATGAATTTGTAAATTTCAAAGTATGTTATAAAACCGAATCTTGTAAATGGGAATATGGATCGAAGTTAATCTTGTCGTCGGGATTAAATTGATTTAATTGAATAAATCTGAAAGTGGAAATGTAAACAAATTGAAATGATCGAAATCGAATTCGGTTCAGTTGTTATGAATTGAGATCGTTGAAATGGGAATTCGGGTTAGAGATAACCATCTGAATTGAATTGGCGAAATTGAAATGAATGTGAATTTGAAATGAAGTGATCGGGATTGTGAATTCGAATTGATTTACTTGAAGTTGAAATACAACTGCTAGTGTAAACGAAATCTGGTCGAAACGATGCTAATTCCAACTATAGTATGTCAAAACCATTTTTCAAACTATTTTGATAATAAATTGAATTTCCTTATAATTATTTATTTTATAAATTATTTAAATAAAATACTTTATAATTATTAATTATTTATTTTATGAATTATTTTAATGGTTTAATTATATAATTTACTAAATTTGTCAAACTCTACTTTATTACAAACTATTATTTCAAACTATTTTAATTATACATTTAGACTATTTAAATATATTGTTAATTATTTTGATATTCAAATTTTATTTAAGTTGGAATTAGTTCAAGGTGTTGTGCGTAAATGGAGAAATCCCATTCGAATAATATTCTATTTAGAATATTTAATGATTTTGGAACATGATATTTTCGATATGAAACACGAACTCCTTTGAAAAGTAAAACACTGACCGGTGTGAAAAATGTAAACGTTTTGGTTGGCAAGGAGACCGGAGTCGACATAAGGCATACTCTCTGTCAGTGTCGATACCACTTTGACAACTGTGAACGTTATGACGTATCCAGAACGAGTATGATGACTTGGAGGCGATTATTGAATCGAAGAAGATGTACGATGACGAAATAGCCCTGACCTTCGGGTCAGAATTGAAATGACTAAAACAGGAGCTATACCGTGACTAATTGAGGTTAGCGCCTTTGATCGGACACACTTCTTCGATGCTATTTATATGACTATGATGATGATGATTTGGGCCCATTTAATTTTATGATTATGGGAGTGTGTTCCGAGGTGGGCGGTAGTGGCTGCTATGCGTTACCACCGGTCCGGGAGTGCAATTGGTAGAATCCTACCCTGGGCATTTCCTCGAGTTCCTTGTCATATATATCCATATCGAGCCCATACGATTTGATTTAGCATTGCCTTCTATGGAGTGCCCTCTGATAACACCAGTACGGTGAATTTACGGTACTGTATAGACTGTTGGTGCCTATAAACGGCGTAAGGGTAATATGGTAATCCCGCTTACGCTATTTTCAGTATTTATACTTTACTGGATAGACACTATCATAATAGCGTAATATATTATGTATGTATTAATTTAACGGATCCTTGAGAGATGGAAAAATCCCGTAACATCTCTTGAGTTACTGTACCCATGACACTGATGTTATTTCATCTTTTAATTTGACTAATATGAGAATGATTTAGTGCTGATCCGAGTGTTTGTTGTGTTTTCCTTTTTATGCAATACGCTCGGGTCAGCAGACGTTGCAGTTACCGAAGATGACTGTGCTTTGGAGATCGAAGACGAAGATTTGGTATATCTATTATCTATACATATGTTTATCCGCTGCATTATTTTTCCGCTGCTTATTATGTACATCTGTATATGTGTAACTCTGATATTCATTTGAATGTTATAACCAATGTATATATTTCAACTGCTTTAACTGCTATTTATTTATTATATGTTGTCCTTCCGCTGTGAGATTCTGTGATTTTATTTTTCCTTCTTTCTTTCTTTTTCTTCTTTTTCCCAATAACTACCTGCATTTGCGATTTGTTTAGGTCGACATGTGTGGTTTATTGTCGATTTGAACGGTCAAAAATATGGGTCGTTACAGTTGGTATCAGAGCAATGGTTATCGATAACCCTGGCTCTGTTGGGAATTAACTCATTAGAGATGGGGTTAGTAATGCCCTAGAATGAGTTTGAGTGATATGAGAGAGCGTATTTGTATTTTGATATAAAAATGGTTTTATATTGTGTTGGCTTGTTCTGTTGAATATTTATGGGTTCTGGTTGATATATGGGACGCCATGGTATCGATAGGAATTCCTAAATAATCGAATGGAATGAATTGACATAATATGGTTTCGATATATTTTATATATTATATATATATATACTATTAGTGGTTTTAAGTGTATCAACATTGGTCATTGGTAGGTAACAATATTAAGCTATTACCTAATATGGTTGATTCGATAATAAATTTTATAAGGAAAATTCAAATGATCTATGAGAACAATTTGAAAATGAAATGATATCCAAAATAAAATTTGGTGAGAAAGATTGAGATTTAAATATAAATGAACTTGAAACTTGATCCTGGGGTATCTTTGGAAATAGTTGCCAAAGTTTTAAATAATACTATATTTTAGGTATGATCGAAAAGAAATGGTTTTAAAGATTATTCAAAGTGGTATAATCCCTCCTTGGACCTTAGAAACGATGTCGGTAATGGGTGCACACATTATCGATGTTACTCCGAAGAGTCTAAGTGGGGGAGAGACCACTCAATGATTTTTATAAAAACAGTTTTGACAAAGGATTTTGAATTTAACTCCATATAATATAAACTTTATATAAAGGTATTAATATATAATATTTGAAGGATGAATTTGAGTTTAAAACCAGAATTTAAATTTTGAGTTCTTTGATGACCAAAGATTTGGTTTTAAAATTGTATATGGTAAGTTTTTTTTATAAATTATATAAGTATATATGTATGTTATTTTAAACTTGATTTGAAAATCCGGAA
Source organism: Allium sativum (assembly GCA_030737875.1). Taxonomy (NCBI): domain Eukaryota; kingdom Viridiplantae; phylum Streptophyta; class Magnoliopsida; order Asparagales; family Amaryllidaceae; genus Allium; species Allium sativum. The sequence goes on along the minus strand of CM060909.1, from coordinate 150,287,456 downwards.
TCGAGTATTTAGTTTACCTCAACTAATAACAACTAAATCTATTTAAAGCGAAATTTGAATTCGAGATTTATAAAATTTATATTACGAGCCTGAAATGGCGCAGTAGTTCGAAAATTCGATTTCTAACTTTGAATAAATATATAAAATTCAATATAAGTCGGAATTGGATAAAACGAGAAACTCTAGGATCGAATTGACCATATCTTTCTAATGAATGTAAGAAATTTAGTTTTCACTGTATAAATGGTAAGTTATGACTAAATTAAAATTTAGAAATAGCGCTATGGAATTTATATATATTTTATTAATATATATATAAGCTCTTCAGGATAGAAATTTACAAACGGCTTTCAGAGTTCGATGGATTCAAATTTAAGGAAATCAATTTAAGGAAATCAATTTAAGGAATTTAATGAGTCGTTTAGAATTCATGTAAATGGTTAGATTGGGTGAGAACAATTTGATTTGTACTAGCAACTAATGTTATGTGAGTTAAGGAAGTTGAATAAAAAGGATGAAATAGAATGATTTATATAAACCATAGCGAACCTTAATCCATCTATATGGATTCGAAGTTAAACAAATCGAGCGAGCAAGTGAAATAAACTGAAAGTTAAAATATGGTTAAACCTCATTGGAAGATACATCGAATATGATTTTAAACATGAATTATGAAGGATATGGAACATAACTCAAATTTGAGTAGAAGGAAGAAAAAAAATCGAGTTAAATAAAGGTTTAACTTAGGAAATGGAAATTGGTTTGAGAATCGAGTATAAATCTTGAGTTGTGAATAGTTCTTAACTGAAATCTATGATTCGAGAGACTAATAAATGAATCGAGTTGATAGAGTAACCTCAAAAGGAAAATGGGAATAAGCGAATGAGGAAGGATTAAAATTATGAATCGTAGTGCCAGACAAATGAAATAAGATTCAAAGGTAAATTGGCTTATTCGGAATAATATCATGTTAAATGGGTTCTAATCTGGGATGCTAGATATTGAAGTGTGATATAAAATGAAACAACCCGAATTTGGTGGATTTAATAGAACGAAATCAACTTGGGAAAAATTTATATAAGGCGAATCCGAATTTAATAGACACTTGGGTTAAGTAAATAAACTTGATCCATGTTAATGAATTAAGAATATAATATAACCAAGAAAGCTAAAAGTTAGAATGAATTCAAGTTCATTTGGAATTAAATGCTTGGAATGGAATTCGCTTAATATAAAGGAAAGTGAAACTTTTATCAAACAAACAAACATGGATATGTTAAGCAATAAAAGCATAAGTCACGTTTTGGCATAAGGGAGCGATAATTTCTTTTAGATGATCGATCTTAGTCCGAGAGGTTTAAAAAACTTTACATAAACCAATGGTTATGCGAAAACCTGAAAATGTCAATAAGCTGAAACTAATATAGCCATAACTTTTGAATGGATGATCGGAATCGGACGATTCCGAACTTTTCGGAACCCTTAGAAACCGAGCTAAAACTTTCGTTCATATAGCCCTGTCGAATTCTTATGTTTACTAGGCTGAAATGCGAGTTTTAGTCGTAGTGTATGTGCAGAAAATTAAAAATCTGAAGCGGATACCTATATTGTTTTGACCATAACTTCCTAATGGAGCGTCGGATTTTGATGTGCGAGTACAATTCGGAAAGGCCAGAATCTGAACTAAAACCTTTCTCTAATATGCTTGTTGGAATTTTGCAATCTAAAGGGTTAAAATCTGGGTTGAACAACTCAGATCTGCATTTTTCTGTGTATGGGCTGAGGTGTTCGCCTTCACTAAAATAGTCATAACTTTTGAGCGAATTGTCGAAATTCGACGAATCCGGACAATTCGGAAAGCCTGAAACAAATGCTACAACTTTGCCTAGTATGTTTTAATCCTATTCCAACTTTTAAAGGGTGATAATCAATGATTTGTTCGCTGGTCTGCTATGAAAATCTTGGTTTTGTGGTTAAATTACTTTGTATATGTTGTGTAAGCTATATAAATTCGCCATATATTGTTATATATTTGATTCTTATGCATGGTTGAGTGTTTTAGTAGGTGCAAGGGATGGTGTTATGCTTGGAGCTCGTTTGCGCTAATAGTAAAGAGCTAAGGTAAGTAAAAACCCGCAAAATAAAACGCAAAGGAGGTATGTATTTGGGAAATATATTGATTTTGGGTTTTGTTTTGTTTTCCCCTGGTTCAGGGATGCCTCATCGATGATGAGATGTATGTTTTGGTTTGATATACATATCGGGATTTTCCCGGGGCTCTCCGTACAGGGGAGATGCTGCCGAAATTTTCCGTGATTTCGAGAGTTAGAAAAATTTATGAGTTCTACCACTATATGACTTATTTTATAAATGCCATTTTTGAAGTATGGATTTTGAATAGATATGTGCTCAAATTCGTTTCGTTTTCTTTTCGAGGACGAAAAGCTTTTAAGTGGGGGAGAATGTAACATCCCATATTTTTCCTGTATATTTGAATTTCAACTTTTAAATTTATAAATGGACTAATATTAGATAAAACCAAATTTTGTTGTTTTGATAACAATGAGTTTGTTGACTCGAGATAAGGAATGTGGAAATGAGTGTTGCTTAGAGAATATTGTAAATTGTAAATTTATATTTATTTATTAAATAAATTTGAATTATTTAGTTTATAGTTGAAATTCAAATTTCAAGCTGGGAAATAGTAAAATTTGAGCTGTTAAGTTATAACTAAAATTCCAAATTTAAATTCAAATAATCATATTTGGGAATTTAAATACGTAAAATCGATGTGGAAACTTCATTTAAGTTATAATTTGTTTTAAAATGTATTTTTATCAATATTTAAATTGAATTTGAACAGTTAATTGAGAAATTGAATATTTTATTAATTAATTAACTGTAGAATTTAACCGTTTTGGCGACTGTCTCGGAATTCGACGAAACTGGCGCCATCAGAACCAGAACGATGAATTATTATAGGATTCCAAATTGCGTTACAATCCGACTTACCGTTTGAGCGTACGAGAGAAAATGTGATCGAGAGCTGTGTAAATGGATAATTGGGTATTTCTCATATTTGGGCCTTATAATTATATATAAATAAAAACCCACTTCACTCCATCAGCTCATTCTTCATTCCACGTACACTTCCTTCATCTAATTCTCTTCTTAATGGCTGAACAAAAATTTCTAAACCTAGCTGAAAATAAAAATACAAGCTTGAAATTCAAATTTCTTCAAACCCTAGAGTATTATATATCATTTCGAAGCTCTCGATGAGTAGAACCCAGATCTACAAATTGTTTCGACATGCAGCACTTGGCTTGGTCTGAAAACTCGGTCAAAGTTTTCATTCACGAAACCCTAAACCTAATTTTTGGGGGTTTTCGTTTCTGGCACCAATCGAAGATTCTGAGATGTGGGTTTTGAAGAGGAGGTTAATACGAGTATAAAGGTGGTAGTCAATTGAGGTGTAAGTGAAGGAGGCGCCGGATTTTGGTCATTGAAAGTTGCGAGTTCCGATTTGGGGCTGACGTCATACGGCAGCAAGGCTCGACCGGAGGTCGTGTCGTCAGCAGGGTAGAGGCGCCTCGGGAATACCTTTCGAATGGAGGTGGTCTCGTGATCTCTAGTGGCCAGAGCAGCGAGAATTTCACGGTCAAAGTTGTGTGCGTTATGGGTTCTTTGCGCGTCCACTGTAGCAGGGAAGGAGGAGCGGGAATCATGGTTGAAGGGGGGCTGATGTGGCAGCTCTGGAGTGGTGAGGATTTATTTTAATAATTTATATATATATATATATATTTGAATTCCAACGTTAAAACACTGATATCTTCTTCGTTTTGACTCGGATTTGGACGTCGTTTGTTGCGTTGGGATCGTGGCGGAGTTGCGGACGTTTTGACACTAACCAGGCTGTGTTCTGAGACTGTCAAATTTTGGGCTATGGTCGAACGTTCAATTCAAATTGAAACACAAAAGTGAGTAATTTTCTCACTCACGAAATACTGAATTATTCCCATATTTATTGAATTAAATTATGAAATAAGTTTGGTTGCATGGTTGTGTTGGATTGTTGATGTGTTGTTTAAATTTGGCATGCAAGTGTGTTAACATGCAATCTAAGTAAATGATTAGTTATTTAATTTAAATCTCTAGTTGAAATTCGAACCCTTGTTAATCCTGGAATAGTTAATGCTGATCAGTTGAATGAAATGATGTGATGGATGTTTGGTTGGATTTTATTACTGTTGATATTGACACTGCTTATGCCCATATTCAGTATATCGTATTGCATGTTGGTTTTGACGATAAATCCCATTTACCCTTGATGTTACGGGCATCCAATGAACCTGGGATTTATCGATAAAATGAATTAAGAACACGGGTTGAAATGATACATACCTGTGCCCCGATTTGGATTGAAATGATAGATCCATCCCGAATATCGAGAAATTAAATTTAAATCACTTGGCCATAGGATAGCAAATTATATACGGACACCGGTCGGTTAAATAAAATTTTGTTTAACCATGAATTTTGAAAGTTATTGTTTAACGACAATAAGCGATGTTTTATAATTTATTTTCCTTTGAATTTGAAATTGGAAATACAAATAAAAGGGAAATGAATTTGTGTTGAAATTATAGTTAAATCGAGGGTGGAATTTATTTTTAATCGAATTTATTGAAACCGAACTGTTTGTATCTGATTTGAGATTACTTAAAATCAGCCTTGATTTGAATTGAAATATGAATTTGAATTCGATATTCGTTATGCATGTAAAAACCTTTGAAACGATGAAATGAATTTGTAAATTTCAAAGTATGTTATAAAACCGAATCTTGTAAATGGGAATATGGATCGAAGTTAATCTTGTCGTCGGGATTAAATTGATTTAATTGAATAAATCTGAAAGTGGAAATGTAAACAAATTGAAATGATCGAAATCGAATTCGGTTCAGTTGTTATGAATTGAGATCGTTGAAATGGGAATTCGGGTTAGAGATAACCATCTGAATTGAATTGGCGAAATTGAAATGAATGTGAATTTGAAATGAAGTGATCGGGATTGTGAATTCGAATTGATTTACTTGAAGTTGAAATACAACTGCTAGTGTAAACGAAATCTGGTCGAAACGATGCTAATTCCAACTATAGTATGTCAAAACCATTTTTCAAACTATTTTGATAATAAATTGAATTTCCTTATAATTATTTATTTTATAAATTATTTAAATAAAATACTTTATAATTATTAATTATTTATTTTATGAATTATTTTAATGGTTTAATTATATAATTTACTAAATTTGTCAAACTCTACTTTATTACAAACTATTATTTCAAACTATTTTAATTATACATTTAGACTATTTAAATATATTGTTAATTATTTTGATATTCAAATTTTATTTAAGTTGGAATTAGTTCAAGGTGTTGTGCGTAAATGGAGAAATCCCATTCGAATAATATTCTATTTAGAATATTTAATGATTTTGGAACATGATATTTTCGATATGAAACACGAACTCCTTTGAAAAGTAAAACACTGACCGGTGTGAAAAATGTAAACGTTTTGGTTGGCAAGGAGACCGGAGTCGACATAAGGCATACTCTCTGTCAGTGTCGATACCACTTTGACAACTGTGAACGTTATGACGTATCCAGAACGAGTATGATGACTTGGAGGCGATTATTGAATCGAAGAAGATGTACGATGACGAAATAGCCCTGACCTTCGGGTCAGAATTGAAATGACTAAAACAGGAGCTATACCGTGACTAATTGAGGTTAGCGCCTTTGATCGGACACACTTCTTCGATGCTATTTATATGACTATGATGATGATGATTTGGGCCCATTTAATTTTATGATTATGGGAGTGTGTTCCGAGGTGGGCGGTAGTGGCTGCTATGCGTTACCACCGGTCCGGGAGTGCAATTGGTAGAATCCTACCCTGGGCATTACCTCGAGTGCCTTGTCATATATATCCATATCGAGCCCATACGATTTGATTTAGCATTGCCTTCTATGGAGTGCCCTCTGATAACACCAGTACGGTGAATTTACGGTACTGTATAGACTGTTGGTGCCTATAAACGGCGTAAGGGTAATATGGTAATCCCGCTTACGCTATTTTCAGTATTTATACTTTACTGGATAGACACTATCATAATAGCGTAATATATTATGTATGTATTAATTTAACGGATCCTTGAGAGATGGAAAAATCCCGTAACATCTCTTGAGTTACTGTACCCATGACACTGATGTTATTTCATCTTTTAATTTGACTAATATGAGAATGATTTAGTGCTGATCCGAGTGTTTGTTGTGTTTTCCTTTTTATGCAATACGCTCGGGTCAGCAGACGTTGCAGTTACCGAAGATGACTGTGCTTTGGAGATCGAAGACGAAGATTTGGTATATCTATTATCTATACATATGTTTATCCGCTGCATTATTTTTCCGCTGCTTATTATGTACATCTGTATATGTGTAACTCTGATATTCATTTGAATGTTATAACCAATGTATATATTTCAACTAATTAACTGCTATTTATTTATTATATGTTGTCCTTCCGCTGTGAGATTCTGTGATTTTATTTTTCCTTCTTTCTTTCTTTTTCTTCTTTTTCCCAATAACTACCTGCATTTGCGATTTGTTTAGGTCGACATGTGTGGTTTATTGTCGATTTGAACGGTCAAAAATATGGGTCGTTACATTACATGTGAAAACTGGAATTAAACATAAGGATGATAACAGGACTGACATGATAATTAAGATAACAAGATAAGTCAAATCTAGCATCGCATATTCAAGGTTCGCTGCACCAACTATACTAGTATTCTAACCCATGTCAAGTATTAAACATGAAATGATCCCTAGACCCAATATCATGAAGTGACCCATTACGGAGTCTCATGGTACGATCTATTAATCGATCGGCTACCTACAAGTCCTAGCTCGTCACGTGTCTGTGTCATACGGCCCTATCCTGAAATGTAGTCACCTGTGCTAGGTCCACCATAGGGTGTATCAAGCCTTATGGTGCCAACCTCCGACACGAATCAAGCACGCACAGTGTAAACCTACTGGTGCCCAATGCCTGCTTTTTCAACTCCGGACTACGTGCACGACCATAGTCCGCCTGAACCTACAATGGCGCACCTACTCAGTCGTCGTTCTGGTCGCTTACAATCAGCTCAGTAATCGTGCCCCACCCTGCCTAGTCCCAGGGTATCGTGATACATCTAAGTAAGTTACTGCTGAAAAGGATCGCGTAACTAGGGTTTCTAATGGGTTAAGTGTTGTTATTCAAATTCGTGACTTAACCCTATCTAGATCATGTATCAAGTTGGTTACGTGTGTTCAAGCTGTTCATGACTTAACCCTATCATGTGGCATTAATTCATTAATGAACCCCAACCTCTCACATTAGACTAATTGTTGTGGTCACTGGATTTGCCGGGCAGTTCCGGGCAGATTTACACCACAACATAGTCTTACCTCGGGTTTTATGTGCGATATGACCAACTACCCACATTGGATCTTATTGTTTGCAGTCACTGGATTCGCCGGGCGGTTCCGTGCAGATTTACACTGCAAACACAACCCAACCTCGAGTTGGCCATTTTCAAGTTTATCTAAGTGTCATGCCCATGTTCAAGTTTTCATGTCAAAATTCATGTCGAGTTTTCATGTCAGGGTTCATGTAAATTTCATGTCAAGTTCTTGTCCATACACAAGTTCATGTTATAATAACGTTCATGTTCAAAGCCAATTCATGTTTTACCTAATCTACCCAAATCGTATTCCCATCGCACATAAACTCGAATCGATACAAATAAATCTAATTATGGAATAACATAAAAAGGGACGGGTATAAGGTGGCAAAAGTGATTACTAGCATAGAATGGTATGACTTGAGATAACTGATTATAACATTAGTTGCATATGGAATATCGGCCTCAAACATAAAGATTCCAAATCAAGCAAAATAAGGTACTAGTCAAGATAACAGTTGACATAAGGTGATAGTATAGTCATGGTAACAGTTGACATAAGATGACAGTCATAAACTTGTGACTAATAGCGGATTCAACATTGTAGGCATGATAATATGAGGGGTTTTTCTTTTTGATTTACAACATGAATAGGCCCCAAATCAATGTCATAGTAATATACCCAAAAGTCAAGATCCAAGATGAACAAGAATGGATGTAAAACAGTCATCATACACAGGTCCAATTTCAATTTACAACATATTCATATTACATTTACAGTTTAAATCTAAAGGTAACTGGGGCTTACAGATCGTGGTTCGAGAATTAGAAAAAGAAAGTCGATGTTGAATCTTTATATGCTTAGTCAAGTCCTAACAGAAATCCCCAAATCAGCAATTCTCTTAACGTAGTTTCGACGTAGAAGAAGTAGTCCCTTTCTCTAACTTTTCAACCAGAATTAGAGCAGCATAAGGTCAGAGAGAATTTTGTGTAGAGAGACTAGTGTTAGGGGCTGTTTATATAGGGTCAGGTCAAGGAATGTAGATAGAAACGAGGTCAAAAACATCAAAGTGAATCCAGCTTCAAAAGTGGGCTCGGCCTCCAGGTCGACCCCCAGGTCGACACACAGGTCGACACTATGGTCGACCCGGTCCTGGGCAGGTCGACTCTATGGTCGACCCCCAGGTCGACCTGGTCCTGGGCGGGAAATTTCCCGCCCAGTCTGTTCTGTGGTTTGAATTCGAAATTTGAATTCGAATTCTGAGCTGTTTTGAACTTGAAATTTTCTGAAAACTTCGAAGGATCATAACTTAGTCATACGGTCTCCGATTTTCGAAAACTCAGACTCGTTTCCAAGCAGAATTTCGAGATGAACGCAATGGTGTAACCATTGCCCTTGATTTTTATTTTAAAAATTAATTCTGCCTTGATTTATAGTTATAACACGTTATCAAAATACGGGTTGTTACACGGTATACAGGTTAGTATGTGTTTGGATTTATACAATTTGGCCAGTTCCTAATATTTTTTAATCACCCTATTTCAAGTTGTTTTATTTTGAACAATTTTATTTAACAATTGAAAGATCCTTGTTAGTTAATTATGGATCTGAGAATATAAATAATCTTGTTTCATTAAGTTTTTGATAGTGTGATTAAATCCATAACACACAAGTTGATCCATCATCATATAATCTATGTTTAAAAGTGTATTCATCCCGAGTTATATATGCAACTAAGTTTAAAGGGCCTGTGTTTATATTTATGAACTAGGTATCATAAGTGTTAAGATGAATCTGCTATATCTAAACATTTTTTTTGGCAGTTATAGGTTATTATGGTGGATTGGTTATCTAATATGTGATATTATGGGAAGTTGCAAGCATATATATGTATATATATATTGTGTATAAGAACACTATCATAAATTGTTAAATTCTAAAATTGCTTATACTTTGAGATTACATACCCTAGTTTTGTTTGACATTTTAAATCTGTGATGCAATATGTCTTGACAAATTAAACAAGCATGTATGTTATTTTTCTATTTTCATGTAAATCTTCTGTCTGGAGAGAAAATTTATTTTTGATACAACTGGATTGCATTTTGATACTTGGAAATGCATACTCAAAAATATTTGATACTGTTTATTATTGTCCACTAGTTGGATATATAGTAGCATGCATTTTACCTTATAACAATGATGAACAATCTGGTATAAAAGTTGTACGAGATATAATGGTTATGTGTATATCAAAATACTGAACTAATATGATTATTGAATTCCTGATTAAACACTATGATATATGTATATTTGGAACTTTTGGGCTTATTTTCATATGCAGACTAGCTGTTGAACCTTAACAAATTAGAAGTGCTTGTATATGTATAAATAAACAAACGGTTGATGCAAATATGATTTGCATTTGCCTCTCAAGTTTTGGATAATACAATACTGCTAATACACATATCAAGAAAAAAAATCCATGCTTCATCCTTTTGGATAAATTAGTAAATCAACTTTAGTTTGGCATTATTGGACAGTGTTTCTTTGTTTAATCTGATTAACTATAATTGGACATTTGATGTTTGTAGATCGTCGAGTGGCGTACAGTAATGTGTCCAACAGCAATGTGCCATAAAGATTTTGTTGTCTTCGACTAGTTTACTCCCGTAGGAAATGCAATTTTTGGTGGATAACTTGTGCTTGTACTAAGTTGCTTTGTAATGGTCAAGTATGTAATAATGTACAAAATGTTGTTTAAAACTTATTGTTTGTAATACTGAATATTTGAGTATTTTAATAAATTAGTTTGCAAATAACTGTAATATTTGATTTGCTTATGGAGTATTGCTATATGTAGTGTATTGTTCTTTTCAGTTGCAAAAGATGTTTATTTTTTTAAGACCCAAATGTCAATCACAACGGTGCATAACAGTTGTAGTAGATTTTATTACAACAGTGCATAATTGTTGCAATAAAGTTTATTACAACGGTGGAAAAAAGTTGTAAAACATACATATTACAACGGTGTTGCAACAGTGCAAAAAAGTTGTAAAAGATTTTAGTCAATTACAACTTCTTAATACACGAAGGTTTGCCCACCATTGTAAAATATATATTACAACGGTGTTCCACCATTGTAATATGGTTATTTTGTTGTAGTGGCAATTAAATTTAAATGATTCAGGAAAGTGTTTAATTATCAACATTTTGATAAGCGTATGCAGTTAAATTTAACTATTTCATTAAAGTATGCGATTAATTAGAAAAGTTTCATTCAAGTGTGCCACTATCAACCTTTAGTTGCACCATTGCATGCAGTTAAATTTAATTGATTCATGAAAGTGTGCCACTATCAGCATTTTGATCACTGTATGCAGTTAAATTTAGTTGTTTCATTAAAGTATGCAGTTAATAAGAAAGGTTTCATTCAAGTGTGCAATTGTCTACATTTAGTTGCATCAGTGTATGTAGTTAAATTTTATTGATTCATGAAAGTGTGCAACTATCAACATTTTGATCAGTGTATCTAGTCAAATGTGCAACTATCAATGTATTGTTGCATTAGTATATGCAGTTAATTAGAATTGTTGCATTAAAGTATAAAATTATCTAAAGTCTATTTCAAATTAATATGCAGTTAATCAGAATTATGATTGCAAGTGTGCAGTTGTCAATTGTTTCTTCATAAGTGAAAGCATTTAATCAATGTTACTAAAAATTTATGTACATCTTATTTGATTGACATAGAAATGTGTTTATTTTATGCTCTTATATCTTATCTTTTGTATATAAATAAATATTACTTGGGTATTGTTTTGTTATTTTTACAGATAGTCCAACCCAGCCCGCATGCAACCAGAAATGTAGAGAAATAGAGTTCAATTTGCTGTGTATTTGCATTTTGAAGAATTGTAGATGAAGATATCACATCTAGTTGCTATTGGACAGGAAAAGGAGTGATAAAAAGGCTTTGCACATCACAAATCAATGAAGAAATATCAAGGAAGCAAGAGGAAAAAGAGAAAAGGCCCAAATTTGCTTTATTTATCTAAGGCCCATTTATGTTTCTCATTGTAAACAAATTAGTGGTGTAATGACCAGGCCCATTTACCATTAGGGTTAGGGTTAGGGTTTGGCTATCTACCCTATATATACCCTTGTAATGGCATTGTAGCCACCATCCTATATCTCATCTCTTCCATTGTTCTAATAAAAGTTCTTTCTCTTTTATTTTCTGCATTCTTTTTGTTTTCTTAGCAACTAGTGTTGTCTATACGATTAGATTCGGTAGAACACTATTTGTATTTTGCACTTATTTGCATTAGTGATTTACCGTCTGATTAGATTCAGCGGAAATCCTAATTTTAATTCTTGTTTGTTATTTCAATTTCTGCAATTTCAATTTCTGCTTTTATTATTTTCTTAGGTCAAATTGGATTTGATTAGATTCAAATCTAATTCATAGTTTTATTTCTTTTCCATTGAAATTGTGATCTGATCGTCGGTTCAGTTAGATCTGTTCTGAATCAAATTACAGTTTTAATTTTGTTTTGTTTTATTTTCAAAATCAACCTCCAAAGTTCGTCTAACACGCCCACGAAACATATAAATAATAAAATTTAACTTTCCTCCCTGTGTTCGACCTATATGCTACACACCTGTATGCTTGCAGAATTTAATACAAATGTCGCGCTTTTCTAATTCATAGATCGGCGACGATCAAGTTTTTGGCGCCGTTGCCGGGGAGGTAACGATTAAATTTTATTATTTATTTGATTTCTGATTCGTGTTAGTGTTATTTTTATTTTTTATTATTTTTTTTCCTTTTGTTGCTTTTATTTTATTTTATTTTTCTCCTTTTTGTGTTCTTGTATATATATTCAAAAAAAGAAAAGAAAAAATAGTCTTGATTGGATAGATTTGGTGTTGTCAATAATACCGTAATCTTCCAAATAAGAGGAAAAAACTCTTCTTACCCTTTTGTTTTTATTAATTCTTGCCTCATTTCAATTTCTTTCCCTTCTTGTTCTCCTTTCTCTCACTTATTCCCTCCCTTCTTTGTACAAATTTTTCTGAAAAAAAAAAAAACTTTCTTTTATTTCTCAGATTTGTTTCTTTATTTTCCACCTTCTTTCTATACACCCCTTTTCTTCTTTACAATTTTCCAAAAAAAAAAAAAAAACCAAAAATATTTGCTTTTCCTTGTTCTTTCTGTGTTTCCTTTATTGGGTCCTTCTGCCTATTTTTTTTGCCGTTCACCTCATCAGTCCCCATCCACCACCTGATCATCAGCACAAAACTCCTAGCCTCAAACAAGTTCTCGCACCCTACATCCACAAAAATCACAATTTTCACGTCCTCCATCAACTGTTGTACAACATCCCCAAACAATTGCCAGTTCGTCCAAAACGCTGCCTTATCTCCTTCCCATCAACAGCTCCCACCGCAAGCCAACGTCCATCAGACCCACCAAAGGTCTTCCACAACAGCAAATTCAAAAAAAAAAAAAAAAAATCAGTCACCGACAAAACGAACTCCCCCTCTACGCTAAAACCACATGTTCCACCAATCCACTTCCACCTAATACAATCCACTCCAACTGCAATATTTTTCACCGGTCGCCACATTTAGAACCACCTACTACGACAACCAAAGCCATCCCATCTTCCTCCCACGTCAATAATACATGCCACTCAGCTTCATCACAAAATAAGCAAATACCCCACTATTCAACTTCAATCCCCTACCAACATCCACGTCTCAAACCAAAATCACAACCAACTCCCCTTACTCCATTTCATCCAACACAGACCACGTCCCCTCAACCCAACCTATCAGCAAAGTCTACCCAATACCTTCCCGTCATCATACCACAACCATCTCCCCTGCCACATTCTTTTCCTTCCAGCACCGCAAGTCCTTCCATCTTTCTCACGCAATACCACAACTTCTAGCACAAAACCCCAACTTCCAGTACAAACCGATAGCAATTCTCCCTTCTTGCCAAAACTGCATCTCCCACGTCCTACTAACAACCATACCACGCCAGTCCCTGCCATCTTCACCCAAAAATCGAATCCAACCCCCGCACAGCAGCTGCTCATAATACCCTGAATCCCACTGTCAACCTCAACCAACAGCCCCTTCACCATACTCCCATCACAAATACCCGAACCCCAAATTCCAAATACGAATTTCCAGATCGAAAGTCGCAAATCAAAAGGGGCGCCTTCGAAGATTCCCAGATCGAATTCACATTCGAAGATCCCTCACTCTACCTTGGTTCAATCACCGAAAATTTGAACAACTGAAACACCCAGACTCCTCCGTCGATTCGAGAACCCAAGCCATCATCACAGTCCTATCCCATGCGTTATTGACTTCGATCGATTTTTGTGAATTATCGGTTTCTTGATAAATAACGTGAAGGGTGTGAGTTTTGAAGATTTGTTTCCCTGAAAATCGGAAATTACCTTTAGTCCGATTTTGAAAAGAGAGAATAAAAGGGGAAATTTGTTTCATGATTTTGTTTTGGGATATTTGTTTACTTATAAAAGGGGGGGCATATTTTCTTTGTTAACCGATCCCTTGAGGTTACTGTGCTTGATTTTATGGTGGGGGGCGTGAGTTGATTGGCGTGCTTGGTGTGAAAATAATTGGAACGTCCTACTTGCTTTTATTTTAAGGGCGCGGCTCGACCAATGTTGTTGGTGCTGGACCAGTTGAGTGCGTGACTTAGTTTTGAATGCACCTCAATATAACCCGAGTCTGGTTTAGCTCTCTTGAGCCTGGTTTATTTTATTTTTCTTGAGCTTTGTTTTCTCGACTTCTTACCTTGTATTTTTTTTACCTTTTTAGATTACTTTTTGTTTTATCCTGTTTAGTTTGTTCCTTTCGTTTTTTTTATTTGTTTTCAAAAAAAAAAGAAAAAAAAAAAGAACAAACCTTTCAGATCAGAGGCGAAAGCAAGAACATGGTGCAAGCATCGAACAGGAATTTCAAAGGTCAATCGATTTGCTAACAGTTGATTCGAATTGTTAACGCTACTCAACCATTCTGGATGGACTGCCATACCCCCTGTAAAATTTTCTTATCTCTACAGGTTTTGCTGCTTTGAAAAAAAAATAGAAATTGTTGTAAAAATCTTCTGCAGGGGCGGTGGCTTGAATGTAGTTTTTTTTTTTGCAATTTATATTTCTGTGATTGTTCTGTGACTGAAGTTTCTAAATTAATTTAGTGCGAACTGATATTTCCATAATTGAAATCTTCATTCTCATTGTTTTCATCAATAAAATTTTGATTTTCAAAATAATATAATTGAAAAGTGGTGTTTTGTGAAGTTGACTGTCTCGTATAATTGGATCGCGGATATATATTAGTTCAATTTATTGAACTTCTAGCAAAAGAGGTTGCATACTACCCGTAAAACATTGGTCGTATCCCTTAGTATTTATACTATACGTGAACGGCCATAAGACCCTCTTCCCCCTTCTAATTGAGTCAGTTAATTAATAGAGCACAACTTAGTATTTTATACTATTTTGAACTGAGAATAATTTCTGTCTTGCCGTGATTTAATTTCAAATGTCTGATTCAAAAAAATCTTTGAGAGAATTGTGGGATAATAATCGAAGTAGACGTCCTCTTGAAGAGTATGAATACGAATTACAACTCATGAGGCAAGATTTTCCAAAATTTCACGAGCCAAATGTCAACAATTTTCAAAATTTTCAAAATGACCAACATTTTCAAAGTTATGATTGAAATGGCGATTCCATTTCAAATTTCAATAGTTTCGATTATGGGCCACATCCATATCAAAATAGCTTTGAATCACAATATACCTTTGATCAACATCAATATGGGGTTGGAAACCAATTCAAAAATGATTTTGAAAATGATTTTGAAAATGATTTTCAAATCGATCATAATTTTGAAAATTACAATCCATATCCACATCTTGAGATTAACCAAAATTGCAATTTTCCTTCGAATTTCAACAGTTTTGGTTACGAACATAATTTTCAAAATCAAAATGATTTCCAATACCATTTTTCTGAAAATTCAAACTATTTTGAAAATCAAGAAATCCAAAACGAGAGCTCTCAAATCAGCGATCGTCTTAACATTCTTAGAGAGAGGGAAGAAAGACTAAATAAAAAGGCCGATGAACTTCTTTGTTTATTGACATCCTTGAAAGAACAACGTGAGCAAGAAAATCAAATTCAAACAAGCCTTGAATCAGAAAATAATCCAATTTCTACTAACATTGAAAATTTTCAAATAACGACTTTGGAAATTGAGAATAATCATCTTGATGAAGTTCTTCAAAATTCAACAAACGAATTGGATTTCAACTCTTTTCAGGAAAAAGATTTAAGCTTAGATTTTGATCTTCCTCTTTCAAATTGTGAGAAACTTGAAATTCTAGAAATTGAACAGGATAAAAATGTTGAATCTTTCAATTCAAATTCGGAAATGGATTTTAATGAACATGAATTTTTTGGATTGTACGAAGATGAAAGCCATAATTTGGTCAATCCGGTCATCGCCATTAGATATGAAACAACATTTGAAAATAATTTCGGCACTCACGATAATTCTTCGATCACAACCTCAAATCAAAATCTTGACGCTCTTCCAATGGCAACCGAGGCCAATTCGTCTGAACCTTCCAAATCCCCACCTTCTTTTAATGTTGGCAATCCCAACAAACCATCTTCTATACCTTTACTTCTTCCACTTCCTGTGTCGACACCTTCTCCTTCGAATGACCAAGATTCTAGAATAGGACAGATCGACAAGGTAGAAACCATTGTTGATGACACGCCACATTTACCATTTCAGGAAGTTTCTCATACTTCAATTGACGTGTCCACATTAGCTTTCGAAGAACTTTTCAAAGATGAACTAAAACTTTTAATTGACAAGGATGAAATAGAATCAAGCCACCAATCCAAGTTTGAAAATTTTGATTTTGAATATTCAAACGAACTTGACATTGTCGGTATCGAAAATACCTTGTCAATAGGAAAAGGTGATCACATACTCTTGTACAACAGTCAAATTTCAACTTTCACTGAATTTATATACGATCATAAATTTTTGAAAAATTACACTGATAAATTTGTTGAGCACATGAATTGTTTTTGGGATGTTGGCTTGATTGAAAAACTTCTTGTTAGGACGACCTTGAATATTTATCTCCTGGACTACAAATCGAGGTATAAAGATGAGATGGTTTTTAAAAACTCTTGCTTGTTAGAAAACATGTCTAGACATAGTGGGAATGGGATTCATCAGGCTAGAACCAAGTGTGGGGGGAAAAGTTGGTGGAACTCTTTGCATCGCATACATCGCAAACACATATATCATTGTACATATGATCCATCCCTACATATAGCTAAACTACATTTCATTCTTCAAATTATTTTGCATTTGATACACCTTTGGGTACTATCTTTCAAATATAGAAAAAATACAGTGTGGACACTGTATAATTCTAGTGTGGGGGGGAGTCTGCATTTCATCCATTTTCATTTTTTTATTTTTTATTTCTTTTTATTTTCAGACATTTAAGTAGGACCATCATACATTTTAGATTGTAGTAACATACCATGATTTTTTATTTTTTTTGGAAAATACGACTCATTTTCAATTGATACAACAAAATAAATTTACAATTTTTAGCCAGTTGATAGTATTTTTCTCTCTCAACTTAGATCGAATTTGAAATATAATGAAAAGTTTAATTTTGAGGGATAATAGTGTAACCGGTACATAGGGAGATTCTTAGGTGATGGCCATGAAATCTATTCTATATTGTAGACTTTGTTTAAATAAGTGGAGGACTTAAAATACTTATATTGGCTTTTCAAATCTTTAAAACTAAGTTGTGTTAAGTTGAATTCGCATAACTCTCTTTTGTGCTTATATTTTCGATAATAATAATAATAGTATTCCAAGGGTATCCAACATTGCTTGTATATCAAGCGTTGATGTGCAAACCCGCCAAGCTCTCTCCGACACGTTGTTGACAAAGTCAAAGTTGGAATATCTTGGTCTCATTTAATGGGATTGGACACCTAAGGATTACCGACACGTTGTTGACAAAGTCAAAGTCGGCCTGCACAATCCGCCAAGCTCTTTACCCACTCTCCGTTAGTCCGCGAGGCAGTGCATGGGTGGTAAACCTTGGTCTTTTTAGGTGTATGTACTTAATCATAAATCTTAAAATTTTATAGAATAAAGAATAAGCGATGATACCCAACACTTCTTGACCTTATTGATTTGACTAGCCATACATGAGAAAATTAGAATACCACTTTGCAAACTGTGCCAAGCAAACTAAGAATTTATTTCATGGCTGCACTATGTTACCGACCGAACTAACTGGCCAAACTAGAATTTAACATTTGAAAACTTGATTTATATTGAAAATTTGTGACAAGTCGAGGTATCTAAAATAAAATCAACTGACAAGAAATTGTTAACTTAATTTGTTGTACCACTTTCCTGAAATAAGTCGTGTTTTCATTTTTATTTGCATATGTCCAATGCATTCATGTAGTTTCATCAGAATCATAGCATACAACCTTTGGATTTTGTGGGTAGTATCCGCTGAAAACCCTCACGAGACACCACTCGTCCTACTAGGGACACCTAGAGGTTTAACGGCTTGTTGCATGCGCTCAATGCAATCGTGTTTCCTACGAAAGTGCGACCTATCTAGTTAGTTTTTCATTTTCTTTTTACTCGAGGACGAGTAAAAGATAAGTGTGGGGGTATTTGATTGACATAGAAATGTGTTTATTTTATGCTCTTATATCTTATCTTTTGTATATAAATAAATATTACTTGGGTATTGTTTTGTTATTTTTACAGATAGTCCAACCCAGCCCGCATGCAACCAGAAATGTAGAGAAATAGAGTTCAATTTGCTGTGTATTTGCATTTTGAAGAATTGTAGATGAAGATATCACATCTAGTTGCTATTGGACAGGAAAAGGAGTGATAAAAAGGCTTTGCACATCACAAATCAATGAAGAAATATCAAGGAAGCAAGAGGAAAAAGAGAAAAGGCCCAAATTTGCTTTATTTATCTAAGGCCCATTTATGTTTCTCATTGTAAACAAATTAGTGGTGTAATGACCAGGCCCATTTACCATTAGGGTTAGGGTTAGGGTTTGGCTATCTACCCTATATATACCCTTGTAATGGCATTGTAGCCACCATCCTATATCTCATCTCTTATTCCATTGTTCTAATAAAAGTTCTTTCTCTTTTATTTTCTGCATTCTTTTTGTTTTCTTAGCAACTAGTGTTGTCTATACGATTAGATTCGGTAGAACACTATTTGTATTTTGCACTTATTTGCATTAGTGATTTACCGTCTGATTAGATTCAGCGGAAATCCTAATTTTAATTCTTGTTTGTTATTTCATTTTCTGCAATTTCAATTTCTGCTTTTATTATTTTCTTAGGTCAAATTGGATTTGATTAGATTCAAATCTAATTCATAGTTTTATTTCTTTTCCATTGAAATTGTGATCTGATCGTCGGTTCAGTTAGATCTGTTCTGAATCAAATTACAGTTTTAATTTTGTTTTGTTTTGTTTTCAAAATCAACCTCCAAAGTTCGTCTAACACGCCCACGAAACATATAAATAATAAAATTTAACTTTCCTCCCTGTGTTCGACCTGTATGCTACACACCTGTATGCTTGCAGAATTTATTACAAATGTCGCGCTTTTCTAATTCATAGATCAGCGACGATCATTATTCCAGAGACCAAAAGTTAAAGAAAATGAAGATGATGTGAGGGATCCAGGAAAAGCTTTAGTTATGTGACGACCCCATTTCCCGTACAGACGGTGACAAGGGTGATCTTTGGAATATAACACAGAAACAGATAACAGCAGAGCAGAATTAAATAAATACACCAGATAATGAACAATAGAATATACTGGATAAAAGTAATCATCAGAGTTACATAGTATACAAGATCATACTTAGTACAAATACAGTTCATCTATACATAAATGTCTACAGCGGAAATAAACATAATATGTACAATAGGAGCTGAACATCATAAAAAGAGATAAGTGATAGAATCCATCTTCAGCTCCAGCTATCCGGATAAAGCCTGCTAAACCTGAATACAAGGTTTCCCGTGTAGAAAAAGGGGCACCCGAGTTTGAAAGTGAAACAAACTACGAGTCAGCCATGGGACTGGTATGAGAAATCTACTCAACACATTTATAATATGGCTAATCACAGGACCACGCCACTTTCGTGGAACGGGTTTACTCCATTGGATTGCCAGTGCTTTAAAACAAATCATTCTTTTAAACATCACACTGCTTTATATAAAAATGAAGCCATTATAAGACTCAGTTCCCATCACACAATGCAACGCAAACCGGAGGATAGAGTTTTACCTTATAACGACCAAAATATGCTTGATACGAATAAAACAAAAGCATTTGGTATTATTACTAGTGTTTATATCTTTCAAAAACAATTTCAAATCGTAACTATCAATCATAGACGGCATTAATGCCCCATACCACTATGTTGCCATATATAGGTATACAATCAAAACCGCACAGTCACGTATTTGGAAATTGGATTTCCATCATGAACCAAGGCAAAAAATATTCCTCACCGACTTCGAGACACTCTAGCCCGAGCCTCAGGACCCAGACTCAGGTGGGCCCTTGGAGCGACAGGGCCGGTCCACCGATGTGGATTAAAATTCCTGAACACTGCGTTTCCCCGCCCTTTGGGGCATAAATGAGCCAACGAATGACTCCATCGGACCCGGATCGTCCGATCTAACCGAGGCGCCTTGCAACAGTAACAACCACATAAGTCAAACTCGTCAGGGCGTGTAAAACCACTGACGCCACTTCTAACTAGAAAGAAATGCTTGTCCTCCCTAAGGTCCTCTCCCGTTTCTGGTTCTTACCGGGGTGTGAGGCTCGCGAATTCACGTTATACACAAAGTTACGCCACACAGGCGGTGCTTTGATCATCACTACAAGACCTTGCTTTTCAACAGAAGCCCTGATCACTACATCTTAGCATGCCACAAAGGCAATTCACACCACGCAACTGATGGTTATCAATCACACATAATGAATTCCAATGTCAGACACACTGTCCATTTGCAAGTTCGTTCTGGGTCTGAACGAAACCGGAAGCACTAAATACCTCGCATATTCATCGATCCCCACGTACGTCTGGACGATCACCACTCATTATCCATATTACGGGATGCCTCCCAATCAGGACCTCAGTGACCATCCAAACGAGGTGAAGGTCGGTCATCAACCCCCATCTTCATCTTCGACTTCTTATCGTCGATTCAGTTATTCAGAATGGGATAAACCCGGTCTTTCTGAGCAACTCACGTATATAATAAACAAGTGCAACACTAAGATACATATGCATCATTTCAATTCATTAGTCAATAACCGTCAATCAGTAAGAGAACGATTTCCCAAATATTAACCCCGAAGGCCGAAACCAACATCAGATCAACACCCAGGAAACCATTCGACTTAGCCAACCTTCAGTTAGTTTCTAAATTTCACATCCATATCGTTTATAATATTTTATAATGATTTATCGCTATTTTTATTTATTTTAAAATAGCCAATTTATTCAAAACGACGCTTCGGGCCATAACGCGGCCGTGGCGCTGTTTTTCTTCAGATTTGATTTACACATATCTGAAAATCTAACCGTTGGATCTTAACAAAATTTACATCATTAGAAAGATCTTTTCAAAACGAATCCAACGGTTCCAGTTTCGGGAAAATCCGACGGTCGGATCTCCCGGTATAATCGTTTGAAGTTTCGATTTCAAAATATGAACTGCGGCATTGTTATTCGATTAAATATAATTATATATATATATATATAAATATATAACCGATTCTGGTGTTGTTTTTCTTCAGATTTGAATTAAACATTCCAGACAATCCAACCGTTGGATTTTTACAAAGTTGGTGCCGTTGGAAAGATATTTCCAAAGCGAACCCAACGCTTGCGGTTTCGGGAAAATCCGATGGTCGGATCTCCCGCAATAATTGTTTGAAATCACCGTTTCAAAATACAAACTGCAGCTTCATTATTTGATATATTTCAATTCTATTATATATATATATACATATATATATATATATATCGATTCTTCGATTTCAAAAACTATATTCTTTTCATACATTTGATAAAAATGATATTTTTATCTTACTGTCTTCTATTTCAACACTTCACCATTTTTAACAATTCATGTATATAATAAAAATGTGATTTTTAATGTAAAACACTTTATTTTCAAACTCGACTATTTTATATAGTTAATATAGGTGATAAAAATAGGATTTTTATTATAAAACAATTTATTTCAAAACAAGATTATTTTATATATTTCATATTGATGATAAAAATGGGATTTTTATTATAAAACAAGTTCTTTCAAAATATGAATACCATTCAACACATGAATTTCAATTAGACGGATGAATATCGATTCAACACATGAAGGTTTTCTATAGTTTACATATATAGATAAAAAGGTGATTTTTATATTTAAAACACGAATACCATTCAACACATGAATTTCAATTCAACGAATGAATATTGATTCAACACATGAAGGTTTTCTATAGTTTACATATATAGATAAAAATGTGATTTTTATATTTAAAACACGAATACCATTCAACACATGAATTTCAATTCAACGAATGAATATCGATTCAACACATGAAGGTTTTCTATAGTTTACATATATAGATAAAAATGTGATTTTTATATTTAAAACACGAATACCATTCAACACATGAATTTCAATTCAACGAATGAATTTCGATTCAACACATGAAGGTTTTCTATAGTTTATATAAATAGAGTAAAAATGTGGTTTTTATATTTAAAACACAAATACCATTCAACACATGAGTTTCAATTCCACGAATGAATTTCGATTAACACATGAAGGTTTTCTATAGTTTATATAAATAGAGTAAAAAATGTGATTTTTATATTGTTAAAACAATTTATTCAAAACACGAATACCATTGAACACATGAATATGATTCAACGAATGAATTTCTATTCAACACATGAAGGTTTTCTATTCAACAGACGAACATAATTTCAACACAGGAAAATAATTCTAACATATGAATATTATTCAAAATTTCGGCAGCATAACGGCAGGGTAGTTAAAACCGGGACCGTCCCTAGTACGACTCCTTGCTCTACCTTAAAACCTCGCGGTTTTTGACAATGGGGAATCATGCATCTAGTTCGCACGCAGGCGACATGTATTTTTTTTTCATTTCCACAAACTAATCCTATGTGGTTTCAACCAAATATTTCTCTACCACAAACGGGTATTTTTCAACCATAATCAATCAATATTAACCACAAACAATTCCAATCAACCATTCGCTATCAATCAATTTTCACGCCAATCACAACCAATAAATATCGTCCATGGTTTGTGGATGAGGGGCGTATATATATACACATATATATATATATAGCATTTCACTTCTATTTCAACACATATATAATTTTTACAACGCATATACAACTTATACATCGAACGTACAACTTATACAACGCTTATACAAGAGGTGTACAATGCTTATATAACTCATACATCGACTATATAATTTATACATCGTCGTTTTCCATATCGTTTATAAATTAGAAATCTCACATTGGGTTCCACTCCACCAAAAATAGCAGAAGGCTCAGAAAAATATGCGGTCTCTTCTAGAAGGTAGAAGACATCCACACGAGTCCACTGTCTCTTGTTTCACTGGATTTCGACAAGAAACGAAAAAGATATGATTTTTCAAATTTGCAACGGTTTTAAACTGTTAAAAACAGTTTTAATTAAACAGCCGTACCTCTCAGCTGAAAGGTTCAAAACTAGGGTTGATCTTTTCGATCAAACGGTGAAACGGATCGACGATCGGCCTTCGCAGCGAGGAAGAGGGAAGAGAGGCGCGCTGGCGCCTGGAGAGGGGCCCACTTCGGTGGCCCTGGTTGACGGCGGCGGCGAGATGAAGGGCTCGACTTTCGAGCTCAAATTCTCCTTCAATTCTGCACGAAAAAATCCAATACTTATATGGATTTGAAGATCATGAGAAGTACTACAAAAACCATAACTGTGGTGTTGGATTTCATTGAGCGGATCAAAAGAAAAAGAGGAGAGAAGGCAAGAATCGATTTCCGTCGTGCGCCTGGTAGAGTCGGGGAGAGAGAAAAGATGTAGTGGCCAATTAGATTTATTTACTTATATATTTTTAAATTTCGAAAATACCCCCTTTCACACACGAACCCCAATCCAAACCCAACGACTGTCGTCCCTAGTGTTTTACCCCCATTCCGAACACAATGGGATATGTTTCGAAGGCCCATCCGAATGTTTCAGTCAGTTTTCCTTCAAATTAAAATATAGAATATTCAATATTCGATTTGAACGTACATTTCAATTTGCCGGGGCCACAAACTGATTCGAAAAATTCCAGAAAAATAAATCTAGCTATGTTTTGACGATACGGTCCCAACAAAACTAGTTTCGTCGAATTCTGAGACCGTTTGCAAAATGGCCCATTTCTGGTCGATCCAATTTAACTATAATTGACCAAAACACGTTTTCCTTTGCCACGCTCACATACTAGCTTCAAAAATTATGAAATTTGAAACCTAGCAATAACTTCTCACCCCGGATCCAACAAAAGTGGTTTCGTCGAATTCCGTGGTCGTTTGCAAAATGGCCCATTTCAAGGGCTATATAAATTCCATAGCGACCTTTCTGAAAATTTATTTGGCCATAACTTTTGCTTTCCGCTATGAAACTTCGATTTTTCAGATTCGTTAGAAAGGTATTCACTAACAGATTTAAATATTTTTGGTTTCACTCAAATCCGTTTTGTTTTGCACCTGGTACAATCAGTCAAAGTTTGAATTCAAATTTTGAAACTACCGCGCCATTTCAGGCCTTGTTTATAATTAGAATTAATTATATTCATTTTAAAACGTCGATTCAAACTAACTTTTCATCTTTATTATTTAAAATATTTATTTTAAATATTTAAAATCCATTATTTTAGCCAATTTAAAATTTTTAAATTGGTTTAGATTTTCTGGGTCGTTACAATCTCCCCCACTTAAAACTTTTCGTCCCCGAAAAGGAACAAAGTCGAAAGTGGTTTGGTTAATAAACTCTACGTTTTACCTGGCTTCCATTCTCCAACTTTTCAGTTTCTGAGAATTTTCAAATTCTTCAAAAATTTGGCTAACACCCGGAATTTTCGAAAAATTTCGCCATAACCTCCTTTGTATGGGGAGAGGTTTGGAAATTTATTGGGCCGTATTAGGTACCCAATAAATCCTATAAAGCATACACATATTTATAGTGATATATTCTGGTGTTTACAGGGGAGCGAGTATATATAATAACTCCAGAGAATAAATTCTCGTCGCCCTGTCAAAGCCTGAGGGAGTGTGTATTTTTAATTGCTCCAGAGGATAAATCCTCGTCACCTCGTCCCGTGTGGGAAATAAATAGTCCATGTGCCGTATCTAATGACTAGAGAGACGTGATTATTGTCAACTCCAGACCCGTGTGGGGTTTTTATTAATCTAGCAATTTTATCGTTACAATTTTATATGGTCATATCAGTCATCAGTTCAACCTGTAAAATATAGTCATCGCCATACAAGCCTCTCGCTCGTATGGTAAATCTTCCACCTCGTCACACAAGCTCCAAATGCTTATGTGGTATATGATGAAGTATGCCTATCTTCAGAAGTATGCCATGTAATGTAGTTCAAAATTAATTATTACTATCCTATGGCGACGTTTATTATTACACACAGACTAACCAGCACTCCGCATCCAATGGCATTCACAGGAGTTGATATAATAATATTTCGCATCCAACTCATTAAGGTTTACCTATTTGTCGGGCACGCAAATAAAATCTTTACTCAACAGCTATCCAATTACCTGTTCAAACATATATAATGCACAAGTATATATTTCTATCTATTTCTAATCAGTTCAATGTGTGATTTAATCGAATAAATTCTACCATTCATTCTATTATTGATTAAATTAACTATCGTTTTAATAATTTTATTAATCAAATCTACTATCACACAACACAAACAACAATCAATTTGTTTTTAACTTTTCAAAAATATACTAATCAATTTCTATACTCTTTTAAAATCATTCAGACTATAGAATTAACAATGCACATCCATGGAAAGAAAATAACAACAGAGTAGAGAACTAATTGGTAATGCAAAGTATGGTAAATGTACCTTGCACCGGAGTCAATCAGAGATATCCACTCGGCATCTAGGATAGACTTTCTGAATGCTCTCCTCAGTTTCCCAAGTACAATCTCGCGGATCTCCACTCCATTGCACTTTGACTAAGTGAACCTTCTTGTTCCTCAGCTCTTTGCTTTCTTTGTCGATAATCTTGAGCGGCTCTCTTCTCACAGCTAATTCTGGAGTAATTTCAATATCCTGTTGAGCTGCTTCTTCCACGATCAAGTCTGGATCATGAACGTGCTTTCAAAGTTGAGATATATGAAATACATCATGCACCCTAGGCAACCAATCTGGCAATTTAACTCTATACGCGAGCGTTCCGATCCGTTCAAGAATAGGAAACGGACCAATGAATTTGGGCGGCAACTTCCCAGTTTTACCAAACCGGATAACTCCTCTCATCGGCGATACTTTCAAATATACATAGTCGCCAACAACAAACGATATATCTCTTCTTCTCCTATCGGCATAGCTCTTTTGTCGGCTTTGAGCGGTGAGTAATCGTTTCTTAATAAAATCGACTTTGTCGACAGCTTCTCGAATCATATCTGGCCCCAACACAA
Organism: Allium sativum; assembly: GCA_030737875.1. NCBI lineage: Eukaryota > Viridiplantae > Streptophyta > Magnoliopsida > Asparagales > Amaryllidaceae > Allium > Allium sativum. Next base: position 150,260,999 of record CM060909.1, on the reverse strand, counting down.
GTCTATTACCGGGTTCGACCCAACAAGCAGGAGATCGGCACGGTGTACCATATAATGCTTCGAATGGCGACATTGTCAGCCTCGCCTGGTAGCTGTTATTATATGAGAATTCAGCCAAATGCAGATGGTCTTCCCATGATCCACCGAAATCTAGAACACAAGCCCGCAATAGATCTTCTAGTATACGATTCACTCTCTCAGTTTGACCATCTGTCTGAGGATGATAGGCGGTGCTTAGGTTCAACTTTGTTCCCAGCTCTACTAGAAATGCCTCCCAGAATTTACTAGTAAATATTGTATCTCTATCACTGACTATACTGAGCGGCACTCCATGTAGTCTAACTATTTCCTTGAAATATATCTGCGCCAGACTCTGAGCAGTTCTGTTTGATCTGACAGGTATGAAATGGGCGGTCTTCGTGAAGCGATCTACGATCACCCAAATACTATCATTTCCTTTTCTTGTTCTGGGCAAACCATCAATGAAGTCCATCGAAATATGTTCCCACTTCCAACCAGTAACGTCTAGCAGTTGTAACAATCCAGCCAATTTCTATTGGTCGCTCTTGACTAGCTAGCAAGTAGGACATCGACTAACATATATTGAAACGTCTCTTTTCATAGCCTTCTACCAGAATGTTCGCTTGAGATCGTTATACATTTTGGCCACACCAAGATGGATACTCAGCTTGGACTTGTGACACTCGTCTAACACTTTCCTTTTTAACTCTGGGATGTCGGGAACACAAATCCTTCCTTTCAATTTCAGGATTCCATCGTTATCTACTTGAAAACACGAGGGTTCGCCTTTCTGAATCCTTTTGATCATATCCTTAATAAAGTTATCCTCCTTCTGAAGAAGAGATATTTTTTTCAATCAAGGAAGTCGTAATAATAAAGCTGGCGATCATTACATTCTTTCGACTCAGCGCATCGGCCACGACATTGGCTTTCCTTGGAGTGTATAGAATCTCAAAATCATATGCTGCAAGGAACTCTAGCCAACATTGCTGCCTCAGATTCAAGTCCTTCTGGGTGAACAGATACTTCAACGACTGATGGTCTGTATACAGTTCGAATTTCTCACCCAGAAGATAGTGTCTCTAGATTTTCAAAGAGAATATGATAGCCAACAACTCAAGATCATGAGTTATGTAGTTCTTCTCGTGTGGTTTCAACTGATGGCTAGCATACGCAACCACTTGACCTCTTTGCATTAACACTGTGCCAAGGCCTTCTCTAGAAGCATCAGCCCAGACTCTTAAATCCTAATTGCCGTCGATAATGGTTAACACTGGAGCAGTAGTTAATCTTAACTTTAGCCCTTCAAAAGCCTCTTCACTTTCTGGAGTCCATTTGAATTTAGAGTGCTTCTTTGTGAGCTTCGTTAAGTGACCAGATATCTTCGAAAAGTTTTTAACGAACTTCCGGTAATAACTAGCCAATCCGAGAAAACTGCGGACTTCCGTAGGAGTACTAGGCTGTTTCCAGTTTTGAATAGCCGTGATCTTACTTGGATCCACAGCAATTCCTTCTTTCGATACGACATGGCCTAGAAATTTCACTTCAACTTGCCAGAATATACATTTGGATAGTTTGGCTTTTAATACATTCCTTCTGAGGATTTCCAGAACCAGTTCCAAATGCTTTTCATGTTCGGCCTTTGATTTAGAGAAGATTAGAATATCATCAATAAAAACCAGAACAAATTTATTCAGGACTCCTCTGAACACTCTATTCATCAAATCGACGAAGTATGATGGAGCGTTACATAAGCCGAACGACATTACTAACCACTCATAGAATAGGTCTGGACCTCTATATGCTGTCATAGGAACACATTCTTCGGCAATACGAAGCTGATGGAAGCCTGCAGCTAGGTCCATCCTTGAGAATACCTGTGCTCCATTCAGACGATCCAATAAGTCATCGATTTGTGGCAATGGATATTTGTTCTTTATTGTCTGCTTGTTCAAATCATGATAATCCACACATAGCCGTAGAGTACCGTCTGATTTTAGGACAAACACCACTGCTGCTCCCCAATCAGAGAAACTAGGCTTGATCAGACCCTTCCATACTAGTTGTCGTGTTTGATTGTCTAATTCCTCTTTCTCTTTTAAGGACATTCTTCGAATAGCGTGAACTATCGGCCTTGCATTCGGAATTAAAGCAATTTTGAAATCTATTTCTCTCTGCGGAGGTAAGCGAACAACTTCTTCAAACACATCCGCATAATTTTTGACTACAGGAATATCTTTCACTAGGTCGGCAATATTCTCTGTAACTTCAGGGATATTTTCTATTTGAGCTGGAGAAACATCCAAAGCTGCCCAGAAGTCTTTTCTATTAGAATTCGGGCCTTCTCATGGTATGGTTATATAATTCCTTGATTGGGCCTTCGCCTTAACAACTCTCTCGGCGCATCTAACATCAGCTTCATATTTGGTTAGCCAATCCAACCCCAATATAAGATCAAACTCCTTAAAATTCATGACAATGGAGATGGTAGGGAATTTATAGCAGGAAAAAGAGACAGGTACCGCACAAACCCAACTGAGATCGATGGAACCCCCGACCGGATTTTGGACAGTCATTGGTTCTTTGAGCTTCTTCAAATTCATACCTAGCTTCTTAACTGCGTTCTTTGTGATAAAGCTTCGCGATGCGCCTGTATCAAACAACACTTTAACCGGAATGTTTTTGACATTGAGCGTGCCTTCCAAAACATCATACCTTTCATGAGCAGACAAAGATGCAGGCCTTTCTGCCACTTCATTTACATGCACTACTTCAGGTTTTCTAAATGGCGGGCCGTTTTTCGCAATATGGCCCAGCTGGTGGCACTTATGGCATCCTCTGTTCTCTTGTAACTCCTTACCGGATATAGACCCAACCTTTATTCGTTTCTTTAGAGATTTGCAACTGATCGACAAATGTCCTTGCTTATTGCAGTTAGAGCATATAGCAGTTGTTACTGGTTCTTTTCCAGATTTAGGCCCTTTTCTCTTGGCACTGGGCTTCTCACTGACCTCCGGACTATCAGTCACCGACTCCACTTTGTTACTTGAACTGACTTCTTCTTCGTCGCGCAACATTCCTTTCTTATGGAGATCTTCATACTGATAAGCCATGTATATCATTTCAGAAAAAGGAAGCTTCACATTCCTCATCACACTATTCTGATATTTTCTTTGTAGGCAATGAATAAATCTCATATTTTTCCTCTTTGGATCTTGAATCAGATGAGGATCAAAGTGAGAAAGTTCGTTGAATTTCTTATGATATTCTGGAATGGTCATATCTCCTTGTATCAGATAAGAGAATTCATCACATAATCGCTCCGTCACTTCCGGAGGAGTAAATCTTTCTAGGAAAATCTCTTTGAATCTATCCCAGGTGATACTACCTTCTAGATTATCTTTGATGATTGTTTCCCACCAGATTAAAGCTTCTTCCTTGAGCGCCCAAGATGCTACTAATCTTTTCTGATCATCTCTCAAATGGATATGCTCAAATATTTTTTCTGCAGAGCTCATCCAAGCTTGAGTTTGAATCATAAATTCATTGCCCGAGAACTGTGCTCCGTTTAGATTTTGATATCTCTTTAATAGAGCCTCTAGATCGGGTTCTGCATTTCTTCTGTTTCCGACACTCATTTTCTAGTACTTCTGCAAATGGCAGATCAAGTGTCAGGTCACAGAAAAGATAATTTAAAATATAGAAACACATACTAGGATATTACTGATCCTATCTGTAATGAGTTACCCGTCCTAGAACACTACTGGTTCTATTTCTGACGAGTTCGTTAATATGTTATATTCCAGCACTAAGCTTAACCAAAGCTCTGATACCACGTTGTGACGACCCCATTTCCCGTACAGACGGTGACAAGGGTAATCTTTGGAATATAACATAGAAACAGATAACAGCAGAGCAGAATTAAATAAATACACCAGATAATGAACAATAGAATATACTGGATAAAAGTAATCATCAGAGTTACACAGTATACAGGATCATACTTAGTACAAATACAGTTCAGCTATACATAAATGTCTATAGTGGAAATAAACATAATATGTACAATAGGAGTTGAACAACATAAAAAGAGATAAGTGATAGAATCCATCTTCAGCTCCAGCTATCCGGATAAAGCCTGCTAAACCTGAATACAAGGCTGCCCGTGTAGAAAAAGGGGCACCCGAGTTTGAAAGTGTAACAAACTACGAGTCAGTCATGGGACTGGTATGAGAAATCTACTCAACACATTTATAATATGGCTAATCACATGACCACGCCACTTTCATGGAACGGGTTTACTCCATTGGATTGCCAGTTCTTTAAAACAAATCATTCTTTTAAACATCACAGTGCTTTTTATAAAAATGAAGCCATTATAAGACTCAGTTCCCATCACACAATGCAACACAAACCGGAGGATAGAGTTTTACCTTATAACGGCCAAAATATGCTTAATACGAATAAAACAAAAGCATTTGGTATTATTACTAGTGTTTATATGTTTCAAAAACAATTTCAAATCATAACTATCAATCATAGACGGCATTAATGCCCCATACTACTATATCGCCATATATAGGTATACAATCAAAACCGCACAGTCACGTATTTGGAAATTGGATTTCCGTCATGAACCAAGGCAAAATATAGTCCTCACCGACTTCGAGACTCTCTAGCCCGAGCCTCAGGACCCAGACTCAGGTGGGCCCTTGGAGCGACAGGGCCGGTCCACTGATGTGGATTAAAATTCCTGAACACTGCGTTTCCCCGCCCTTTGGGGCGTAAATGAGCCAACGAATGACTCCATCGGACCCGGATCGTCCGATTTAACCGAGGCGCCTCGCAACAGTAACAACCACATAAGTCAAACTCGCTAGGGCGTGTAAAACCACTGACGCCACTTCTAACTAGAAAGAAACGCATGTCCTCCCTGAGGTCCTCTCCCGTTTCTGGTTCATACCGGGGTGTGAGGCTCGCGAATTCACGTTATACACAAAGCTACGCCACACAGCTGGTGCTTTGATCATTACTACAAGAAATTGCTATTCAACAGAAGCCCTGATCACTGCATCTTAGCATGCCACAAAGGCAATTCACACCATGCAACTGATGGTTATCAATCGCACAGAATGAATTCCAATGTCAGACACACAGTCCATTTGCAAGTTCGTTCTGGGTTTGAACGAAACCGGAGGCACTAAATACCTCGCATATTCATCGATCCCCACGTACGTCTGGACGATCACCACTCATTATCCATATTTCGGGATGCCTCCCAATCAGGACCTCAGTGACCATCCAAACGAGGTGAAGATCGGTCTTCAACCCCCGTCTTCATCTTCGACTTCTTATCGTCGATTCAGTTATTCAGAATGGGATAAACCCGGTCTTTCTGAGCAACTCGCGTATATAATAAACAAGTGCAACACTAAGATACATACGCATCATTTCAATTCATTAGTCACTAACCATCAATCAGTAAGAGAACGATTTCCCAAATATTAACCCCGAAGTCCGAAACCAACATCAGATCAACACCCAGGAAACCATTCGACTTAGCCAACCTTTAGTTGGTTTCTAAATTTCACATCCATATCGTTTATAATATTTTATAACGATTTATCGCTATTTTTATTTATTTTAAAATAGCCAATTTATTCAAAACGACGCTTCGGGCCATAACGCGGCCGTGGCGCTGTTTTTCTTCAGATTTGACTTACACATATCTGAAATCTAACCATTGGATCTTCACAAAGTTTACATCATTAGAAAGATATTTTCAAAATGAATCCAACGGTTCCAAATTCGGGAAAATCTGACGGTCGGATCTGCCGGTATAATCGTTTGAAGTTTCGATTTCAAAATACGAACTGCAGTGTCGTTATTCGATTAAATATAATTATTTATATATATAAAAATATAATTGATTCTGGTGCTGTTTTTCTTCAGATTTGAATTAAACATTCCAGACAATCCAACTGTTGGATTTTTACAAAGTTGGTGTCGTTGGAAAGATATTTCCAAAGCGAACCCAACGGTTGCGGTTTCGGGAAAATCCGATGGTCAGATCTCCTGCAATAATCGTTTGAAATCACGGTTTCAAAATATGAACTGCAGCTTCATTATTCGATATATTTCAATTCTATATATATATATATATATATATATATATATATATATATATATCGATTCTTTGATTTCAAAAACTATATTCTTTTCATACATTTGATAAAAATGATATTTTTATCTAACTGTCTTATATTTCAACACTTCACCATTTTTAACAATTCATGTATATAATAAAAATGTGATTTTTAATGTAAAACACTTTATTTCAAAACTCGACTATTTTATATAGTTAATATAGGTGACAAAAATAGGATTTTTATTATAAAACAATTTATTTCAAAACAAGATTATTTTATATATTTAATATTGATGATAAAAATGGGATTTTTATTATAAAACAATTTCTTTCATAATATGAATACCATTCAACACATGAATTTCAATTCAACGGATGAATATCGATTCAACACATGAAGGTTTTCTATAGTTTACATATATAGATAAAAAGGTGATTTTTAAATTTAAAACACGAATACCATTCAACACATGAATTTCAATTCAACGAATGAATATCGATTCAACACATGAAGGTTTTCTATAGTTTACATATATAGATAAAAATGTGATTTTTATATTTAAAACACGAATACCATTCAACACATGAATTTCAATTCAACGAATGAATATCGATTCAACACATGAAGGTTTTCTATAGTTTACATATATAGATAAAAATGTGATTTTTATATTTAAAACACGAATACCATTCAACACATGAATTTCAATTCAACGAATGAATTTCGATTCAACACATGAAGGTTTTCTATAGTTTATATAAATAGAGTAAAAATGTGGTTTTTATATTTAAAACACGAATACCATTCAACACATGAGTTTCAATTCCACGAATGAATTTCGATTAACACATGAAGGTTTTCTATAGTTTATATAAATAGAGTAAAAAATGTGATTTTTGTATTGTTAAAACAATTTATTCACAACACGAATACCATTCAACACATGAATATGATTCAACGAATGAATTTCTATTCAACACATGAAGGTTTTCTATCCAACAGACGAATATAATTTCAACACAGGAAAATAATTCTACTACATGAATATTATTCAAAATTTCGGCAGCATAACGGCAGGGTAGTTAAAACCGGGACCGTCCCTAGTACGGCTCCTCGCTCTACCTTAAAACCTCGCGGTTTTTGACAATGGGGAATCATGCATCTAGTTCACACGCAGTCGGCATGTATTTTTTTTTTTATTTCCACAAACTAATCCTATGTGGTTTCAACCAAATATTTCTCAACCACAAACGGGTATTTTTCAACCACAATCAATCAATATTAACCACAAACAATTCCAATCAACCATTCGCTACCAATCAATTTTCACACCAATCACAACCAATAAATATCGTCCATGGTTCGTGGACGAGGGGCGTATATATATATATATATATATATATATATATATATATATATATAGCATTTCACTTCTATTTCAACACATATATAATTTTTACAACGCATATACAACTTATACATCGAACGTACAACTTATACAACGCTTATACAAGAGGTGTACAATGCTTATATAACTCATACATCGACTATAAAATTTATACATTGTTGTTTTCCATATCGTTTATAAATTAGAAATCTCACATTGGGTTCCACTCCCCCAAAAATAGCAGAAGGCTCAGAAAAATATGCGGTCTCTTCTAGAAGGTAGAAGACGTCCACACGAGTCCACTATCTCTTGTTTCACTGGATTTCGACAAGAAACGAAATAGATATGATTTTTCAATTTTTGCAACGGTTTTAAACTGTTAAAAACAGTTTTAATTAAACAGTCGTACCTCTCAGATGAAAGGTTCAAAACTAGGGTTGATCTTTTCGATCAAACGGTGAAACGGATCGACGATCGGCCTTCGCAGCGAGGAAGAGGGAAGAGAGGCGCGCTGGGGCCTGGAGAGGGGCCCACTTCGGTGGCCTTGGTTGACGGCGACGGCGAGATGAAGGGCTCGACTTTCGAGCTCAAATTCTCCTTCAATTCTGCACGAAAAAATCCAATACTTATATGGATTTGAAGATCATGAGAAGTACTACAAAAACCATAACTGTGGTGTTGGATTTCATTGAGCGGATCAAAAGAAAAAGAGGAGAGAAGGCAAGAATCGATTTCCGTCATGCGCCTGGTAGAGTCGGGGAGAGAGAAAAGATGTAGTGGCCAATTAGATTTATTTATTTATATATTTTTAAATTTCGAAAATACCCCGTTTCACACACGAACCCCAATCCAAACCCAACGACTGTCGTCCCTAGAGTTTTACCCCCATTCCAAACACAATGAGATATGTTTCGAAGGCCCATTCGAATGTTTCAGTCAGTTTTCCTTCAAATTAAAATATAGAATATTCAATATTCGATTTGAACGTACATTTCAATTTGCCGGGGCCAAAAACTGATTCGAAAAATTCAAGAAAAATAAATCTAGCTATGTTTTGATGATACGGTCCCAACAAAACTAGTTTCGTCGAATTCTAAGACCGTTTGCAAAATGACTCATTTCTGGTCGATCTAATTTAACTATAATTGACCAAAACACGTTTTCCTTTGCCACGCTCACATACTAGCTTCAAAAATTATGAAATTTGAAACCTAGCAATAACTTCTCATCCTGGATCCAACAAAAGTGGTTTCGTCGAATTCCGAGGTCGTTTGCAAAATGGCCCATTTCACGGGCTATATAAATTCCATAGCGACCTTTCTGAAAATTCATTTGGCCATAACTTTTGCTTTCCGCTTTGAAACTTCGATTTTTCAGATTCGTTAGAAAGGTATTCACTGACAAATTTAAATATTTTTGGTTTCACTCAAATCCGTTTTGTTTTGCACCCGGTACAGTCAGTCAAAGTTTGAATTCAAATTCTGAAACTACCGCGCCATTTCAGGCCTTGTTTATAATTAGAATTAATTATATTCGTTTTCAAACGTCGATTCAAACTCACTTTTCATCTTTATTATTTAAAATATTTATTTTAAATATTTAAAATCCATTATTTTAGCCAATTTAAAAATTTTAAATTGGTTCAGATTTTCCGAGTCGTTACAAGTTACGACTGATCAAGCAACAACTTCTTTACAGTTTACAAAGAAACGGAAAATTGAAGATGAACCAGGTGCTGGAAAAAAGGAAGAAGTGTACAGAAATAATTTGAAATCTTTCATTGATTTGGTAGAGAAAATCAAGGATGAAGAATTATTTATTGGTCAGCATAGTTTTTTACTTGTAGAAATACCTCTTGGGGGATTCATAGATATGATATTTGATGCTGTAAGTTCTGCATTGGAGATGACCAAAAATTCTACCACTTTAGATATTATAATCAAAAACTATAAGAAGAATTGGAAATATTTTCAATTTGTAGACTTAATAGTAACATTTAAAGAAGAAAATATTGCAAAGTTGTTAGCAGCTCCACGTCAAGGTGAAATGATAAAAACAAGTGGTCATTTGAAGGAGGAGGATAAGGAGAATGAAAAGTTTAAATCATTTGTAGAGAGACATTTTAAGAATGAAGTGTCAATAAACAAAAAGGATATAGAGAGACAAATTTTCAGTATGATAAAAGGAGAGTCTGAAGAAGAATGTTTTGATACATTAAAGCTTGTACTTCTATTCCTAACAGCCACATTCCTTGTCTCCAGTCCAAACTATACCTTACCCTGGACACTAGTACCGTATTGTGTGTGCAACTAGAAGTTGATGACAATATCGTGGCCTAAAACCACACATAACCATATATTAAGCCAAGTTGACAAGTATCATGAGACACCACGCAAGATTAATGCTTGTGTGACGTTATTGTTGGTAATTTTAGTATTATATTATTGTATAATATGTTTTTTTTTGCAGTGGTGGATTTGTGAAGAAGCCTATGTTTTAAAAACCTCAAAGGAAGAGTACAGTACAGTATACCCATTGGCTGGTAAATGGGATATAACATTGCTAAAGTCATCAATGCTCTTGAATGTCACTTTTAGCAATGTAAGACTCTTATTATTATTTTCCAGTTATAAGTGACAAATATAAATGCCATAATAGCTGGAGTTATGTATGCAAATAAAAATTAATTTTGCTTGTATATTTGTATATATTGGGAACCATTGCATGATGTATGCATTTGTTTAAAAAAATTCATAAAGCTATGAAAATACATAGAAGAATTGATTATTTATTTGTAAAAAGTCCGTAATCCTGTGCAACTGAAGTTTTAAAAATATAATGAATAGTAGCATAATTATATGCTAGTATTTTAAACATTTGCAAATTAATATGCAAATACTGAGAAATTTTACATATTTTTTTCCAAATACTTCCATGATTTTATGAAATTTTTGCAGATAATTGTATACATATATGCAACTATGAGCAGTATGCATGAAACATTACTTGTTGATTTTGGTTTTAGGATGTAGAAGGAAAGGAAATGAAATTGCTGAAACAATCAGTTGAAAAGGATGAAGAATATCAAGCAATTTATAAGAAAATAGAAAAAAAATACAAAGAGTTGATAGCGTAGTTAAAATTAGAGAATAGACGGTTGAAAGAGAAGATTGTAAGGTAAAAAAAAAGTGTTGATTAACTTGAGGCTGAAACATCATCAACAGATAGTGAAGAAAAACAGCTAACAGTAGAAGATGATGTAGCTGAGATGGATGTAGAAAGTGAAGATAAGGACGATAATGCAAAAGATGAAGAGCAAGATCATGATGAAATGAACGTAGATGATGATAGTGAGGAAACTGATAGTGAGGATCATGAAGAAGCTGAGGAGCAGAAAAAGGTGAATGAGAAGAAGGTTGGGAAAAAAACAGGACAAAGGGAAGAAAAAGATGGTCCAGGGGTATTTTGTTTTAAAGCTGTTGGTAGATCATGCAGAAAAAATGATTGTATTGAACAGGGAAAAGTGGAGATAGACAAGCAAAGGCAGAAGCACATGAAGTTGGCCGAAAAACAGAAGGAGCTGCACAGAAAGGTATAGAAGCAGGTAATTCATAACAAAAAAGATCAGGAGAACGATCAGATGGTCAAGGAAAAGGTATCGGAACATGAAAATATAGAGAAGGAAAAAGGTAATAGTGTGACTTGATAATGCACTGTGTCAACAATTATCCAAGTTTGACTGCATTAATAATTACTGCATGTTTGTCTGCATATATTAGTACTTATTGCATGATTATGTGCATAAAATAGCAGTAATTAATTAAAGAAATATTACATTGAAAAAATACTAGCATGCTAGTATTCAAATATTTTGAATTATAGTATGCTTGTATTCAAATATTTAGAGTAGTGTGTAGCCCCGTGTGATTACATTATTAATAACTGCATGATAGTGTGCATGTAATAGAAATTGTTTCATTATTGTCTACAGTATTTAGAATTATTGATGCCAGTAATAAAATGTGAATAGATGTTGAAAAAGAACATGAGGAAGACATGGAGTTGCAGAATGAAGCAGAGAAGGACATGGATCATGAAAAGGACAAGAGTAATGTTGATAATGCTGAAATTAATAAAGCGTAATAACCCGGAAATCCGAGCCAATTTAAAATTTTTATTTTGGCAATTTTAAGGAATTTTGAATATTTAAAATTATTTTAAATAATGACGACGAGAAATTTATTTTGAATAGAATTAGAATGTATATATTTATATAGATCGTCGTTATAATATAAATATTTTATTTTAATTATAAAAGGAATTGAAAATGGCGCAGTAGTTTGAAAATTCGATTTCAAAGTTCAATTGAATGTACAGGATTCAAAATAAACTTGATTTAAGCAAAACCAAAAATATTAGAATCTATTTGAAAATATCTTTCCAACGAATCCGAAAAATTGAAATTTCATAGCGGGAATAAAAAGTTATGCCCAGTTGAAAATTCAGAATAGTCGCTATGGAAAATACAGCCCTTAAAAATGGAAATTTTACAGACGACCTCCGTTTTCGATGAAACCACTTTTGTTGGATCCGGGATGTCAAGTTATTGCTAGATTCCAAAATTTGTAATTTTTGAAAGCAATATGTGAGCGTGGCAAAGGAAAACGTGTTTTGGCAGTTTCAGTCAATTTCGATCGACCAGAAAATGGCCATTTTTCAAACGATCTCACAATTTGACGAAATTAGTTTTGTTAGGACCGTATCTTCAATAAGAAGCTAGAAATAATTTTTTTGTAATTTTTAGAGTTCGTATGTGACCCCGGTAAATTGAAATGTCCGTTAAAATTAAATATATATTGATTTATATTTTAATTTCAACGAAAACTGATCGAAACAATCAAATTGGATTACAAAACATATCCCATTGCATTCGGAATGGGGGTAATTAGTTAGGGATGACAGTCGTTGGGTTCGGTTAGGAGTTTGAATGAAAATTCACCTTTTTGAATTTAAATCGAATAAAATATAATTATATTTATATAAACCCCTAACCTACCCTTCCTTCCCTCCTAGTTGGTCAACGCCCCTTTTCAGAAAGAAAAATATATAAAAAAACCATGAACCCGTCGCCCCAATTCGACCGACGCTCCACCGTCCGTGACCCCACCATCGCCGCGAACTCCCCTCCATCGCCTCCTTCCTCTTCTTCTCCTTCCCTTCGTTCTTCAATCAAGCGAAGCCCTAGCCACCCCAGTGCCTGCGAGAAACAAACCCCGACCCCTTCGATTTGCGTAGTAGCGCCGCCACCATAGGAGCTACCGCCGCCACTGTAGAACCCTGCGCCCTCCTTCGACCATTTCCGCCAGATATGGACCCCCCCTCCATTCGCTGAAGACATTGTAAGTTTTTTTTTATGTTAATTTATTTTAAATACTTAGTTTAGTTTAATAAAGAAGCATTGTGTTTAAATTTCAGGATGTTTATTTTCTTAACATGGTATTGTTTTTATTAAAGAAAAGATTTGATTTTTAAATGAAGAAAGATTTGTTTTTAAATAAAAAGTTTGATTTTTAAAAATAGTAAAGTTATGATTTTTATATGAGTAAAGATATAAAAATTTGATTTTTATTATATGAATAACATTATAAAGGTATGATTTTTATTTATATAGCAGTATAAAAATATGATTTTTATTTAGGTAGATTAATAAAAATATGATTTTTATATTATAGAAAGAATAAAAATATGATTTTTATATTATAGAAAGAATAAAAATATGATTTTTATATATGGAAAAGCGATATAAAAATGAGTTAAAAATAGGTTTTTTAACATAAACGGTGTTGAACAGATTTCGTGGAAAACACAGTGAAGGACACCACGAATGAGAAAGGAGTAAAATTCAAACCGTTCAGAAATAAAGACTGGAGGAGTGGAACCCTCGGTGATAACTTCTCACTTTTAATTTATTTTCTAGTTTGAAATATATACTAGGATGCAGACGGTGCTTAGTAGCACCCGACACCCGTCGTCCAAAGACCATGGATGACTTGTTTGTATAATTGATGTGTTGTGAAAGTTGACTGTGTGAGGTGGAATGGAATAGAATATTTTATAGTTGAAAATATTTTATAGTTAAAAATATAATTTTTAACGTGTATATAAAATAAATATTCATTTACAAATCGAACGATTTGTTTATGTACACTCATTTGAAGGATATTGATTGGGACGATAAATTTTACACACCGCCCAACTTGCCAAATAAAAATCTGTGTTTGTTGATTTGAAACCCCACACTGGTGTTGGGATGATATTTGGCGTACACTAATCCCAATTATTTAATTGTATGTCGACCGATTGGTTGACAGACTGTGTAAGCGTTAATTATTTATATTTAATGCTTATGCAGTTGTGTGGTGCACTCTGGATGATGGTTGGTTATTTATCATTGCTATTATATACATGTGTTGTAGGAATCCATATAATTAACATTTTATGGTAATTGATGGGGCCTCATTTCAATTTGGAAAATAAAGAATATTCATGTGTTGAATACAAGAAAATTCATGTGTTGTATAAAATATATATTCATGTGTTGAATAAAGAATATTCATGTATTGAATAAAAGAAAATTCATGTGTTGAATAAAATATATATTCATGTGTTGAATAAAAGAATATTCATGTGTTGAATAAAAGAAAATTCATGTGTCGAATAAAATATATATTCATGTGTTGAATAAAAGAATATTCATGTGTTGAATAAAAGAATATTCATGTGTTGAATAAAATATACATTCATGTGTTAAGTAAAAGCCGTGTTGAATAGATATGCGCCATTTTGACATGAACGATAGTTATATCGATTTTATTTTTTATTTATAATGAATATTGAAAAGGAATTGATTTCAAAATATAATGTTTCGAAAATATTATCATTTATTTATCGATGATATGGAATATTCAATTTTGATTAGAAATTGAATAGGAAGTTGAATTCGTTTTGAAAACGAATTTAAAACGATTTAGAAAATATGTTTTAAAAGGAAATCGATGAAATATATATATAATATATATTATATATATAATGGCCTGAATAGAACGCGTCGCGCTGCGGCGGTTCGCGAATTTCGACCATTGACTTCGAATGGACATTATGGGAGATCCGGCCGTCGGATTCTCCTAAAACCGGAACCATTGGGTTCATATCGAAAAGAGTTTTCTAACGAATATTAGAGATTTGAAATCTAACGGTTGGATTTGGAATAACGTCTAAATCAAATGTGTAAAAGGTCGTTGTAAGTGCAGTTCGATGGACGTTGATGGAAATCGACTGTACGGGCCTTGATAAAATTATTAAAAATAATAATAAATTGTGTAAAATCATAAGAAATGATTTGAAAAGAATAGGGATGAAAAAATTCCATATTTGAAAAGATAAAAATAGATTTTTATTAAAATGAACTAGTTTTGAACTAGAATTATAATCCATTTATTTTTGAAATAAATAATTGGATTTGAAAGGGTTTTAAAAGTAACCAGAATTTCCAATATTGAATTGGAATGGATCTGAATCGAAATTGTCTTTGGAATATTTCGATGTTGGATTTCGTGATTATACAGATATTGTTGTGGAAATTTGAACGATATATTTATATCGTTATTTCCAATACGATATTTGTTGGTCGTAGAATTTGATATTGAATATAAGCCGATATATTTTCTATTCAGAGCCTTGTATTTAATATCAAATGTGATTTGGGTTTGTCGTGAATGGTGTCTTCAGTAACACTGTTCTCAAAACCAGTTGAGAAAAAAATTAAATCTTTTTATTTAGATTTAATGACGTATACCAATTAAATAATATTTAATTGGATTTGAATTGAAATTGATTTTTGGGTTTATCGTGAACGGTGTTTTAAATAACACTTGTTCTTTAACCCGACAATTAATGGAATGTGAATTGGGTTTATCGTGAACTGTGTTTTAATGACATTCGTTCTTTAACCCGATTTACGGTGAAATGTGATTTGGAATTTATTAATCTTTTGTTAAGATTTAAAGGAGATTTTCCAAAGTAAAGTTTTCCAATTTAATAAAATAAATTGGAATGGAATCGAATTCGATTTGGTGATAATCGAAGTGAAATTCTGTGGATGAGGACTTCTAATATATATGGAATTTAAAAGGCTTTGCCGTTATTCCATTTGTATTGTTAGTCGGATATGGAAGTTTGTATTGATTATATATATCAATTAGTTTTCCATGAAGATTCCATCGTTAATAGAATGTGATTTTGGGTTTATCGCGAACCGTGTTTTAAACGACATTGGTTCTTTAACCCAGTTAAAGACAGGATATGATTTCCCAAGTTAAATAATCATTAATATTGATTTTTGGGAAGATTAAAACCAAGTGGAGTTTTAATGAATCTTTAATTAGATTGAAATGATCGAGAATGGAGTATCACCAGTTTTACTCCAGGCGATAGTTAAATCTTTAATTAGATTTGAACGTGAAATGGTAATTGAATTTACCGATAACACCGTGGTGTTAGATATGCAGTATGACCAGTTTTACTTCATGGGATGAATAGGTTAGGATTGGGAAATAAAATAAATGGTTACTTCGGTGTGGATCGCTAATCCCGACTAGTTTGAATTGATAATCAAAAGAAGATTAAAGAATAAATTTAAAGAATTTATCTTTGATAAAATTAATGGGAACCTTTCCCGAAGTATAAGAATATTTGAATAAAAGAATATTCTGAATTGGAATGAGGCGTATGTTGTGTTTGTGTAACACCTGTTTATATATACGCGAGTTATTCGGAAAGGCCAGGTTTATCCCATTCTGAATAACTGAATCGACGATGTGTCGAGGATGAAGATGGTGGTTGAAGACCGGAGGTCTTTACATCGTTTGGATAATTACTGATGATCTTGATTGGGCTGTACACCCAAGAGGAGGGAATCAGTTGGTGATCGTCCAGACGTACTTGGAGATTGATGGATATGCAAGGTATAAGGTGCCTCCGGTTTCATTCAGACCCAGAACGAACTTGTATGGAGTGTGTGTCTGACATTGGATTTTGCTCTGTGTTGATTGATCTCTATTAAATATACATCTGCCTGGTGAAGGGGAATTCATTCCTTTACTTCACCGTTCTCTGAGACGTACAGGATCAGAGGTTGTATATCGATAGACGTCAGTCGCATGGTGTGAATTGCCTATGTGGCATGCCTAAGTGGCAAATGATCAAGGCTTTTGTTGAAAACCAAAGTCTTGTGGTTGATGATCAAAGCACGACATGTGTGGCATAGCTTTGTGTAGCGTTGATTCACGAGCCTTACACCCCAGTTGTGAACCAGAAACGGGAGAGGACCTCAGGGAGGGCATGCGTTTCCTTTTAGCTAGGGTGGTGTCAGTGACCTACCAGCCCTGACATTTATATTATTTTCACCTGTGTGGTTGTTGTATTGTGAGGCGCCTCGGATATATCGGTGACTATGTGGAGCCGATGGAGTCATCTGGCTCATTTACGCCCCAAAGGGCGGGGAAACGCAGTGTTTAGGCATTTTAATCCACATCGGTGGACCGACCCTGATGATCCAATGGCCCACCTTTGTCTGGGTCCTGAGACATGGGCTAGATTTTCTCGAATCGGTGAGGACTATCTTTTGCCTCGTTTCAAAGATGGAAATTCAACTTCCAATATGCGACATTTGCGGTTTTGATTGTAGAACCTAGTATGGCAACATGATATATTGTAATAACCCGGAAATCTGAGCCAATTTAAAATTTTTATTTTGGCAATTTTGATGAATTTTGGATATTTAAAATGAATTATTTTAAATAATAACGACGAGAAATTTATTTTGAATAGAAAAAGAACGTATATATTTATTTGAATCGACGTTAGAATATAAATAATTATTTATAATTATAAAAGGAATTGAAAATGGCGCGGTAGTTTGAAATTTCAATTTCAAAGTTCAAATGAATGTACAGGATTCAAAATAAGCCGAATTTTAGCGAAACCAGAAATATTAGAATCTATTTGAGAATATCTTTCCAACGAATCCGAAAAAATGAAATTTCACAGCGGGGATAAAAAGTTATGCCCAGTTGAAAATTCAGAATAGTCGCTGTGGAATTCTGGCCCTTAAAAAAGGAAATTTTGCAAACGACCTCGGTTTTCGACGAAACCACTTTTGTTGGATCCGGGATGTCAAGTTATTACTAGGTTTCAAAATTCGTAATTTTCTGAATCAATATGTGAGCGTGGCAAAGTAAAACGCGTTTGACCAGTTTCAGTTGATTTTAATCGACTAGAAAGTGGCCATTTTTCAGACGATCTCAGAATTCGATGAAATTAGTTTTGTTAGGACCGTATCGTCAATACGAAGCTACAAAATAGTTTTCAGGAATTTTTAGAGTCCGTATGTGGCCCCGGTAAATTGAAATGTACGTTCAAAATAGAATATATAGATTTATATTTTAAATTTGACGGAAACTGGTTGAAACAGCCGAACTGGCTTACGATACATATCCCATTGTGTTCGGAATGGGGGTAATTGGCTAGGAGCGACAGTCGTTGGGTCGCGTTTCGAGTTCGAACGAGAAGTCAACTTATAGGGGAATTAAATTAAATTAAAATATTATATATATAACTTTACACCTTACCCCCCCCCCCCCCTTTATTTCCTTTCACAGTCAAAAAAATCGAAAAAAAAGAGAACCCAAACCCAAACCCGTCGCGCCCCCTTCCTCCATCGCCTCCACCGCTAGGCGATCGCCACCTCCGGCGAGGCAGCGCCGCACCCCCCCCCCCCTCAAGCACGATCCACTCCTCCCTCCTCGCGTACTCTCCCTCCTCTCCTTCCTGATGTCCATCACGCCCTCCCCCATCCTCAAATCGCACGCATACCACCACCTCAGCCACCACCTGGCCCCACCGTGGATCGCCTGCACCACCCCCAGCCACTAACTCCGGCCCCCTCCATTCTTTCCCTCCCTATCCCCTTCTAACTCCGGCCAAAACCCGTCAAACCCGCACCCAAATCGACGCAGCACTCGACGACGAAGACCAGCAGCCCCTATGCCCCTTTTCAAACCACCTGTGAGTTGTTTTTATTTTTATTATTCAGCTATGTAAGTAAAAAATATGGTTTTAATATATAAAGTTAAGATTTTTATAAAGAAAACTAGTCTATAAAGATGAGATTTTTAAATAAACGAAGTTATGATTTTTATGATATCAATAGCGTTGTAAAAATCCAATTTTTAATATGTAGACAGCGAGATAAAAATCAAATTTTTATATATATAATATCGAGTTAAAAATGCGATTTTTATAGTGTATTCATCGATTTAAAAATACGATTTTTATTAGATATGAAGATTAAAAATATGATTTTTATATAATGTAGATGATAAAAATATGATTTTTATAGTATAGAAAGTATAAAAATACGATTTTTATATTATATAGATAGTAAAAATTTGATCTTTATATATGTAGCGAAATAAAAATCTGATTTTTATTTTATATATATTGAAATAAAAATGTAATTTTTATAGCGATTGTAAAAATCGAATTTTTATATAGAAAGAAGCATTGTAAAAATATATGAAGCATTGAAAAAAAAAATATGATTTTTATTTATTGAATGAAGCAACAAAAAATATAATTTTTATTATGAACAGCGGGACAAAGATTGCATTGGGATTTCAAACCGATCCAGATGGTTTAGCAGTTCAGAAGTAAAGCACGGAGGAGTGGAACCCTCGGTGAGAACTCCTCACTTTTATTTTAATTTCTAGTTGAAATATATACTAGGATGCAGACGGTGCTTAGCAGCACCCGACACCCGTCGTTCACAAACCATGGGCGGCTTGTTTGTTTGGTTGATGTGTTGTGAAAATTGATTGTGTGATTAGAATTGAAATAAAATATATATTCATAGGTAGAAATAAAATATATATTCATGTGTAGAAATAAAATATATATTCATGTGTTGAAATAAAATAAATATCCATTTACAAATCGAACGATTTGTTCATGAGCACCGATTTGACTGATATTGATTGGGACGATAAATTTTACACATCGCCCAACTGCACAAATAAAATCTGTGTTTGATTGTTTGAAACCCCACACGGGTGTTGGGATGAAATTGGGCATACACTAATCCCAATAATTAGTTGTATGTCAATCGATTGATTGACGGGCTATTATAAGCGTTGAATATTTATATTTGATGCTTATACAGTGTAGAATGCACTCTGGGTGATGGTTGATGATTTATCGTTGCTGTTATATACATGTGTTGTAGAAAATCCATATAATAAATGTTATATGGTAATTGATTGGGCCTCATTCCAATTTGGAAAATAAGAAAAATAAATTCATGTGTTGAATAGAAAATAAATTCATGTGTTCAAATAAAATTTATATTCATGTGTTGAATAGAATAAACATTCATGTGTTGAATAGAATAAATATTCATGTGTTGAATAAAACCGTGTTGATTAGATTGACGCCATTTTGATTCGAACGATATTTATATTGATTTTATTCATTTTTATAATGAATATAGAAAAGGAAGTGATTTCAAAAGATAATATTTTGAAAATATTATCATTTATATATCGATGATATGGAATATTCAATTTTGATTTGAAATTGAATATGAAGTTGAAATTGTTTTGAAAACGAATTTAAAACGAATTATAAAATACGTTTTGAATTGAAATCGACGAAATATATATAATATATATTATATATATATTGAATGGCCTGAATAGAACGCGTCGTGCTGCGGCAGTTCGCGAATTTCGAACGTTGACTTCGAATTAACGTTGCGGGAGATCCGACCGTCGGATTCTCCTAAAACCGGAACCGTTGGGTTCGTATCGAAAAGAGCTTTCTAACGAATATTAGAAATTAGAAATCTAACGGTTGGGTTTGGAATTATGTCCAAATCAAATTTGGAAAAGGTCGCCGTAAGTGCAGTTCGATGGCCGTTGATGGAAATCGACTGTACGAGCCTTGATAAAATTATTAAAAATAGTAATAATTTGTGTAAAATCATAAGAAATGATTTGTGAAGAATTGGGATGAAAAAATCCATATTTGAAAAGATAAAAATAGATTTTTATCGAAATGAACTAGTTTTGAACTAGAATTAAAATTTATTTATTTTTGAAATAAATAAATTGAATTGAAAGGGGTTTTAAAGGTAACCAGAATTTCCAATAATTGAATTGGGATGGATTTGAATCGAAATTGTCTTTGGAATATTTCGATATTGGATTTCGTGATTATATAGATATTGTTATGGAAATTTGAAAGATATATTTATATTGTTATTTCCAATAATATGTTTGTTGGTCGTAGAATTTGGTATTGAATATAAGCCGATATATTTTCTATTCAGAGCCTTGTATTTAATATCAAATGTGATTTGGGTTTATCGTGAACGGTGTTTTAAATAACACTTGTTCTTTAACCCGATAATTAATGGAATGTGATTTTGGGTTTATCGTGAATTGTGTTTTAGAAGACACTGGTTCTTTAACCCAGTTAAAGACAGGATATTGATTTTTGGGAAGATTAAAACTAAGTGGAGTTTTAATGAATCTTTAATTAGATTGAAATGGTAGAGAATGGAGTATCACTTGTTTTGCACCAGGCGATAGTTAAATCTTTAATTAGATTTGAACGTGAAATGGTAATTAAATTTACCGATAACACCGTGGTGTTAGATATGAAGTATGACCGGTTTTACTTCATGGGATGAATAGGTTGGGATTGGGAAATAAAATAAATGATTACTTCGGTGTGGTTCACTAACCCCGACTAGTTTGAATTGATATTCAAAAGAAGATTAAAGAATAAATTTAAAGAATTTATCTTTGATAAAATTAATGGGAACCTTTCCCAAATTATAAGAATGTTTGAATAAAAGAATATTCTGAATTGGAATGAGGCGTATGTGGTGTTTGTGTAACACTTGTTTATTATATACGCGAGTTATTCAGAAAGACCGGGTTTATCCCATTCTGAATAACTGATTCGACGTGGTGTCGAGGATGAAGACGGTGGTCGAAGACCGGAGGTCTTCACATCGTTTGGGTGATTACTAATGATCTTGATTGGGCTGTACATCCAAAAGGAGGGAATCAGTTGGTGATCGTCCAGACGTACTTGGAGATCGATGGATATACGAGGTACAAGGTGCCTCCGGTTTCGTTTAGACCCAGAACGGACTTGTATGGACTGTGTGTCTGACATTGGATTTTGCTCTGTGTTGATTGATCTCTATTAAATATACATCTGCCTGGTGAAGGGGGATTCATTCCCTTACTTCACCCTTCTCTGAGACGTATGGGATCAGAGGGTGTATATCGATAGACATCAGTTGCATGGTGTGAATTGCCTGTGTGGCATGCCTAAGTGGCAAATGATCAAGGCTTTTGTTGAAAAGCAAAGTCTTGTGGTTGATGATCAAAGCACCCCCTGTGTGGCATGACTTTGTGCAACGTGAATTCACGAGCCACACACCCCGGTTGTGAACCAGAAACGGGAGAGGATCCAGGGAGGGCATGCGTTTCTTTCTAGCTAGGGTGGTGTCAGTGACCTACCAGCCCTGACATTTATATTATTTTCACCTGTGTGGTTGTTGCTATTGCGAGGCGCCTCAGATATATCGGTGACTGTGTGGAGCCGATGGAGTCATTTGGCTCATTTACGCCCTAAAGGGCGGGGAAACGCAGTGTTCAGGCATTTTAATCCACATCGGTGGACCGGCCCTGTGGCTCCTAAGGCTAGACAAAGTACTTGCATGAGGCTCGAGCTAGAGAGTCTCGAATTCGGTAGAGGACTATCTCCTCGATTCACAGATGGAAATCGAACTTCCAAATACGTGATTTTGCGGTTTTAATTGTAGAACTAGTATGGCGATATAATATTTGGTACTCATGTCGTCTATGATTGATACTTATGATTGAAATTGTTTTGACACTATACACTTATAGTAATAAAAGATGAAATTTAGCGTATCAAGCATTCTTTGGCTATTATAAGGTAAAACCCTATCCTTCGGCTTGTGTTGCATTGTGTGATGAGACCTGGGTCTTATAATAGCTTCATTGTTCTTTATTTAGCATTGCGCTGTTGTTTTATGCACTGGTATTCTTGGGGGAAAACCCGTTCCGTGTTATGCGGCGTGGTCCCTTGATTTACCTAACTTTAAAAATAAAGATTAATAATTGTTTTAGTTTTCACACCAGTCACATGACTGACCTGGAGCTTATTGTTTTAACCTAAACTCTAGGTGCCGCTATTTTCCGCACGGGCAGCTAGTAGTTTTGGTTATGCAGATTTATATTCACAGGAACCTGGTTTACAGTTGGAATGATATCCGGAAAGCTCTGTATTCGTATATCCCTTTCAGTTGTGTATTGTATTATTTTCCGCTGCTATGTAATGTATTGTAACCTCTGATATTTTATGATGTCTTTTATTTTTTTATACTTTGTATATTCTTGTAATCTGATGAAATTGTTGTAATTAATAATGAAATGTTCTTCCATTTGCGTCCCGATGTGGTTTGTTCTCAACTCAATCCGGGCTTTCCTTACCGGGGAAGTTCGGGTCGTCTCATATATGGTACCCATGCCGCCTAGGATTGATACATTTATATTTGAAGTTGTTTTATACACTATGCACTTATAATAGTATCAAATGATTTATTTTAACGTACCAAGCATTCTTTGGCTATTATAAGGTAAAACCCTATCCTCCGGCTTGTGTTGCATTGTGTGATGGGACCTGGGTCTTATAATAGCTTCATTATTCTTTATTTATCATTGCGCTGTTGTTTTATGCACTGGTATTCTTGGGAGGAAACTCATTCCGTGTTATACGGCGTGGTCCCTGGATTTACCTAGCTTTAAAATAAATATTAATAATTGTTTTAGTTCTCGCACCAGTCACATAACTGACCCGGAGTTTATTGTTTTAAACCTAAACTCTGGGTGCCCCTATTTTCCGTATGGGCAGCTAGTAGTTTTGGTTTTGCAAATTTATATTCGCAGGACCCTGATTTACAGCTGAAGCGATACTCGGAAAGCTCTGTATCCGTGTATTTCTTTAAGTTGTGCTTTGTATTATTTTTCCGCTGCTATGGAATGTATTGTAATCTCTGATATTTTATGATGTGTAATATTGATTCATACTCTGTATATTCTTGTAATCTGATGGAATTGTTGTAATAAACAATGAAATGTTCTTCTGTTTGTGTTCTGATTTATCGTGTTCTCAAAACAATCAGGGGTTTCGAACGGTCTTGGTCGGTTTAGCGATCGATTCGGATCGAGAGAAATTCCTTGTTGTTAGAGTTGGTATCAGAGCTTTGGTTTACAAAGCTCGAGAACAAGACACATTAGAACCGAACGAAAGAATTCATCAGAGATTGGATTAGTAATATCCAATAAGAATGACTCGCTAGAGATAGGATCAGTAGTATCGTAGAACGAGTGTAAAGAGTGCTGTTTTGAAAAATAAAATTTAAAACAAATTTTGTTTTGAAAATTTAAACCAATTATTCGTATTTGAATATTATTTTTATATTGATTTGGACAATCAAGTATATAAAGATTTTGCGAATACGTTTGATCCGCGTGTATTTGAAGTTTTAATATACTGGATAGATATAGAATCACACTGTAGTCTCCCGTAGATGTTCTGCTGATGGTTCGAAACATCATCAGAATTTATGTTCGAGTGACGAAAGTGGGATTTCTATATATTTCCAATTAACTGGTGTGAGAACCAAAATTAGATAGGGTCTATTGTTGTGAACTGGCATCAAACGCATGATTTTTGTATATGTATCAAAGTTATGAATTTGAAAAGCTAATCAACTAATTGATTGCTGATGTGTTGTTTGATTATTGTTCGATTAATTAAATGTTGAACCTTTAGCAAATTGAACCAAATAGTGAGTTGTATTGAAAATTAGTCGCATTTGCATGCATATACATGTACTTACATTGAACCGGTCATAGCAAGGAGGCTAGAGCAGAGGAATAAAATTGTTTGCCCGACAAATAGGTACATGTTTATTGTATTTCTTGGGTTTTGGATGATTTTATGAGTCGATTAGCTAGCTTCTTGGCTTTTTCTTTTTCTTTTGGATTGAAGAAGGCCATCGGAGGCTATATGAAATATCCCGAAGTCCCCGGTGCAGTGGAGGTTATGGCGAAATTTTTCGAAAATTTAGGGTGTTAGCCAAATTTTTGAAAAATTTGAAAAGTTCTTAGAAACTGAAAAGTTGAAGAACTTAAGCCGTAATGAAAAGAATGAAAGTTGAGTTGATTAGTTAAACAACTTTCAGCTTTGTTCCTTTTCGGAGACGAAAAGTTTTAAGTGGGGGAGATTGTAACAACCCGGAAATCCGAGGTAATTTAAAATTTTTATTTTGGCAATTTTAATGAATTTTGAATATTTAAAATGAATTATTTTAAACAATGACGACGAGAAATTTATTTTGAACAGAATTAGAATGTATATATTTATATAGATCGTCGTTAGAATATAAATATTTTATTTTAATTATAAAAGGAATTGAAAATGGCGTGGTGGTTAGAAAATTCGATTTCAAAGTTCAATTGAATGTACAGGATTCAAAATAAACCGGATTTTAGAGAAACCAAAAATATTAGAATCTATTTGAAAATATATTTCCAACGAATACGAAAAATTGAAATTTCATAGCGGGAATAAAAAGTTATGCCCAGTTGAAAATTCAGAATAGTTGATATGGAAAATACAGCCCTTAAAAATGGAAATTTTGCAAACGACCTCCGTTTTCGATGAAACCACTTTTGTTGGATCCAGGATGTCAAGTTATTGCTAGATTCCAAAATTCGTAATTTTTGAAAGTAATATGTGAGTGTGGCAAAGGAAAACTTATTTTGCCAGTTTCAATCAATTTCGATCGACCAGAAAATGGTCGTTTTTCAAACGATCTCAGAATTTGACGAAATTAGTTTTGTTAGGACCGTATCGTCAATACGAAGCAAGAAATAATTTTTCTTTAATTTTTAGAGTTCGTATGTGACCCCGGTAAATTGAAATGTACGTTAAAATTAAATATATATTGATTTATATTTTAATTTCAGTGAAAACTGATCGAAATAGTCGAATTGGCTTACGAAACATATCCCAATGCATTTGGAATGGGGGTAATTAGTTAGGGATGACAGTCATTGGGTTTGATTAGGAGTTCGAATGAAAATTCACCTTTTTGGAATTTAAATCGAATAAAATATAATTATATTTATATAAACCCATAACCTACCCTTCCTTCTCTCCTAGTTGGTCAACACCCCTTTTCAGAAGAAAAAAAATATATATAAAAAAACCACGAACCCGTCGCCCCAATTCGATCGACGCTCCACCGTCCGTGACCCCACCGCCGCCGCGAACGCCCCTCCATTGCCTCCTTCCTCTTCTTCTCCTTCCCTTCGTTCTTCAATCAAGCGAAACCCTAGCCACCCCAGCGCCCGCGAGAAACAAACCCCGACCCCTTCCTCGATTTGCGTAGTAGCGCCGCCACCATAGGAGCCACCGCCGCCACTGTAGGACCCCGCGCCCTCCTTCGACTATTTCCGCCAGTTATGGACCCCCCTCCATTCGTTGAAGACGTTGTAAGTTTTTTTTATGTTAATTTATTTTAAATACTCAGTTTAGTTTAATAAAGAAGCATTGTGTTTAAATTTCAGGATGTTTATTTTCTTAACATGGTATTGTTTTTATTAAAGAAAAGATTTGATTTTTAAATGAAGAAAGATTTGTTTTTAAATAAAAAGTTTGATTTTTAAAAATAGTAAAGTTATGATTTTTATATGAGTAAAGATATAAAAATTTGATTTTTATTATATGAATAACATTATAAAGGTATGATTTTCATTTATATAGCAGTATGAAAATACGATTTTTATTTAGGTAGAGTAATAAAAATATGATTTTTATATTATAGAAAGAATAAAAATATGATTTTTATATTACAGAAAGAATAAAAATATGAATGTTATATATAGAAAGAATAAAAATATGATTTTTATATATGGAAAAGCGATATAAAAATGAGTTAAAAATAGGATTTTAACATAAACGGTGTTGAATAGATTTCATGGAAAACACAGTGAAGGACACCACGAACGAGAAAGGAGTAAAATTCAAACCGTTCATAAATAAAGACTGGAGGAGTGGAACCCTCGGTGAGAACTTCTCACTTTTAATTTATTTTCTAGTTTGAAATATATACTAGGATGCAGACGGTGCTTAGTACCACCCGACACCCGTCGTCTACAGACCATGGATGACTTGTTTGTATAGTTGATGTGCTGTGAAAGTTGATTGTGTGAGGTGGAATGGAATAGAATATTTTATAGTTGAAAATATTTTATAGTTAAAAATGTAATTTTTAACGTGTGTATAAAATAAATATTCATTTACAAATCGAACGATTTGTTTATGTACACCCATTTGAAGGATATTGATTGGGACGATAAATTTTACACATCGCCCAACTGCACAAATAAAAATCTGTGTTTGTTGATTTGAAACCCCACACGGGTGTTGGTATGATATTTGGCGTACACTAACCCAATTATTTAATTGTATGTCGACCGATTGGTTGACAGACTGTGTAAGCGTTAAGTATTTATATTTAATGTTTATGCAGTTGTGTAGTGCACTCTGGATAATGGTTGGTTATTTATCGTTGCTATTATATACATGTGTTGTAGGGAATCCATATAATTAACATTATATGGTAATTGATTGGGCCTCATTTCAATTTGGAAAATAAAGAATATTCATGTGTTGAATAAAAGAAAATTCAAGTGTTGAATAAAATATATATTCATGTGTTGAATAAAAGAATATTCAAGTGTTGAATAAAAGAAAATTCATATGTTGAATAAAATATATATTCATGTGTTGAATAAAAGAATATTCATGTGTTGAATAAAAGAATATTCATGTGTTGAATAAAATATATATTCATGTGTTGAATAAAAGAATATTCATGTGTTGAATAAAAGAAAATTCATGTGTTGAATAAAAGAAAATTCATGTGTTGAATAAAATATACATTCATGTGTTGAGTAAAAGCCATGTTGAATAGATATGCACCATTTTGACATGAACGATAGTTATATCGATTTTATTCATTATTTATAATGAATATTGAAAAGGAATTGATTTCAAAATATAATGTTTCGAAAATATTATCATTTATATATCGATGATATGGAATATTCAATTTTGATTAGAAATTGAATAGGGAGTTAAAATCGTTTTGAAAACGAATTTAAAATGATTTATAAAATACGTTTTAAAAGGAAATCGATGAAATATATTATATATATATATATATATATATATATATATATATATAATGGCCTGAATAGAACGCGCCGCGCTACGGCAGTTCATGAATTTCGACCATTGACTTCGAATGGACATTACAGGAGATCCGACCGTCGGATTCTCCTAATACCGGAACCGTTGGGTTCGTATCGAAAAGAGCTTTCTAATGAATATTAGAGATTTGAAATCTAACGGTTGGATTTGGAATTACGTCCAAATCAGTTGTGGAAAAGGTCGTTGTAAGTGTAGTTCGATGGCAGTTGATGGAAATCGACTGTACGGGCCTTGATAAAATTATTAAAAATAGCAATAATTTGTGTAAAATCATAAGAAATGATTTGGAAAGAATTGGGATGAAAAAATTCCATATTTGATAAGATAAAAATAGATTTTTATCGAAATGAACTAGTTTTGAACTAGAATTATAATCCATTTATTTTTGAAATAAATAAATTGGATTTGAAAGGGTTTTAAAAGTAACCAGAATTTCCAATAATTGAATTGGAATGGATCTGAATCAAAATTGTCTTTGGAATATTTCGATGTTGGATTTCGTGATTATACAGATATTGTTATGGAAATTTGAAAGATATATTTATATCGTTATTTCCAATACGATATTTGTTGGTCGTAGAATTTGATATTGAATATAAGCCGATATATTTTCTATTCAGAGCCTTGTATTTAATATCAAATGTGATTTCCAATTTAATAAAATAAATTGGAATGGAATGGAATTCGATTTAGTGATAACCGAAGTGAATTTCTGTGGATAAGGACTTCTAATATATATGGAATTTAAAAGGCTTTGTCGTTATTCCATTTATATTGTTAGTCGGATATGGAAGTTTGTATCGATTATATATATCGATTTGTTTTCCATGAAGATTCCATCGTTAATATAATGTGATTTTGGGTTTATCATGAACCGTGTTTTAAATGACATTGGTTCTTTAACCCAGTTAAAGACAGGATATGATTTCCCAAGTTAAATAATCATTAATATTGATTTTTGGGAAGATTAAAACCAAGTGGAGTTTTAATGAATCTTTAATTAGATTGAAATGATCGAGAATGGAGTATCACCAGTTTTGCTCCAGGCGATAGTTAAATCTTTAATTAGATTTGAACGTGAAATGGTAATTGAATTTACAGATAGCACCGTGGTGTTAGATATGAAGTATGACCAGTTTTACTTCATGGGATGAATAGGTTGGGATTGGGAAATAAAATAAATAATTACTTCGGTGTGGTTCGCTAATCCCGACTAGTTTGAATTGATATTCAAAAAAAGATTAAAGAATAAATTTAAAGAATTTATCTTTGATAAAATTAGTGGGAACCTTACCCAAAGTATAAGAATATTTGAATAAAAGAATATTCCGAATTGGAATGAGGCGTATGTTGTGTTTGTGTAACACTTGTTTATATATACGTGAGTTATTCGGAAAGGCCGGGTTTATCCCATTCTGAATAACTAAATCGACGATGTGTCGAGGATGAAGACGGTGGTTGAAGACCGGAGGTCTTCACATCATTTGGATAATTACTGATGATATTGATTGGGCTGTACACCCAAGAGGAGGGAATCAGTTGGTGATCGTCCAGACGTAATTGGAGATCGATGGATATGCGAGGTATAAGGTGCCTTCGGTTTCATTTAGACCCAGAACAAACTCGTATGGACTGTGTGTCTGACATTGGATTTTGCTTTATGTTGATTGATCTCTATTAAATATACATCTGTCTGGTGAAGGGGAATTCATTCCCTTACTTCACCCTTCTCTGAGACGTACGGGGTCAGAGGTTGTATATCGATAGACATCAGTCGCATGGTGTGAATTGCCTGTGTGGCATGCCTAAGTAGCAAATGATCAAGGTTTTTGTTGAAAAGCAAAGTCTTGTGGTTGATGATCAAAGCACGGCCTGTGTGGCATAGCTTTATGTAGCGTTAATTCGTGAGCCTCACACCCCGGTTATGAACCAGAAACGGGAGAGGGCCTCAGGGAGGGCATGCGTTTCCTTTTAGCTAGGGTGGTGTCAGTGACCTACCAGCCCTGACATTTATATTATTTTCACCTGTGTGGTTGTTGGATTGCGAGGCGCCTCAGACATATCGGTGACTATGTGGAGCCGTTGGAGTCATCTGGCTCATTTACGCCCCAAAGGGCGGGGAAACGCAGTGTTCAGGCATTTTAATCCACATCGGTGGACCGGCCCTGACGATCCAAGGGCGCACCTGTGTTTGGGTCCTGAGACATGGGCTAGATTGTCTCAAATCGGTGAGACTATCTTTTGCCTTGGTTCATAGATGGAAATCCAACATCTAATACGTGACATTTGCGGTTTTGATTGTAGAACCTAGTATGGCGACATGATATATGGTACCCATGCCGCCTAGGATTGATACATTTATATTTGAAGTTGTTTTATACACTATGCACTTATAATAGTATCAAATGATTTATTTTAACGTACCAAGCATTCTTTGTCTATTATAAGGTAAAACCCTATCCTCCGGCTTGTGTTGCATTATGTGATGGGACCTGGGTCTTATAATAGCTTCGTTGTTCTTTATTTAGCATTGCGTTGTTGTTTTATGCACTGGTATTCTTGGGAGGAAACCCGTTCCGTGTTATACGGCATGGTCCCTGGATTTACCTAACTTTAAAATAAAGATTAATAACTGTTTTAGTTCTTACACCAGTCACATGACTGACCTGGAGTTTATTGTTTTAAACCTAAACTCTGGGTGCCCCTATTTTCCGCACGAGCAGCTAATAGTTTTGGTTTGCAAATTTTTATTCACAGGACCCTGATTTACAGCTGAAGCGATACTCGGAAAGCTCTGTATCCGTGTATTTCTTTAAGTTGTGCTTTGTATTATTTTTCCGCTGCTATGTAATGTATTGTAATCTCTGATATTTTATGATGTGTAATATTGTTTCATACTCTGTATATTCTTGTAATCTGGTGGAATTGTTGTAATAAACAATGAAATGTTCTTCTGTTTGTGTTCTGATTTGTCGTGTTCTCAAAACAATCAGGGGTTTCGAATGGTCTTGGTCGGTTTAGCGATCGATTCGTATCGAGTGAAATTCCTTGTTGTTACATAAAGAAAAAACACCAATGGTTGAAAAAGAAGATGAAATTAAAAAGGCAGAAGACGACAAGGTGATTGATGAGATGGACAAGCCGGTACAAAAGAAAAATGATCAGCAAATAGAGATGAATGAGGACCAGGAGAAGGATAAGGAAATCAGAAGTGTAGAATAGATAAAAGGTAAATTACAATTTTTTAAGTTAATACAATTTATCACCAAAAGTAGTTATTTATATATTCAAAAACAGTCTTATTTTCATTTATGTTCATACTATAAAATAACAATTGCTGATGGTAATAATGTATACATTATCAAGTTTGTAAACACAATTTTTTTTAAAAATAGTTGCACACTTTTGTGTTTATATTTAGAATTAATGCATGCTTTTGCGTACCTATTAAGAAATATTGTATGCTTGATTGTTTTAATCTACTTAGAATATTTGCATACTTGTGTGCAACTATTCAGAGTAGTCGCATGATTATGTGAATGAATTCACATTTGATTGAGTTTGTTCTGATTAATTTCATGCTTTTGTGCAGTTGTTTTAAATTTATGCATCTTTAGGAGCACATATTTATATATTGATGGAATTAAGTATGTACAAATAGATAACAAGTAGAAGAATGTTGATGATATAGTTCCCGAAGATGTTAAAGATCAAAAAGAGTTGGAGATAGAGCAACAGCAAGAGAAGGAACATGGGAATGACGGAAAGCATGTTATGGATCAGAATAAGAGAGAGGGAAAAAAGTGGGAACTTCGACCTTTAAAAAGAAAAAAGGGTAAAAAAATAATATTAATTTGTGAGTGTAAAAATGTTTCATATATGTATGTTAATTAAGTACAATGATAATATGTATGATATTATTTCCAGCTGAAGGCAAAATAAAACTGAATCAAATTGAAACTGTGGGTGTGGAGGACTTTGAGAACGTACCAAAAACTGAAGAAACACGAATGGGTACTAAATTGAAACTTAGAAAGTACAAGAATGTGCTGAATCTGGAGGAGCATCAGGTAAATCAAATGGAAGATTTTGTTAAACCGGCTAGCCTAAGTTAAAATTAATATACATTTTTTTATTAATTATGAATATTTTATATTGAAATATTATTTTGCACAGTAGAAAAATTAAGAATAATTGAAGTAATTTGTGCAAGAAGTAAGAAAACTTGAATACCTATATTCAAGTTTGTGGTTTAGTTTACGATTATTTTTGTTAGTTAATAATTAAACTTGCATACATATATGCAAGTTTTATACATAATTGCATACATATATTCAAGTAAGCGGGAAAAGCTTGACCCTTGCTAATGGCGTCCTTCAACTTCCCGTCTGTTCTTGATTCGTCCTCTTCTCCACTTGATTCGTCTGCTTTCCCTCCTCTCCCATCTCGTCCCATTGTCCCTGAGCCTCCTCCTTTGTCATCTGCCACTGATTGCAATGTTTCTTCTTTTTCCTTTGGTTCAGATGTTATTGAGAAAGCTAATTCTTCATTGTTACTCTCCTCGTTGCAAGATGAGCCTTCAGATTCAATTATTTGTAATATTTCAGATGCTAACCATAATCTGTCAATTCCTGGAGTTCTTGGTAATTCTTTGTATGATCTTGTTGTTGATAATGTAGTTGATATTGGTTTTTCTGGTAACTCATCTCTTGTTACTTCTCAATCTCATGTTAATTCAGATCTGATTAATTCTAAGTCTGATAATTCATCGAACAATTCTCGTGCATCTTTATTAGATATCAATAATCGTGTTCTTGATAATCAATTTCTTAGTGCTAATCTTTCCTCATTCAATCCTGTTGATAATTGTAATTCTTTTGCTGTAAATTCCAATGTAATTCTGTTGATACTTTGAACACCTCCATTGTTAATTGTAATTCCTCTTGTGGGAATTCTACAAAAAATTCACATTCTATACCGAAACCTAATACTCCTGTGCCCATTTCTAATCCTCATGCTTCCAAATCTAATCCATTTGTATCTACTTTTTCTTATACTCTTTGTAAATCCAAAGCCAAAACAGATTACCTTTCACTTTTCAATTCTCTTCCTCGTAATTCTGGCATTTACAAGCCTATCAATTTTGAGATAGTTAAGGATGGTTTGCCTAAACCTCCACCTGAAATTGTTAAGCAAAAAGGAATGAAGTATTGGCAGAGTTATTTGGTTGGTTTCTTTCTTGATGGATCACTATCTTATCTCGCTGTTGTTAACTATCTGAGG
This sequence comes from Allium sativum, assembly GCA_030737875.1. NCBI lineage: Eukaryota > Viridiplantae > Streptophyta > Magnoliopsida > Asparagales > Amaryllidaceae > Allium > Allium sativum. The sequence continues at coordinate 150,227,654 of CM060909.1, read as the reverse complement.
AATCTGTGGAAGCTTCAAGGTGAGGTGGACATTAAATCTGATGGGAATAATTTCTACTTCAAGTTTTCTAATGATTTTGATAAGGAGGAAGTTTTTCAAGCTGATCCTGTTTTCATTAGAGGTAAAATGTTAATAATAACAAAATGGGATCCTAGTATTGGTAGTGCTCAGTCACAAATAAAGAAAGTTCCTATTTGGATTCACATACAGCGTATTCCTTTGTTATTATGGACCTTCGTGGGAATTAAATGGTTAGCATGCCATGTTGGCAAGTTGATTTGCTTTGATTCTAGTACAGAGCGAATGCAGAGACTAAGATATGCAAAAGTTCTAGCGGAAATTTCTCCAGATACTGAACTACCGGATTCAATTCCTATGGATGAACTAGGAGATAAATGTCCACCTGTTATGATCTCTTATGACCGGCGACCTCGTTTATGTACTCATTGTCAAGTGTTTGGGCATGAAACAAAATGGTATGAATTCTTAAACAAGGTTGATGATCAACAGCAAGTTCCTTTACAAGAGGCAGTGGAACAAAAGCAAACTATTTCAAATGATAGACAAAATTTGGTCAAGAAATTTCCTTCTGCTGTGAATAAAAATGATGACTGGAAAAGGGTGGTTAATAAGAAAAAAAATATTGGAGGAGGAAGGAGGGTAAATTTGGCACTGATGTTGAAAAAGACGTAAATGTGGCAATGGATAAAGTTGAGCAAATCAATGGTATTGGTAATATTGAAAATGTTGAGGTTAATAATGATGATGTGCAAATGTCTCTAAATAATTCAGAATTGGGAAGAGATAATCAGAATATAGTAATTGTTGATGAGAATGTAAATAGTGTGGTGCAAAGTAGGGATGTTTTTGAATCTAATAATAATGCTTTGAAGAAGATTGTTGACAAAGGCAAGCAAAAATTTGATGCAGTGCTTAATGAAGCAATTGAAAAGGAATTTCATGTACAAAATCTATTCTCTGTTCTTGATGAACCACTAAATATGCCATCCTCCTCCTCTTTTTCATCCACTTTGACCTCTCAATCTTGTAATTCTTCTTTCAGCTTCCAAATTCCTCATAAATCATCTACTTCTCCATTGAACACCGCTCCAATTGGTCCTTCATCTTCTCCTTATTCCCATCTTTCACCTCCTTCTAATATTGTTTTGCCACCACCTCCTCCCTCTAACATTGAAATTCCCGTTAATATTTCTGATGTTAGTTCAGGTGCAAAGGAAAAAGTTGAAAATGAGTTGGCTGGTGCTAAATCTGCCACTAAATCAAAAAAAGGAAGAAAGAAAAAACTTAAAAAGGTATTAAGTGACATAGAAGATATTGATGAAGGTGTAGAGTTTAATCAAGATGATGTAATGCCTTCTGGAAGTCAAAAATATAGTTCAAAAAGACATACCAGGCAACGTCCTTCCTCATTTCCAATTCAATTAAAGATCTGATGATGATGAATAATATATCTTTTTGGAATATTAGAGGAATGAATTTGTCCTCTAAGCAATGTGAAATCAGAAATTTCATCAAAGTCAATAATATTCAATTAATTTGCCTCTCAGAAACCAAACTTGATATCAATACCACTTCCAAAGCTGCATCTTTTATTTCACCCAGTTGGAAATTTGATCATAATCTTGCTGAGGCAAGTTTTGGCAGACTACTAATTTTGTGGAATCCTCTTTTTTTCATCTTAATTAAATTATCTTCCTCGGATCAATTCATTCACTATAAGTGTCTTCATCTTCCATCTAATTCTTTGTTCTTTCTGACATCTGTATATGCTCGTAATGCTGTTTCTTTGAGGCAGCCTTTTCTTAGCTCTTTATCTACTCTTCATCATTTCAATGACCCATGGATAATTGGTGGTGACTTTAGTTGTGTGTACTCTTTTAATCAAAAACTGGGTGGTTGTCCTTTAAGTGTTAATGATATAGCACCTCTCAATCAAGCACTCATCAGTTCTAAACTTATCCCATTGAAATGTTTTGGCTTTGAGTATTCCTGGTCAAAGAAAAATCATTCTGGTCAACCTACATTGTGTAAAATTGATCACATCTTCATTAATTCTTCTTTTATTGATCTCTGGCCTCATTCTTTCTTTGAGATTTTACCTCCTTCCATCTCTGATCATAGTCCTCTTTTATTAAATTGGGGAGTTGGTGATTCCATCAGTAAAGGGAAGTATTCTTTTAAATATTTTAAATTTTGGTTCTCGCACAAAGATTTTTCTGACATTCTTATGCAGGTTTGGTCTCATAATTCTGGCACTAATCCAATGAATAGGCTGATTTTCAAATTGAAGCTTCTCAAATTTTATTTAAGGGCTTAGTCTTCTTTTCTTTTTGGTCAAGGATCTAAGTTGTCTTCTTTCATTAGGAATGAATTAATAAAGGTGCAGCAGGGTCTGAATAGTAGTCCTTATGATATTCATCTTCAAAATTCAGAATTAGACTTATAGTCTCAATTAAAAACTGCCTTGGATATGGAATTGCAAGCATCTAGGCAAAGCTCATGTTTAAGGAAGGAATTTGAAGGAGATAGAAATACAAGGTTTTTTCATAATTCACTTAAAGTTAGGAAAGCAAATAATTCAGTGTTCAAGATTAAAGACATGCATGGTAATACTTTCTCAGCTCAATCTGATATTGACGATGCTTTTGTTAAGTATTTTGAATCAGTTTTAGCCCCACACTCTATGAACTCTGCTAATGTTCAGCTGTTATTTCATTTACTACTTCCTACCATTTCAAATCAGCAATCTTTGAATTTAGTTAAGGAAATTACTAGAGATGAGATTAAAAGTGCAGTGTTTAGTACGGATCCTAATAGTTGTGGAGGGCTAGATGGTTTTAATGCCTTTTTCTTGCAAAAGTTTTGGTCAGTCATTGGGGATGATATAGTAGATGCTGTGAAGTATTTCTGTTTGAAGAATAATATGTCAGTTATATTTTCAGCGACAGCTATAACTCTAATTCCTAAGATTGAGAATCCTTCTTATGTTTCTGAGTTCAGGCCAATATCCTGCTGTAGTGTTTTTTATAAAATAATCTCAAAGGTTTTGGCTAATAGGATGCAAGTGGTTTTACATTATATTATTTCTATGAATCAGTCTGCTTTTGTTTGTGGTAGGTCCATTAGCGATAACATACTAATTACACAAGAGCTACTACATGGTTATGATAGGAAGGTTATATCTCCCAGATGTATGATTAAATTGGATATCAAGAAGGCATTCGAAACAGTTTCATGGGAGGCTATTTTAGCAATTTTATCTAGAATGAATTTTCTTGCTCCTTTTTTAGCATGGATATATACATGTATTTCATCTCCCAAGTTTTCAATATCAAGACATGTTGGTCTGCATGGGTATTTCAGTGGTAGAAGAGGAGTAAGACAGAGAGATCCCATCTTATCTCAACTATTCATTATTGTTATGGAGCTATTAAATTCTCTTATCCTTAAACAAGTTGAACTTAAAAATTTGGAGTTGCATCCTAGGTGTAAAAATTCTCTTATTACACACTTGCTTTTTGCAGATGATTTAATCATCTTTACCAAGCCTACTTCAAACAATATTCAATGTATCCTTTCAACACTACAAGATTTTTATATCATTCTGGTCTTCAGATTAATCTTGATAAATCACATATCAAAATTGCTAATCTGCCTGTTAAACAGAGGGGGGATTTAATTTTAAGTTCTGGTTTAAAGGAATTGCCTTCTGATGCTCTTTATTTGGGTCTACCACTTTTTTCTGCCAGAGTCTCTAAAGTTAAATGCATGCCAATGTATGAGAGAATCATTGCAAAAATGAAACTATGTCCTTCATGCAATATTTCACTGGTTGGTAGGTTAGTGATTGTGCAATCTATTGCCATGACTACTTATTATTCAAGACATTTCATATTGCCAGTGAAGCTTTTACATATGGTTATTAGTGCAATGAATAAATTCTTATGGCATGGTTATCCATTTACTAAAAAAATGGTTCTTATTTCATTTTCTAAACTTTATGATGACAAGAGAAGTGGTGGTTTAGGTATCATTGATCTATTACAGTGGAATAAGGCAGCTATTTCAACTTATATCAACAAACTGAACTCTGATGATAATAGCCTTTGGACAAGATTTGTGAGGGCAAACTTATTGGCAAGAAGCATTTCTGGACCATGGAAATCCCTCAGAACTGCAGTTGGAGCTGGCGGCAAATATTGAAACTAAGAGGTACCTTTTTACCTTTTATACAATGTAATGCTAGTAGGATTAAAGGCCTATCATTTTGGAACATGCCTTGGTCTGATAGAGGCCTTATTCTTGGTATTGTGGTTGATTATAATATTTAGAGGAATTGTGGTATCTCTGAGAGTGCTAAAGTTGAAGATTTTCTTCATGATGGTCATCTGGTTTTGCCTTACAGTAGTTCGTCTTCTTTAAGGAAGTTATGGAATCGTATAAGTGACAGTTTTAGGATTGACGATGATTTTGATGTTCTCTGGTCTGGTAAAAAGCATTCCATTAAGCAAGTTTACAGTGTGTTGAAAGGAGATAAACCCATTTTTCCTTGGCATGGTAGAATTTGGAGTATGAAGTCCTCAGCGAAGCATAATTTTTTGTTATGGAAGATAATGTCGAATGCAATTAAAACAAAAGGGAAGTTGTATTCTTTGGGAGTAATTCAGGATAATTTGTGTGATTTTTGTAGATCTGACATTGAGACCAATACCCACTTGTTTTTTGAATGTCATTATGTTTTTCTGATTTGGAGCAGGATCTTGGCAATTGGAGGTTGTCACCACTACAAGAAAATATTATATTAATAGCAAGCGTGGATTGCACGAAAGCTTGACTTGCTATTATTAAATGACTATTCTTTATATTTAACTAAAAAGACATCTACTTTAATTGCAATTATATTTAGCCGTCCGCAATTATATTAATTCAGCATACGCGAAATCGCGTTCCACTTTATTTTCCCTCCAACATTTTTTTAGGCCACCAAAATTTCACTTTCCTTTCGCTTGTCCTTAGAGTTCTCATCTTCACTCTCTTCGCATCTTTTTAATCTCAGACCCTATCTTCACGCTCAATTCTTCCCGAAATTCAACGATCTGAAACGTAGTTCGATCCTGAAGTTCACGAAGTTCTGTTCTTCAATTCTTCCCGGAGTTCCTGAAGTTCAACGACCTGAGTTGCGATTTAATCCAAAGCGAAGCGCAAATTGGGCTGAACGCGATTCTTCAAGCTCCATTTGGTCCAAAGTTCAATCACCTGAAGGCTGCAAGAAGCGCGATTTGATGTGAAGTTCAATTCTTCAAGCGGCGAGGGTTAGGTATATATTTCTGAACATCTTGAACCTGCGTAACTGTAGTCTTTTTTTAATAGACGATCGTTCATTCATTATGTTAGAACTGTTCTTCAAGCACCAAATCTTGATTTACTTACTGGTTTCAGTTTTAGTGATTTATGATGTTAGAATCTGGTATTTTTCCTTCTAAAATTGCTCAGTGATTTGGAATAAAAAGGAAACAAACACTTTATTCTGACGATATTTTTTCCTATTTTCCCTTATAAAATTTTATCAAAAATTCTGATCTGTAATGTTATTTATGACAAAAAATAATATAAGAATACTTCAAATCAGTTAGCGTCAAAATCTTGTGAACTATGGACTGAACTTATTAAACAGCATTCAAAACTATAAATATATGTACTTCTTGTTGGAAATAATTAAAGGGGTATCCCGTGAGCTTTGTTTTTGGAAGAGGATGGAATTATATTTTGAAACCCACAAAGGTTACATAATATTTTGAAGGGGTTTCCCGTGAAAATAGGCAATTCTCTGGTGAAGTTTATTGTAGGCACTGCTTCGGTGGTGATTGCGTTCGAGAAGCAGTTTGTTCAGGTGGTGTTTGCTATTCAGTTGGTCATTTTGCAGAAGCGGTGGTTGGATGAATTGAGGCAATGGCCTTTTGGTATTGAGGGCTAGTGATTGTTTGTTGTTGGTAGCGTGGTGGTGGGATCGATTGTGGTCGTAAGTTAGAGGACAATGAAGGAGGAAGGTGCTACATATTCGGTGATGGATGTGCAGTAAGTTGGTTAAGACAGGGATGGTATTTGCTATTTTGAGCTCTTGAACCTGCAGTGGCAGAAAGTTTCAAAGTTGGAGGGGTAATGAAGCTGATTGGTTTTCTGGTGGAAGCACAAAGTTGAAGGGGTAATTTACCTAAATTTATAGTTTATTCTGTAGAAACACAAAGTTTGTCCTATAGTAACGATTCAATAACTAGATACTAATCATCGAAAAGATGGATAGTCAATAGGTATGTAGAAAAAAAGATGCACTATAGAGAATAAATTATAGCATAGCACGTTAAAAGAGTAGAATAAGAAAGTACGTATTATTTGAATCGATGACGTCGTAGGAATTGCATATGGTTATCCATGCCACTAATAGGGATCGTTATGGTAAGACTAAATAATTTTTAAAAATAGCCTTTATAGGTAATTTTAGCATAATTTCTAATGTGTTATTTACTTTCTAACTTTTCTTATCCAACTCATATTTAGTACTACTATTATCTTATATTTCGGATACTTTAACTGCACGATATAGTCTCCATTCTTCCCCCTTCATGCACCTACTAAAATATAAAAGAACTATCCTTACACTCACCTCACACCATAAAACTAATTAAATTTCATGTATGTTTTTAATTTTGTTAAGAAGCAATTTAGTCGATGGATATACCGACTCCCATATAAGTGTGTCTTGTGTAAAAACACACGCTTATATAATTTGTTTGTTCATTTATTTATATAAGTTGGTTAAGACAGGGAGCATATTTGCTATTTTGAGCTCTTGAACTTGCAGTGACAGAAGGTTTCAAGGTTGGAGGGGTAATGAAGCTGGTTGGTTTTCTGGTGGAGGGTAGTAGAATGTGCAATAGTTTTGTTGCTGACATGGCGGTGAAAGATGGTTTTTGTAATATTACAATTGAAGACAATTGGTCATAGGCTTATAGCTTCTAACTTAGAAGTTTGTTGATGAGGGTTTTTGTCGTGGTAGCAGTTTAAGTAGTTGGTCAGGTGAGGAAGTATAGTTTGATGTTGAGTGATGACCAGTGTGGGTGGCGAAGGGCTGGTGTTTGTGGGCTGAATGCGGAGAGGATTGTGATTGGGAACAAAAGAAGGAAAGTGATCAAGTAGGGGATTATGTCTCGTTTTTGATGGATAAAGGAAATGGCATTGCAGTGGCAATTGGCGTTCACGTTGTATGAGGAAAAGTGGAGGATAAGTGTCAAACTATTGCATCTCATTAGTCAAATTGACAGTAAATAATGAATATTGTTTTAGTGTAAATATTTATTATCTACTGTCAATATTGACTGTATTGCTAATAAATAAAGTAATAAATACATACATTTGAAAAACTTCTTGTAAATTAATTGACAGTAAATTTGCAAGAACAATATCATAATTACACTTAGACATGCTATGTTAATGCCTTGTTTGCATCCGACATTCAAATTCATAGGCTTAAAATCACATATATTTAAATTTATGTTGAATAAAAGTGGGACAGTGATCTTAATATTAATATTATTTCATATGCTTATGTAATTTATAGGCCTAAAATCACGTGACATTATAATTATCTGCTTTCGTAAGAAGAGAGATACTTTAATACCCAATCTCTTCTTGGATTTGTTGGGCATGCTTCTTCCTTTGGTATGTTCTGCGGTGCTTGGAGTTTCTATTTCTGGATTTTCTGGTTAGGCCTGAGTGGATGTCATTTTGTGGTCTGTGCATGGAGTTGTCTTGTTTTTGTTATCTTTGTTTTCTCTTGTACTGTCTTTTGTCTTGGTTTGAGCCGGTTGTAGGTTTTGTTGTATAGTATTTGTTTTTCTATATTCACCCCAAAACTCAAGTCAAAATCACTTAAAAAAATTTAAAAACCTGGTATACTATTTATGCATGTTGAACTTCGGAAATTTTATGCAGATGCATTCTACTATGGCGACTAACTGGATACTTATTGCATAATCATTCTAGAACTAACGTACATCGTCAGTTTTCATAAATACATGTAGCATTTTCGTTTGTTTGAATTATCAGAACTAACTGGATACCTACTAAATTAATTAGCATCTTCGTTTGTTTACTTACCTTTGACTGAGATCAAATTACTAAAGGTAGCCTCAATTTGACCCAGTTAGCCCAACCCAACTTAAAAAAGAGAAGGAGAGAAGAGCAGTAATAACGTTTAATATTACAGAAGATGTATAGTGACATAGTTCTTTTAAATTTTGTATGTAGTTCTACCTCATTGTCTACATTAAAGAAAAAAAGAAAAGGTATCTCAGCATCGTTAATTTATGCACCATTATTACCAATTAATTCCTAAAGTGGATGAAAATACCTGCTGCCATGAACCTTCATTTGATAAAAGTCGGTTACATAAAGTAATAGCCTAAGACACAAGCATTACATTGATTATAACTTTGTTGTGGCTATCTAATTTCTTCTAAGTATTAATAGAGACTCCAATATTGTTAGTAGCAGCAACATCAAAATAGTGGTGAAAGTATCCGAGGCGTAAATCCCAGAATCACATTTCACAGTGGAATTCCTTTTGAATCATCTCTCATGGCCTATGATCTGTCCAAAACAAATTGGCGATGTCTATCAAGTACTTTGACATCTTTTAAATTTTTACTTATATTACTGTTTTTTAATTACTTTTTATAATTCAATAATAAGAATCCAATTATGGCCAAATTAAACTATTTGGGATGGATGGCACCCATGCACTGCATCAATCTGAGAAAGCTTCCCCTTTTTATAGTCATATGGCAAAAATTTACTCCTGTTTGATTCGATGTTCAAAAATGTTCAGGAACTTCAATAACACATGCGATTTCAAAGAATTTAGGAAATTTGCTTGTTATAATTTGTGCTAGGTCAGCGAATGAGGCAAATGATAGCACTGCAGTTCTTGGTATCTTTTCACAACCAGTGACAAAAACAAGAGGTTTGAGTTTTTCAGTTTCCCTTGCGGCTTCTTTGTACTTTTACATTTTTCTTGTAAACTATAAAAATATACTGATTGGTTCATGCCACACAATTTATGGCTACAATTTCATATAACTAAATTTGCCAATTATACTTGAAAGGGATCATTTTTTTAGTTCTACATTGTCCGAGCCTTAAATTTTCATCATACATATCAACTTTATAGCCCATATTCAAAGTTCCATGTGTAATGCATTATAAGTTCTCTCCATCTTATAGAAGTACCGGCCTGAACAAATGTAAGCTAGCGGACAATTATTTAGCACAGAGACTGGTTTGGGATTTCGTGAATCTGGACCATTAACTGATGGAGCAACAAATTATAAAATGATGTTCACTATTCTTGTTTCTTTTTTATTATTACTTGTACCTCACTGGTTATTATTGTGTTTTTATAACCTGACTTATAGAAATTAATTACTGTGACCTCTTACCAACATTTCCACTTATGTCTATTGAGAAGAGTTCTTTTATTGTTCCACTTATAAAATTATAAAAAAGCTACCGCTGCATGTTTGGCATGTCCCTTGGGGTAAGGAACTAGTCGTCGGATATAGTAATGGAGTGATTTTAATATGGGATTTGCCGACATTTTCAGACTCGAAAAATGGTTCCGCCACAAATCAAAATATTCCTAGTTCCAAGCTTAATCTTGCGTTCAGGACAGACAAAATTCATGTTGTTTCATTAAAATGGAATATTGGTGATGGATTGATAGATTTGTGGCCCTTAGAGGAGTATTGTGTCTGCTATTATATATTTCTGGGCTCAACTGTATATGATAGATTGATGACATGTTATAAATAATATACTTGCTTTTAAAAGTTATAATCATCTGATTGTTGGATCTGCATTTGCAGGTCATAGCTTTTACTTAAAATTTTGAAACTCAAGCTATTAAGTTGTTTCGTCTTCCTTTGACTGAGCTGTGTTTGTCAATGGAATTTATTACATGTGTTAACGACAAGTCCAAGCACAAGCCAAATTCTCCTCTTCTATTATTGAAATATGGACAAATGCAAGTGTTTGATGATTCACAGATAGAGCACTCTGTTGCAGTTACATGCTAAATCCTCTCCATCACTATCAAACCGATTCACAATAAAATTGCCATATACTGAATCTAGCATCACTGCTGCAAAAGTGTGCGCAAGTTGCTCTCTTGAGTCAACTTTAATGGGAGAGGTAATGTTACGAACTAAACCCAAATACTGAACTCCTCATTGTTTGATACCAGCAAAGCATGACGACATGTATACAATTCAATGTGTTAAAGTTAAAGGAGCTATTCAATCTATAGCTGTTAATTCTGACCCTAAACATGTTGCCATTGGAACTGATAAAAGTTTTGTAAATCCCTTATTTAACTAGTATTAATTTTATGTAATCCTATCCATTGTATAAAAATTAAAAACATCTAACTTGGTATTTGTCTCGAGGAGAGCCTCAAAGAAATAGAAGATAGAACGCCTTAATGCTTTATCCATACGGCTTTTTACTTTTAAAAATTTCGCCTCAACAACTTGAGGCATATAAAACGTGCAAAGTGTACGCCTCACGTGCCTCAAATTGCTAAGACATGCAAGCCAAGTATATTTCTACCCTTAGTTATAAATATTTGCACTAATAGAATATAATGTTGTTTAGTACTATTATTATTATTATTGTTATTATTATTATTATTGACATGATTATGTAGTTCAATCTAAATTGTAGAAGGAAAATTTTGTTCATTGACTTACAAGATTCATCAGTTTACGCAATTGAAGAAGATATTGGAAATGAACTGAATGCTAGTGCAGTATGCAATAATAAACCATCTATTGCTTTATCAATGCAAATTCTAGGTATGAAACATGTTTTTCTTTTTAACTGTTATGTACACTATAATTTTAGCTGCTGAAACAAAAATTAAAATGCAAAACCATCTTTTTCACTGTTTTTCTTAAAAAGGACTCATACAGGTAAAATTGATTGTTTTCTTTTCGTATGTGCATAGGTTGCCGTATAAATTAATTGTATGGACGTAAACTTATTACTATTACCTAAGAATGTGGCTAGTTAGGAACTTGGAGTCTACCAGTCAGGTTTTTAAAAGGGGTGTTTCTGATCCACAAGATGGCAACACAACTGGCATATACATTTGCAAAAAAAAGGGTAAATAATTTATGATCAAATTTCTCTAAATTATTTACACAATGTATATCTTGCTGTTAAATTTTTCAGGGTACTTTTGGCATGGTTAAAGATTTAGCTGGCAACAAACAACATAATGAAATACGGGTGGATAACTCTGATGTGAATTCCTTAGAAGAACTACATTCAGTGTTCTCAACCGTTAAATTTCCACTTCATTCTGAAATTAGAAAAGAAGTTGCAAACATTGATGAAGATATCGAATTAAATATATGTAAAACGTTTAACATTTTGCCGTTTCACAAAGAAAGAGTGGACATTTGATTTCTGTTAGGAATATTTTTTAAGAGAAGAAGAAGGAATTTTTGAGAGGATTATTTTAATGGGGAGGAAATTTTCATTGATTTCCTTTTGATTACAAATTTGATTGCATACATACATCAACTTTATTGCCTTGCTTTTATAATGCATTGCATTCTCTAGAGTATTCTAGGAATGCTTTATCTAGAATATCTAAAATATGAATTCTAGATTTTGCCTTTTATTCAATTCATTAATACAATTGCTAATTTAACAATACAATTATTTGTTTCCTGAAAAGCCAAGATTATTTTCAACACTCCCCCGTAACCTTGGTTTTTGAACTCCAAGAAGATCTCGCAATCTTTTAAAATTATCAGACTTTAATGCTTTTGTGAAAATATCAGCAACTTGATTATTTGTTTTGCAAAAATTCAGCTGCACCTCTTCGTTTTCAATTGCTTCTCGAATGAAATGATGTTTGATGGCTATATGCTTTGTTCTTCCATGATGGACTGGATTCTTAGCTATAGCAATGGCTGATTTGTTGTCACAATGGATAGTCATAGCTTCTTGTTTCTCACCAAAATCATTCAGTATTTTCTTCAACCAAATTGCTTGTTGGGTAGCTAGACCAGCTGAAATATATTCAGCTTTTGCAGAAGATTGAGCAGCTGTTTGTTGTTTCTTCGAACACCAAGAAAATGCTCCTGATCCAAGAGAAAACACATATCCAGAAGTGTTTTTCATGTCATTTATACTTCTTGCCCAGTCACTATCGCAAAACCCAAATAAATTAGTTTCAACATTATTTTCATATTTGATCCCATAGTCCAAAGTGCCTTGAATATATCTCAGCACCCTTTTTGTTGCACCTAGATGGATATGACTAGGATCATTCATGAAACGAGAAAGTAGGCTGGCTGCAAACATGATGTCAGGTCTTGTATTAGTAAGGTAAAATAAATTACCAACTAGACTTCTGTAGTAACTAGCATCAATCTTCCTTTCCCCATCTTCTTTTTTTAGCTTTTCATTCACAACTAGCGGTGTATCAACCGGATTACACCCAAGCATCCCGAACTTTCTCAATATTTTCTCAGCATATTTCTTTTGACAAATAAAAACTCCATCATCACCTTGAGAGATTTCTATTCCAAGGAAAAAATGCAGCAAGCCCAAATCATTCATTTCATATTTTTTCATCATTTCTTTTCTAAAATCTTCAATCAACTTTAAATTGTTTCCGGTATAAATTAAATCATCTACATAAAGTGCAATAATTAGAATACCGTCCATACCTTGCCGTTTGACATACAAAGTAGCCTCATTTTTGCTCTTCTCAAAGCCTTTCTCCATGAAGTAATTGTCAATATTGCTATACCATGCTCGTGGTGCTTGTTTTAGCCCATAAAGCGCTTTCTTTAGTTTGTAAACTTTTCTTTCTTGTCCTTTAATCTCAAATCCTTGAGGCTGCTCCATGTAAACCTCTTCTTTCAATTCTCCATTCAAGAATGCCGATTTTACATCTAGATGATATAGCTTCCATCCTTTTTGGGCTGCAAGTGATATTAAAGCTCTAATGGTGTCAAGACGTGTCACTGGAGCGAATGTCTCTTCGTAGTCAATACCGGGCTGTTGAGAATAGCCCTTTGCAACAAGTCTCGCTTTGTTCTTTTGAACTGAACCATCTGGATTATGCTTCACTTTGTAGATCCATTTTACTCCAATGGGTTCTTTGTCTTTTGGCTTATCAACCAACATCCATGTTTTGTTCCTTTCAAGTGCATCCATCTCTTCTTGCATTGCCTTCCTCCAAGCATCTTCCTTAACCGCTTCTTCAAAATTTTCTGGTTCCATTGCGCAATAGTTGCACCTAGCAAAAATATCATCCAAACTCCTCATTTTTATTGGGGTTGAGCTTGGAGATGATGAATTATGGCTTGTTGAGGATGAAGTGCTAGATGGAGAACTTGGTGTAGATAAATCACATTGGTTATTTGCAAGTGTAGTTGGATTTTGTTCTAAAATTACTGCTGGAACAGTTTTATCCTCCACTTTCTCCTTTTGTCAATTCCAAGATGTCTTCTCATCAAATGCAACATCTCTACTGATGATTACTTTTTTTGTCTTCAAGTTGTAAAGTCTATATCCCTTTGACACAGAACTATAGCCAATAAAAATGCATCTTTCACTTGCTTCTTGAAGCCTTGTCCTTTTTTCTTTAGGAATTTGAGCATAGCAAATACTCCCAAAGACTCTAAGATGATTCACTGAAGGCTTTCTTCCACTCCACGCTTCAAACGGCGTCATATTCCATACAGCTTTTGTTGGACATTTATTCAGCAAATACACAGCTGTATTTACAGCCTCGGGCCAAAATTCTTTAGGCATGCCTTTCTCAAACAACATTGATTTAGCCATCTCCATCACTGTTTGATTCTTCCTTTCGGATACACCGTTTTGCTGAGATGTATACCTAACGGTTAGTTGCCTCTCCACACCTTCTTCTTCACAAAATTTATCAAAATCATTGGAGTTATACTCCTTTCCCCTGTCACTTCTCAAAACTTTTATGGACCTGCCACTTTGTTTCTCAACAAAAGCTCTAAACTTCTTAAATATAACAAACACTTCAGATTTTTGTCTCATAAAATAAACCCATGTCATGCGGGTCAAATCATCAATGAATAAAATAAAGTACATGTTTTGAGCATGAGATAATGTGCTCATAGGACCGCATACATCCGTGTGTACTAATTCCAACACTTCTTTGGCTCTCCTTGATCCTTCTTTTGGAAACTGTTGCCGATGATGTTTGCCAAGTACGCAGCCTTCACATACTCCATGTTCTTCTTTTTTTATTGTTGGCAACCCGTACACCATCTTCTTTTGTGAAAGCAATGTGAGACTATTGTAGTTTAAGTGCTCAAGTCTCTTATGCCATAAACTAGTGTCGTCTTCCTTTTTTGCCATGAAGCTATGATTTTTCTCATAATTGAGATGAAGGGGAAAGCTTCTGTTTTGTGTCATTTTTATTACAACAACTTTTCCTTTTGAATCAAAAATTTTACATTCTCGATTCTCAAATTGAAGAGAATAACCATGCTCTAAAAGTTGTCCAATGCTCAACAAATTCTCATCTAATTTAGGAACATAAAAGGTATCATGAATAACTTTACCTCCTTGCTTTGTTGCAGCTCCAATGCTGCCTTTGCCTTCAACTTCAACATACTCTCCATTGCCAAGTTTAACTTTCGAACCAAATGAAGAATCTATGTCAATGAATGCACTTTTGTCTCCTGTCATATGATTGCTACATCCGATGTCCAGGTACCATATATTCTTATATTCTTCAGTTGCCTTTTGACAAGCAAAGAACAAGCTCCCTTCCATATCTTCCGCTCCGGCAAATGCTGTGTTATGTGGCTTACCAAGGCGACAGTCCTTTTGAATGTGCCCGAACCTTTTGCAATTATGACATTATGGCTTTCCTTTGTTCCAGCAATCCTTTTATTCATGAGAGCTTTTTTTGCAAATTCCACACCATTTATTTGTTCCTTCATCACTTCCTCTTCCGCCATAGGTGCCTCGACCTCTTCCGCGTGAATTTCTTCCTCTTCCTTTGCCAAATCTACCACCTCTAGAAGACTCGTCATTATTTTGTTTTATTGTTTTGTCATTGTTGCATTGAGTGGTGAGTTTGGACTGAAATGCGTTTTCAACCGTCTTTTCCATACGGCGTAACAACCTTTGCTCGTAGGATCTAAGTGAACCCATCAAGCCTTGAACGATCATGTTTGACAAATCTTTGGTTTCTTTTATAACAGCCACCATAGGATCAATTTTTTCAGTTAAGCTTATCAAAATTTTATCAACGATTCTACGATCGTCAATTATATCTCCATGAGACTTCATTTGATTCACTAATTCGGACAGCCTATTAAAATACTCATTCAAACTTTCATTTTTTCATTTTCAAAATCTCTCTTTAGAGATTGAAGTTTGACAATTCTCACTTTTGAATCCCCTTCAAACTCTTGTTGCAAGATTTCCCATGCTTCCTTGGCTGTTTTTGCTCTCATAATTCTTGAGAATATGGTGTTTGACACTCCTCTTTGAATCATTCCAAGAACTCCAGCATCTGTGATTCTTTTCTTTTTTAATACTTCAGTTTGAGCTGCTGTACATTCTGTCGCAGCTGTTGAGTCTTCATATCCTTGCTTGATGAACTCCAAGACATCCAAGGAGATGAACAAAGTCTTCATTTTTACTGCCCAAAAATCATAATTTTCTCCTTCAAATAAAGGAACTTGGACATTGCTATAGGTGGAGTTGATGCTTGCTGAAGTATTGCTTGGAGAAGCCATTACTTTGCACTTTTTTTTAATTGCAAGGATCTAGGGCTCTGATACCACTGTTAGGAATATTTTTTAAGAGAAGAAGAATGAATTTTTGAGAGGATTATTTTAATGGGGAGGAAATTTTCATTGATTTCCTTTTGATTACAAATTTGATTGCATACATACATCAACTTTATTGCCTTGCTTTTATAATGCATTGCATTCTCTAGAGTATTCTAGGAATGCCTTATCTAGAATATCTAAAATAGGAATTCTAGATTTTGCCTTTTTTTCAATTCATTAATACAATTGCTAATTTAACAATACAATTATTTGTTTCCTGAAAAGCCAAGATTATTTCCAACAATTCTCATTGTGATATTTTCTTGTTTGAAGATGACATCAAAATTGATGATGTAACAAAGGAGAAGGGCAAAGGGATGAAATTTGCTATTCTAAACAAATAGAAATTAGGCAAGAAATTCCATGCAATCAAAGGTCAGTATTGCATTCGATGATACAAACTTAATCTATATGTTTGCTGACTTGTCTTTAAAAAAATAACTTGTTAATGCATTATTATTTTTTTACACTTTAACTAAAATATTCTTGAGATAACATTTTCAAATCAAATCATTTTGGTAATTGCACAGAAATTAATGACAAAACCTGATGAAAAAAATGACTTCGCCAAAAGACAGAAATGATATTGACATAGCTATTGGTTCAGTATATCAAATCAAGAAGAAGTATGGCTTTGCATCGAACAGTGTGTGTAGGATGTGAGTGAATCCCCATTTTCACATAATTTATTATAATATAGCAAGTCATATTTTCATTGTAGAGCTTTTAATCCACAAATGACAAAGTTAATAATTACTTCAAATTTCAATAAAAAAATTTAAAAAAATATTACTCTATCATCTTCCTTGATGAAACAAATACAAATGAAATGTAATGCAAAAATATTAGGACAGTAGGAGGATTGTGTGTGTGGTTGCATGTGATATGATGTTGGGTGTTACTGGTGCAGGAGCTGATTGGCAGAGAGTGGTATTGATAAATTAAACTAGAGAAAGTGGATAAGTTGGTGGCAGTTTAAATGTGTGCTGCTTGAAACAGTGGTTTTGTAGATAGGTAGTAGGAGGAGATGTGGTGATTATTTGCAATATGGTATGGTGGAGTAACAAGTTTGGGGGTATTTGAGGTGCACGAGATGCTTATATGATTGTTGTAGTTTGTTTGTTGTGTTCGAGTGGTTGAATGTTGGTGAAGGAATAGTAGTTTGTGTAGGCAGATGTTGGTTCCGGTAAGGGGTGGCTTGTAAAGGCAGAAATACTGAATGATGCGTGGAGTAGTTGTTTGGTTTGTGTATTGAGGAGAAGCAATCGTCAGGCGGTCTTCCCTGGTTGTTTGTGTTTGGTGAAGTAAGTTTGGTTTTTGAAAACCCCTCCTCATTTCAAATAAAACATAATCACTACTACTATAACCCTTCCCTAAAAAAGGCCAGGAAAAGACTCCTCTCCTCTCATGGCATTTTCATCATTGAAGCCGACATCAACAACGCCAAGATCCTCGCCAAACTCTTCGACATCGTTCAGTTCACCCACGTGATGCATCTAGCTGCCAAAGCCGGTGTCCGCTACGCCATCGAAACCCCCTCCTAGGTCCACTCGAACATTGCCGACCTCCTAACCCTGTTATAGGCCTGCAAATCAGTGGATCCGCAACCTGCCATTATTTGGGCGTCCTCATCCGTTTATGGGTTAAATGACAGTCCCATTCTCCGAAGATGACCATATGTACCGATCAACCTGCTTCAGAGCGACAAAGAAAGCCGGGGAAGAGATCACTCACACTTACAACCACATCCACGGGTTATCAATCAAAGGTTTGAGATTCTTCACCGTTTACGGGCAAGTTGTGCATGACAAATGCAAAACTAGAACACCTATGTGTTGTATATCATCTTCTGTTTATGAATGCTTTTAACTGACATATTGACTTTTCCTTGAAGGCTTTGCAGAGTGCTCCTAGCTAAAGTATTATGCTATCATTACCAAATGCCAAAGAAAGAATTGGCAATGCAAATTGTATATAGATATACTAGCTTATTTATGGTAGTTTTATTGACTGCCTTCTGAAATCTACATCTTAATGGCACTTTTTTTAAAAAAATTATATATATTTAATGGCAAGCATTATTTGTCAAAATTTTCTTCAGTTTGGTTGATTATTTATTTATTGTTGTCTTGTAAAATTTGAAATTATGTTAGCAATTTTTTGGTAACCGTTGATTCAAGCTAACAAGATAGAGAATGATGGTGAGGAAATATGGACCGTAAGTAAACTATCCAATGTAAACTGGGAATATGGCAAGTGAGATGTAGTGTTTGGTGGATGACAATTAACAACCATAGATCTTTAGAAGATGGTACCTTTGAAACTATGTTTTGCATATATACATGTATGTACTGCAGGTGGCTGTATAAATAAATCTGTGCCTGAGTGCTTGGAGGAGCAAATGATGCTTAACATGGAGCGAGCTGGATACTCCAAGGACATAGGTTTGGCCCGTGCTTAAATTGCTTTCTTTGGGTTTTTAATGACATAAGAATTGGCCCTATTAGATAGGTATCCATTGAAGTGCGTAATACTAAATAAAACTTCCAGATTCAACATTTTGAACTTGTATTGATCTTTCCATTCAGAGTGCAGGCTTTAATTCTTTCCCCACACCAAAGAGTTTGTTGCACAGACATAAAACATAATATTGGTGGCTGTGGAGTTTAAGATTGTACATGCCTATGCATGTATTAGTGGAAAGAGCATTGGAGAGGACATCAGAAAAGTCTAGCATGAGGTTCATGTTGTTTCATGAACTCTTGGTAGAGTCCGTGACAGGATGAAGCCATTGAAATGCTGAGCCGTGGTTTTAAAAAGAAATCAACAAGCGATGTCATATATAGCAGCTCAACTGTTAGGAAAATGGGGAATTAACTAATGCAGTATTTTTGGGTGGTAATTAAATGTTAACAAAAAGTACAGTTTATTGTTACATGAGATGGATTTTGATCTATTCCACGCATACCATTCTGATTAACTACCCTAAACTATTTTCCCAATGTAATGTGTTAATATGTTGACAAAATGAATCAATAATAATTTCACGTCACAGTATGTTGTAAATTGAAAAATCATAGCTGCTGTACTAGGAATCTTACCTTTTTATTTTAAAAAAGATTGCTTGTTCAATAAGCATATTCGAAGCAAACTAAGAACTCTTAAATATTGAATGGTCAACAATTCAAGCGAATACTGTCATTTGTTTATTTATTTTTAATCCAACGTTGACTATAGTTTATTTTAATTATAGTTATATAGGGAGAACAAATTATAGTTTCATATTGTCTTAAATTATGCAGGCATTTCCAGCTGGTTCTGGTCACCACAACCAGGTGCTCCAAATTAGAAGATTATTTGGATTTAATCCCTAACCATTAGGTCAAGCTTGGTTTCTCGTCATTAAGTTTTGCTAAAATAAGCATACACTTCTAATATGGTATTATTATGATCAGATCATGAGTTTTAAGGGATAAGTACAGAATCACTCTATAGCTTAGTTTGGTTTTATCTAGTACCCTCCCCTTCATCATTTATATCTCCTTTAGAATAGTTAAATAGCTTGTCTGTGTAGTTGATCTATTTTTTGTTCTTTGGTTCCTTTTTGTCGACAATAAAAATGGAATATACACAGTTAGCTATAAACTAGTGACATGTTAAAATGTAACCCTTTCAAACTTGTCGATAAACATATGTTTATATGATAGTATATATGGGAAGTACCATAATTATCATATATTTATAACAATTAATCATATGCAGCTAATTTTGCTTAAACTAACAAATGCTAAGGAAACATTTATTTTCAGGGAGTAGTTCTTGACAAATTGGAGATAATACGAGTTAATTTTGGAATTTTCCCTACTTACTGTGGCAAGTAACTAAATCATTCTTATTAGTTTGTACTAGTTTGAGATGGTGTACTTTCTTATACTAAACATTAACCATACATGTTCGGATTTTATGACTAATATTTGTATGGTTTTTATGACAGGCGTTGTATGATGCTCTATGTTTACGCTATGATTAAAGCTAGGCAAAAAATATGTTGTCACACCCAGTCTCCTTCAGATGTATTTTGCGTCGATGTTCATACATCTTTACTCTCACTATGTATCATTTTGGTTAGCTACGGTTGTATGAATTGTTCTTTTTAGTATGTATTGTTTTGGTTAGCAACGATTGTAAGAATTGTTACTTTTGATCATAAATATTTATATGCTTCAAACTTCATATGGCATACTTTTGATCACAAATATTTATATGCTTAATATTGTGCATGGAATACTTTTAATAATGGCTATACATAATATAGCAGTATGCTAGTGCAATAAAACTATTATGTGATAATTAAATAGTTTTGATGGAAAGTAAATAATGCTATAAAATACTAAAATAAACTTTCTATAGTATTTCTACAGCATTTAAAGTTGTTGTAATAACCAGGTTATAAAATTTCTACAGTGTTTGTGGTTGCTATAATAATCAAGCAATGTTTATCGATATCGTTTATAGTTGCTATAAATGACAATTAAATGACGTCATAAATATTAGTAGGCATAAACCACGACTCTGTGTAAAGGTTTTATAGCAAGCATCAAATGCCATAGATAGGAATTTGTAAACTAAAAATCGTTTATTTAATAGCAATTATGAAACGCTATCAGCAACATCATTTATAGCATATTTTTTATAGTGTTTATTATGTTGTCATTATAGACACATGACATATTACAACATGTTGATATATAGCGTTTGTAAAAACGCCATCATATCATTTCATAGCGTTTTTTTAAACGCTATAAAAAGGTATTTATCTTGTAGTGCACAGACCTTCAAGGGATAGTAGAGCTGAGTGGTTTAATGTTTTTAAAGCAACGAGATGGAAAATGTGTAAGAGTTTGAATCTTTTAAAGATTTCAAAATTGTTCATATATGAAATCTGGTCTGAAAGAAATAAGAGATTATTTGGTGGTGGATCATTAAATTCTAATGAATTGTTTGCGGTGGTGCATAGGAAGATTTTGAAGCTACTATAGTGATTGTGCTGTGATTTTTGCTGCATTTTGCGTTGATCCTTCATTGCCTGCAGTGTTACCTGATGGTCAGACTTGGTGAGCAACTGATTCAATATGATGAAGTCTGGCGTTATGAGTTTGTCTTTTGTAGTTTGTTTGTTATTTTAGTTGGCAATATCATAGAATTTTTTCTGAGTTAATTGTATATGTCATTGTTTTTTTCTCTATGATGTTGTTGTCAATATGGTATTAAACTTCATTGTAATGTTTTTAGTGTTAATAATATTTTTTACTACCTTTCAAAAAAAAAAATTCAAGTAAGCAGGTTTACTTGCACATACTAGTAGCACATTAATTCTATATGTTATTTTACTAAAAAAATTAAAATAACAGCAAAAGTGCATACCTAAATGGGGAATGACGACATATGCGTAGTTAGCACTGCATGGGCGGATTTGATACTTGGACGATTTATAGACTCATAGGTATAACCAGAAAGAAATAATAATATAGTTAGAGTAATTTCATTATTGTTTTAAGATATCACCATGTATTCAGCCATCAGTAACAAATAAAATCTACTTGTTGTAATAGATTATTGACTGGTTTGCACATGAACTACGAAAGGACCACCCAGAAATTCTATGCTTGAAAACTATAGCTTCTGTAAGTATTTACTTAATTTCAACATAAATACAGTGATACAAATTTAAATTTTGTCACTAATATGAACAATTACAGACAATGCTTAATATGAAGTCAATGGGACAAGTAAAAAGATTGATGGATATCCCAGTCAAGGAAGAATATAAGTCTTGTACAAAAATATTAGTTCATAGACACCATGACAAGCATTTTTTTTACTATTAGAATTTGTTAAAGAAGAAAGAAGATAGATACATTATGACTCGAATAAACCAAGACGTGAAGGAGGAGAACAACAGAAAATAGCCAAGAAAATGGTATGTACATTGATATCCAAAATAATTGTAGCAGTATTCTATAAATTAATATATGTCTTATTCTGTTGAACAGAGAACGTACATCAATGTGTTTGTGAAAAAAATGCTAGGCAAGAAGTATCTGAAACACAAGGATATTGAATTTTCGAAATGCCCATAGCAAGGCCACACGTAAGTAAATAGATTGCGCATACTTATGTACTATGATGCATTTATTTGAAATAAGTGCATGATTATATGCAAACAATAGAAAATAGTTCCATAAACAAATAAATTTTTTGGACTAATTGATAATCTTTTTCAGTTTTTGCAGAGTCGATTGCGCAATGTTTGTGATGAATTTTATGAAACAAAGAAGTTAGAACATAGAACCAGATAAAGAAGATGAAATTTACACTCCATAAGCTATGTATCTACAAAGAGTTGTTCTTGCTTACGAGATTCTCAACTGTAAACCACATAGCTGGACTCCAACCGAAAACTTGACACAAAACTATTTTCTATCTGCATCAAATGTGATCATTTAAATTTGGGAAAGATAATGTTTACGTTTCTTGTATATATTATCAACGGTATTAAGTACTCGAACTACGGTGACAAGATTATGTAGTTTGTAAGCTGGATTGATGTTAAATTTTATGTTCTGAATGTAGTACTTTTGAATATCTCACTGAATTATGAAATGTTTCTAACTTGATGCCAGCCATTCTTACTATTCACAAACTTGTATGAAACTGTTGTGAACTCTGCGTACATTTGCTGCAAAAATATTTAGAATATTTACAACTTTGTATGTAATTATTCTTGTTAGTTGCTCACATGTATACAAATGCTCTAATTATTAACCATGCGCTATTATTTTTAATACTTGAATACATTTATACATTTTTCAGTTGTCAAACTACAACGACATAATTATGTAGATTATTTGCGGAAATACGGTTGATTTTTTTATTTTTATTTTGAATTTTTTTTTCCTGATCTTAAACGATATTATGAATTGTTTCTTTCCTGTATACAATTATTCATAATACTTGCATACTTAAGTGCAAATATTGTTAAATTTTATACATAATTGTTTTTTCAAACGAAACAAGAAAATTTCGTAGTTATATGAAAGTATTGTTTTATACAAGCGTAACTGGAAATGCTGTAAATTTTTTGTTTTATGAACATATTTTGAATACTTGCATACATTTATGCAATTTTTTTTATATAATTGCTTACATTAGTGCAAATATTTGTAGAGTTAATATAACAGTCGATGTTATCTATCTTTTAAGATATCTAATTTTTAAACTGGAAAATACGTAGGTAAAAATAATTCATGATTTTAAAAGGAAACAAATATTCAAAGATAAAAGAGAATATGCCTACACGCTGAACACATTTGCAGACTTGCATGCACGTAATAAGAATAGTTGCATACTTTTATGCAACAGAATAGAATAGTTGTATACATTATCCAGTTATATCAATACTTCCATACCTTTATGCAACAAACCCGATCTGTTTCACACATTTATGCATCTATGCAAAAATGTCATCAATGTGATACAAATAATCAGTATAATTGCATACATGTTTGCAACTATACAGAATAATTGCATACAAATAAGCTATTAAAAAAATAACTGTAAAAATCAGAGAATTTAACATTAAATTATTGAACTAAATTTAAAGCAGCACATAAATGTTCACAACAATTTACACTACAGCCAAGTGTCTTAAAAAATAAGAAAAATAACAAAGCATATCTAATAGTCTGTTGAACAGCAAGTCCTTTTGTTATGACCGAGCTTCTTGCATAAACCACATCTAATCGTCTTTGTAAACTCACCTACTGATTTCAACCTTTTAGAAGACGATGGACGACCATGCATTCTACTACCTTTTGGAGGCGCTATAATTGCATCTTCAGTAGAAACGTCTTCACCTATATAGTTTATGATAGGATTGATTGGATGAGAATAAGACAATCGAAAATAACCGACTTTGAAATAAGCTTCAATGTAGTCATACACATTCAAATTTTTGCAGCTTAAAATACATCTGACGGCATGAGTACAAGGAAAACCATTAATTTGCCACACGTTACAAGAACAGACCCGATTATATAAATCAACAAATTGACGGATGGGAGAATGAACTTCAAAATTATATTCACTTGATTTGATAACAAACCATGAAGCTCCTTCCAAATGAAGATTCTGTAACTGAGTTTCATTTACAGGACATAAAACACTATTCCAAGTAGAAGCAGCTTCACGACGATCAGACATAAGTTTCATTAACTTTAATCTAATTTTATCCAAACAAGAAGTGATTGGTAAATGTCTTTCCTCCAAAATCCACTTATTAAAACTTTACGAACAGTTAGATGATATTTCACCATAACAACAACCAGGAAAAAAAATACATTAGCAAACTTCTCAAAAGGAATTTCACTCAAAAAGTTTGTCGTAGATCCACCAACATGTTTAAAGCTCTTCAATGCAGCATTAAAATCAGTCAATTATATGCGTAGGCAACTCTTGCAAAAGTATCCAACACCAACCACTTATTTGTTTTGGAAAATTGAGATTTTAGAGAAACCTTTAAATTGTTGGTCAAATGATAAAAACAAAATCCATGAACTGAACTTAGAAACACCTTTGGAATTGCAACAAAAATACCAGGATGACCATCAGAAATGAAAACATAACTTCTACTGTCATCTTTAAGAAACGCTTTTAGATGTTCACAATAACAAATCCAGTTGTCTTCATCTTTCCAGACGCAATAGCAATTGCTATAGGGAAAAAACCTATGTAAATAAACAAAATAAAAAATAAACTAATAAATAGAACAAAAAATAGAAACAAGGAGGAAAAATAGCAGTAAAACATGCATATTCTAAAAACAATTGCGCACTTGACTGTACAATATCAGAACTAATGCTTTCACTCTGTAGAGTTAGAATTAATGCATTCCGTTATGCATATATACATAATAGATGCACATATGTATGCAAATATATTTAATATTTGCATACCTGTATGCACATATTCATAACATGAGCATAATTAATTGTAGTAAAATTATATTAGAACAATAGATTGAAAATTACAGCGCAGATTTACAGTAAAACTATATTCAAACAGACAACTCTAAATTGTTTTTACCATATTTATCCAAATTATCTTACGTGCATGCAGATTATAGATACATTTGCATACTTAAATGAACAAAATCAGAAATGATGCATTTACTCTGTACAATTAGAATAATTGCAATCAAGTATGCATAAGTACAGAATATTTGCGCATCTCTATGCAAATATATTGAATATTTGAATACCTCTGTGCAAATACTCAAAAATGAGCAACATTGATTGCATGTGTTCATTTCCATTTTACCACGTATGCAGTAGTTTAGAATTATTGCAGTAATACGTGCAAAAATTTTAAAAATTTGCATATAGGTGAGCCTAAAATCATAAAAAAACTGTTATCAATGTGAATTAACCTATAAAACAGCATACCTTCATTTTCGTTTTTACCAGTAGCAGCCATTAAACAACCTTGAGCTCTTCCCTTGATAAAAGTTGCATCAACAAAAATTAAAGGTCGACAATATTGAAATCCATATGAGCAAGCTTCAAATCCAACAAAAACTCTCTCAAATTGACGTATATCATCACTACACTCCAAATCAACTTTACTTCTAGGATTAGTAGTAACAACAACATCACAACATGGTTGTAAATGATGGTAGGACATTACATCGCTTCCATGTAAATCCTCTAATGCCAACCTCTTCCCACTGTAAGCATAATAATACTTCAAGATAACATTATACTCCATTTGAAACAAATTCATAATATCCTTTGTCTTCATTGACGGATTGTCTTGAATATGATCACAAACCAAAATTTAATCAATTTACTAGATATAACCGGATTATTTATGTCATGAATTCCAGCACCACAATTATGTTCAGGTTGAAATCTCTTCACAACGAAATATCCAGGAAGATTAAACTTGAGAGAAGCATGAATCCTAAAACTACAATTTTGTTTAGAACAAGCAGCCGTAACTCTTTCTTTATAATTCTTAATCAAATTCAGCTTGTATCTAGTTTTCATATTATACATCATTAAATAAAGTCTAAATTCAGTAACACCTCCTGAAAATTGTTGTCCAACACCAGAAAAGACAGATTGATTCAAATCACTTCTCAACAATTGCTTAAATTGATTGTTTGAATCACTGGTACTAGCAAAAGAGGAATCACTGCTAAAAGAAGAACCGCTACCATAAGCAACTGAAGAACTACTACAATTGACATCAACAAATATAACCAAATAATCCTCGTGATTATGTGCAGCCAACAAAAAAATAGACTGAAATCAGAATTACTTTCGATATTCCTTCTCAAACCATCTCTAAGGTGATATAATTCAAAGGACAATGGACTTAAATCAGTCCACTTACCACAAACAGCATCTCTCACGATATCAACAGAACTGTCAAAATAAAGACGAATAGAACAACTATCATTCCCAAACTTCAACAACACCAATATCAGCAGGAACACTGTTAAACAAAGAAGAGAATCACCATTAATATGCCAAATGTGCAGTAATCATATAAAAATACAAACATCTTCAAATAATTATAAACAGATGCATACATATACGCATATATCAGTAACAGATGCTTACTTGTATGCAAATTCCAAAAATGTTGCACATACTTTCAATCAGAATATTTGCAATAAACTTTTACTACGCATATACTAATAATATAGGCATATTTGTATGCAACTCATCAGCAAGTGCACATAAACAAATTCTTTAAAAACCTGTGTATAATTATGAAAATATACAAAATATATGCATACTTATACGCAACTTTCGTGAATTTAACCAAGTCAGTATGCACATGTTATAAAATTAGTTGCATACATATATGCTCATATCAACAATATATGCGTCTTCTTATACATATATTAAGAATAAAAGAACAAATAAGATGAAAAATTAATAAATACGGCTGTATGATCCATACAAACACTAAAATTTTATACAATCCATCGATAAAAATAAATAATTAAAGAACATTATAATAATCAATCAACAAAAAAACGAAGAAAAACAATGATATCCGTATAGAAAATAAATTATTAAAAAGTAAGAATTACATTGAAGAACAAGTTGCCATTGTATAAATCAAGGAGCGATGTAATTAAACCTCTAGAAAAATTCTGTGTAAAGTGAATGATCGATATACAAAATATTGATATTCAAAAATTTAAAACGATGACAGTGCCGCCATGGATAACGAAATATAGTTTCTCGATAAGAAAATTTTTTACATACTAAGTAAATCCGACCTAGTAAATTACGGCGTGAATTAAGAAAAAGGGCAGATCAGGAAAAATATTAGCCGCTATTTAAAAATAGGAATGAAATTTATATGCTTTAGAATAGGAGGATGTGAGCTTAATTAAGTTTTATTTTAAGGATGCGACCCTAATTTTAACTATATATAATATATATATATCTTCGATTTCCATTTAAAACGTATTTTATAAATTCATTTTAAAAACAATTCCTATTGAAGAGAAGTTAGTCCAATATCGCTTGAGATGGTTTGGACATATCCAACGTAGACCATACGATGCACCTGTACGCGCTGGAATTCTAGGTCGCGCCGAAGGCCCAAAGAGAGGTAGAGGTCGACCTAAAATGACATGGAAGGAGATAATAAAGAGAGATTTAAGTAACTAGAGTTTATCGGAAGAGCTGGTAGTTGATAGGAGTGCATGGAAATTGGCAATCCATGTACCAGAACCATAGTGTTTTTTTTCCATGTTTACTGAACCTTTTTACTTTTTATTTAATATTTTAGATTTTATTTCACTTTTATTGCTTATTATTATTATTTAAAAAAAAACCTTTATCGGACGACTTTTTATTTGATTGGTTATTTTAAACACTGTTTATATATATATATTATCATTATTAATTTTATTTTATTTTAATTTTGGGTTCCATATCTAGCCAACCCCAACTTGTTTGGGATATATGGCTTTGTTGTTGTTGTTGTATTTTAAAAACAATTCCTACTTCCATTTCAATTTTAAATCAAAACTGAATATTCCATTACATGACAATTTTATATAGTGCATATATATGTTAAAAATTATATTTTTAACAATCTAATAATTATTCCATTTCTTGACCATTTTATATATCTCATATATAATTTATACAACACATATATATAATTTATACAACGCATATATATGATTTATACAACACATATATATTTTATACAACGCATACGTATATTTTACTTCACAACGCATATATATAATTTCACATCGCATATATATATTTTATTTACATCAAATATATATATTTTATTCACATCGCATATATATATATTTTATTCACATCGCATATAGGTATTTTATTCACTTCTCATATATATATTTTATTCACATTGCATATATATATATATATTATTCACATCTCATATATATATATATATATATATATATTATTCCCATCGCATATTTTTTTTATTTTCCATTTCATATCATAATCACAACACCATACAGTTAATTAAATCGTCCATGGTATGTGGACGAGGGAGGTGAGCTAACAGGCACGTATACATATTATAATGATTAAAACTGATAAAAATCACTACTTGTAGTTCATATATGTAGCTATAAAATAAATAACTGTAACAAAATTATAGTGAGAAGTTCTCACATTGGATTCCGCTCCTTTAGTCTTTAAATGATGATTTTATTCTGTTTGAATCTGAATTCGCCTCAAATTTCGATTTGCTCCTAATTTTTTCCAGTTGATCTCATTGTGAAGTGCTCGTCGAAGCGGTTTCAACGGATCTGAAATCGTCAAATTTTGTTTTCGTTTGACGAAGTTACAGTGGTTTAAACCTTAATTACATAATAAACTAGTTAAATATATAATTAATTTTCCTTAATTTTAGTTTTACCCTTAATACAAAAGTAAAGGCCATCATCTTCCCTTAATTACCTCGTTCGTTCCCAGAACCCACATCGCAGGAAAAAAAACCCATTGCTTCTTCCTACAAGAGCCGCCAGCACCACATCAGAGACCACCCATCGACGCCCCTAACGCCGCTTGCCACCGCCCTGAGTTGCTCGCCATTCGTCCTCCCCCTTCACTCAGAAATCACCTTGAACGGGTTGCCTTCCAGCTTCAAAATCAGCCACCACGGGTTGAAACTCGAGATCATAACCTTTGAGAATATAGATCTCAACGAGATCTTTGATTTTTCCTTTAGTGGCTTTCATTGATGCTTTGTAGATTGAGAGATTTGAAGGTTCTAAAATCTGTTGAAATCGGCCCTTGGTTTATTCAGTGGCGGCTGGCATCATTTGGGATTTAGGGTTTTAACTAGGGCATGGGGTATATATAATAAATAATAATATAATTTTAATTCAAAAAACGAATTTTTTTCATCTGAATTCCAAATCGTACCCAACGACTATCGTTCCTAACCAAATACCCTCATTCCAAACACAATGGGATATGTTTCGTAAACCAATTTGACTGTTTTGATCAGTTTTTCTTTAAATTAAAATATAAATCAATATATTGAATACATTTTAATTTACCGGGGCCATATACTGACTCCAAAAATTACAAAAAAATTATATCAAGCTATGTTTTGATGATACGGTCCTAACAAAACTAATTTCGTCGAATCTGAAGACCGTTTGAAAAATGGTCATTTTCTTGTCGATCCAAATCAAACTGAAACTGCCAAAACACGTTTAAATTTATCACGCTCACATATTAATTCCAAATATTATGAAAATTGAAACCTAACAATAATTTGACATTATGGATCCAACAAAAGTGGTTTCGTCGAAAACGGAGGTCGTTTGCAAAATGGCTATTTTTAAGGGCTATATATTATATTAATATATATATATGTATATATATATATATGAATTCCACAACGACTATTCTAAATTTTAAACTGAACATAACTTACAATTTATAAAGTGAAATCTCAGATTCTTACATTCATTAGAAAGATACAGTTAAATAGATTCTAACGTTTCTCTTTCGTCCAATTCTGACTTATACTGAATTCTGTATATTCATTTGAAATTTAAAATCGAATTTTCAAACTACCGCGCCGTTTCTGTCTCATTTTATAATTATCGAGAAACAAGTGGGATATTTCTTTGCAAAATTGTGCTCAATTTCATATGTGGCAATTCCGCCAAGATCTCTTCGTTGGTTGGGGGAAGAATCAGCACGAATCGGATTTTTTGAGGAACGTATCGAGAGAGATGGGTTTAATGTCCAATTATGAAACCCTTGGAAGAAGAGGATGAATCGAAATATAGCTGCTACACCAAAACTGGGTGCAAAGAACCAACCAGATTGACCCAATGGATAAATAAGGAATACAGAAACAAAAACAGCAATTGGACCAGAGAATGCGATTGCATTATATGGTCGCAGTTGAACAGATCGAGCAAGTTCAAATTGGCGCAACATACAACCTATTAGAAAATAAATTTATACCTTCTAACTTCGATTTAAATAAATTTTTAGTCGTTATTATTTGAAATAAATCATTTTAAATATTCAAAATCCATTAAAATTGCTAAAATAAAAAAATTAAATTGGTTCAGAAATTTCGGGTTGCTACATTAATTTTCTAATTAGTTAATTTTAGTCAATAATTTAAATCTTATTTTTTTTTGTTTCAAAAATCCATTCATTTACTCCACTTGTGTTCATATTTATTTTATAACTCATGTTTAGATTTTACTAATAGAAATTCGGTATTTATTTACTTTCCTTCTATTTTATTTAATAAGCCCTTATGGTTTAAAAATGATTATAACGCTGTTTTCTAAAAATTTGCTTTTGACATAACTCAAAAATCTATAAGACGAAATCCATATTTTCCTCTTCCATTAGAAAAATATTACACAATAGGTCCAGATGAATCTTTTTTCAAAAAATGCCGACTTATACTGAATCCTGCATACTCAATTGAAGTTGAAATCGCAAAACTACATACTACTGCGCTACGGCAAGCTCGTTTTAATTAAATATAAATATAAATATAAATATTTAAACTTTGTTTATTAATAAATTCCAATCCCATTCCTATATATTTTAAATAAATTAATCTAGTTTTTCAAATCCAACTTGATATTTCTGATTATTCCTAATCATCGATTATTTCATAAGTCAGTTATAAATTTATTTATAACTCAATTACAAAAATAAATTCTAATTCCCTTGGAAATAAAATATTTAATAAAATTCGATATAATCGAATTCTAAACTATAAATCTTTTGGATTTATGTCAACTTAGTTTATATTTTGAATTCCAGAATAAAACCCATAATTCCCTTCTCGAAGTGATTTCTGATTTCTTTTTAATTTCATACTTGAATTTAAACCTCCTAATTATCTAATGATAATTACTTCACTACATTTATAAATATCATTTAAAAATTTACCTCCTTGTTTTAAAAATTAAAAACAAGTTTCCCTTTTTAAGGAAATCTACCTTGGAATATTTTATTATTTAAAACTTATCTATATATAAACATAGATTCTATTTTCATATTTAATATTATATTTTAGTTTTTATTCTAATGTAATTCCAATATCCATTCCGAAAATAATTTATTTTAATAAATTCGACATAGTCAAATTCAAATCATAAATCTGTTTGGATTTATCCAATTTATTTACATTCCAAACATCAGAATAGATTTCATCGTTTACTTTTTAAAACGATTTTCAATTTCCTTTTTTAAATTCACATTTTTAATTTACATTCCCCAAGTTACCCAATGGTAATTTATTTCACTTCATTTATGAACATCGTTTATAAATTCGACTACTTATTTTTCTTATTCAAAACAAGTTAATAGTTCCTAGCCCATTCAAAATTCAAATTCTATTTAAAAAATAAATTTCCCTTTTTAATCTCAAAAATTCTTTTCACGATATTTTTATATATCAACATTTAGGGCCAGTGATATTCAAACATCCAAAACACCCGATTATCAATAACAGGTTTTCTAACACATCATATATGATAATATATATGAAGACAAACAATAATAAATTTTGAGAATCCAATTGGATCCCTCCAACCTGTTTTCCTGCATCCACATATGTTGGACAACATAAGTAATACCCATCCTGCTTCAAAGAAGGATATCGTGATATAGAAGGTCATCCACTATATATATTGTAGGGCACATAGGGCCATCCACTAATGGTACTGCGGGAAATATCCTATATATATAATAGCCACAACCACAAAGCCTAAATATAACTAATATATGTTATAACCACAATTCATCAACAATTATCCAATGCATCCAAACAATCAACAAACAACATATAAAAATTATTTAAATTAAAAAATCGTTTATAATAAAATTATAAACGACTCTAAAGAGTGAGTTTACTTACCTTGATTTTTAATCGATGATTTACGTTGTTTTATCTAATTTTAAACAACTGTTTAAAATTATATGAAAATTCCTGGAAGCTTCAAAACACTCCCAGTTGGTTCCAAATTGTAGCATTTCCCCATACAAATTCAACGAACTTCGTTACGCGCAATTCTGTTATTGTATGAAATAATTATACACATTATAAACTCGATGCAATTTAAATGGTTATTAACTAGATATTTAAAAATTAATTAATAACTGATTTACCTTAACCATGCTTATTTCCTTTCTTCCCTAAACCGATTACACAGTAATCCACCACTGTACGAATTCCACTATGCCTATGTCCTTCCCCTTTGCTCTATACAGCCTTGGCACAAAAACTGTCAACACCCATCTCCTTCAACATCAGCCATACTCTCATCAAAAATCTTCACTCTTCTACCATTACTTATTGCAACCCCTACCTGCACTAAATCATTGATCATCTACGACAACACAATGACCATCATCAATGAACCAAAAACTCTCAAACAAGAGCTCCGCCTCTTCATCCATGCTTCTTTCCATTGTCCATGACCTTGCTATTCGAACATCACTCCATAATCCTAACACCAGTTCATTGGACTTGCACCAACCCCGTATATCACGACCTCGGCTTGTCATCTTCCCATCCATAACGAGACTTTGGCTTCCTCCATCACGGACCTACTACAGGTCACGACTGTTATACGAACGAAAATGGCCTACGTTGCCCTTCGAGGTTCTAATCGACCCTTCTGACCTAAATCCATCCTTCACTCCATCAACCGATGCTTCAATCATCCCTAACCCATAGGTTTAGGTTCGCTAATTGAAATAGGTACCCCCAAAATGAATGATCGAACCTAGTATGAGTAGCATCAAAGCGAAGAGCATTTCGATTCAAACTCAAGATGATTAGTTTTGTGATTTTAGTATTAAAAGCGAAATTAATTTCGATTTTTTTAGATAGAAGGAGGAAATGGTTTTTTTTTCTGAAGCTTCGATTTGGAATTTGCCAAATAAATGAGGAGGCAATCACATTTTTATAAAGGAAAAAGGGGAACAAGGTATGCGATGTATTAAATAGTGGTCGGGTTAAGTACATACAAAATGTATTTTGATTTGATTTATGTTTAATCTGATTTGATATAAAGAGATTCTTATTTAATTTTAATAGATATCGATATGATTTTGAGCTTATCCACAAATTATATTATTATAATATACATACGAAACTTATGCATGAAGTTTCATGTTAAAAGTACCACAGACGAGCCCTAATTGCGATGAAACTTGACACGCTGGTATGGTTTGATATTGCGGACCTGATAAAATTGGTTTCATCGGAAATCGAGGTCGTTTGAAAATTAACTATTTTCATCTACCCAATTAAATCAATAAAACATGATTTATATTCAGACAGAATTTTTTATTGATCATCTGAATCATTTCGATTTAATTTTATTTTCGAATTCAATTATTAGTCGTTTTCGTATTACGATAAATCGATATATTCGAAATTAAATCGTATTTGATTATTTATCGATAAATTCCATATAAAAATACATTTATAGTATCAACTCATTATTTAAAATTATATTAATTGTCCAAAATTAAGCGATCAAAAATCTGGGTTGTTACATTAACATTTGCCTTTTATTAGTATTCTAAATTTCAAGTCTTTACTGTCCTTCAAGATAACAACTGTTTTGAGTTAAATGATTTTTTTTATTTGAAAAGAAGACTTTAATATTCAACATTAAATCAAGTGGTAATTAAGCTTTTTAACACATTCATTTCAATATTCTTAATTTATGTTGTTACTGCCAAAATATGTTTTCAAACATTAATCCAGAATTGTATTTATGTTAGTAGTATACTTTAAAAGTCTTTGTTGTCATGCCCATATACTTTCGTCAAATATCTTAATAATGTGCGTTTAAATTTTGGAAATCTTTAATCACCCATTATTCTTTGCTTGCAAAATGAGGGTGCTTTTTACAAAAAATTAATTTAACAAATTATAAATTGCTAAATTAATTTATTGGGTAGTCGTTTCCCATTTATTCTATTTCCAGTACTATTGTTTCCTCTAATACCCTTTATTATATGAGTATTTTACTATTTCAAATTTTACCCAAACTTTAGTAAATAAATTTACTATTCAGTCTCTCTCGAACGGATAAGTTTATGACGTTTGTCTTGTCAAACTTTCGTACATTTTCTTTTTATTTCTAATGGAACGTCAAATATCGCCATAACTAATATAGGATTTTTAAGAAAATAACCTTTTCAAACTTATTTCAGTAATAAAAAGCTTGTTATATTAAGGCAATAATTATAAAATTGCTATTATAATTGTTTACTTCTTGACACTTACATTTCTATCTTTTTAAGGTTCATATCCGAAAATGTTTACAAATATCTCTGCTTTTCTTAAAGTTTAAAATTATAGTTTGTCTAATAGAAGAAACAACAAACTTTTTCAAATCACACAAAACATTTATTTTCTCAACAACCATATTTCAAATTTACTTTCCTAAATGGAGTTATTATGCAACATGGGCCTATAACTGAAATGCTAAAATTTCCCTTTTCAAAAATAATTTAATAGTATGTTAAAAATCACTTTCATAGGTTTCTTAACCTTTTTTGATCTTTTCATCTAATTCCTCTGACACACTACTCTACAGAAGTCTATTTCATGAATGAACATTTCTCTTTGCATACTAGGATTTCCCTTATCGGGTCCTTTCTTGCGTGTTCCTATATATTCATTTCTCGACATTTCGAATTGTTGTTATTATAAATATTCTTTATGTTAGTTTATCCATTAAACAACACTCATCCTTATGGACATTAAATCAAAAATCAGTATTCATACCTTTGCATATATGGTCTTAATTACATCTTTAACATTTTCCGATTTCGATATCCTTTTTCTTGTTGACTGTAGTGACCCGTAAATTCCCCGGTAAGGAAGGCACCAATTGCTTTGACGACAAGACACATCGTAATGCAAACAAAAGAACATTTCATTGTTTATTACAACAATTCCATCAGAATACAAGAATATACAGAGTATGAATTAATATTATACATCAGAGAAATATCAGAGATTTAAATTACATTTAAATACATAGCAGCGGAAAATAATACAAAACACAACTGAAGGTGATATGCGGATACAGAGCTTTTCGAATATCATTCCAGCTGTAAACCAGGTTCCTGTGAATATAAATCTGCAAAACCAAAACTACTAGCTGCCCGTGTCGAAAATAAGGGCACCTAGAGTTTAGGTTAAAACAATAAACTCCAGGTCAGTCATGTGACTGGTGTGAGAACTAAAACAGTTATTTAAAACTTTACTTTAAAAGAGAGTAATTCAAGGGACCACGCCGTATAACACGGAACGGGTTTCCTCCCAAGAATACTAGTGCATATAAATAAACAGCGCAATGCTTTTTGGACAAATGAAGCTATTATAAGACCCAGGTCCCATCACACAATGCAACGCATGCCGGAGGATAGGGTTTTACCTTATAATAGCCAAATAATACTTGATACGTTTAAAAAAAATCATTTGATACTATTATAAGTGTGTAGTGTCAAAACAATTTCAATCATAAGTATCAATCATAGACGGCATAAATGACCCATACCACTATGTCGCCATACTAGGTTCAACAAATAAACCGAATTATCACGTATTGGAAATTGGATTCCATCATGAGTCGAGGCAAGGGGCAAGCTCCTATCCGATTCGAGACACTCTAGCAAATGTCTCAAGACCACACACAACGATCCTTGGATCTTCAGGGTCGGTCCTCTCTTACTTTTGAGGATTGGCAATTCTTGAACATACGTTTCCCGGTCCTATCAGACCAATATCCGAGGCGCCTCGCATCCAACAACCACACAGGTAAAAAGTATTTAAATGTCAGGGCTGGTAGGTCACTGACATCACCCATAGCTGGAAAGAAACGTCGTGCTCTCCCTGCAGTCACTATCCCATTTTTGACTCATACCGAGGTGTGAGGCTCGCGAATTCACGCTATACACAAAGCTATGCCACACATGTCGTGCTTTGATCATCAACCACAAGACTTTGCTTTTCAACAGAAGCCTTGATAATTTGCCACTTAGGCATGCCACACAGGCAATTCACTCCATGCG
Organism: Allium sativum; assembly: GCA_030737875.1. NCBI lineage: Eukaryota > Viridiplantae > Streptophyta > Magnoliopsida > Asparagales > Amaryllidaceae > Allium > Allium sativum. Next base: position 150,190,999 of record CM060909.1, on the reverse strand, counting down.
ACTGATGTCCATCTATATATAACCTCTGAGCTCGTACGTCTCAAAGAAGGGTGTTAAGCAAGAGAATAAATTCTCCACCACCAAACAGATGTATATTTAATAGAGATCAATCAACACAGAATAAAATCCAGTGTCAGACACACAGTCCATTTACAAGTTCGTTCTGGGTCTGAACGAAATCGGAGGCACTTTCCTCGCATATCCATCGATCTCCAAGTACGTCTGGACGATCACCAACTGATTCCCTCATCCTGGGTGTACAACCCAATCAAGATCATTAGTAATCACCCAAACGATGTGAAGACTTTCGGTCTTCAACCACCGTCTTCATCTTCGACTTATCGTCGAATCGGTTATTCAGAATGGGTATAAACCCGGCCTTTCCGAATAACCCGCGTATATAATAAACAAATGTTACACAAACACAACATACGCCTCATTCCAGTTCAGAATATTCTTTTATTCTGATATTCACATTCTTAGGGAAAGGTTCCCATTAATTTTATCAAAGATAAATTCTTCTAAATTTATTCTTTAATCTTCCTTTGGATATCATTTCAACCATGTTAAGGTTTCCCAAACTTGTCGGGATTAGCGAACCACACCGAAGTAATTATTTATTTTATTTCCCAATCCCAACCTATTTATCCCATGGAGCAAAACTGGTAATACTCCATATCTAACACTACGGTGTTATCGGTAAATAATAATTACCATTTCACATTCAAATCTAATTAAAGATTTAACTATCGCTTTGGGGCAAAACTGGTGATACTCCATTCTCGATCATTTCAAACTAATTAAAGATTCATTAAAACTCCACTTAGTTTTAATCTTCCCAAAAATCAATGTCCTGTCTTTAACTGGGTTAAAGAACCAATGTCACTAAAAACACGGTTCACGATAAACCCAAAATCACTTCCGATTGTTAATCGGGTTAAAGAACAAGTGTTATTCAAAACACCGCTCACGATAAACCCAAAACCAATTTAAATTCAATTCCAATTAAATACCAAATTAACTGGACAATTTCACTAAATCTTAATTAAAAGATTTATTCTTTTCTAAACAGGGTTCAAGAACAGTGTTATTTAAGACACCATTCATGACGAACCCAAAATCACATTTGATATTAAATACAAGCCTCTGAATAGAAAATATATCGGCTTATATTCAATATCAAATTTTGAAACCAACATATATCGTATTGGAAATAACGATATAAATATATCTTTCAAATTTCCACAACCATATCTGTATAATCACGAAATCCGACATTGAAATATTCCGATTATAATTTCGATTAAAATCCATTCCAATTCACGTATTGGAAATTCTGATTATTTTCAAAACCATTTCAAATCTAGTTCAAAACTAGTTCATTTTGATAAAAATATATTTTTATCCTTGCAATTGTGGAATTTTTCATCCTAGTTCTTTCCAATTCATATATCATGATTTTACACAAATTATTGATATTTTTAATAATTTTATCAAGACCCGTACAGTCGATTTCCAATAACGGTCGTCAAACTGCACTTACAGCGACCTTTTCCAAATTTAATTTGGACACAATTCCAAATCCAACAGTTAGATTTCAAATTTTTAATATTCATTGGAAAGCTCTTTTCGATACGAACCCAACGGTTCCGGTTTCAGGAGAATCCGACGGTCGGATCTCCCGCAACGTCAATTCGAAGTCAATGGTCGAAATTCGTGAACTACCGCGGCGCGGCGCATTCTATTCAGGCCATTTGATATATATAATATATATATTATATATATTTCGTCGATTCCAATTCAAAACGTATTTTATAATTCGTTTTAAATTCGTTTTCAAAACAATTTCAAATTCATATTCAATTTCAAATCAAAATTGAATATTTCATATCATTAATATATAAATGATAATATTTTCAAAATATTATATTTTGAAATCGCTTCTTTTTCTATATTCGAATAAAATCGATGTAAATATCATTTGCGTCAAAATGGCACAAATAAAATCAACACGGCTGTATATATTTCAATAACTTCGTTATTCTATTCAACCAATGAATATTTTCTTCTATTCAACACATGAATCTATATTTCTTTCAACACATGAATATATATTTTTCTTTCAACACATGAATATATATTTTTCTTTCAACACATGAATATATATTTTATTCAACACATGAATATTTATTAGTTCTTAATTACAATAAAAGGGTAAATTTTATTGTATAAATATTTTATTCAACACATGAATACACTTTTATAATATTCTTTATTTTCCCAATTGGAATGAGGCCCAATCAATTACCATATAATGTTAATTATATGAATTCCATACAACACATGCATATAATAGCAACGATAAATAATCAACCATCATCCAAAGTGCACTACACAACTGTCTGTCAACCTATCGATTGACACACAACTAATCAATCGGGATTAGTGAACTTCAAATATCATCCCAACACCCGTGTGGGGTTTCAAATCAACAAACACGGATTTTTATTTGTGCAGTTGGGCGATGTGTAAAATTTATCGTCCCAATCAATATCAGTCAAATCAATGTATATAAACAAATCGTTTGATTTGTTTATAAATATTTATTTATTCACATACCCGTTAAAAATTATATTTTTAACGATAAGATATTTTTAACTATATAAATATTTTATTTCATTTCACAACACACAATCAATTTTCACCACAACAAACAATCAGACATACAAGCCATCCTTGGTCTGTGGACGACAGGTGTCGGGTGCTGCTAAGCACCGTCTGCATCCTAGTATATTTTTAAGTAGAAAAGAAAATTTAAAGTGAGAAGTTCTCACAAAAAAGCTAAACAAAACGCCGCGACTCTTCATATAGGAAATCTTCGTCGTGCTCGCCTTTTGTCATTTCGTTGTCCATATTCACTACATATATAAAAATCATATTTTTAATGTCGCTACATTTACATAAAAATCTAATTTTTATTTTAAACTCTTATGTGTAAAAATCACATTTTTACTTCGCTACTATATATGTAAAAATCACATCTTTCTATCGCAAATGAATATATAAAAATCACATTTTTACATTGCCATTCAAACGATAAAAATCATATTTTTACTTTGCTACATATATGATAAAAATAAAGTTCATATTTTTATTTCACTTCATATATTGTAAAGATAATATTTCGCTACCACATTATAAAATTACATTTTTATAGCGCTTTATATATAATAAAAATTATATTTTTACATCGCCTTTCAAACAATAAAAATCATATTTTTATTTCACTAACTTTATAATAAAAATCCAACTTTTACATCGCCACTTAATATATAAAAATCGAATTTTTATATCTCTATTACATATATAAAGATCAAATTTTTATTATCTATATATTATAAAAATCATATTTTTATTATTTCTATATTATAAAAATCATATTTTTAATTCGCTATAAGTATAAAAATCATATTTTTACTTACTTCATACGTCAAAAACCATAAAAGCTTTAAAGCAGAGAAAACTCACATTTTTCTAACACTTGGATTTGTTGTTTTGGTTCCAGAATTTGCAAACGAGCTCCAATCTTCACACCATCTTTTTTTTAGCTTAAACGCGCCATTCCGGACAACTTTCGCCTAGTGGTCTTCCTTCCGAAAATGTGTCATTTCCCCGAAAATCACGAAAAGACAACATTTTGACAGTGTTTGGACAGCAGACTTTGAACGCGTTTTTCCGACAACTCCGCAATCCAAAGTAGGACTATCATTTACCAAATCGAAGAGAAAACCGTGCTCTTCGAATTTGGTACTGTGGAGTTTTGGCCAGAAGCGCACGGTTTGGGAGTTATTGGCAGTGTAAGCTCAGGGTGTTATTTGCAAAAACGGGATTTTGTGAAAAATGTGATTTTTGAGGTGGTGGGGCCCATGGCAGGAGCTGAGGGCTGAGGGGCGGCGGCGCAGGCCTGACTGGGCGGAGGAAGGTGCTGGTGGTGGTGGGGGCGCTGAAGGGGCCCACCGTGGTGGTAGTTTGCAATTTTGGGTTTAGGGATTTGAAATTGGAAGAGAGAAAGAGGAGGAGAGGGAGGAGAGGAGGAAGAGGAGGAGGAGGAGAGGAGGAAGAAGGAGGAGCGGCGGTACTAGGTGGGGCGCGGTGGTACTAGGTGGGGCGCGGTGGAGCAGCGGGCGCTGCGTTTTTTTTTCTTACGCTGAAATGAATGGGGGAAGAGAAAGAGAAAGGGGGAAGAAGGTTTGACCAAGTATATATAATAATATTATATTTAATTTAATTCCAAAAAGTTACTTTTTCATTCGAACTCCAAATCAAACCCAACAACTATCTCTCCTAGCTAATTACCCCAATTCCGAACACAATGGGATATGTATCGTAAGCCGATTCGGCTGTTTCAACCAGTTTTCGTCAAAATCAAAATATAAATCTTTATATTGAATTTGAACGCACATTTCAATTTACCTGGGTCACATACGGACTCTAAAAATTGCAGAAATATTATTTCTAGCTTCGTATTGACGATATGGTCCTAATTAAACTAATTTCGTTAAATTCTGAGACCGTTTGAAAAATGACCATTTTCCAGTCGATTAAAATCAACTTAAACTGGTCAAACGCGTTTTCCTTTGCCACGCTCACATATTGATTCAGAAAATTACGAATTTTGAAACCTAGCAATAACTTGGTATCACAGATCCAACAAAAGTGGTTTCGTCGAAAACCGAGGTCGTTTGCAAAATTTCCATTTTTAAGGGCCAAAATTCCATAGCGACTATTCTGAATTTTCAACTGGGCATAACTTTTGATTCGCGCTATGAAATTTTGATTTTTCGGATTCATTGGAAAGATATTCTCAAATAGATTCAAATATTTTTTGTTTCGCTAAAATCCGGTTTATTTTGAATCCTGTACATCCATTTGAACTTTGAAATCGAATTATCGAACTACCGCGCCATTTTCAATTCCTTTTATAATTTAAAATAAATATTTATATTCTAACGATGATTCAAATAAATATATACGTTCGAATTCTATTCAAAAATAAATTTCTTGTCGATATTATTTAAAATAATTCATTTTAAATATTGAAAATTCGTCAAAATTGCCAAAATAAAAAATTTAAATTGGCTCGAATTTTCCGGGTTATTACAATCTCCCCCACTTAAAACTTTTCGTCCCCGAAAAGGAACGAAGCTGAAAGTTGTTTTGCAAATCAACTCAACTTTCATTATTTTCTTTACGGCTTAAGTTCTTCAACCTTTCAGTTTCTAAGAACTTTTCAAATTCTTCAAAAATTTGGCTGACACCCTAAATTTTCGAAAAATTTCGCCATAACCTCCCCTGCACCGGGGACATCGGGATATTTCATATAGCCTCCCATGGCCTTCTTCAATCCAAAAGAAAACGAAAAAGCCAATCGGCTCATAAAGACATCCAAAACCCAAGAAATTAGTAAACATGTACCTATTTGTCGGGCAAACAATTTTATTCCTCTTCTCTAGCCTCCTTGCTATGACCTGTTCAATAGATATACATGTACATGCATACAAATGCGATAAATTTTCAATACAGTTTAATATTTGGTTTAATTTGGCCTAAATTCACCATTCATTCACATAACGGTTCTAAAGGAACAATCATACAACACAACCATCAATTAATTAGTTGATTAGTTTTTCAAGTTCATAATTTTGATATATAGTCAAAAATCACATTTTTGATGCCAAATCACAACAATAGACCCTATCTATATTTGGTTCTCACACCAGTCAATTGGAAATATATAGAAATTCCACCTTCATTACTCGAAAATAAATACTGATAACGCTGCAGCATTATCAGAATCATCCCTGGGCGACTAGAATGTGATTCTATATCTATCCAGTATATTAAAACTTCGAATATATGTTTGCAAGGCGTGTATTAAAAATCTTTATATATTGGATTGTCTAAATTCAATACAAATAAAATATTCAAATACGTATAAGGTTTCAATTTTCAAAAAAAAGTTGGTTTTCATTTTATAAAAAACTCTTCACACTCGTTCTAGGATACTACCGATCCTATCTCTAACGAGTCATTCTTATTGGATATTACTAATCCAATCTCTGATGAATTCTTTGTATGGTTCTAATGTGCCTTGTTCTCGAGCTCTGTAAACCAAAGCTCTGATACCAGCTGTAGTGACCCGTAACTTCCCCGGTAAGGAAAGCACGAATTGCTTTGAGGACAAGACACATCGGAACGCAAACAAAAGAACATTTCATTGTTTATTACAACAATTCCATCAGAATACAAGAATATACAGAGTATGAATTAATATTATACATCAGAGAAATATCAGAGATTTAAATTACATTTAAATACATAGCAGCGGAAAATAATACAAAACACAACTGAAGTTGATATGCGGATACAGAGCTTTCCGGATATCATTCCAGCTGTAAACCAGGTTCCTGTGAATATAAATCTGCAAAACCAAAACTACTAGCGGCCCGTGTCGAAAATAGGGGCACCCAGGGTTTAGGTTAAAACAATAAACTCCAGGTCAGTCATGTGACTGGTGTGAGAACTAAAACAGTTATTTAAAACTTTACTTTAAAAGAGAGTAATTCAAGGGACCACGCCGTATAACACGGAACGGGTTTTCCCAAGAATACCAGTGCATATAAATAAACAGCACAATGCTTTTTTGGAAAAATGAAGCTATTATAAGACCCAGGTCCCATCACATAATGCAACGCAAGCCGGAGGATAGGGTTTTACCTTATAATAGCCAAATAATGCTTAATACGTTTAAAAACAAATCATTTGATACTATTATAAGTGTATAGTGTCAAAACAATTTCAATCATAAGTATCAATCATAGACGGCATAAATGACCCATACCACTATGTCGCCATACTAGGTTCTACAAATAAAACCGAATTATCACGTATTGGAAATTGGATTCCATCATGAGTCGAGGCAAGGGGGAAGCTCCTCTCCGATTCGAGACACTCTAGCAAATGTCTCAGGACCACACACAGCGATCCTTGATTCTTCAGGGCCGGTCCTCTCTTACTTTTGAGGATTGGCAATTCCTGAACACACGTTTCTCGGTCCTATCATACCTATATCCGAGGTGCCTCGCATCCAACAACCACACAGGTAAAAAGTATATAAATGTCCAGGCTGGTAGGTCACTGACATCACCCATAGCTAGAAAGAAACGTCGTGCTCTCCCTGCAGTCACTATCCCGCTTTTGACTCATACCGAGGTGTGAGGCTCGCGAGTTCACACTATACACAAAGCTATGCCACACAGGCCGTGCTTTGATCATCAACCACAAGACTTTGCTTTTCAACAAAAGCCTTGATCATTTGCCACTTAGGCATGCCACACAGGCAATTCACTCCACGCGATTGATGTCCATCTATATACAACCTCTGAGCTCGTACGTCTCAGAGAAGGGTGTTAAGCAAGAGAATAAATTCTCCGCCACCAAACAGATGTATATTTAATAGAGATCAATCAACACAGAATAAAATCCAGTGTCAGACACACATTCCATTTACAAGTTCGTTCTGGGTTTGAACGAAACCGGAGGCACTTTCATTGTATATCCATCGATCTCCAAGTACTTCTGGACGATCACCAACTGATTCCCTCATCCTGGGTGTACAGCCCAATCAAGATCATTAGTAATCACCCAAACGATGTGAAGACTTCCGGTCATCAACCACCGTCTTCATCTTCGACCTATTGTCGAATCGGTTATTCAGAATGGGTATAAACCCGGCCTTTCCGAATAACCCGCGTATATAATAAACAAATGTTACACAAACACAACATACGCCTCATTCCAATTCAGAATATTCTTTTATTCTGATATTCACATTCTTAGGGAAAGGTTCCCATTAATTTTATTAAAGATAAATTCTTCTAAATTTATTCTTTAATCTTCCTTTGGATATCATTTCAACCATGTTAAGGTTTCCCAAACAAGTCGGGATTAGCGAACCACACCGAAGTAAATATTTATTTTATTTCCCAATCCCAACCTATTTATCCCATGGAGCAAAACTGGTAATACTCCATATCTAACACCACGGTGTTATCGGTAAATATTAATTACCATTTCACGTTCAAAACTAATTAAAGATTTAACTATCGCTTTGGAGCAAAACTGGTGATACTCCATTCTCGATCATTTCAATCTAATTAAAGATTCATTAAAACTCCATTTAGTTCTAATCTTCCCAAAAATCAATATCCTATCTTTAACTGGGTTAAAGAACCAATGTCACTTAAAACACGGTTCACGATAAACCCAAAATCACTTCCCATTGTTAATCGGGTTAAAGAACAACTGTTATTCAAAACACCACTCACGATAAACCCAAAACCAATTTAAATTCAATTCCAATTAAATACCAAATTAACTGGACAATTTCACTTAATCTTAATTAAAAGATTTATTCTTTTCTAAACAGGGTTCAAGAACAGTGTTATTTAAGACACCATTCACGACGAACCCAAAATCACATTTGATATTAAATACAAGGCTCTGAATAGAAAATATATCGGCTTATATTCAATATCAAATTTTGAAACCAACATATATCGTATTGGAAATAACGATATAAATATATCTTTCAAATTTCCACAACCATATCTGTATAATCACGAAATCCAACATCGAAATATTCCGATTATAATTTCGATTCAAATCCATTACAATTCACGTATTGGAAATTCTGATTATTTTCAAAACCATTTCAAATCTAGTTCATTTTGATAAAAATATATTTTTATCCTTGCAATTGTGGAATTTTTCATCCTAGTTCTTTCCAATTCATATATCATGATTTTACACAAATTATTGATATTTTTAATAATTTTATCAAGGCCCATGCAGTCGATTTCCAATAACGGTCGTCGAACTGCACCTACAACGACCTTTTCCAAATTTGATTTGGACATAATTCCAAATCCAACCGTTAGATTTCAAATTTCTAATATTCATTGGAAAGCTCTTTTCGATACGAACCCAACGGTTCCGGTTTCAGGAGTATCCGACGGACGGATCTCCCGCAACGTCAATTAGAAGTCAATGGTCGAAATTCGTGAACTACCGCGGCGCGACGCGTTCTATTCAGGCCATTTAATATATATAATATATATATTATATATATTTCGTCGATTTCAATTCAAAACGTATTTTATAATTCGTTTTCAAAACAATTTCAACTTCATATTCAATTTCAAATCGAAATTGAATATTTCATATCATTAATATATAAATGATAATATTTTCAAAATATTATATTTTGAAATCACTTCTTTTTCTATATTCGAATAAAATCGATATAAATATCATTCACGTCAAAATGGCGTAATTCTAATCAACACGGATGTATATATTTCAATAACTTCGTTATTCTATTCAACCAATGAATATTTTCTTCTATTCAACACATGAATCTATATTTCTTTCAACACATGAATATATATTTTTCTTTCAACACATGAATATATATTTTTCTTTCAACACATGGATATATATTTTATTCAACACATGAATATTTATTAATTCTTACTTACAATAAAAGGGTAAATTTTATTGTATAAATATTTTATTCAACACATGAATACACTTTTATAATATTCTTTATTTTCCCAATTGGAATGAGGCCCAATCAATTACCATATAATGTTAATTATATGGATTCCATACAACACATGCATATAATAGCAACGATAAATAATCAACCATCATCCAAAGTGCACTACACAACTGTCTGTCAACCTATCGATTGACACACAACTAATCAATCGGGATTAGTGAACTTCAAATATCATCCCAACACCCGTGTGGGGTTTCAAATTAACAAACACGGATTTTTATTTGTGCAGTTGGGCGATGTGTAAAATTTATCGTGCCAATCAATATCAGTCAAATCAATATATATAAACAAATCGTTTGATTTGTTTATAAATATTTATTTATTCACATGCCCGTTAAAAATTATTTTTTTAACGATAAAATATTTTTAACTATATAAATATTTTATTTCATTTCACATCGCACCGTCTGCATCCTAGTATATATTTTAACTAGAAAAGAAAATTTAAAGTGAGAAGTTCTCACCAAAAAGCTAAACCAAACACCGCGACTCTTCATATATAGGAAATCTTCGCCATGCTCGCTTTTTGTCATTTTCGTTGTCCATATTCACTACATATATAAAAATCATATCTTTAATGTCGCTACATTTACACAAAAATCTAATTTTTATTTTAAACTCTTATGTGTAAAAATCACATTTTTACTTCGCTACTATGTATGTAAAAATCACATCTTTCTATCGCAAATGAATATATAAAAATCACATTTTTACATTGCCATTCAAACAATAAAAATCATATTTTTACTTTGCTACATATATGATAAAAATAAAGTTCATATTTTTATTTCACTTCATATATTGTAAAGATTATATTTCGCTACCACATTATAAAATTACATTTTTATAGCGCTTTATATATAATAAAAATTATATTTTTACATCGCCTTTCAAACAATAAAAATCATATTTTTTATTTCACTAACTTTATAATAAAAATCCAACTTTTACATCGCCACTTAATATATAAAAATCGAATTTTTATATCTCTACTACATATATAAAGATCAAATTTTTATTATCTATATATTATAAAAATCATATTTTTATTATTTCTATATTATAAAAATCATATTTTTAATTCGCTATAAGTACAAAAATTATATTTTTACTTACTTCATATGTCAAAAACCATAAAAGCTTTAAAGCAGAGAAAACTCACATTTTTCTAACGCATGGATTTGTTGTTTTGGTTCCAGAATTTGCAAACGAGCTCCAATCTTCACACCATTTTTTTCTAGCTTAAATGCGCCATTCCGGACAACTTTTGCCTAGTGGTCTTCCTTCTGAAAATGTGCCATTTCACCGGAAAACGCGAAAAGACAGCATTTTGACAGTGTTTGGACAGCAGATTTTGGACGCGTTTTCCCGACAACTCCGCAATCCAAAGTAGGACTATCATATACCAAATCGAAGAGAAAACCGTGCTCTTCGAATTTGGTACTATGGAGTTTTGGCCAGAAGCGCGCGATTTGGGAGTTATTGGCTGTGTAAGCTCAGGGTGTTATTTGCAAAAACGGGATTTTGTGAAAAATGTGATTTTTGAGGTGGTGGGGCCCATGGTCGGAGCTGAGGGATGAGGGGCGTAGGCCTGACTAGGCGAAGGAAGGGTGCTGGTGGTGGTGGTGGCGCTGGAGAGGCCCACGGTGGTGGTAGTTTGCAATTTGGGGTTTAGGGATTTGAAATTGGAAGAGAGAAAGAGGAGGAGAGGGAGGAGAGGGAGGAGAGGAGGAAGAGGAGGAGGAGAGGAGGAAGAAGGAGGCGCGATGGTGCTAGGTGGGGCGCGGTGGAGTAGCGGGCGCTGCGGTTTTTTTTCTCATGCTGAAATGAACTGGGGAAGAGAAAAAGAAAGAGAAAGGGGGAAGAAGGTTTGACCAAGTATATATAATAATATTTAATTTAATTCCAAAAAATTACTTTTTCATTCGAACTCCAAATCGAACCCAACGACTATTGCCCCTAGCTAATTACCCCCATTCTGAACATAATGGGATATGTATCGTAAGTCAATTCGGCTGTTTCGACCAGTTTTCGTCAAAATCAAAATATAAATCTTTATATTGAATTTGAACGCACATTTCAATTTACCTGGGTCACATACGGACTCTAAAAATTTCAGAAAAATTATTCTAACTTCGTATTGACGATATGGTCCTAATAAAACTAATTTTGTTGAATTCTGAGACCGTTTGAAAAATGGTCATTTTCCAGTCGATTAAAATCAACTGAAACTAATCAAACGTGTTTTCCTTTGCCACACTCACATATTGATTCAGAAAATTACCAGTTTTGAAACCTAGTAATAACTTGACATAACGAATCCAACAAAAGTGGTTTCGTCGAAAATCTAGGTCGTTTGCAAAATTTCCATTTTTAAGGGCCAAAATTCCATAGCGACTATTCTGAATTTTCAACTGGGCATAACTTTTGATTCCCGCTATGAATTTTGATTTTTCGGATTCGTTGGAAAGATATTCTCAAATAGATTCTAATATTTTTGGTTTCGCTAGAATCCGGTTTATTTTGAATCCTGTACGTCCATTTGAACTTTGAAATTGAATTTTCGAACTACCGCGCCATTTTCAATTCCTTTTATAATTTAAAATAAATATTTATATTCTAACGACGATTCAAATAAATATATACGTTCGAATTCTATTCAAAATAAATTTCTTGTCGATATTATTTAAAATAATTCATTTTAAATATTGAAAATTCGTCAAAATTGCCAAAATAAAATTTTTAAATTGGCTCGGATTTTCCGGGTTATTACATTGACCATTTAATGCTCTTTCGAATTTCAAAATTCCATTGACTACTCTTGAAGATGTTTTATCCTATTTAATATAAGATACCTTTTCGCTTTTTCCTGAAACCTTCAGACCTTTATGCTATGTGCGTTAGTTTGTCCTATTCCAAATTGTTACTACTAATTTATCCCTTATCTTTTCCATGAATGATAATTAAATCACCAATTTATTCCCATTAACCAGCTATTAAATTAGGGAGTTTCTTTCCACTTTCCAACTTTTTAGTTCTTACATCCCTTTGGTTAATCCTTTCCTAGAAGGAACTATAGACAATATTTTCAAAAGATATGCGTACTTTTATATATATAAATACACACACACACACACACACACACACACACACACACACACATATATATATATATATATAATAAAACATTTGAAAATCCTTTCCAAAATAACATGTACGCTTCTTGTACGCATATATTTCCCGGTAATCAAGTAACCTATGTTTTGATACCAACTGTAACTGCCCTCTAAACGTCGGAATGGGCCTAAATGTCGACCCAAAAAGGTCAATAAAAACTTAGAGTCGTTTCCCAAAAAGGCCAATAGAACCAAAGATCCATTCTAAACGGATCGTTGGTTAATAAAAGGAAATGATATAACAGATATAACAGAGCATGCTAAAGCGAAATCAGAATCTCACATATGGAAGGGATAAAATATAATAACTTAAAATAGATGTACCTTTAATTAAAACCATCATAAATTTCGGTTACAACGAGTCTTATGCATAGGTAAATCACATTAATTATCTCTATATAGTAGTATTTCCATAAATAATGCCTAAAAGCTATGGATCCTCCATCGTTAGGCTCCATCTCCAAGGTATCACTGATCCAAACGTTCCCACATGCTATCATGTTTATATGTTAAGAGGAGGGAAGTCAGAGCATAAAGTTCTAGTGAATGAAAATCACATAAATTTTCAGGAATAACTATCTCCTATAGTTGGTAGTATAAATTCTTCATGATACGTCTACACAAACAAGCATACACACAAATAAACATATGAGGCGAACATCCTATAAGTCAATTAATACCCCCAAAGCTAATTTAAGGACGGGCACCTCCTATAGTCACTTAATACCTCATTTATTTAGGGCGGACATCCCTCTAGTCAGTTAATAACCAATGACGGACCTCAAGCCACTTAATACTTCATTCTAACATTAATGCTTATAAATGATAACTATATTATAGGGAGAGAAATAGTAATGGCTACTTACTTCCAGGCTTTCGGTTAGGAACACGGTTTCTTATAAGAACCCCCGGGTGATCCCTCTTGTTATTGTCTAGTTGTCCTTACGGTTGAACTCCTAGCTACTTAATCTTCCCTTAAATGGTGGTTCCTTAAGTTATGCATACATAATCCGTCCCTAGGTCAGCCCTCACTATCACCTAGATAAGAAGAGGAAATTACATGGAGAACTGGCCTATACACATTATCATCTATTAGGACCATTTAATACCTTGTATGCAACGAACCAGTTTTTGGCTAATCCCGTTAAATAATAATTTGTTATTTTATGAAGGATAAATATGATTGAATAAATTACATTTAATTTTTGAAGAAAATTGAGTGATATTTTTTTTATTATATATGTATATACTTATATTACTTAAATTCCTTAACAAACGAACATGTGTGTATATAAACAAGTAGTATTTTATATTTTGTTTTATATTTTGTAATGGGTTTAAACTCAAGTAAATAAAAATAATATAAGTAAGAGTATGATTTACTTCATAGGCGGAAAATATTACATTAATGAAAGATGTGATATTTTTGTACTTAAGATTAAAAACATTTGCTTGTGTATTAAGATGTGCAATTTAAAGCATTTAGAATGCATGTTCATATTATACTTTATACAAGCTGCCATCCATATGCATTTTTTTAATTATTTCTTGACCACCAAGTTGCTAAGTACATAAAAGTCTGCACAAATATGATACTTAATACATAAGGCTATACAAGATTTGCATTTGGTCGTGCCTTTTCTAGGGGAGATTCTAGTGTAAATGTTCTTGACACAATTCATTTTCAATCAATCAAATGCAACAACAGTGACATCCTACCATGTATCAACTATTAGACATTAATACACACACAGCTATACCACATTTACTTGGCTATGCCTGGTCATATGAAGAAGTACAAGAACCTGCAAACAAGTACATAGCTTCCCCTTCAAAAATCACTAGCTACAACTAAACTTGCACATGACCATTTATGTTATAAGTACATCATTTTTTGGGACTGCCATTGTTTTGTCAGTGGAAACCATTTAGAACCAGCTTAAACAAGTGCAAAAGGCTGTGTCTTACTTCCATTTCCATAACCTATCATGTGAACATGACAATATATATAGGTATGTACTTATTCATATATAGACTGCCTTGTCATCTGAGGCAAACTGAACAAGCTACCAACCAAATTGCACATGGCCGTGCACTCTAACACTGGGAAGGAATTTAATGTGACTTGCCTAAACATTTACTTCCTTTCAATCAACATTGTTTCAGCTAATACCCAACAGCTAAGACCTATATGAAAACAGAAAGCACAGGCTACATTTCTTTACATCACAGGGGCATTGTTTTACCCCAAACTCCTGTGTGCTCCACATTATTTTATCATTTATTTGCCTCTATAAATAAGCAATAGGCCATTACATTCATTCATGCATTGTTTCGAACCAAACTAGAATAAAAATGGTAACCAAACCATAGAGAAAAATGGAAGAAAACTTTGGCAAAGCAAAGAATAAAACCTGGACAGAACTGCTAAGAACAAAGAACTTTTTATGTGAGTAAACTTCATTTTTAGATCTTCCTTGGTTGTTGTTGAATGATGCATATTATATATAATCATTTGCGGATGCAATACACCACATATAACTCACCCATAAATATGTTTGTTGGATATAAAACAATGTATGCCTTATGACAAACCTGTGTATAAAAAAAGTGAATAAACTTCCACTGTTTCTTCATATATTTTTTAAATCATGCAATGAACAGATACTAAACACTGATGCTCATAACTTATATATACTTGTCTGCACTTTTATATGGATATATTGAATTCATTTCCGACCAAACAATTGATGACAAAAACCTGTGATTTATTTGTAATACTTAACTGTTGAATAATGCTAATAAACATGTCCCTGTCAAATACTTCAAAAATCTATCACTAAATTCTTAGTGATTTATAAGAGCTAGTTGCTTCATCAAACATGATTGTTAAGGTCTATGATGTATGTTAAAGATACCCCTGCTATATTATAAATCATATACATGGTTTTATGTGACATATACAATAAAAAGGGGTTATCAACCAAATATTTCAACCCATTTAATATCAGATTTCAGGTATAAAAACGTTTTCGTACTTCGAAATATGAATTTAAGAAGTGAAAGCAAGATTTTTAGTATTAAGAGTGAATAGATTTCTTGAGTTGATCAATAAACCATTCTACGCAAATTTCTGGTAGTCGCGGCAACAAGAGGCCAAGAAGATGATGTGGAAGGTGCTTCGGGGAGTGTTGATCTTAAGAAAAATACTTCCAGGATTTTAAATTGTTATTTTGAGAGATATTGATGGAAATAAGTTTCTAGAGGCTATTTTGAAACCTTTGTTCAATGTCGAGCTGCATCGACGTCGTAGGAAGATAAAAGTCCGGACCTGGGGGTTTTGGAAGCGAGTGACATTAGCTTCGTATGGGCGGAGTTAGGTGGAGTTTGATGATCTGTAGTGGTAAGGAGAAAACAAACAGTGGAGCTATTTTTTTTGACTTCGGATAAACAGGGGAAATCCAATCAAGGGCATCAGAGGCGAAACTGGGTTCATGATTGGACTCAGGGGAGGATGAGTGACATGTGGCGATGGTCGAAGCATCATGACAGTCAGAGGCATGACTGTATATGTGCACACATGCATAGGTGTGCATCTCAGCAAGCAAACAAATTCGGCCTGTGGGAAAAATTAACAACATCTTATAATATAGATAAAGGGTGGACGCCATGTACTATTAGGAAACTTATCCAATTCATGAAAAAGGAATAAATGAAGTTTATCTTAAATGGTTCCCACCTGGGAAGCAATTCATGTAGATAGAACACGTTACTCAATAGTATCAAAGAAAGGCATGTTATATAATTCAATAGCATGTGGTGCCAGCATTTCTGCAAATGACTTGTATTAAAAAAAGAGATTCTAAATATAGGACTCAGCGTATTAGGGCCTGTTCTTTTGGTCTTAACGGACCATTGAATAATGGATGCGTCCGTTGTTGAACGGTCCATTAAGGACCGTTGAGCCAACAACTCAATTTTGAGCCGTTAGCTCTGGACGCGTCCAGACCAACGGCTCAAAATTGAGTCATTGGCTCCCCCCTTTCGCTTTTCTCCTCACTTCTCACGCTTATTCTTTCTGCCTCCTTAAGGTAATTTTTTTTCTATTTTCTTTTTACATTTAATTTTTATGTTTTTTTTTCACTCAAATAGCACATTCTTCTGCTTCTGGATCTTCCAACGCCCCGAATGTTTTATGGCCAGTGGACCGCACTGAGGCTTTCATAGATATTTGCCTCAATAATATTCATCGAGGAAGCAATTGATTCCTCACTGATGTTCAATGAGATGTTTGAGAACGAGGTGACTCAGACCCAAATCAAAAATAAATGGGATAATCTGAAGATGGACTGGATTTCATTGAATGCACTGTTAAAGATACCTGGCGGTTTTTGGGATGCTACGCAGGACCGCTTGGATGGATCAGACGACTGGTGGCATGGGCTTACACGCATGTACCAGAGGTTTAGGAGACAGCTACCTCTGAAGTTTCGTGAGCAGAACCAGCTTTTTGGGGGCTACATTGGCGCAGGCACTTGCAATTATCAGAGCCCACCTGGTCCCCCGAACGCTGCAGATAGTCCACCACCGGTTCAGTCTGCACGGAGGCAGTCGACGCGCGCCACATCTAGTAGGGCAGCTCCTCCCGAACCGGCCTTCATTCAGACAGAGTGTTTCACCAGGGCGGTGGGCTGATGCTATGTCATTCTCTCGCCCATCACTGATGCCGACAAGTGGGAGATTATTGAGATTTTTCGTCTCGACCGGTCTATTTTGGAGGTGGTTAAGACCTTGTCTGATATGGAGTTGCCGGGGTACATGAGTTATCATCTTTCTATATTCCGCAGATGTCAGTAGTTGTTGTATGTTCTCGTTGTATTATTATGTAGTGATCTGGTATGAAATATTATTATGTAGTGAGCTGGTATGAAATATTATTATGTACTGAAATGACATGTTTGGTTAAATGTGCTATTTTGCATTAATCATTTTGTTAAGTTTTAATCATTAAATAATTAAATTACAAAATAAAAATAAAATACTCCGCTTAAATGCTCCGCTCAAATTCTCCGCTTAACGCGCCAAACACATTTTCCGCTAACTATAATTCTCCGCTAACATTCTCTGCTCAAAATCTCCGTTCAAAATCTCCGCTTTCGCTTGTACCGAACACACCCATAGTGTTCAGTGATGGAAGGAGTAACCAAACAGAAGAAGAGAAGAAGTAGGAAGCAGCAGACAAAGAAGTGATGCAGCGTGACTTTTCTTTTGTGCGTGGGATAATTGGGCTCGACCCAGTTTCATTTATATAAAAAAAACATAAAACAAAAGATGACGTGAAGGGAAAAAGGAATTGGAAAGCAAGAATTTGCTTCGTATTTTTGGGTGCATGGCGTTGAAAAAGGGGGACCTGGGATGCATGGAAGGGGAAGCTGGAATGCGTGAAAGGAGGGTCAGTTCATGGGTATATGCAAAGGGGCATTTAAATGGGTGTGCAAGTTTAGAACGTGGGTTTGTTAATATGTGAATAATGGGACTGTGCTAAACCCAATTTTAAGTTAAAAAAGAAGAAGAAGAAGGAAAAGTCAATTGAATACATTTATATATATATATATATATATATATATATATATATATATATATATATATATATATATATATATATATATATATATATATATATATATATATGAATGTATTAGTAAACAGACATAAAATAATATAGGGTGCGGGTTGATATTATTGGGCTCAGCCCATTATAAAACAATTAAATAGGAAGGAAAGAATATTTTAAGTTAAAGTCCTAATATAAATTAAATATAAATAATTTATGAAATATATATATGTACACTCATATATATAGATGTGTATCGAAAGATAAGTTTAGACCAAGATGGTATGATCAAATGTTTTGACCGATGTGTGTGAGTGATCGAGTCTAATGTTGGTCAGTGTAAGGAATTTAACATAGTCATCAAGTTTAAGCAAATCAATTTAAATTAAATTGATTCATTAAAAATTACTGAAATACTAAACATCATTAAAATAAATCGAATGTAAATTAAGTCATCGCTTAAAAATTTATCAATAATGATTTGTAATTCAGTAAATTCTGAATTGTTGTTCAATTAATTGATTTAAATTCTTCTGTTGTGTTTAATTATGTATACCATAATCATATATTTGTATTGACATCTGTTAGTGGAAATGAAATCCGTTCCACCATATATTCGATTTACTGAATTGTTCGGACACCCTATTAGCAAAAATAAACACTGTTCTGCTATTATATCAGTTTGCTATATTTTATCTGATGATGAGATATTATATTATCGGTTGATAATATTGACTTGCATTTATATGATTGTTGTGCAAATTGGGTTAATGACTTGAATGTCACTTGAACTGTTATATCCGTTGGAGCTGCTAAGCCATTTTCGGTAAAGTAACTCAGAAATAAACATATGTTTTGATAATTGGATATAAATTGTTTTTAAGAAATAATTAAATGGTTTGTTTTAAATTAATTATATTATTAATTTATTTAAAAGAAAAGAACAATTAAAAACAGTTAATCAGGTTGTTTGGAGTTGATTTAAATCAGCTCTTTAAATGGGAATTGATTATTTAATTAATTGGTTTCAATTAATTTAGAAAAGGTTTGATAAATGGTTGTTTTAAGACTTGAAATGTTTTAAATTAACAAGTTGGGTAGGATAATGGTGCGGCTAAATAAAGAAGTTAAAATTGGATAAGATAATGTTTTTTCAAAACTTAATTATTCTTTTAATTAAGTAAGTAAATAAGATAATTTAATTATATGAGGATACAGGAATCAAGTTGGTTTAGTTGGATTAAATTCCCTGGTTTAATGTTTAAGATAAATTAAGTTTACTTGAGGAATGGGCCAAAACAACAACGTTGTTTTGAAATTGTTTTAAGATTTGATAATCAAATGGATTTATGAATTCTGGTGTCGAATATTTTGAATATCAAACTTATACGAATCTTGGCGATAAGAATGATTTCGAGTCAAGGTCTGAGAGGTAATTTAAAATACCCCAACTTGAACGATTTCACTATTATCAGATGGATCTCGTACTAGTTTGTGTTCAGAATAAGTGTTAGAGTTAAATATCGCTTTCAACTATGGAAACGTATATTTAAAAGTGAGGTTACCACGAATGGTATAAGTTAAACAATACTTATATTTCCAAGTAAGTACATGAATAAGTTGATATTTGAAATTAAATAATTATATATTATTTTAAAGAAGCTTAGCAGGTCCAATAGGAATAAATCTGTTTATTTTATTTTATATTTGATAGTTAAATCACTGACTATCAAAATCTGGACCATTATTATCGTTATCGTTTCGAAGAGGCCAGAATCTAAATTCCACTTTGATTCGATATATATACGTTTCAAGTCAGAGATTATTAAAGATGGGGTTTATGCAAGGGCTGTTCTGTTTACAGAGTAGTGCCTTCGGTTTGTCCAGACCCAGGACAACTTGTATGGACGAATGTCTGACAGAGTATACCTAACAGATCGCGTAAGTTGATCTCTTCAAAACTATGTTTGGTGGCGGAGGAATTCATTTCTCTTAGCATTTTACCCATGTTTTTTAGGAAATCAATTTGTGATTTGATGGGTTTGACGAGGTGGCATTCAAAGTAAATAAAGATGTGCTGTTACAAATGGTAAGTTCCGACCTCAAGCCTCATAACCTAGAAATGACAAAAATCGGGCAGGCAACATGGCTATGTAGGTCGCTCGCATTAGGGTGTATTTTCACCTATCTAGATAAATTCCTTTTGCTTTTAAATCTTTCGATGTTGTCCCTTTCGGGAAACGATGGGTCGCAACCAACCGTTGGTGACAATATATTCGATACACTCAAGAGAAATGAGTGGTCGGTCATGTGTGGGCCAGGTTGCAAGACGTTCTTGTTGAACCCAGTGTATTCCCCTCTAGAGATACACTGTCGGAAGGTGGTTCCATACCTTGTCATAGTCGGAATCCAATCTCCAATAAGCGCCCGCAGTTTTATTTGTACACTATATATGTGGAGCATAAGATGCAAACATTCCACTAGATTGCTATTTATTATTATTTAGACACTATTATAATATCAGAATAATATTGGTTTCAAAGAATGCTTTGGTTACCGTAAGGTAAAAACCATATGTATTTATGTGTGGATTGGTCTTACGATTATCTTTTCTTTCAAAAGATTTCTTTGAAAGTTAAAATCAATCTGTTTTAAAATCGTTTACTCACACCAGCCCCATAACTGACCCAAAGTTTATTTTTTCTATGTTTTACCTAACTCTTGGGTGCCCAAATTTGTACGGGCAGTCAAGTTGTTTAGGATTTTACAGATTTTCTAGAGGAGCTTGGAGCAAGAGGCTTCAACGTTAGATATATAGAGAGTTTATTTCCACTGTATTTTGTATGTGTTATACTCTGATGATGTATGTAAGTTCAAATCCAGTTTGTGTTTCAAAAGTGATTTTATATATTATATTTTGTTCCGCTGCGATTGTGAGATTCTATGTTGTTGTTTAGTTCGATCTTCTATCTATTTTCTTCTATTCTAATTTTCTATCTTTTCTATTTCTCATTCTCTAACTTCTTTCTGTTAATGATTCGTATTTTTTGTGCAATTTGGGCTGGACGTGCGTTGTATTTGGTCAGCTCAAATAGTATGGATTTGCGGGTCGTTACATTATAGGAGAAAAGTGGACCCAATAACCATTTACATCTCGAAGGGTGGGCCCAATGACTTAGCTTATGTACAAAGGAGTGAACCTTAGGAACGAACTCATTCCCAACCACTTAATACCCAATAAGAGATAGGTCAGCCACTTAATACCTTCTCCCAAGGATGGCCTACATCACACACACACTATATATATATATATATATATATATATATATATATATATATATAAGAGAGTTCTTCTCCTGCTTGTTAATGGCGACAGGAGTTCTTCTCCTGCTTTTGCCATGCGTGAGCGAATACTGATTTCTATAGTTTATTATCTTTTTTCTACCACTTTTTATCAGCAAATCAGAACGAGGCTTCTCTTCTTTGATAATAATACCGATCCCTATCAGTTTTCATACTTTATTTTTAGATCTGAAAACCCTCTTTTTGCTTGTTCCATATTTTCCTTGTAATGATAGATCTGCTAATCTACTAACAAGGAGTTGATTTCGATCCGGCTTGATGCTTAGAGCCGGATCGAGTTTCAAGAAACACTAGATATACAGCAGATCTTAAGTATTTAAGGGATGAAATCAGAAGGTGATTGAGGGTTTCTCTTCTTGCTGGTTATTGTTGGATTTGTTCGGTGAGTTCGGTCTCATCTCCTTTTAGATCTGGTTTGAGATTTTTTCACCCTTTTTACCATGGTTTTCTATCTGCAAATTTGAACGATTTTCATTGTTGATAAGCCATTTGTTTTCCTTCACCTTACTTCCTTATTTCGTTAAGATCTGTATTCCTTTCTGTGAGACCTCATTACCAACACTACTCTACAATAGTCAGTTTCGAAGTTTTGATTATGCTTCAGTATTTTGTTTTACGTTCATATATCTTCAGATCTGATAATCGGAACCTTTTACCATTTCTAGAATCAATTTCTGTCCCAGTATCTCTTTATGTGCTCTAGGTAAAATCAGTATTATACATGATTTTTCAAGACATGTGAACCCGTTTATGTTTTTGAAGATTATGTGCGATTTTGATTTACACTTCTTGAGGGGTTTTGGGACAGTATTGGAGCAGAAAGCTTAATCAATGGTATGATTCAGGATGCATGTTTATGAGCTGATTCTTCAGGCTCAGTGGAATATCTCAGCAAATTGATGCATTATCATATGATTTTGAACATCAGGACTGATTCACAGGCGTCTGTGAGTCGTCAACCAGATTTGATGTTTGAAAGTGTACAAGAAAGTAGTGTACTGATTTGTTGGAGTGTTTTGCTGGTTTGTGTCTGGAGTGTAGCTTTGTCTTTGGTGTTGAGAAGGGGAATGAAGATTGTGGAGCTGGTTTTGCTCTGGTGCAGTGAGACAGAAGAGGTTGGCCTAATCATGGGCCGAGTCTTTTAAGTTTTTGTTAGAGGTCTTTTTAATTTTTTTAATTTTTTTTTTCCTTTATTTTGTTGTGTTAGTTTCTAATTGTAACGGATGGTATGCTATCCTGTCTAATGTATTGTTTTCTATTATAATATAGTGAACCAATTTTCTAAAAATATATATATATATATATATATACATATATATATATATATATATATATATGAGGAGGGTTCCGCTACACCTCTTATATTGCACGTGAACTCTCCCCCTTAATCTCCACCATCCATTTCCCCACTCATTCTTTCTCTTCCCACTAAGAAATAATATTGAAATGGGAAGAGAGATAATGAGTTGGAAAATGGGTGGTGGAGATTAAGGGGGAGAGTTCACGTGCAATATAAGAGGTGTAGCGGAACCCTCCTCTCCCTCTCTCTTCCTCTCCCTCTCCCTCTCTCTCTCTCTCTCTATATATATATATATATATATATATATATATATATATATATATGCCACTAGATATCTCACATTAGGCCTACCATTTGTAGATTCTGGATTTGTCGGGGGATTCCGGGTAGACTTCTACTACAAATTAGGCCTAGCCTCGCATCATAGCATACTACTTATAATGGCCCATGGAACCTAGACCTCTAACATTAACAAGATTTACTTGTAGACGCTGGATATGCCGGTCGGTTCTAGGAAGACTTCTACTACAAATGGTTAACTTCGTGTTTATGTGTCATTAATATTAATTTAGCCATTAACTCACACACATTCAACCATACATATTCCTATGGGGACATTCAAATTATATTCCTAAGTTAATCGTATTTATAACGCAATTAATAGGTTTATATACGTTGATTACGTTATAGATATATAAACGTAAACGTAAATTTAGCGAATGAGGTTAGCGTCCCTACCACATATTTGAAATGTCAATCCTTATTACATTCTTAAAAGGGTATAAGTTGTTTTCCCATATTTTCCTCAACCATAACATAAATGTACATGTTAACATATGACAATAAAATGTAAAAAACAATCATAACAACATATAAACTTATAATGTAGATGTTTTTAATTCTTATTTTGAATAGATTCCTTTCTTAAATTTGTTTATACGCAAAACATTAATATTTGGATATATTGTAAATAATGCATTCGAATGCTCTATTTAGAAAATAGAGATTAAAACCTATTTAGATTTATAAATCTGTCCAAATTTTAACCTTTTTCATAAAATCAAACATATGGATTTACATGAGATGGAACAAAAAGGAATCCATACAATATAGTCCATTATATACAAGCATCATGTCCTCTTTTTATCATTACAATAACCAAAACCATAATACAATAGACTGAACATTTCTACGAACAATTAAAATATAGGGAATTTGGAGGATGTTTAATATGATGTTTTCACATAAATTCAAATTCCCTTAGGCTTACAGATCCAAATTTACACCACAAAACAAAGAAAATAGCAATTTGATTTCATTTCCACTCACAGTGCTAAGAAGGGTAAAATAGTAGAAATCTGAGTAGTATTTGCTTTTGGATCCAATCCTTCATACAAAACATTCTCCAACTCTTTTTAATCTATATATAAGAATCAATGGATTAGAATCTTATATATAAAATTTTAAATTCTAGAATATAATTCTAAATCAAATCCTAAATCATAATAGAGAAGAAAAGAAATACAGATTAAGGATTTAGAAGAAAACCTAAATTTATCTTTGGAATTCCAATGGCAGAATGAAGGCGCAAGAAGGAAATAGGTTAGGGTTTGGGATAGACTAAGTAGGTGGTATATATAGTTGCAAGCATGTATATGAAAAGTTAGATCAAATAGATTTAATCTGGTTTGTTGTATGCAATATATATATAAGACCCTGTAAAAAGTAGCCTTCACTGCTGTTTTTCTTAAGGGCGGTCGACCCATTCCATAGAAGGGCGATCATCAGCCCTTCTATAAAGGAGGTCGAGCCCCTTCAGGGATGAGCCAGAGAATTTGTATCTTTGAAAGTTTCTTTTTTTATTAATTATAGTATTAAATTAGATTGATTACCTTCCTTAAGTTGATTATTCTTGTCCCCTCCTACATGTATATATATATATATACACACACAATTCAACTTATCATGGAATATTCTTTTCATGCCAATTAATATGTAATTATATTCCACATATTTATTTATACAATTTGAATTTCAAGTATTGGGTGTAAACAATTCACATATAACTTGTTTTAATCCGAACTTCTTCATTTGGACTCCGTTTTCAGCAAATAAAATATGCAAAAGGACCAGAATCTCGCCATGAACGCAATAGTAATACTTTCATGCCCCAATTCTCAGTTTTCCTAATGTCCTATTTAGCCCATTAATATTTTATTAATTTATTATTGTTTATACTTAATTTAATTACTTATATCAATTTAGGGTATATTTTTACGAGGTGTTACATTCCTCCAAGGCTATCTGAAGTGAAATCTGAGTCTGACTCAACTTTGGTGCCAAATGTATATATAAATTCCTAATCCGTCTTTTCTTTTTCAATTTACAAGGCTCTATTACCCAACACACTAATCTGGAATACAAAAATTTCGGATACTATCACATGGAATCTTCCCTTTAGTTACAAAACATAATATACAATTTACATTCTAGCTACTCATAGACTTACCTTTCTCTCAAATTTCTACTACCATTGCCTTAGTGTACAAAACTGATATTCCAACTTCCATCATGTATTGCTTCACTTAATTAGTGGGTTCCTCTATGGATCTAGGTATATATATATATAATATTTATATTTTTAAAATAAAAGTACTTTCTATTACTACCAGAATTGGGATCCTAAACCTATGCTTTAATACTAGATGTAACAATCAGTGGGCCCAATTTTTTTCGCAAAATGCTAAAATCCATGTCCACTAAAACTAGAGTTGGTTTCTTTGTTGTCCCGTAGTAAAGGAAAGATTAATATATCAAAGTTCACAATATAATATCTCATAGCGGATTGAATAAAATATAATAGTAAGTAAATATTTACCATAATAATGACACTGTTTAGCAAGTGTCTAAGCTGTAAAAACCTTTACCACCTATCCAACCTGTGGGTTTGTTTTGAGGAGGGGATCAGAAAAAAAGTTCTGGTGAATGTACAAACTATACTTTTTAAAAATAACACTACGTGTATCATTCTATCACTGCTTTACCTTTATTAAGTTATTTGGGTTTATTACACATTACACCTTAAAATTTATGCAAAAATCATACCCATCTACTTCCAAGTAGATTAACCTAATAAATCATATATATATATATATATATATATATATATATATATGTGTGTGTGTGTGTGTGTGTGTGTGTGTGTGTGTGTAGCTAAATGCTCCTCATCTCTACCCTTCTCGAGTAGTCTCCATTTGCGCACTGCGAAAACATACTAAATCTCCACCGCTATGCTATGAAAGCGTACGAGACCATGCTACGAAGGCATACTAAGTCTTTATTGCTACACTACGAAAGCATACTAGGCCACGCTACGAAAGCATACTAAGCCTCTACCGTTGCGCTATGAAAGCGCACTAATCTTGAGTTTTCGTACAGAACTCAGTCGGCGGATTTCAATATTTGTAAAGGACAACTTCGTTAAGCATACAATACAGATATCCATAGATTTGTTTGTCTCTTAGATTGATGGCTATGGCCTCACTCGGACCCTAACTAATGAAAGACCATTCAAAGAATCAAGTGACGGTTCCCATACCAAACAATCTACGCATCCAGTTGGCATTATCCCTCATCCAATGTATCAATAGTGAAAGATCATTGGTCACTTGGTTAACTCCAATATTTCCCATAGCCGTTCCAACAATAATGATAGGTATCCAACGACTTACTATCCTTATTGGGTCCTGACCACGAAGCCTGCTCTTGGAACCGAGGCTACCGCAGAATTATCCTATAAATTAGCCCATCAGCCTTCTAGCTGCCCTCGACGTAAATGCAACCAAGACATACTCTATGGATGGAACCGTATAGACTTTCTTCTGGGGGTACAGCTTCGTTAGGCCTACCCCAAAGAGTCATCTCAGAGTATCCTCACGTCCCATAGATGTTTTTCACTTCCTTCCAATCCCATCGAATAATAAGCTGAACATGCTCCCATCAATCTTTGGACACCAACGAGGATTAGCCACATTGGGCTCTTCATCCCTTCGGATGAGGCCATACGAATATCGCTATTTTTTTAGACCCTATGTCTAATCTACAATTGTGCGTTTTACTTACTTTTCTTTTCGTTGATTTGCAATATTCTATAATTCATTTATTCCGAATATGTAACACCCCACGTCCATTAATGTCACTCACAAAGGGAATGCATTAACTTCCATGGAGGTTTTAAGTGAATATAGAACAGAAAATTACAACAAGACAGATAATAAGTAGTATTTGGAAATCTAAAACTTCATTTTATTGCAGCGGAATTTAAACATGTTTGTTACATCATAAAACCATAAATCAGAGTCAAGTACATTATCAATCTTGATAAAACAAAATACATAATCCCATTACATCAATAGCCACTAAAGAAGATAACAAGCTGGACTTTACTTCAACGGTCCAAGCTTTCCAAAAGAGAGATAAAGCAATCCAATCAAACTCCACTAGAGCTGGGCCCAACCTGAGGACCTGAAGAGGGAAAAATGATAGAAATATAGGGGGTCAGACATAAAGTCTGGCGAGTATGATAATTCTAACAATACTATTATCAAAGTAACTAGACTAAGGCATAAGCTGGAAAACAAGGAAATGTCTATGAACTATTGGGTATGGAAGAGCAGATAAAGATAACGTTAAAGGCACACCTAATTACTAACGAATAATTTCTACACTGCACCGCACCAGTCACCCTAAAGGTTGATCCCACTTGCTTCACACAGAAGCTATATAAATAGCCCTGCGTACCCCTAGCTGACTACATAGGTGCCGTCTGCCCCTATCTCCGCTAGGTGTACCCCACTACCCACTT
The DNA here is from genome assembly GCA_030737875.1 of Allium sativum. NCBI lineage: Eukaryota > Viridiplantae > Streptophyta > Magnoliopsida > Asparagales > Amaryllidaceae > Allium > Allium sativum. The sequence continues at coordinate 150,163,000 of CM060909.1, read as the reverse complement.
TCGATCGACTCCCTACTCGTAGATACCTGTGCTGGCCCCACAGTGGGGTGTATCACTCCCCTAAAGTGGCAACCCGATACAACTTGAGAATGCACGGCTTATACCTACACGATGCAACAACGTCTTACCTACCAGCCCGGGTCCACACACACATATGAAACCTGTTGGACTTGCGTTGCCACCGCTACCCCGTTTTGGCCTCTTATAGTCAAGCTCAGCATGCGTGTCCCGTCCTCGACTTGGGTCGAGCCCACAAAGATACGTTTGGGATACTGGTTGAAATGGGCCCCCACAAGCTACCCACCTAAGCTTGTCACCACTAGTATATCCCACTTAACCCTCTTAGTCATGTTCATTTACATGTGTGTTTGGTTAAGTCTTACTAATCGTATTTCACATGCCACTAAGGGCACCCACTAGATTCCTCATGCCACCCAAGGCACCTACTTAACCCCCATGTCCCACCTTACATGTTTATCTGGTTAAGTATTTCTTAATTCATTCAGGCCATAACCTCATAAAGACCTCTCACATTAGACTGGCATTTATGGCAGCTGGATTTGCCGGGCGGGTCCGGGCAGTCTTACACCATAAAAGAGTCTAACCTCGTGTCTTTACAACTGTTATGCTTTAATTTGGGCCTAGGACCTCTCACATTGGGCTGACATTTGTGACCACTGGATTTGCCGGGCGGGTCCGGGCAGGTTTACGTCACAAACGAGTCCAACCTCGTGTCCTAAGCATTGATTATCACTTATAATCTTTTACCCCAATTTTAATAATTCCCTACTCAAATTATTAATTAACTCCAATTTTAATGATGCCCATAATTGACTCAATTATGGCCATCCACTCATGGCTTGCAAAATCATATCAATTGCACCCCAACTTATTAAATCCTTAATATTACCCCTACCCCACATTATACGTTCGCTTATTCAACGCAGAATATACGTTAGACTCGAATAGTCTAACTCATAGCACAAAGATAAATTATCACAACATATAGACAAATAAAATAATCTAATCATAATAGGGGTGAAACTTGCATAAAACTACACATGTTAAGGATCTAAAGGTGTTAACTTATTAAATGTCACAATTTACATGATATGATTATAACCCAAATTCATGTATAAACTTGCATATGGGGTTTTATGCAACATAATGATGGTGTGAACTAGCATCTAATACATAGAGTTCACATATGTCATAGCATAATTCTAGATGTCATAATTCTAGATCTAAATAGATGTCACGGCATATGTTCATAACCTTTATTAGTCAACCTAAACTTGCATATGTGACTAGTCATATAGATCAACATAGCCCAAATAATATCAATCTTATGATTTGATTAACACGAACTAATTAGCATAGATAATAACATCGTGACTTTATAACATGTATGATTCATCACAACCTAGCATAGAAAATTACAACCTATACAATATCATCATAGCATGATTTACAACATATAGTATACCATCATCACATAACATAGGATTTACAACATACATGATAGCATAAGGTTTACAACAACATATATGGCAATCAACATCATTCACTTATAATCCATTCATAACTTAATCTAATTAGTTTAATAATAATCTTGTTAAGATCATCATACTCACAATTAGAAGAGAAAGAGAGTCTTGATTTGCTTTAGAGTTGAGTAGAATTAGGGTTTTCTTCCTTCTTAGTTGGCGGCGGCTACACTGAGTTCCATGGCGGCGGTATGACGGTGGCTATTCTATTTTTCATGTGAATTAGAGTGAGAGACTACCTAGGTATTTATAGAGTTTAGGATTTATTTAGACCGTCAGATCAACTCAGAACTAAACTGAACCGTTTAATTTGCCAACTCAGCCCTAAAGACACATCAGCCAAACCCTAGCCGCCTGGACAGGTCGACACCCAGGTCGACTGCCCAGTCGACCTGGGGGGGGGGGTGTCGACTCCCCAGTCGACCTGGGGTGCTGGGCAGGAATTTTCCCGCCTAGCCTGTTTGACTTCGAATTTTGAATTTTAAATTTCTGAAATCTGTTTTGAATTTTCTAAAACTTTCGATGGCCATAACTTCTTCATACGAAGTCCAATTCACGTAAACTCGGACTCTATTTCAACCAGAATTCCGAGACGAACACAATGGCGTAACCCGTTTCCCACAATTCTCACGTCTGAGATTAGTTATTCTTTAATTTTTGAATATTAATATTAACAGAATTACGGGATGTTACATTCTCCCCACCTTAAAGGATTTCGACCCCGAAATCTTCAAGTCAAGAAGAATGTATATCCTAACATCCAATCGTCCATCTACTCAACCACCAAACACAGGCATCCATTGTCCTTATAGACTTCTAATGCTTTCATGTTTAAATGCACAGTGTGTGTATATGTCCATATCTAATGCAAAATCAGGCGGTCCACTGATTCAGTTGACCTCCTTAATGCAAATCATGATAGTGCCATGCATCCATTATGTATGCAAAAGAACCCTATCGATACATATTATTTCTACATGCGTGCACAACCATTCACCACAATGCGGTATCCATACGATAGTACAACCATTATACATCCATTTTACTAAATAAAGCCATTTATATGCAATATGCAGTATGAAGTGACTGAGCCGATCTAGTGCCTAACAGTGTGTGTGTGTGTGTATGCGTCCACGAGCAACCACTAGCAAACACTTGCATCCACTTTGCATCCATCATACATAACATGTCTCAAACACATGTTTCAACCATAGGATTATCCTAACTAAAGGTCAAAGATACTAGCGAGAGGATACTCTAAAGGTAAGATAAGTACAAGCTAAGCGATAAAGGAGAAATTAAAAGACATACCCTCGAAAAGAAAAGGGTACAACGAACGCATCTTCTCTTCCGTCTCCCAAGTAGCGTTGCTCTCATCATCTCCCCATTGTACTTTGACTAGTCTGACCTATCGATTCCTCAGCTTCTTAATCTCCGACCCAAGAATCATGTAGGAGCTCGTCGAATCGTCGCATCACGCTCTATCTCCACCTCTCTAAGCAAGCTCGGCTCTACCACTTCCGCGGTCTCGTGTAGGCACTTCCTCAAATGTGATACATGGAATACATCGTGTACACCACTAAGTCTCTCAGGCAACTCTACTCTATACGCCATCTGCCCAATACTTTCCTTAATAGGAAACGACCCTACGAACCTCGGTGCTAACTTCCCAACGGACCCAAAGCGAACAATGTTCCGTAATGGAGACACTTTGATAAAGACCATGTCCCCAACATCAAACTCAAGATCTATCCTCCTCTTATCCGCATAAGATTTTTGCCTATCTTGCGCTGCTTTCATCCTCCTTCAAATCAAGTCGATCTTCTCCGAAGTCTCTCTAATCATATCGGGCCGAAGTAAGATCTTATCCGTAGATTCCCACCAACATGTAGGTGAACGACAAGGTCGTCCATAAAGAGCTTCGAAAGGTGCCATGCCAATGCTGGACTGAAAGGTATTATTATATGCGAACTCCACCAATGGAAGGTGCTCTTCCCATGTACCCCCAAAGTCTAGGATACATAGCCTCAAAAGATCCTCTAGAATGCGATTCACCCTCTCGGTCTGGCCGTCCGTCTAAGGATGATATGCGGTGCTCAAACATAACTGAGTCCCTACTGCTTCTTGTAAGCTTCTCCAAAATTTTCTAGTGAAAATAGGATCGCGGTCGCTCACTATGCTAGAAGGAACACCGTGCAAACGAACTATCTCTCGGATGTACACAGAAGCTAACCATGGAGCAGTCCTCTTACTCTTCACAGGAATAAAATGGGCGCTCTTAGTAAGTCTGTCTACTATAACCCAAATTCTCGTATTACCCTTCCTTGATCTTGGTAATCCATCCACAAAGTCCATCGAGACACTCTCCCACTTCCATAGTGGAACCTCCAATGGGTGAAGCAACCCACCGGGTTTCTTTTGCTCCGCTTTTACTTGTTGGCACACCAAGCATCTAGCGACATACTCGGCCACATCCCTCTTCATACCGGCCCAAAAGAAAACTCGCTTCATGTCTTTGTACATCTTGTCCCCGCCGGGATGAATGGTCATCTTCGAATGATGTGCTTCATCAAGAATAGCCTTCCTCAAACCTTCGTCTCGAGGTACACAAAGTCTACTATCCCTACGTAACCAACCCTTATCATCTAGGGTATACCTACGGAGATGGCTTGATGACTCCCCTCTTTTGAGCTTTTCTACTAACTCAACCAAATGTGGGTCGTCTCGCTGTGCCTCGCCAATCCGTCCCAAAAGCGTAGGTCTGACCTCCAAGGATGCTAGCAAACTGAGTACGAAGTCAATGGAAGGTCTAAAGTCAAACATAGAGATGAATTCTAAGTTTCGCTGCTCAACAAACAACGGACTCAAGGACAACCTTTTTCTACTTAAGGCATCTGCCACCATGTTACCCTTGCCAGGGGTATATGCTATTTCGAAATCGTAGGACGCTAAGAACTCCACCCACCTTTGCTGCCTTAAGTTCAAGTCCTTCTCAGAGAACAAGTATTTTAAAGATTTGTGGCCAGTGAACAATTCAAATTTCTCCCCAAGAAGATAATGACGCCAAGACTTAAGCGCGAAAACAATAGCGGCCAACTCTAGGTCATGTGTAGGGTAATTTTTCTCATGCGCTCTCAACTGCCTTCCACCATAGGCTATTACCCTACCCTCTTGCATTAAGACTGCGCCTAGACCTGTCCCACAAGCATCAGTATAAACAGTAAATGGCTTACTCCCGTCTGGCAGCACTAAGACTGGAGCTGAGGTCAAAGCTCTCTTTAAACGTTGGAACGCATCATCACAATCTACGTCCCACGCGAAGACTAGGTTCTTCTTCGTTAGGCGTGTCAATGGAGCTGATATTTTTGCAAAGTCTTTGATAAAATTCCTAAAGTAGCCAGCCAACCCCAAGAAACTTCTTACTTCGGTAGCATTTTTAGGGACCTTCCAATCTTGGATGGCCACCACCTTCGCGGGATCCACAGCTATTCCCTCTTTGGAAACCACGTGCCCTAAGAATCGTACTTCCTTCCTCCAGAAGTGACACTTCGAAAATTTAGCTTTAAGATTATGCACTCGTGGGGTCTCCAACATTTCCCTAAGATGTAGGGCATGCTCTTCTTCATCCTTAGAAAAGATCAGGATGTCGTCTACAAAGACTACCACGAATTTGTTAAGGTACTCTCTAAACACCCTACTCATCAAATCAACAAAGTATGCGGGGGCGTTTGTCAAACCGAAGGGCATCACTAGCCATTCATAGAAACCGTCCGGAGTCCTAAAAGCAGTCTTATCAATGCTATCCTCAGCCACTCTCAACTGATGGAAACCAGTGGCTAAGTCCAACTGCGAAAACACTGAGGCGCCAACTAACTGATCGAAGAGATCGTCAATCCTCGGCAGTGGGTGTCTGTTTTTCTTAGTAAGTTTATTAAGTTCTTTATAGTCCACACAAAGTCTAAGGGACCCATCCGCCTTCATGGCAAATACTACTGGAGCACCCCACTCCGATATACTTCGTCTTATGAACCCCTTCTCAAGCAACTCCTTCACTTGCTTATCGAGTTCCCTCCTTTCACGAGGAGCCATGTGGCGTACTGGCAAAGATACTGGTTTTGCATTATCCACAAGATATATTCGAAAATCTATCTCCCGCTTCGGAGGCAAGCCCTTCACCTCCTCAAACACATCCGAGTATTCTCGAACCACTCTAACAGATCGTAGATTTTCAACCGACGCGTCAAGCGATTCTAGATAACTTAGCATAACGGAATTTATGGGATTACAAAAGATTTCGAGAGCGTTACCAAGGCGAGTCACGAGCCTAACTACTCTCCTTTCACAATCAAGAACGGCCCCATTTCTGGATAACCAATCCATTCCTAAAATTAGCCCATAGCCCGTGAAGCCCAAAACATAAGCATCACATCTAAACTCAACGCTAAGCATAGAAATTTTCAAATCCAAACACACCATGGACAAATAAGCTGAGCCCCCAATTGGATTCGAAACAACTAAGGGATCCTCTACTAAACTGGTGTTTAAGTGCAGTGATTCAACTAATGATGTAGAGATAAACGAATGCGATGCGCCCGAATCAAATAAAGTATGGACAGGATGATCAAACAGAAAAACTAAGCTTTCAACAGAAATGGTTCTACCTCGTTCTTGCAGCGGTGGGACCGCGAGAGCCTGAACTTGTCCCCTTGCCCTGGTGCCATATTTAAGAGCCTGCACCTGTCCTCTCGAGGTAGATCCTGCCCTCTGCCCCTTCTTTGGGCAGTCCTTCACTAGATGTCCCGCTTCGCCATAGTAAAAACAGCCAGTCTTCTTTTTCTTTCGGCAATCCTTGCTGAGATGGCCTGGTGTCCCACAGTTAAAGCATTTCTTCTTTCCCTTGCCATTATTGTCTTTACCACCCTTCTTGTTTTGTTGTTGTGGTTTCTTCTGATCCCCTTTCTTCTTGGGTGCCTTATCAACTTTAGCGCCTTTCTCCTCGTGCATGAGTGCCATGTCTACTAGCTTCTCAAAGGTGCCCCCCATAGGGATGTGGGTCATAGCCAACCCTTGCAACGGTTCATTTAAGCCATTAACGAATCTCAGAGCCTTCTTCTCCGGCGTGTTCACTAAGTCCAAGCCAAACCTTGCTAACTGATTAAATTTGTTGACATATTCTTTCACTGATGAGCTTCCTTGCTTTAATGTCAAGAACCTTTCCATATATAGATTCTCTTCTGCCCTTGAGAGAAACTTCGCCTCAAACCTACGCCTGAAATCCGCCCAAGAATCAACAGGACGCTCCCCATTAGTGACCTCCCACCAAAATGAGGCCTCTCCCTTCATTAACCAAGCTGCTAATTTGACTTTCCTCCCTTCTTCTACTTCAAAGATTTCTAGCAATTCTTCCACCTCCTTAAGCCAATCTCTAGCTTCCACAAACGTTTCTGACCCTTGAAAGAGTTTTCCACCCATAGCCCTAAATTTCTTGCATGTCTTTGCAAAAGTATCAACGCGAGAAGGAGGAGGAGCGGGTGCAACTGGTGGTGGAGGAACATTAGCTGGACCTGCAGCGGCCTTAGCCTCTAATAACCTCCTATACCATCCTGGTATCGTTACACCGTCCGGAAGGTTAAGATCTTCAGCCATGCTGAAACGAAAAAGGAAAGATTCAAAATGAAGAATTCGAAAGATAAAGATATATGGCTATTGGGGATTATGTTTTTCATAAAAACTTTCCTCTTTAAATTACTCATTAAGACATGTTTTTGAAAACACTTCTTCCAAAAATACTTTAGAAAAATACTTTTTCTAAAAATTTTATCTGTTCTGGTAACCTTAAGCTCTGATACCACGTGTAACACCCCACGTCCATTAATGTCACTCACAAAGGGAATGCATTAACTTACATGGAGGTTTTAAGTGAATATAGAACAGAAAAATTACAACAAGACAGATAATAAGTAGTACTTGGAAATCTAAAACTTCATTTTATTGCAGCGGAATTTAAACATGTTTGTTACATCATAAAACCATAAATCAGAGTCAAGTACATTATCCATCTTGATAAAAAAAATACATAATCCCATTACATCAATAGCCATTAAAGAAGATAACAAGCTGGACTTTACTTCAACGGTCCAAGCTTTCCAAAAGAGAGATAAAGAAATCCAATCAAACTCCACTAGAGCTGGGCCCAACCTGAGGACCTGAAGGGGGAAAAAGGATAGAAATAGAGGGGGTCAGACATAAAGTCTGGCGAGTATGATAATTCTAACAATACTATTATCAAAGTAACTAGACTAAGGCATAAGCTGGAAAACAAGGAAATGTCTATGAACTATTGGGTATGGAAGAGCAGATAAAGATAACGTTAAAGATAACGTTAAAGGCACACCTAATTACTGACGAATAATTTCTACACTGCACCGCACTAGTCACCCTAAAGGTTGATCCCACTTGCTTCACACAGAAGCTATATAAATAGCCTTGCATACCCCTAGCTGACTACATAGGTGTCGTCTGCCCCTATCTCCGCTAGGTGTACCCCACTACCCACTTTCGATCGGCTCCCTACTCGTATATACCCGTGTTGGCCCCACAGTGGGGGTGTATCACTCTCCTAAAGTGGCAACCCGATACAACTTGAGAATGCACGGCTTATACCTACACGATGCAACAACGTCTTACCTACCAGCCCGGGTCCACACACGCATATGAAACCCGTTGGACTTGCGTTGCCACCGCTACCCCGTTTTGGCCTCTTATAGTCTAGCCCAGCATGCGTGTCCCGTCCTCGACTTGGGTCGAGCCCACAAAGATACGTTTGGGATACTGGTTGAAATGGCCCCCCACAAGCTACCCACCTAAGCTTGTCACCACTAGTATACCCCACTTAACCCTCTTAGTCATGTTCATTTACATGTGTGTTTGGTTAAGTCTTACTAATCGTATTTCACATGTCACTAAGGGCACCCACTAGATTCCTCATGCCACCCAAGGCACCTACTTAACCCCCATGTCCCACCTTACATGTTTATCTGGTCAAGTATTTCTTAATTCATTCAGGCCATAACCTCATAAAGACCTCTCACATTAGACTGGCATTTATAGCAGCTGGATTTGTCGGGCGGGTCCGGGCAGTCTTACACCATAAAAGAGTCTAACCTCGTGTCTTTACAACTGTTATGCTTTAATTTGGGCCTAGGACCTCTCACATTGGGCTGGCATTTGTGACCACTGGATTTGCCGGGCGGGTCCGGGCAGGTTTACGTCACAAATGAGTCCAACCTCGTGTCCTAAGCATTGATTATCACTTATAATCTTTTACCCCAATTTTAATAATTCCCTACTCAAATTATTAATTAACTCCAATTTTAATGATGCCCATAATTGACTCAATTATGGCCATCCACTCATGGCATGCAAAATCATATCAATTGCACCCCAACTTATTAAATCCTTAATATTACCCCTACCCCACGTTATACGTTCGCTTATTCAACGCAGAATATACGTTAGACTCGAATAGTCTAACTCATAGCACAAAGATAAATTATCACAACATATAGACAAATAAAATAATCTAATCATAATAGGGGTGAAACTTGCATAAAACTACACATGTTAAGGATCTAAAGGTGTCAACTTATTAAATGTCACAATTTACATGATCTGATCATAACCCAAATTCTTGTATAAACTTGCATATGGGGTTTTATGCAACATAATGATGGTGTGAACTAGCATCTAATACATAGAGTTCACATATGTCATAGCATAATTCTTGATCTAAATAGATGTCATGGCATATGTTCATAACCTTTATTAATCAACCTAAACTTGCATATGTGACTTGTCATATAGATCAACATAGCCCAAATAATATCAATATTATGATTTGATTAACATGAACTAATTAGCATAGATAATAACATCATGACTTTATAACATGTATGATTCATCACAACCTAGCATAGAAAATTACAACCTATACAATATCATCATAGCATGATTTACAACATATAGGATATCATCATCACATAACATAGGATTTACAACATACATGATAGCATAAGGTTTACAACAACATATATGACAATCCACATCATTCACTTATAATCCATTCATAACTTAATCTAATTAGTTTGATAATAATCTTGTTAAGATCATCATACTCACAATTAGAAGAGAAAGAGAGTCTTGATTTGCTTTAGAGTTGAGTAGAATTAGGGTTTTCTTCCTTCTTAGTTGGCAGCGGCTACACTGAATTCCATGGCGGCGGTATGACGGTGGCTATTCTATTTTTCATGTGAATTAGAGTGAGAGACTACCTAGGTATTTATAGAGTTTAGGATTTATTTAGACCATCAGATCAACTCAAAACTAAACTGAACCGTTTAATTTGCCAACTCAGCCCTAAAGACACATCAGCCAAACCCTAGCCGCTTGGACAGGTCGACACCCAGGTCGACTGCCCAGTCGACCTGGGGGGGGGGGTCGACTGCCCAGTCGACTCCCCAGTCGATCTGGGGTGCTGGGCGGGAATTTTCCGGCCTAGCCTGTTTGACTTCGAATTTTGAATTTTAAATTTCTGAAATCTGTTTTGAATTTTCTGAAACTTCCGATGGCCATAACTTCTTCATACGAAGTCCAATTCACGCAAACTCGGACTCTATTTCAACCAGAATTCCGAGACGAACACAATGGCGCAACCCGTTTCCCACAATTCTCACGTCTGAGATTAGTTATTCTTTAATTTGTGAATATTAATATTAACAGAATTACGGGGTGTTACAGAATATTCATTATTTCATAATCAACTTTATTTGTTATCATAAAACCATTTAATAACCATAGAATTTCCTAGTAGCAAGGCCACCATAGAATTTTTGGCTCGTAAGTTAACCCCTTTTTAGTTAGTAAGTTCATATTAAAGCCTAATTGTCCTTTCAATCATTCCATGCATATTCATATTTGCAAATAAACCATGTTTGTTAATTATGATTTCCCAACTATCATATTTATACAAATATAGGTTATAGTTCATTCTGCTTACATAACATCTTTTAGTTATGTTTTCTACTTCCTTTTGTATTGTTAATATATGGAGTTTATACACTACACCAAAACAGTGGATTCCCAACAAGTATAGGTGTTACAAATAATTTCTGTAACACTTTTATGTGTCACCAACGGCCTATGAGGAATTTCCTGTAACACTTATAAGTGTTACAAACAGAGTAACTGCTAACACTTATAAGTGTTACAAACATATTCATTGCTAATACTTATAAATGTTGGAACTATAAGATATGGTAACACTTATAAGTGTTACAGGAAATTCATTGCTAACACTTATAAATGTTGGAACTATATGATATGGTAACACTTATAAGAGTTACAAACATATTCATTGCTAACACTTATAAATGTTGGAACCATAAGATATGGTAACACTTATAAATGTCAGTATCATAATCCAACTAACTCTTATAAATGTTGACATACATAAATTTCTAACACTTATATAACATGTTTCTATGATTTTCAATCACATATATAATTCAACGTATCAATTCAAATAGAAGTATTTGGTACACTTCCATATTTCAAATTCAATTATGTCACTTTTGCCAAGTTCAAATTACAAAAAACAATACAAAGTTTTACTAAAGATACATAGAATTTTAGATATTATGAAGGCGAAACATGGACCATATCACAAAGCCTCCATCCGAAAATTCACAAAGCTTGTAATGTACGTTTTGAGGACCATCGTAAATTGGTGCTTCCGGATCTAAAACTTCTGTTATCCAAACAACTTTCTCAACATCTGGCACTATCTCTCTAAAATCCCGGTATCATAATAAGAAAGGATGAAGAAAATGATTTAAGAGCATCGTTGATTTGGATTGACACTTGACTCGCCACTTGACTTGCAACTTGATTTTGTAATTCCATAGACCATTGACGAAAATCGTCCTTTTTATTCTTGTCGACAATTGCTTTTGATGCTTGCATCATCTTTACGTACTTTATGGAAGAAGAGGAGCTAATTGCACGACAATAATTTTTCCTTTTATTAGAACCAAAAACTTTGGCGATAGAATCATTGTCAAGATCAAACATGTTTGCATTCTCGTTGCTATTACATTCCAAATTCTTTTTTTCCCTCCTCTTCCATAAGTGCCTACAAAATATAAACGCACTCATTTTTACAGAAATAACAAATTGCAAAACTAATAAATAACATCTTGTATTAACTAACTGAACAATGATTTGTTTATTTTTTTGCGAAACTGATCAAACATATTTGCAAAACTGATCAAACATATATGCTCAGTTTCGAAACAAAACTGATCAAACATAACTGCTCAGTTTCAAAACAAAAGACTTAACAACATTTCATATTCAAAGATACTTAGAAAACTAAATGTTAGTCTATATAGGCTAAATCAAATTTGTTGAACATGGAAAATGATTAATAGGCCTCCTGAGGACAGTCCAACTAAAATTATGACTAGAATAGGACAGTCCAACTAAAACTGGCCAGCCTATCAAACTAAGACTAATTTTCTCAACAAAGCAGTCGGCCTATCAAACTAACTCTAAAATAGGATTAAATTATGTTACCAATTAAGGAAGGCATGTTGAATAATTTGTCAAACAGATAGGAAGTAGCTTTAATCTTGTGTCGTAGATTGTAATATTTTAAACCATTAGTTCTACAAGTACCATTTGAATAGTAAAGAATAAATCATTTCATGTATTTTTCCTGACATTTAGTGCTAATAGCAAAATAACATAATTTTAAAATTATACTTTAAAAATATTATGAACTGTTAATAGCTCAGTGGTAAAGCATTTGACAACATATCAAAGTTACTGGCGCAATTAACATCAAGAATAAGGGAAAAGATCCTTTGATTTAATTGATGCCAAAAAGCTTAAATAAGGATCAAGTAATAGAGGTTATGTAAGACAATAAGAAATCATCAAAACATGAGAGACAACAGAACTAAACCCTTTTACTAACCACAAGAATCAATAAAAGACAATGTGAATACTGACCCATTTGACGATGAATCTTTAGCAAATCTTTGGCCAAAATTTCAGCGTACCGGATGGAATCTCGAACCTTGGTTTCAACGTTGATTGTTCATTTCATCAAATAGGCAGCTCGTTCGTTCAGTGTAAAGTAAAAAGTGTAATAGTAAGAAAGAGGGGTGACTGGACATGTTTGTTGTTAACAATGGTCTAGGTTATACAAATCAGTCAAGACAGTCAACTGATGATAACATCCAGGTTATTAATCAATCATGTTAGTTTATGCTCTACAATTAAACACCAAACACTAAAATGATACTTGAAAAGGGAAATTATGTCACTGTATTTAATGTAAATGATGTGCAAAACAGAAACCACACACTAGTATATCCTAAAATCAAAGTCACCCAACAGGAATGACATTAGGGTAATTATTCTACTTAACTTACCTCAATGCAAGTTCTTCCATTAAGGACACGCTCTTTGCCAATTCCCCAAGAAAGACATTCAGTGTTTCTCCTTCCTTCTTTGTCAGTGAAAAATATGTCTTGGTTATCTTTTCCAATCTCTAAAACCCACTTAGGAAGGGTGATTGACATAGAACCAGATTCAGTTCCTCCATGTTCATGAAATGCCATGGCTACCTTAAAAAAGGTCAAGGCAAAAATGTAAAGTCAAATAGAATTTTGATAGTCGTACAAAGGTTTGTATATGAATCTGCAAGTAATTAAGCTGAAAAAAGTATACATGCATGGCATATGAAAGTCTCCAACAATGGAGGAAACACCTGACCTGGATAAACAGGTTATTAAAATTAAGTATAATGTAATTGAAGATGAATTTGAACCAACCTGCAGCTTAAGCTGATACTCTCGGATGATAGTGAAGACATCGCGATAACCAGTCCATATGTATTTCTGTGGATTCCATGCTTCTACTATTCCCCACCAGCAATCTACAACTACTCCAGCAATATTTAAAGCCTTAAGATGGCCTAATTCTTGCCGTAAAGTTTCAGGGTCAACAATTTGGTAATAATTGTTGATAACGCCAGCCTTAAACATAACCAACAAAAATGTTAGCAGATGATATCTCAAACAAACAAACAAGATGCAAGCATGCCATAGTGTTAAGATGACAAGGTTAAAGGTATATGTAAAAATTCAAAGGTGTAAAAGCAGAACGGCTTAAACATTAGTAGCAAAGGTAATACACTTCATTCTACTTTTAACAGTAATTTCCTATTATTCTAAAACATAATACAAATATTATTTGCAATATCCCAAAGCAATCGATCATTCACATTATAGTATTTTTTTAACTGTTAGAATTTTATTTTATTTTCATTTTTTTCATTTTTTGCCCCCTTCCCTGCAAAAATGATACTAAGACGTTAAATTATAATGTGTTAAGTTCAAGGATTCATTCAGTATTTAGGATCACATAAGCTCTGACTTTATTTTCCATAACTCACCGGGAGTGACACATAAACTGGAATATACGTGGTTCTACCAAAGTTTCCATCAGTTGTTGCAGCTCCTAGCATTGTCTATACCAAACACTAAAGCTTTAGTTGCAATATTAATGAACACATCAAAAACAGAAAACAACTTACTTCAATTTTCAAAAATCAATACATGGTCTGATGAATTGTTCAGACTAACACTCCCATATTTCTCGGTTTTAAAATCCTCAAGCTCAGCAGCTAAAAATGAGTCTATAGATACAGGAGATAAGCTCTCTTCAACTCTTAAAAGTGATGGTTCGGAATCTTGTGTTATCTTGAAGGGTATCTGCAAATATAAATCAACATTGATCAAAACATGAGAACATGCTTGGCTTCTCATTTGTAGTTGTGTTTTCGTCTAAACAAAAATGGGCACGTCGTATCATTGTTCGAAAACAAAAATAAAATTAACCTGTAAAATGTACAAGTTTATTTTGTTTTTTGTGTTTTGAGGGATAACAAAAGAACTAAGAACAATCCAACTCCTTCAGTGTCCATTAATCATCTTAGGAATTGTAAATTTCCTTTTCTTAATTCTTGTTATCAATACAAAACCTAAAATGAAACCAACTGGACCCTAAATTTCTTTAAAATTCAATTACATAACTTTCCTGTGACACACACACCATAATTCAATAGCATATGTTACAAAATAAAAACAACAGGCCATAATTATACATCCTAAATGATTGTGCAGTCGTGTAAACTCCTGTAACTTAGCATGCTGGCATTTGATCCGATCAGAAACCACATGCGGTAACAAGCAAATAAGAATATTCTGCTTTATCCTACTTTTACAATGAAAAAATAGGGAGAACTATAATAAACAAAAATAATTAGTAAAGTATGCATATAAGCAAGTGGGCAAATTTCCCATTCAGTGATGATTGAAATGAAAGCTGGACCGTTGGTTAACAATGACGAATAAGCAAAGAAGGGGGTTTGAAGAGTGATGCTATTTGCACCACTATATGCTGGACCAATTTTGACCAGCTATTGAATATTAGTATGGCATTCACTACTTTGGCGGTTTATTGCCATTTAACTTTAGAAAAATAAAAAATGATCAAATGGGAATGCAAAATATGTATGTTTTACATATCAGTAGATAATCTGTTATGGCCGAACATGTTTTGTACAACCAACTAAAATCTATGTAATTGTAGTTTTTTTTACGGAGTGAACAGGATCACTCTTCATTTATCCGCATTATTTCAAGGATGTCAGCATTTTCAGTTTTCACCCTTCCAACAGTCTGGCAAACCATAATTCATTATATGAGCTGTGCTGAATGCACCATAATATGCGCTCTATTTTACTCAGAACATAAAAAAAACAAGCAATGCAAAACGTTGCTTCATTTTACCCAGTTAATTGACGATATATTACTGATCGAAAATAGAATACCAATCAAAAAGATATATCAACTTCAATGGTATAAGACTGCAAGTCAATACATACAATCAGTACTATAATACCAGTCGGTCAATCTTCACCGACTCAGATCTGTGGGGTAAAATGAAGACTGAGCAGAATGGACACATACTGGGATTCATTTAGCACCACCCATTCATTATTTCTGCCGCTGTGGATAAAAGTCAAATTTCCCAGCAAGTTTCTTTCGTCCCTTACATATTATATTCATCACAATCAATTTTAAAGGAATGAACAAAAGTGCTATTAAATAGCGAAGAATACACAAAAGTATGATTTACCAACTGTGGTTGCGGAGTAGCAGATCTATAAGTGGTCCTAGAAGCCGCCGAAGCCCCAATTCCTAGAACAGATTTCAATTCTTCGCGTTCGGCCGTGTCTCTGATGTTGATGAGCTAATCGCTGATTTCAATCTTCCAAGTCCATTCTGTTTATTTGAGTATGTTGCGGCCTGGAAGGAATATGTGTGGAGGACTAAGCGTTGAGCATCCGATTAGGGTTATGTTTGGCAACTTACCCTTTTGCCCTTAGAAAAGAAGAGTTGACCAAGTATAACAACACATAAAAGTGTTGGCACATTTTTGTTGACACATTTTTGCTACCGCAACACATATTAGTGTCACTAGTCTACAACACATATAAGTGTTGATAGTTGAAGAAAATAAGAGTTGCCAATTGGCCATTATGGTGTAGTGATATGTACTCTTTTTTCCTTGTGTCGCACCAATTTAGGTTACGGGGGCTCAAGGTTTTGATGAGGCATATAAACGAAGTATATGATTGGTTATTCGTAATAAAGTGAACTAATTTTCAAAAAAAATCTTTTAGCTATGTTTTCCATATTCCTTCCACCTTTGCGAATTCATTTCTTTAGAACATTAAACACGTTCCTACTTGATTGGTCATTGAAACTACATAAAATTTATTTCCATAGTTTCAGGTAATTGTTGCAATAGGAATCCATAAATGCAATACATTTCTTTTAACTATATTTAGGCTATTGGACAGTGCATAATACGACTAAATCCCTATTTCACCTTAATCCACGTCTTTACTTTTTCTTATGCTTACAATTATCTTTCCCATTTTTCTTTCAGACTAAAGTATGAAAATATATTCCCCTTTTCTGGATGAATCAATTTAGGTTATTTCTAACTTCATAATTTAACCATTATACATAAATTATGTTCTCAATTTATATTCTTGATTTGACATAATTACAGTAAATTTGAACACAGCTGGGTTTATAACCTTTTTCTTTTAATTTCAACAATTTCTATGTTCATTCCTTTTAAATTTAAAAGGTAATTTTTAACAAATAAATATGGAAATTCTTATATTTATCATTCAATTATAAATTACTGTACGTAATATTAATTATGTCTGGTCAACCTGTCTCATAATTATTTGGTAAGTCTTATTAAGTTTTCCTATATTCAGCCTAAATTCCCTTTTTATTATGGTTTTGGAATCGCATGTTCATTTAACCTCAAATTATCTAATCCTCTTTTATTCATAATTCTAATTGAATTGTATTTTCCAGTGTACACAAACAAAAAGGATTATAATCAGTCGCATAAAATTAGGAGCACAATTCAGTCTTATACATATACCAATATTGCAGATTTATACATATTTCGCATGTAATAGAAATCCAATATAAAACTATAAAATACGACGCAGAAAGGCAAAAAAAAGGAATGAACGAATATTTTATTAATTTAAAAAGAATCAAATGATATCATATTCTATTATAAAAAATATAATTTAAATCCACTCACATTGCAACTTGAGCTCCAAATTATGAATCTAATTCGTATCTAGGGTTATTACATGTTCGGATAGGAAATCTAGATATCTAAATCTTGAATCCATTGCTTTTGCCTCCAAATTTCAAATCATATAACCTAAATCAAATATATTTTTTGAAGAATCTGGAGGTGAAAAGGAATGGAAGGGATCTAGCGCTCTGACATAAAATATGAGTTTAAGAGCTAGGTCCTGTAGTTTTTTTTATAGATATCCGAACAAACCATTTCCATCAGATTAAGCTAAATTAAATCACGCCATTAAAAATGTAACGACCCAGATTTTTAGCTATTTAATTCAAACATTTATATTGTTTTAAATGTTGTATTATAAATATAGATGGAGATTTATATGGAATTTATTTATAAAGATGACGTTTATAGTATAATTTATAATTAAATTTAAAACGAGCTCATAATGTCGTGGTAGTTCATAATTTAACGTTTTGAACTTCAATTGGATAAACAGGAACCAATATAAGTCGGATTTCTTTGAAACAAGAAACGTTCAGATCTATTTGATTATATTTTTCTAATGAAAGTGAAAATTCCAGAAGAAATGTTCAGATCTATTTGATTATATTTTTCTAATGAAAGTGAAAATTTTAGGTTTGTCTTATAGATAGCGAGTTATATTCAAATCAATTTTTCAAAAGATCGCTATGGAATCATTTATAAATCATAACAATTTATTTAATATAAATAAAATATTATTTTTGAATATAAAAGAGATTTTTAATGATGTATGGTTATTTTAATTTTTACAGTTTTACTTTAATTTTTAAGTTGGAAAATAAACCAACTCACCTTTCTTCTTACAAAAGTTTCACCACTCCCAGATCTTAATGATTTTTAATTTTATAAAGGATTCAATTTGCCTCCTCTCTGAATCATCAATGTTTTCTGTTAAATTCAAATATCCTGAACAAATATCTTTGTGAATATATAATTATATAGTTACTAATGTAAGTAAATACCCTAACATTTAGCTTAATTCTAAATAGAACATAGGCATTTAAAATTCTAAAACTTAACCTTGGATCTTTAACTTATTTATATTTTCTATCCAGGATTAGTTAAGTTTCTGCCTATGATATACCTCAGTTAATTATCATTTTAAATCAATGTATACAGTCATGTGAATAACAACATTAACATATAAGCTCAAAAGGTAAGAAAATTTATTATTGATTAGTTAGACGATTTTTAATTTTATAAAGGATTCAATTTGCCTCCTCTCTGAATCATCAATGTTTTCTGTTAAATTCAAATAACCTGAACAAATATCTTTGTGAATATATAATTATATAGTTACTAATGTAAGTAAATACCCTAACATTTAGCTTAATTCTAAATAGAACATAGGCATTTAAAATTCTAAAACTCAACCTTGGATCTTTAACTTATTTATATTTTCTATCCAGGATTTGTTATGTTTCTGCCTATGATATACTTCAGTTAATTATCATTTTAAATCAATGTATACAGTCATGTGAATAACAACATTAACATATAAGCTCAAAAGGTAAGAAAATTTATTATTGATTAGTTAGACTAACTCTTACAGTGAGATCATACATCAAGAAATACACAGTAAAAATCAAATAAAAAAAGGGAACAAAAATTCTACTTTTTCCTGTATGTTTCAATCAGCGTGACATCCAAACTTCTCAACCTGTGCTCAACAAACTTTTTCCAAACCGTGTCAGCCAAGTTTTCTAAACCGTGCAAACCATGCCAAAAGTTCCCGTGCTTTCCAAGCTACTATTGCGTGCGCCTCAAACTACTCCTTCTTTTAAATTTTGTATGCGTTCATTCTCGTTTTGGTTTCCAGGAAAGAAAAGAAGGAAAAGATCAAAATTTAATTCTATGATTTATCGAATCTGAGATTTGTTCAATCTAGTGAATTCCTCAACTAAATCGCGTTATACGGGTATAGGCTTCTGCGAGCTCGATGGTTGTTTCAACAATAAAGTAAGACTGCGGTATTTCTGGCTGTTGCATAGGTTATTAGCTCGAGAAGTCTGAAGGTTGGAGGTTGGCAAGGAGGAGTTGCGGCTACTGGCACTGGTGTGGTGGTCTTCAAAGGCATGGCGGCGGAGTTGTGTGGCTTTGTAGGGTTTCGGTTCAACTGAGGGTTCTAGTGATTAGCAGTAGCTTTGGTTGTCAGCGTTCTTGGGGAGTGGAGCTGGAGGTGGTGGCTTTCCGGCAGAGGGGTCGGGCCAGCTCGGCGACGTACATGTGGTGCAAAAGAGGTTTTATGGTGAAACAAAGTTGGATTTTTCTCCAAGTTTGTAGCAGAGTTTGATGCATCCGAGTTGATGCGTGAATTTGCGTTGAAAGGTGGTATTGCTTAGAATTTCTTGAGTTTTATTGTGAACATAACAAAGTCGAAGTGAAGGAATCTGAAGCCGAGCTTCGAAGTGATGCTGGACGGACACAGAATTGTTTGGGGGTATCACTGCATAGTGATATGCGAAGGAGGAGGAGTATTTATGGACTATTGTGTTTTGGTATTAGTGGAGTGGTGGAGAGTGCGATGCGATTTAGAGGTGACTGGAGAATGGTGTGTTGAGTTTGCTAGACGCGATGTGGGGTTTGGGGAAAATCATTGCAAATTGTGATGTGCTGTCACTGTATGGCACTCCTATTGCCTGAGAGAAGTAACGAAGAGCAAGGAGGGTTCCTTGGTTGTTGTAATGAGTTGTGAACTATTGGAGGTTTGATGATTGAAGCGTCCGCGACTATTGCTTGTGTGTAAACTTCCACGACTAAACTCGCATTCTCATGTAGGGCTACAGGTTTATGTTTGTGGTGGGGGAAGCATGGAGTTCGAGGAGGGGAGCTGTGTTTTAATCTCTAGAAGAAGACTATTTGAAGAAGAAATTAGGAAAGAGTATTATATAGATGAAATAGTGGACTGTAGTTCTTGGGTCAGGGAGCGAATGAAATGGCGTATGGATGGGAGGGACGTAATGTATCGGAAATACTGGGTATGGAGGAGCAAGTAATATGAGGAAGAACGAGTTGAAATATGGTGTGGCCATCTACTTGAACCATTATAAACTGTTATGGGAAGTAATGAGAAAAAGATTTGCGGCTTAATCATGCCATTATCTTGGTAATTAGTTTAAGTATATAAATTAAGTAAGTTTAATTATTTTCAAATAACCGTAATCTCATTATGATCATAACTAGTTCATACATGAACATAATTTGATGAAACCAGATCTATTAGAATCGTAATGACGAAATTTACGTTATAGCACTAACGTGGCTGAGAACGGGGTTATAGGAATTTTGTGATAAAATCAAATGTTCGTTTGATTATAAATGAAACAAAAGCAGGACCGTCAACTGCGAACCAAGGTGAGTAAACTCACTAACTCTTCCTCGTTTATATTTTTATAGATTAGTTTTAAATTTATATATAATAATTTTATACTGTCTGATGGTTGGTTGGAATGATTGATTAGTTATATATATTAATCATTGATTAGATATTGATTCCAATTACTGTGATTTTTGATGTTGAAATGAATTTGATGTTATTTATGTTGATTAACATCTGTGGATGCACGGAAACAGGTTGGCTGGATTCCTCAACAATTTTATTTTTGTTTTTCATATATCGTGTTATATGATGTGGTATATTATGTGATGGATTTTGTTGTGTTTGGATACCAGTGGCCCTAGAATCGTGGTATACCGTAAAATAATTTTGAAAATAGAAAATGAATTTGAGTTTTAAAAAGGAAATTTATTTAAAAAAATTAAATATAAATGTAATTTTGAATAGAATTGAAATTAAAAACATGTTAATGGAGAAAATAAGAAGTTGTTTATAATCGAGGACATAAATTAAGTGAATTATTTATCATTGGATAAATTGAAATGTGAATTCAAGTTTGAATGCTACATTGGAAAAGGGAATCGATTTTGAGATCAAATTTTGAAATGAGATTTTAAACTTAACAATTATAAAGACATTTTAAATAAGATTATAAATGTTGGAATAAAATTGAGATATTCTATGATAATTCTAAATAGACTTTATAAATGAAAACTGGATTTGAAATGTTATTTACAAGTAAAAAAATCAAACGGACTTGATTTGTATGTAAAAGAAATATATACATGGTAAATAATGGTTTAAGGGGAATATTTTGTAAATGAAATATCTATAAAGGAAACTTGGATCTGAAATATTAATCTAGATTGGATTTTGAATAAGGAAGGGAAATGGGTAGCCGTTTCAAAGAAAATGATGAGCTTTATTCCAAAATTCAGAATATGAAATAAATAGTGATAACATATCGTAGTTTGGAACGGTTATAAAGAAATTTGGTGAGGATTTCGAAAGGAGGAATTCAAGAGTAAATTTGGAATTTGAATTAACTTGAATCGGTAGATAAATTCCGAAATTTGGAATATAAATCGAATATAGATTATTCGAGAGAGAGTATTTATTGGAATTCGATTATATCGAATTTAGGGAAGTAGATATTTTTACTTTCCGTTTTAAATAAAAATTTAATTATTTATTTAATAATTTATTTATTGAAATTAATAAGTGCAAGTTAAATGTTTTGTAAGTCTAAATAGCGATTATAACGCTACCGTTATAGTAAATGTTTTGTAAATCTAAACAACGTTTTTAAATGCTATTGTTATAATAAATGTTTTTTATATCCAAAAATTTGGAAATAGTGTTAATAACGCTAACGTTATAATAAATGTTTTGTAAGTCTAAATAGCGATTATAACGATGCTGTGTAATAAATGTTTTGTAAATCTAAACAACAATTACAAAGCTACCATTATAATTAATGTTTTATAAATCAAATACCGCGAGTATAACGCTACCATTATAATCAATATTTTTCTGTAAAAGAAGTAGATTCATAGAGTGAATCTAAGAGTTGCATAAGTGATGTTTTGTTAGAAGTTGTGAGCTTTGACTATTTCAAAGTTTAGAATGCCGTTCAGTTAAGGTCTGAGAGGTAATTATACCCCAACTTGACTGACTGCATGATTTATGGAGAAATGGTTAAGGTTCAGTAGCAAGGATTGGTTAGTGATATCGTTAGTTAACGAATGATTTATGGTTTGAGTTATAATAACGATGTTTTCTAACATCAGTTTAATTTAAAAGATTTTGAAATATTTTACCAATTAAAATGAGAGATATTTTCTATGCATAGAAAATGAAATAATTTGGTCAACGAGGAATTAAGAAATGGAAGATGGAAATATTTTCCAATATTAATAAGGTATATTCTCTGAATATTGAAAATAAGGATTCGTGAATATTCAAAATTGTTTTCTAACTGGAGTATGAGATACTTTTCTCGAATAAAGGTATTTTAGATGTTTCCCAATAATCAAGAAAGACAATTGAATTTTGAAAGAATCTAGAAGAGGAGAAGATGAGAATTGGAAATGATAATATGATAAATTAATTTAAAAGGGGCCTGTGTTGTTTGATGCTTGATCAGTTGAATTTCCAATTGGAAATACGATCGTTGGTTGTATGGATGTTCCTTTGATAAATAAATCACCGACAATCAAAGTTTTAATTTATTTTATACCTCCGTTGTCAATACGGAGAGACCGTTATTATCTGAAAACCACTCCGTATTGGCATAAGCGTTACGAATCAAATTATGCTGAAGATAATTGACGATGGAGTAAAGTGCAAGGGTTGTTCTGTTAACCCTAGGTAGAAATTTCCCAAGACGAATTAATAGAATGGTGCCTTCGGTTGTCCAGTCCCAGGACAACGTGTATGGACGGATTTGACAAAGTGACATTCAAAGTAAATGGTGACAAGATGTTCTTAAAGATAATAGTGACCTCAAGCCTCATCAGCTGGGAAATGACAGAAATCGGGCAGGCAGCATGGCCATGTGGGTCATTCCCATTAGGGGTGTTATCACCTTATCTAGAGAAATTTCATTTGCTTCTTATTGTATTTGTTGTTGTATGCTTTCAGTAACGTTTGCTGATCACTACCATTGGTGAAAATACGCTCGATATACTCAAGTTAAATGAGTGGTCAGCCATGTGTGGGCCGACTTGCAAGACGTTCTTGTTGAACCCAGTGTATTCCCTTCTAGAGATACACTATCGGAAGATGGTTCCATACCTTTTCATGTTGGAAATCCAATCTCCAATTAGCGCCCCGCGGTTTTTGATTTAATATTATATATGGAGCGTGAGATGCAAGCGTTCCTCTAGATTTTTATTTATTTGATATAGACACTATTATTATATCACTGGTTTTGATATCAAAAATATTTTTGGTTATCGTAAGATAGAAACCATCCGTGTTTATGTGTGGATCAGTCTTTCGATTATCATTTCTTTCGAAAGGATTTTTGAAAGTTAAACAAATGGTTGGAGTTTACTCACACCAGTCCCATGACTGACCCAGAGTTTATTTTGTTTTGTTTTCCCTAAACTCTTGGGCGCCCATATTTGTATGGGCAGTCAAGTATTCGGGATTTTAAAGATTCACTTTGGAGCAGCTTAAAGTAGGAGGCTTCACCTGTTAGCTATAGACTATCATATTTTCCGCTGTGTACTATGTTGTATCTAGAAACAGGTGTTTATAATTGTTCCAGGAATAACTGTTGTGCTCTGATGATGGTATGTATATACATTTATTGATTTGTATTTCAAAAGTTATGTTATATAATATATTTTATTCGTTCCACAGTGTGACTTGTGTTCTTCGTTTTCTAATTTTTCTTTCTTTCTATTACTCATCCTCTAACTTCTTTCTACTAATGATTCGTATTTCTGTGCAATTTGGGTTAGACGTGTGGTGTTATTAGTCGACCCAAAGGGTACGAAAATTCGGGCCATTACATTTGGTATCAGAGTTGAAGGTTGAGTAGTAACCTTGGCTCTGTGGCGTAATTCAATAGAGATGGGGTTAGTAATACCCTAGGTTGAGTTTGAGTATATATGCGAGAGAGCGTACTTGTAGATTTGATATAAAAATGGTTTTACATTGTGTTGGCTGGTTTGTTGAGTAGTTTATGAATTCTGGTCTATACATAATGTACAACTGTATCGATAGGTGTTTCTAAACTCTCGAACAAAGCAATTCGATACAGTATTGTTTTAAAATGGGTAAATGAATTTTTTTTGCCTAAAACTATTTCTGATATAAAAGAAATAATTTTCTAAAATTATTGATTTGGTTGATTGTTATAATAATCAAATGGCATTATAATATTTAAATGATTTTATAAAACCAAATTGAATTGATATAAGAATGGAATATACAAATAAGCTAAATTAGAATTGGATTCAGACCAGAATTATGGATTTAAATCCCGGATATTTAGAAAATATTTCTTGAAGCATTTCAAAGGTAATATAGCATTGTTTTGAAGGGATTTTTGAATTAGAAATGGTTTAAATGGACTGTGAAAGTGATTAAGCACTGAAATCACTTCAGTAGCGAAAAAATAATTCTGATAATGGATCGCGACATTATCGGTATTCATTTTCAAGTTTCTAAGTGATGGATTGCTACCATAATAGATTTATTAATGGAAATTGTTTGAGAAAAATAGAGTTGTTTTAGAAATTCAAATGTTTTGAATTGATTTGATTATAAATATATGTATATAAATATATGTGATTTCAAACTGATTTGAAATAAAAACCCGAGAATTTGAATTCTGGAACTAAAATTTAACTTGTATAAGTTGAATAGATTGAAATGGTAAAAATGTATCAAACAAATTGGAATTTAACTTAAATAAAATTGGAATGGATTAGAAATAATTCAGAATGAAATTAATTAAAGAGAAATGTTGAGATTCTAATTATTAATATGAATTCGACTTATGAATAAGCAAGTTGAATATATATTGGATGTTGTTAATTGAAATTGAATTGTGATAAACTTGGATTCAAGTATAATAAGTGGATTGACTTAAATAGAAATCAGATTTGGATTGATAGAATGGAATTGAACTAATCAGAAGTTGATTAGCAATTTAAAAACCGGAAGTTGGATTGATTTGAAACCAATTGGAAATGGATATATGTATGCTGAGCAGATATTGAATGGAAGCAAATGTAAGAGATAGAGTTATGCCCGACAAAAAGGTACACGTTTACAATATTACTTGGGTTTGATGGTTTTATGAGCCTATGGGGCAAGCCACTTGGCTTTTTGATTTTCTTTTGGATTGGAGAAGGCCTAGAAAGGCGAGTTGTGATTGTATCGATTGAGCCGTGCAAAGGAGATTCTGGTGAATTTTTTCAAAAATTTAATGAGTTAGAAAATTTTCAAGAAATTTTTGTTAATTTAAAATCGAGTGGTTAATTGTGATTGAAATAAGAAAACCAGAATTGGTTAATAAATTTTCTAGTGGAATAATGAAATTGATAAATGGATTTAAAATCAATTGGAATGGGTATAGATATGCAGAAGAGCATATGAATTGAAGATAAGAAAGTGATGATGGATTGTCCATAAATGGTGGACAGATCATTTGGAAAGAATAATGAATGGTCGAGTAGTGGTACGAGAATTCGAAGGTCGGGTAAGAACTGGGTTATGAAGATATGGAATATAAGATTTCAACTAAGTAGGTTATGAGGAGTTAGAGTTATAGCATTTTTACTACTTAGCAATTTCGAGGACGAAACTATTTTAAGGGGGAAGGAATGTAATGACCCGGATTTTTAGCTGTTTAATTTGAACATTTAAATTGTTTTAAATGTTGTTTTAGAAGTATAGATGGAGATTTATATGGAATATATTTATAAAGACGACATTTTAATGTATAATTTATAATAAAATTTAAAATGAGCCCACAATGTCGCGGTAGTTCGTAATTTAACGTTTTGAACTTCAATTGGATATACAGGTTCCAATATAAGTTGAATTTCTTTGAAACAAGAAACGTTCAGACCTATTTATTATATTTTTCTAATGAAAGAGAAAATTCTAGGTTTTGTCTTATGGATAGCGAGTTATGTTCAAATCAAATTTTCAGAAGATCGCTCTGGAATCGTTTATAAATCATAACAATTTATTTAATATAAATAAAATATTATTTTTGAATATAAATGAGATTTTTAATTATGTATGGTTATTTTAATTTTTATAGTTTTACTTTAATTTTTTAAGTTGGAAAATAAACCAACTCACCTTTCTTCTTACCAAAGTTTCACCACTCCCAGATCTTAATGATTTTTAATTTTATAAAGGATTCAATTTGTCACCTCTCTGAATCAGTAATGTAACCTATTAAATTCAAATATCCTGAACAAATATCTTTGTGAATATATGATTATATAATTACCAGTGTATGTAAATAACCTAACATTTAGCTCAATTTTAGGTAGAACTTAGGCATTTAAAATTCTAAAACTCAACCTTGGATCTTTAACTTATTTTTATTTTCTATCCAGGATTAGTTAAGTTTCTGCCTATGATATACTTCAGTTAATTATCATTTTAAATCAATGTATGCAGTCATGTGAATAACAGCAGTAACATATAAGCTCAAAAGGTAAGAAATTATATTATTGATTAGTTAGACTAACTCTTACAGTGAGATCATACATCAAGAAATACATAGTAAAATTCAAATTAAAAAAAGGGACGAAAAATTCTACTTTTTCCTGTATGTTTCAATAAGCATGATATCCAAACTTCTCAATCTGTGCTCAACAAGCTTTTTCAAAACCGTGTCAGCCAAGTTTTCCAAACCGTGCATACCATGCAAACAGTTCCCGTGCTTTCCAAGCTACTATTGCATGCGCCTCAAACTACTCCTTTTAAATGTTATATGCCTTCATTCTCGTTCTGATTTCCAGGAAAGAAAAGAAGAAAAAAAATCGAAATTTAATCCTATGATTTATCAAATCTGAGATTTGTTCAATCTATTGAATTCCTCAACTAAATCGCGTCATACGGGTATAGGCATCTACGAGCTCGATGGTTGTTTCAACAATAAAGTAAGACTGAGATATTTCTAGTTGTTGCGTGGGTTTTTAGCTCGAGAAGTCTGAAGGTTGGCAAGGAGGAGTTGCGGCTACTGGCACTGGTGTGGTGGTCTTCAAAGGTATGGCGGCGGAGTTGTATGGCTTTGTAGGGTTTCGGTTCAACTGAGGGTTCTAGTGATTAGCAGTAGCTTTGGTTGTCAGCGTTCTTGGGGAGTGGAGCTGGAGGTGGTGGCTTTCCGGCAGAGGGGTCGGACCAGCTCGGCGACGTACATGTGGTGCAAAAGAGGTTTTATGGTGAAACAAAGTTGGATTTTTCTCCAAGTTTGTAGCAGAGTTTGATGCATCCGAGTTGATGCGTGAATTTGCGTTGAAAGGTGGTATTGCTTAGAATTTCTTGAGTTTTATTGTGAACATAACAAAGTCGAAGTGAAGGAATCTGAAGCTGAGCTTCGAAGTGATGCTAGACGGACACAGAATTGTTTGGGGGTATCACTGCATAGTGATATGCGAAGGAGGAGGAGTATTTATGGACTATTGTGTTTTGGTATTAGTGGAGTGGTGGAGAGTGCGATGCGATTTAGAGGTGACTGGAGAACGGTGTGTTGAGTTTGCTAGACGCGATGTGGGGTTTGGGGAAAATCATTGCAAATTGTGATGTGCTGTCACTGTATGGCACTCCTATTGCCTGAGAGAAGTAACGAAGAGCAAGGAGGGTTCCTTGGTTGTTGTAATGAGTTGTGAACTGTTGGAGGTTTGATGATAGAAGCGTCCGCGACTATTGCTTGTGTGTAAACTTCCACGACTAAACTCGCATTCTCATGTAGGGCTACAGGTTTATGTTTGTGGTGGGGGAAGCATGGAGTTCGAGGAGGGGAGTTGTGTTTTAATCTCTAGAAGAAGACTATTTGAAGAAGAAATTAGGGAAGAGTATTATATAGATGAAATAGTGGACTGTAGTTCTTGGGTCAGGGAGCGAATGAAATGGCGTATGGATGGGAGGGACGTAATGTATCGGAAATACTGGGTATGGAGGAGCAAGTAATATGAGGAAGAACGAGTTGAAATATGGTGTGGCCATCTACTTGAACCATTATAAACTGTTATGGGAAGTAACGAGAAAAAGATTTGCGGCTTAATCATGCCATTATCTTGGTAATTAGTTTAAGTATATAAATTAAGTAAGTTTAATTATTTTCAAATAACCGTAATCTCATTATGATCATAACTAGTTCATACATGAACAGAATTTGATGAAACCAGATCTATTAGAATCGTAATGACGAAATGTACGTTATAGCACTAACGTGGCTGAGAACGGGGTTATAGGAATTTTGTGATAAAATCAAATGTTCGTTTGATTATAAATGAAACAAAAGCAGGACCGTCAACTGCGAACCAAGGTGAGTAAACTCACTAACTCTTCCTCGTTTATATTTTTATAGATTAGTTTTAAATTTATATATAATAATTTTATACTGTCTGATGGTTGGTTGGATGAATGGTTGGAATGATTGATTAGTTATATATATTAATCATTAATTAGATATTGATTCCAATTACTGTGATTTTTGATGTTGAAATGAATTTGATGTTATTTATGCTGATTAACATCTGTGGATGCACGGAAACAGGTTGGCTGGATTCCTCAATAATTTTATTTTTGTTTTTCATATATCGTATTATATGATGTGGTATATTATGTGATGGATTTTGTTGTGTTTGGATACCAGTGGCCCTAGAATTCTGGTATACTATAAAATAATTTCGAAAATAGAAAATGAATTTTAGTTTTAAAAAGGAATTTTATTTAAAAAATTAAATATAAATGTAATTTCGAATAGAATTGAAATTAAAAACATGTTAATGGAGAAAATAAGAAGTTGTTTATAATCGAGGAGATAAATTAAGTGAATTATTTATCATTGGATAAATTGAAATGTAAATTCAAGTTTGAATGCTACATTGGAAAAGGGAATCGATTTTGAGATCAAATTTTGAAATGAGATATTAAACTTAACAATTATAAAGACATTTTAAATAAGAATATAAATGTTGGAATAAAATTGAGATATTCTATGATAATTCTAAATAGACATTATAAATGATAACTGGATTTGAAATGTTATTTACAAGTAAAAAAAATCAAATGGACTTGATTTGTATGTAAAAGAAATATATACATGGTAAATAATGGTTTAAAGCCAATATTTGTAAATGAAATATCTATTAAGGAAATTTGGATCTGAAATACGAATCGAGATTGGAATTTGAATAAGGAAGGAAAATGGGTAGCCGTTTCAAAGAAAATGATGAGCTTTATTCCAAAATTAAGAATATGAAATAAACGGTGAAAACATATCGTAGTTTGAAATGGTTATAAAGAAATTTGGTGAGGATTTCGAAAGGAGGAATTCAAGGGTAAATTTGGAATTTGAATTAACTTGAAACGGTAGATAAATTCTGAAATTTGGAAAATAAATCGAATATAGATTATTTGAAAGAGAGTATTTATGGGAATTCGATTATATCGAATTTAGGGAAGCAGATATTTTTACTTTCCGTTTCAAATAAAATTGATTATTTATTTATTGAAATTAATAAGTGAATGTTTTGTAAGTCTAAATAGCGATTATAACACTACCGTTATAGTAAATGTTTTATAAATCTAAATAACGTTTTTAAATGCTATTGTTATAACCAATGTTTATTAAATCCAAATATTTGGAAACAGCTATTATAACGCTAACGTTTTAATAAATGTTTTGTAAGTCTAAACAGCGATTATAATGCTGCTGCATAATAAATGTTTTGTAAATCGCAATAGCAATTATAATACTACCATAATAATTAATGTTTTATAAATCAAATACAACGATTATAACACTACCGTTATAATCGATATTTTCCCGTAAAAGAAGTAGATTCATAAAGTGAATCTGAGAGTTGCATAAGTGATGTTTTGTTCGAAGTTGTGAGCTTTGACTATTTCAAAGTTAAGAATGTCGTTCAGTTAAGATCTGAGAGGTAACTATACCCCAACTTGACTGACTGCATGATTTACGGAGAAATGGTTAAGGTTCGGTAGCAAGGATTGGTTAGTGATATCGTTAGTTAACGAATGATTTATGGTTTGAGTTATAATAACGATGTTTTATAACATCAGTTTAATTTAAAAGATTTTGAAATGTTTTACCCAAATAAAATGAGAGATATTTTCTATGCATAGAAAATGAAATAATTTGGTCAACGAGGAATTATGAAATGGAAGATGGAAATATTTTCCAATATTAATAAGGTATATTCTCTTAATATAGAAAATAAGGATTCGTGAATATTCAAAAATGTTTTCTAACTGGAATACGAGATACATTTCTCGAATAAAGAAATTTGTGATGTTTTCCAATAATCGAGAAAGACAATTGAATTTTGAAAGAATCTAGAAGAGGGGAAGATGAGAATTGGGAATGATAATATGATAAGGAATTAATTTAAAAAGCGGCCTGTGTTGTTTGATGCTTGATCGGTAGAATTTCCAATTGGAAATAGGATCGTTGGTTGTATGGATGTTCCTTTGATAGTTAAATCACCGACTATCAAAGTTTTAATTTATTTTATACCTCCGTTGTCAATACGGAGAGACTGGGATCAGATTTATTATCTGAAAACCACTCCGTATTGGCATACGCGTTATGAATCGACTTATGCTGAAGATAATTGAAGACGGAGAAAAGTGCAAGGGATGTTCTGTTAACCCTTGGTAGAAATTGCCCAAGATGAATTAATAGAATGGTGCCTTCGGTTGTCTAGTCCTAGGACAATGCGTATGGACGGATCTGACAAAGTGACATTCAAAGTAAATGGTGACAAGATGTTCTGAAAGATAATCATGACCTCAAGCCTCATCACCTGGGAAATAACAGAAATCAGGCAGGCAGCATGGCCATGTGGGTCATTCCCATTATGGGTATTATCACCTAATCTAGAGAAATTTCATTTGCTTATTATTCTATTCGCTGCTGTATGCTTTCAGCAACGGTTGCTGATCACAACAGTTGGTGATAATATGCTCGACACACTCAAGTTAAATGAGTGGTCAGCCATGTGTGGGCCGGGTTGCAAGAGTTTTTGTTGAACCCAGTGTATTCCCCTCTAGAGATACACTATCGAAAGGTGGTTCCATACCTTGTTATGTTGGAAATCCAATCTCCAATAAGCGCCCTGCGGTTTTTGATTTAATATTATATATGGAGCGTGAGATGCAAGCGTTCCGTTAGATTTTTATTTATTTGATGTAGACACTATTATAATATCATTGGATTTGATATCAAAAATATTTTTGGTTATCGTAAGATAAAAACCATCCGTGTTTATGTGTGGATCGGTCTTACGATTGTCATTTCTTTCGAAAAGATTTTTGAAAGTTAAACAAATGGTTGGAGTTTACTCACACCAGTCCCATGACTGACCCAGAGTTTATTTTGTTTTGTTTTCCCTAAACTCTTTGGTGCCCATATTTGTACGAGCAGTCGAGTAGTCAGGATTTTATAGATTCACTTTAGAGGAGCTTAAAGCAGGAGGCTTCACTTGTTAGCTATAGACTATCATATTTTCCGTTGTGTACTATGTTGTATCTGGAAACAGGTGTTTATAACTGTTCCAAGAATAACTGTTGTGCTCTGATGATGGTATGTATATGCATTTACTGATTTGTATTTCAAAAGTTACATAATATAATATATTTTTTTCGTTCCGCTGTGTGACTTGTGTTCTTATTTTTCTTTTATTCTAATTTTTCTTTCTTTCTATTTCTCATCCTCTAACTTCTTTCTATTAATGATTCGTATTTCTGTGCAATTTGGGTGGGATGTGCGGTGTTATTAGTCTACCCAATGGGTACGGAAATTCAGGCCATTACAATAAACCAACCTGAACCCGAAGCCTAAAAGGAAAAGAAACATTGCTCACCAATATGGGTCGACCCAGATCTATGCCTGGGTCAACACATGGGTCAACCCAAGAGATTTATTTTAAATCATTTGGTGCCCTTTTTGGTGCACTATTTATTTTTTTTCCCATTCTGATTTTCAGTGTATTTATTTTTCGACCATTACTCTTAATTTTCTAATTTCATTATATTTTTTCCGATTTTGACGCGCGTTAAAATTCAAATTTAAATGTGTAATTAATATGTGCATATATTTTTAAAATTATATATGTATATTTACACAAGATTTCAAATGTTATTTTTTAACGTTACATTTATTTCTTGTTTTATTATCTACGCATTAATTATTTTCCATTTTCAACACGCATTTAATTTTAATTTAAAACACGTACCATATCTCGAATTAATACGCGCATACTCATTTTAAATTAGAATGTTACTTAGCTTCATTAAATTCTCCATGGTTTAATTCTATTTGTGATGCATGTTTATTTTCAAATTCAAATGCATGTCACCTATGTTATTTATGTCTATATATATATATATATATCTGTGTGTGTGTGTGTGTGTGTGTGTGTATGTGTGTGTGTGTACATGTGTGTTCACATGTATGTCAACATTTCATAATTAATTATCTACTTCCAACTTAGACGTTATTTTCATTTATTTCTCGTTTAATGTCATTAATGACACCCACTGTTAATTAAAGAAACATTGTAATTTAATGTTAATTACTTTCCCTTTCTTGATTTAATTATTTTTTATCACACGCATTTGTTTTCGAATTTAAAACGCACATTACTTATGTAATTATTTTATTACTTTAAATGCAGGTTGTTACAATGCCTATCCTAAAGATAGTTGCCTGCTTCCAAGAATCAACTGACTCGTGAATTCCACAGCAGGGCAAAAGATTATGGTTGCATATTCCCGATACAACCAAATACAGATGCATGTAATAAACCAATACCATGTGAGGTTCAAAAAATGTGTCAGATTGTATTCTTACGTAATCATGCTCTTTGGGTTGAAGAATGCTAGAGCAACTTATCACGGTTGGTAAACTGCATGTTTAAAGACAAGTCCGGGAGGTTGGTGGAGGTTTATGTAGGCAACATGCTGATAAAATCACGATTATGAAATAGCGATATCGACGACATAGGGAGATTCTTAGCATTCTCTACATGTGTGGCAAGAAACTCAATCCCTTAAAATTCTCTTTCGGCATTGCATTAGGAAAATTCTTCGGCTTCATAGTCCATTCTCGAACTAAACCCCAAGTAAATTGATGCTATTTGGAGCATTCAGGTCCCTATCAAGATTAAAGATGTACAGAGCTTGAATGGAAAGGTGGCCTCTCTAGGCTAGTTTATATAAAAGGGACCGACTGGTGCATTCTTTCTTTGACTTAATAGGCAGATGCAAGAACAACTTTGCTTAGACACAAGACTATATGGAGTCATTCCAGAATCTTCTAGGATGTTACAACTGCGACGTTACGAGCTCGTTTTTAAATTAAATATAAATTATACGTTCAAACATCGTTTAATAATAAATAGAAATCCATATATATTCCCAAATTAACATTTAAAACCAATTTAAATGCTTAAACTTAATGGTTAAAAATCTGGGTCGTTACAATTGTTCATGTCAAAAATTAGTTCCGTGAAAAACAGTTGATGAACTCCTAAGGTAAACTTCTTACATAATCCTTATGATATTTATGAAATGCATTTGCTGTGTAGTGAGAAATGTTAGTTAATTTACAGGAATAGTATTATATATATAAATTTATACCAAAGGTATACAATTTACATATGATAATTAATGTAACAACCCGAAAAATCAGAACCAATTTAAATTTTTTATTTTGGCAAATTTAATGAATTTTGAATATTTTAAATGATTTATTATAAATAATAACGACTAGAAATTTATTTTGAATAGAATTAGAACGTATATATTTATTTAAATCGAAGTTAGAATATAAATATTTATTTTAATTATAAAAGGAATTGGAAATGGCACGGTTGTTTGAAAATTCGATTTCAAATTTCAAATGAATGTACAAGATTCAAAATAAACCGAATTTTAGTGAAACCAAAAATATTGGAATCTATTTGAATATATCTTTCCAACAAATGTGAAAAATCTAGATTTCATAGCGGGAATAAAAAGTTATGTCCAGTTGAAGATTCAGAATAGTCGCTATGGAATTTTATATAAAATATAGCCCTTAAAAATAGTGATTTTGCAAACGGCCTCCGTTTTCGACGAGACCACTTTTGTTGGATCCGGAATGTCAAATTATTGCTGGATTCCAGTTTTCATAATTTTTGGAATCAATATGTGAGCTTGGTGAATTTAAACGTGTTTGGTCAATTTAGTTTGAATTTAATCGACTGGAATAGGGCCATTTCAAACGGTCTCCAAATTCGATGAAATTAGTTTTGTTAGGACCGTATGGTTAAAACGAAGCCAAATTTATTTTTGTGGAATTTTTGGAGTCCGTATGCGGCCCCGATGAATTTAAATGTGCGTTTAAATTTAAAATATAATGATTTATATTTTAAATTTTGCGAAAACTGATCATAACAGCCGAACTCGCTTACGAAACATATCCCATTATTTTCGAAATGGGGGTAATTAGCTATCGACGACAGTCGTTGGGTCTCGTTTGGAGTTCGAAATTTAAAGTCAACTTTTGGGGATAAAATATTAATTAAATAAATTAATATAACTAAACCCCTCTCTCTCTCTCTCTTCAGTTCGTATCGAACGAAATGAAACAAAAAGGGGGAACCCTCATCGCGCCCGCCTCCAACCGACCCGTCACCATCCGCGCAGCCGTCGCTCCCTCTTCCAGTCCAGCGCCGCTCTCCTCTTCCCCCTCTGATTCGCGAGCCCCAACCCTCCCCCATCTCGACGCAGTCGATCAACGAGCCTCCACTGACCCACCACGTCGCCACCAACAACCGCCAGCGCCGGACCACCCATCGCCACATCAGCTCCGACCAAAACCCTAGAAAACACAGTAAGTTTTCTTTTCAGACTTTGTTTATTTCTTCTAGCTTAGAAAAATATTTTTTTTTTAGAATGACAATATATGATTTTTTTTTTTTAGAATGACAATATATGATTTTTTTTAGAATGAAAAAATATGAATTTTTTTTAGAATGTAAAGTTTTGAATTTTTATAAATAAAAAGATTGAATTTTTATATGTTGAAAGATTATATTTTTATAATAAAATGTTAGATTTTTAAAATATAGAAACATTTGATTTTTTATATGATAAAGATTTGATTTTTTTAAAGTGATTTTTAAAAATAGAAAGAATTGATTTTTAAAAATAGAAGGAAGTGATTTTTAAAAATAGAAAGAAGTGATTTTTAAAAATCGGAAGACGAGATTTTTAAAAATAGAATGATGAGATTTTAAAAAATATAAAGACGAGATTTTTAGAAATATAAAATGAGATTTTTATCGTATGAAAGAAAATATTGTTAGCAATATAAAAATAGAATTTTCAGCGATATAAAAATAGAATTTTTTGCGATATAAAAAAAATTCGATTTTTAAATATATAAACATCATATTAAAAATGTGATTTTTACTGTGAACGGCGTGAAAAACATTGCGTTGGAAATTCGGGCAAATCTGAACCGTTAAGAAATAAAGAATGGAGGAGTGGACCCCAAAGGTGAGAACTTCTCACTTTAATTTATTTTCTAGTTAGAAATATATACTAGGATGCAGACGGTGCTTAGTAGCACCCGACACCTTTGTTTGAAACCATGTTTGATGGGTTATTTGGTTGATTGGATTATATGGTTGGATTTGTTTTGGGAAATGAAATGATTAGAACTGGTATGTACATGGTGCGAGCCATTAGTAGGCGAGAGATAAGGCTAGACCTTATTCCGATTCTAGTATCGCGCTGTTATGCTGCCGAAATTTTCTAAAAATACTGCAATAATAAAAATATCATTTTTATTGTATAAATGAACTGTATAAAATATTCATGATATGAAATAAATATTTTATAGTTAAAAATATAATTTTTAACGGGTATATGAATAAAATAAATATTCATTTACAAATCGAACGATTTGTTTATGTACACACATTTAACTGCTATTGATTGGGACGATACATTTTACACATCACCCAACTACACAAATAATAATCAATGTTTGTTGTTTGAAAACCCCACACCTGTATTGGGATGATATTGGACATACACTAATCCCAATATTTAGTTGTATGTCAATCGATGGGTTGACAGATAGTTGTAAGCTTTGATTATTCAAATTTAACGCTTATGCAGTTGTGTAATACACTCTGCATGATGGTTGACTGTGTTTGATTATTTTTGTGTACATGTGTGTATGAAATCCATATAAATAAAATTATATGGTAATTGACTGTGTCTGATTCCAATTCAGAAAGAATGAATATTTTTAATTAAAGAATATTTTAAAATGACGAGTAATGAATATTTTAAAATAACTAATGTTTTAAAATAATATTCAGTTATGGATCAAAATATTATTTTGATGTCCGATTTGGGATGGACACTAAAATATTTAAAAATATGAAACCGTGCTGATTAAATTAACGCTATTTTGACGTGAACGATATTTATATCGATTTTATTCATTTTTACAATGAATATCGAAAAGGAAGTGATTTCAAAATCTAATGTTTTGAAAATATTATCATTTATATATTAATGATATGGAATATTCAATTTTGATTTAAAATTGAATATGAAGTTGAAATCATTTTGAAAACGCATTTAAAACGATTTATAAAATGGGTTTTAAATTGAAATCGATGAAATATATATAATATATATTATATATATTTAATGGCTTGAATAGAACGCGCCGCACCGCGGTAGTTCGCGAATTTCGACCATTGACTTCAGATTGACATTACGGGAGATCCGACCGTCGGATTCTCCTAAAACCAGAACCGTTGGGTTCGTATCGAAAAGAGATTTCCAAGAATATAAGGAATTTGAAATCTAACGGTTGGAATTGGAATTATGTCCAAATCAAATTTGGAAAAGGTCGCTGTAAGTGCAGTTTGATGACCGTTTATGGAAATCGACTGTACGGACCTTGATACAATTATTAAAAATATCAATAATTTGTGTAAAATCATAATAAATGATTTGGAAAGAATTGGAATGAAAAATTCCATATTTGAAAAGTTAAAAATATTTTTTTTATCAAAATGAACTAGTTATGAACTAGAATTATAATCCAATATTTTTAAATAAATAAATTGGATTGGAAATGGTTTTAAAAATAACCAGAATTTCCAATATATGAATAGGAATGGATTTGAATCGAAATTATCTCGGAATATTTTGATATTGGATTCCGTGACTATACGGATATTGTGGAGGAATTTGGAAGATATATATATATATCGTTTTTCCCAATACGATATTTGTTGGTTTCATAATTTGATATTGAATATAAGCCGATATAATTTCCATTCAGAGCCTTGTATTTAATATTAAATTGGATTTTGGGTTTGTCATGAACTGTGTTTTAAATGACACTGTCCTTAAACCCAGTTGAAAAAAGATTAAATCTTTTGAATAAGGTTTAGAAGAGTTTACCAATTAATTAATATTTAATTGGAATTGAATAAGATTGGATTTTGGGTTTGTCGTGAATGGTGCCTTTATTAACATCGTTCTTAAACCCAGTGTGAAAAGAATAAATCTTTTAATTAAGATTTAAGGAAGAATTACCAATCAATTAACATTTAATTGGAACTGAAAATAGAATGTGAATTGGGTTTATTGTGAAAGGTGTTTTTAACGACATTCGTTCTTTAACCCGATTTATTGTGAAATGTGATTTGGAATTTATAAATCTTTTATTAAGATTTAGCGGGAATTTTCCAAAGTAAAGTTTTCCAATTTAATATATCAAATTGGAATTGAATGGAATTCGATTTATTAATAATCGAAATGAGCTTCTTTGGAGGAAGACTGTTAATATGTAATGTCCCGGATTTTCTAGCCATTTATTTGAAATATTTTATTTACTTAAAATATTGATTTATGTTTAATTAATGGATTTGACAATTTTAGTTTGAATATTTAAATTATAATATAATAATATTTTAATTTCGGGATATTGAGAAAATGTCGAATTTGCTGTATAAGGTGAACGAGTGATTTAAAGGGGTTTAAATATTGTTTATATTGAATTTTATAAATATATTCGTTATTTAAAATGACGTCGGAATGTTAAATTTATAATAATATTATAAACGAACTAGAAATGGCGTGGTAGTTCGTAAATTTCATTTTGAACTTCAACTGAGTATACATAATTCGTTTAAGGTAGAAATTCTGTGAAACCAGAAACGTTTGAATCGATTTGATTATATTTTTCATATAAAAGAGAAAAATCGAGATTTCGTGTTATAATTTGTTAGTTATGTCCAGTTGAAATTTTAAAATGGTCGCTATGGA
Organism: Allium sativum; assembly: GCA_030737875.1. Lineage (NCBI taxonomy): Eukaryota > Viridiplantae > Streptophyta > Magnoliopsida > Asparagales > Amaryllidaceae > Allium > Allium sativum. The sequence continues at coordinate 150,124,228 of CM060909.1, read as the reverse complement.
AATCGTATATAAACTATAACGTTTATTTAATTAAATAAGGATTTTTATATATTTTAATATCGCTTAACAAATTTTTTGAATGTAGGGTTTGAAAATCAACTTAGTTTTAATTGAAGTTATACAGTTTTTGATTTGAATATATTTGATAATATCGATTTATTTCTTTTTAATCAATTTTGGAATTTTATTTATAATTACATTCAAATATTAATGGTTAATACGAGTCTAAGTCAAAACTAGTGATAGTGATAGTGGATAATTCGACTACACCTGTTTAGTTTTGTTTCACGATGAAATTCTAAGGAAAGAAGATTTTCTTGGATTCTATTTCGCAACCATTACAATCACAAGATTATAGAATAATTGATGAAACAATATAAAAGTAAGGAAATAAAGTTAGAAATTCTGTTTGCTCAAAGCTTTCCTCATCAATAAGAGGAGGATGTTTAACCTTAGGGTTATACTATGTATGCTCAGGCCTCAAGGGTGCGTCATTCTGCTTTTCCTCGGTCAAGTCTAGTGTAATGTTTAGCAGCTCCTTGTTCTCGTTTAATTACTTAAGGTGTTCGAACATACACCAAACCCAAATCAAACAACAATAAACTGTTTTGTTATAAAATAGTTTGAAATTACCTACAAGAATCAGAAATGAACATTGAAATTGAGTATACAATAGTCCATTTCAAATTTCAATATCAACATGAATTGTTTCTTTAACGTGTATTGTTTCTCTCAACAAACAGTAAGATGCAAATTCCAATACACAAAGTAAACAAAAATAGTAAATCGACAGTGAACAAACAGCTAGAAAATCTAACTATATACATAAATTACACCATCAAATTTACACATTAAAATTCGATAACATATCTTCATATACAGGAAGATCTACAATGAAATCTTCTCACCAGCAATCTGTCCTGAAAAGTAGAGAAATAAGAATGCAGCTACGAGTAGCTAGAAAGTAGGTTAATGTATAGATATAGAGTTGAAAGTTTTTCAAATAAAAAAATGAATTCAAATCTGAAAATCGAAAATGAAACAAACAGAAAATCTCAGCTACGAATCCACAAGGACTGTTGTCCATAAATCAAATATAGGATACTGAAATCTATTTTGAAAAAGACCAAGATCCGAACAGAAAAATATTTAGGGAAATGACAATACAAATAGCTTCATAAGCTCTACCAAATCTACCTAGGGACAGCTCAAAGTGTTGTAGACAATTGAGCAGACTTAGTACAGGAAATACAACATAAAGTCCACGTTTTTCACTGTAAAACGTCACCCACAACCATCATATATCAATCACCAACAGTTCGGTTTTGCATCACAGCTAAAACGAGAAGGATAGCACCTAGAACCTAAGCACTGTAAAGTCTATACTAGGATATAACCATTCGAAAATCACAGTACCCACAACCATCAACATTTCCATCACAAAGACATAGCAGAACCGAAATCAACTAGGATCTAGGAACAACTAAGACTAAGAAAACCTATGATTCGAAATCACAGTAAACCGCAAGTATAAATACACGGTGAACAAAACCCAAACCAACTCTGTATCGAATGAAAAATGAAAAAAAAGAACAGAGGTTTAAGTAAGTAAATTACTTAGCTTTTTGGGTGGAGGTTCGGTCTCGCTCTGGGGGACGGAGGTGCAACTGAAGGGAGGCCAAGGCGGCGGCGTCGCGGTGGTGGAAGCGATGGAAGAAGGAGACGTCGGCCATGGAAATTTACATCGTGGAATGAGAATAGGGTTTCTTTCTTTTTTTTGTGGCGGCTACGTGAATGAAGGGAGGGCCGATATGTTTTAGGGTTTGAGGAATAAAAAGGGAGCGGGCGGGTTCATTTGAGTAACGGGCTGGACCGAGAGAAAGTAAGGCCCAAACTTTTATTTTTATTTTAAGTTTAATTAGTCTAAAAGTTTTATAAAATTCAAATATTTATTTCGAACACGTTTGTGGTCAGAATTCGACGAAACGAAAAACGTCGGGACCGTGAAGACGAGTACTACGGGATGGATGAGGATTGAGCAGGGCAGGCAGCAGCTGGATTTTTCAAATATATGAAACATCGTTTAATTCAACTGAAAACAAGCTGATTTATCGACAAATCAAATTCAAGGTGTGTTAAACTCACTCAGTTATTTCCCGCTTATATTTTATAAGTTGGGTTTTTATTTTGTGTGCTATGGTTGCTAGTGATTGACTGATTGCTGATATATATATTCAGTTACTATTTGAACTGATGAAATTAAACGTCGTTTAATTTCAGTGAAACCCAAATCGTTATTTTTAACGATTAATTCTAGTTGAGGTAAGTTACCTCATTGGTCACGTTTATAAAATAAACATGTTTTAATAAATGAATTGTTTGATTGGTTGTTGTGGTCGACCTTGAATTGTCGTTATAAACTGTTATGAGACCATTATTGAATTGTTTTGATGGTTGAAGATTGACCTGAAGATTTACCATTTGTTTGGTTTAAACAAATGGGTATTAATGGTTGAGTGATCAGCAGTACATGGCCTGTGAATTTACCGTTTTATAAATATCGATCTACCGTCAGGTAAATCGACGAGATTAAGTTATAACTGAAAATAGATTTTTAAATCTATTATTTGAATTAAAGTTTGTAAAAAGAAAATAAATATTTAGTATTTATTAATTGAGTTATAATTGGTTTATAATTGATTTTATAAAGGAAATTTCTGATATTTAGCAGGTTTGTAGAAAGTAAATATATGTTATAGTTTTGAATAATCGCCTGAGAGATAATTAAAAAGAGTTATTTAAATTAATTATATTCTTAATTAATTTAAATAAAGAATTATTTGAAATTGGTTAATGAGGTAGTCATGCCTTGGCTTGACAAAAATCCGAGCAACGAAATATATCGTTTTAAAGAAATAAAGGAAAGGTAATATTTAATAAATGATTTCTTAATCCATGGGTTAAGAAACGATAGTTATACTCGAGAAAGAGATTTTCAAAACAAGAAGTTTTATAAAACAGTTAGATGAGATGTGTTTGGTGTTAATATAAAGATCGGCTTTTAAATTTCAACTGATGTTATCTGAAGGTAAGATCGTTGTTGATCAAGGTCTGAGAGGTAAATAAATACCCCAACTTGATTGACCTCGGGATTATCTAAGGATGATATTAGTTGTAATGTGAAAGGAGAAGAATAAATATATTTTTCCGTGTGGAAAATAATAACGAGATAAAAATGGAAAGGGTCGAGAATATATAAATGAGTTTTTCCTAAGTAAAGGAAGTGAAAAGAATTTGGCATTTATATATATAAAGGTCCAAGGTGGAATAAATGAAAAAGAAATGGTGGGAAGTTTAAATGATATTTCCAAGATTTAAGGAAATTGAAATGTTAAGTTTTGCGAAGGTATACTAAAGTATAATAGGTGGTTGTTATATTCTAGTGATAAAGTAAAGAAGATTTCATATCGTTGTTTTACTTGGAATGAGATGAGTAGTTTTTCCCAAGATGGTTAATGTGAAATAAATAGTAACTGGGTTTGAAACGATGATTGAATAAAGAATTGAATATCATAGTTTCTTAAATATGAAAAAGAAATAGTGTGAAATAAGAACCTTACGTCAAATAAGTTATATTTGAAATGTTAAGAGTTAGAGATTAACTATCGTTAATCGTTTTGAATTAAAGAGGCCATGTGGTGTTGGTACTGAACTGGTAAACTCATGTCATTCACACAATTATTTATTTGATAGTTAAATCACCGACTATTAAAACCTGACCATACAATCGTTGGTTCGGAAAGACTGGGATCAAATATATATTCGAAAACCATTCCGACCAGCGAATACGTGAAAGAAGATTATCAAAGATGGAGCAATAGAAGACCGTTGATCTTCATGAGCGGAGGAACTACTGATTAGATTTCTATGGTTTAGTGGCCGGAGATATTTCAACAGTAATTCTGTCGTGATTTGAAATCTATAGATTGCAAGGACTTCTCGCTACTGATCTGTAGGGTGATTCCTAGGATGCAGTAGGAGGGTGTCTTCGGTTCATCCTGTTCCTGGATGACTTGTATGGACGAGTGTCTGATAGAGTATTTCCAAAGGGAATTACGTACGTTGATTTCTCCAAACGTACCATAGTTGATGGCGGAGAAATGGTTTTCTCTAGCCAAATAACTAGAGTATTTTTGTAGACGTCAATTAGTGATATCCAAAGGATCTAACGATGTGGCATTCAAAGTGAATGGTGGCTAGATGTTCGAAAAGAAGTTCTAGCCTCAAGCCTCATCAACCGGGAGATGACAAAAATCGGGCAGGTAGCATGGCTATGTGGGTCGCTCCCATTAGGGTGTATAATCACCTATCTAGAGAAATTCCTTTTGTTTCTTATTCTATCGATTCTACCCATTCGGAAACTGTGGTTTGAGTCCAACCGTTTGTGATATACATTCAATACACTCAAGCGAAATGAGTGGTCAGTCATGTGAGGGCAGGGTTGCAAGACGTTCTTGTTGAACCCAGGTGTATTCGCCTCTAGAGATACACGATCGGCAGGTGGTCCCATACCTTGTCAAGGTCGGAATCCAATCTCCAATAAGCGCCCGCGGTTTTGATTGTATACTATATATGTGGAGCATGAGATGCAAGCGTTCCACTAGATTGTTATTTACTTATATTTAGACATTATTATAATATCAGAAAAGATATTGGTTTCAAAACTGTTTTGGGTTATCGTAAGGTAAAAACCGTCCGTGTTTATGTGTGGATTCGGTCTTACGATTATCTTTTTTTTTTTTGAAAAGATTTAGAACTTTAAAATCCTGATTGGATGATTTACCCATAAAACTGTGCGAGTTTATCTCACTCTGGTTCACTAGACTGACCCGGTATTTTGTAAATGTTCGGGTTAGCCCGGAGTGTACAGGTTCAGGTCATCGAATGTTGTGAAGAGACGGGCTGGAAGCATTCAGGCATTTGATATTATTCCGCTATGTTATATACAAGGGCAGATTATTATAACTGTCCAGATGTGTTCATGTACTCTGATGTTGTAAGTTTTTATTCAAAGCTCTCAATAAAGATTTACTTCTATATTATATTTTGTTCCGCTGCGATGTGAGACTCTGTGTTGTGTTCTTCTCCTTTTTCTATTCTTATAATTCTTTCTTTCTTGTCTCACCCTCTAAATTCTTTCATTAACAATCCAGTGTTCTCAGTGTTTGGTGGATCGACATGAGATATGGTAAGGTATTTATGTCGATTTTCGGGGTCGAAAACCCTGGGTCGTTATAGTTGGTATCAGAGCTGTTGGTTTAGAGATAATCTTGGCTCTGTGGCATAACTCGATAGAGATGGGGTTGGTAACACCCTAGATTGAGTTTGAGTATATATATATGAGAGCGTATTTGTAAATTTTATATACAAATGTTTTATATTGTGTTATTGATCGGTTCAAGTGTTGAAAAGCGTTGAACTGGTAATCGGTACAATATTGTTTTGAAAAGAGGGTAAATGAAATAATTTTACTCGAAAATATTTTTGTATCGAAAAGAAATAATTTTCTCAAATTATTTAGATATGGTGTGTTACTGATTTGAATGGAATTCGAAATTTGGTTAAAATTTTGAATTGAAGATTAACTGGGTTAAGTAAAATCGAATTAAATCATTAATAATGATATTGGAAATAAACTAAGAAATGATGTTGGAATTAAATAAATTTGAATTGAATTTGGAGATTTAATGAATAATAATTAAATAGAAATCAATCGAATATTAATTGGTTGATATTTAAATATGTTGAATTAAATTAGTTAGTATTGAATGTGAATTTAGTTGGCTTGATTGAGTTTGTTATGCCCTGGTTATTGATTTATCGTTGACTGATTGGTTGAATTAAATAAACTGAAACATAGAAAAATGAAGTGTCATTTAAATATTTCATATATCTGATACTTGTACGATGGATTGAGTTAAGAACAGTGGCCAGAGGACTATGAAGATTGAGTTTGAAGGCGTAAGTTGCACGTAAATTGAGTAGTAGACTCAATCACGCTCGAAAAAGGTACGCCTTCGTGAAAATAAAAAAATTTGGGGTTTTAATTTTCCGACTGTGTGTGTCGGTAATATTTGTTTCTACGATATCGCAGAAGTCCCTCCGTGTAGGGAAGAGTCTGCCAAATTTTTCTGAGGATTTAATACATTAGAATATTTTCGATAATTTTTGGGAATTTTGTTTTACCAAAATAAATTGGTTTTGCTTTGGAATGAAATATAATTTTTAGAGTTAATGGGATTTACAACATTTTTCTTACCTTAGCAATTTTGAGGATGAAATTATTTTAAGTGGGGAAGAATGTAATGTCCCGGATTTTCTAGCCATTTATTTGAAATGTTTTATTTACTTAAAATACTAATTTATGTTTAATTAATGGATTTGACAATTTTAGTTTGAATATTTAAATTATAATATAATAATATTTTAATTTCGGGATATTGAGAAAATGTCGAATTTGCTGTATAAGGTGAACGAGTGATTTAAAGGGATTTAAATATTGTTTATATTGAATTTTATTAATATATTCATTATTTAAAACGACGTCGGAACGTTAAATTTATAATTATATTATAAACAAACTAGAAATGGCGTGGTAGTTCGTAAATTTCGTTTTGAACTTCAACTGAGTATACAGAATTCGTTTAAGGTAGAAATTCTGTGAAACCAGAAACGTTTGAATCGATTTGATTATATTTTTCATATAAAAGAGAAAAATCGAGATTTCGTGTTATAATTTGTTAGTTATGTCAAGTTGAAATTTTAAAATGGTCGCTATGGAAATCGTTTATAAACTATAACGTTTATTTAATTAAATAAGGATTTTTATATATTTTAATATCGTTTAACAAAATTTTTGAATGTAGGGTTTGAAAATCAACTTAGTTTTAATTGAAGTTATACGGTTTTTGATTTGAATATATTTGATAATATCGAATTATTTTTATTTAACCAATTTTGGAATTTTATTTATAATTACATTCAAATATTAATGGTTAATACGAGTCTAAGTCAAAACTAGTGATAGTGATAGTGGATAATTCGACTACACCTGTTTAGTTTTGTTTCACGACGAAATTCTAAGGAAAGAAGATTTTCTTGGAATCTATTTCGCAACCATTACAATCACAGGATTATATAATAATTGATGAAACAATATAAAAGTAAGGAAATAAAGTTGGAAATTCTGTTTGTTCAAAGCTTTCCTCATCTATAAGAGGAGGATGTTTAACCTTAGGGTTATACTATGTATGCTCAGGCCTCAAGGGTGCATCATTCTGCTTTTCCTCGGTCAAGTCTAGTGTAATGTTTAGCAGCTCCTCATTCTCGTTTAGTTACTTAAGGTGTTCGAACATACACCAAACCCAAATCAAACAACAATAAACTGTTTTGTTATAAAATAGTTTGAAATTACCTACAAGAATCAGAAATGAACATCGAAATTGAGTATACAACAGTCCATTTCAAATTTCAATATCAACATGAATTGTTTCTTTAACGTGTATTGTTTCTCTCAACAAAAAGTAAGATGAAAATTCCAATACACAAAGTAAACAAAAACAGTAAAATCGACAGTGAACAAACAGCTAGAAAATCTAACTATATACATAAATTACACCATCAAATTTACAGATTAAAATCCGATAAAATATCTTCATATACAGGAAGATCTACAATGAAATCTTCTCACCAGCAATCTGTCCTGAAAAGTAGAGAAATAAGAATGCAGCTATGAGTAGCTAGAAAGTAGGTTAATGTATAGATATAGAGTTGAAAGTTTTCAAATAAAAAAATGAATTCAAATCTGAAAATCGGAAATGAAACAAACAGAAAATCTCAGCTACGAATCCACAAGGACTGTTGTCCATAAATAAAATATAGGATACTGAAATCTATTTTGAACAAGACCAAGATCCGAACAAAAAAATATTTAGGGAAATGACAATACAAATAGCTTCATAAGTTCTACCAAATCTACCTAGGGACAGCTCAAAGTGTTGTAGACAATTGAGTAGACTTAGTACAGGAAATACAGCATAAAGTCCAGGTTTTTCACTGTAAAACGTCACCCACAACCATCATATATCAATCACCAACAGTTCGCTTTTACATCACAGCTAAAACGAGAAGGATAGCACCTAGAACCTAAGCACTGTAAAGTCTATACTAGGATATAACCATTCGAAAATCACAATACCCACAACCATCAACATTTCCATCACAAAGACATAGCAGAACCGAAATCAACTAGGATAAGAAACAACTAAGACTAAGAAAACCTATGATTCGAAATCATAGTAAACCGCAAGTATAAATACACGGTGAACAAAACCCAAACCAACTCTGTATCGAATGAAAAATGAAAAAAAAAGAACAGAGGTTTAATTAAGTAAATTACTTAGCTTTTTGGGTGGAGGTTCGGTCTCGCTCTGGGGGACGGAGGAGCAACTGAAGGGAGGCCAAGGCGGCGACGTCGCGGTGGTGGAAGCGATGGAAGAAGGAGACGTCGGCCATGGAAATTTACATCATGGAATGAGAATAGGGTTTCTTTCTTTTTTTTGTGGCGGCTACGTGAATGAAGGGAGGGCCGATATGTTTCAGGGTTTGAGGAATAAAAGGGAGCGGGCGGGTTCATTTGGGTAATAGGCTGGACCGAGAGAAAGTAAGGCCCAAACTTTTATTTTTATTTTAAGTTTAATTAGTCAAAAAGTTTTATAAAATTCAAATATTTATTTCGAACACGTTTGTGGTCAGAATTCGACGAAACGAAAAACGTCGGGACCGTGAAGACGAGTACTACGCGATGGATGAGGATTGAGCAGGGCAGGCAGCAGCTGGATTTTTCAGATATATGAAACATCGTTTAATTCAACTGAAAACAAGCTGATTTATCGACAAATCAAATTCAAGGTGTGTTAAACTCACTCAGTTATTTCCCGCTTATATTTTATAAGTTGGGTTTTTATTTTGTGTGCTATGGTTGCTAGTGATTGACTGATTGCTGATATATATATATTCAGTTACTGTTTGAACTGATGAAATTAAACGTCGTTTAATTTCAGTGAAACCCAAATCGTTATTTTTTACGATTAATTCTAATTGAGGTAAGTTACCTCATTGGTCACGTTTATAAAATAAACGTGTTTTAATAAATGAATTATTTGATTGGTTGTTGTGGTCGACCTTGAATTGCGTTATAAACTATTATGAGTTCATTATTGAATTGTTTTGATGGTTGAAGATTGACCTGATGATTTACCATTTGTTTGGTTTAAACAAATGGGTATTATTGGTTGAGTGATCAGTAGTACATGGCCTGTGAATTTACCGTTTTATAAATATCGATCTACCGTCAGGTAAATCGACGAGATAAAGTTATAACTGAAAATAGATTTTTAAATCTATTATTTGAATTAAAGTTTGTAAAAAGAAAATAAATATTTAGTATTTATTAATTGAGTTATAATTGGTTTATAATTGATTTTATAAAGGAAATTTCTGATATTTAGCAGATTTGTAGAAAGTAAATAAATGTTATAGTTTTGAATAATCCCCTGAGAGATAATTAAAAGGAGTTATTTAAATTAATTATATTCTTAATTAATTTTAATAAAGAATTATTTGAAATTGGTTAATGAGGTAGTCATGCCTTGGCTTGACAAAAATCCGAGCAACGAAATATATCGTTTTAAAGAAATAAAGGAAAGGTAATATTTAATAAATGATTTCTTAGTCAATGGGTTAAGAAACGACAGTTATACTCGAGAAAGAGATTTTCAAAACAAGAAGTTTTATAAAACAGTTAGATGAGATGCGTTTGGTGTTAATATAAAGATCGGCTATTAAATTTCAACTGATGTTATTTGAAGGTAAGATCGTTGTTGATCAAGGTCTGAGAGGTAAATAAATACCCCAACTTGAACGATCTCGGGATTATCTAAGGATGATATTAGTTGTAATGTGAAAGGAGAAGAATAAATATATTTTTCCATATGGAAAATAATAACGAGATAAAAATGGAAAGGGTCGAGAATATATAAATGAGTTTTTCCTAAGTAAAGGAAGTGAAAAGAATTTGGCATTTATATATATAAAGGTCCAAGGTGGAATAAATGAAAAAGAAATGGTGGGAAGTTAAAATGATATTTCCAAGATTTAAGGAAATTGAAATGTTAAGTTTTGCGAAGGTATACTAAAGTATAATAGGTGGTTATTATATTCTAGTGATAAAGTAAAGAAGATTTCATATCGTTGTTTTACTTGGAATGAGATGAGTAGTTTTTCCCAAGATGGTTAATGTGAAATAAATAGTAACTGGGTTTGAAACGATGATTGAATAAAGAATTGAATATCATATTTTCTTAAATATGAAAATGAAATAGTGTGAAATAAGAACCTTACGTCAAATAAGTTATATTTGAAATGTTAAGAGTTAGAGATTAACTATCGTTAATCGTTTTGAATTAAAGAGGCCATGTGGTGTTGGTACTGAACTGGTAAACTCATGTCATTCACACAATTATTTATTTGATAGTTAAATCACCGACTATCAAAACCTGACCATACGATCGTTGGTTTGGAAAGACCGGGATCGAATATATATTCGAAAACCATTCCAACCAGCGAATACGTACGTGAAAGAAGATTATCAAAGATGGAGCAATGGAAGACCGTTGATCTTCATGAGCGGAGGAACTACCGATTGGATTTCTCTGGTTTAGCGGCCGGAGATATTTCAACAGTAATTCTGTCGTGATTTGAAATCTACGGATTGCAAGGACTTCTCGCTACTGATCTGTAGGGTTATTCCTGGGATGCAGTAGGAGGGTGCCTTCGGTTCATCCTGTTCCTGGATGACTTTTATGGACGAGTGTCTGACAGAGTATTTCCAAAGGGAATTACGTACGTTGATTTCTCCAAACGTACCATAGTTGATGGCGGAGAAATGGTTTTCTCTAGCCAAATAACTAGAGTATTTTTGTGGACGTCAATTAGTGATATCCATAGGATCTGACGATGTGGCATTCAAACTGAATGGTGGCCAGATGTTCGAAAAGAAGTTCTAGCCTCAAGCCTCATCAACCGGGAGATGACAAAAATCGGGCAGGCAGCATGGCTATGTGGGTCGCTCCCATTAGGGTGTATAATCACCAATCTAGAGAAATTCCTTTTGTTTCTTATTCTATCGATTCTGCCCATTCGGAAACGGTGGTTTGAGTCCAACCGTTGGTGATATACATTTGATACACTCAAGCGAAATGAGTTGTCGGTCATGTGAGGGCCTGGTTGCAAGACGTTCTTGTTGAACCCAGGTGTATTCGCCTCTAGAGATACACGATCGGCATGTGGTACCATATCTTGTCAAGGTCGGAATCCAATCTCCAATAAGCGCCCGCGGTTTTGATTGTATACTATATATGTGGAGCGTGAGATGCAAGCGTTCCACTAGATTGTTATTTACTTGTATTTAGACATTATTATAATATCAGAAAAGATATTGGTTTCAAAACTGTTTTGGGTTATTGTAAGGTAAAAACCGTCCGTGTTTATGTGTGGATTCGGTCTTATGATTATCTTTTTCCTTTGAAAAGATTTCGATCTTTAGAATCCTGATTGAATGATTTACCCATAAAACTGTGCGAGTTTATTTCACTCTGGTTCACCAGACTGACCCAGTATTTTGTAAATGCTCGGGTTAGCCCGGAGTGTACAGGTTCAGGTCATCGAATGCTGTGAAGAGACGGGCTGGAAGCATTCAGGCATATGATATTATTCCGCTGTGTTATATACAAGGGCAGATTATTATAACTGTCCAGATGTGTTCATGTACTCTGATGTTGTAAGTTTTTATTCAAAGCTCTCAATAAAGATTTACTTCTATATTATATTTTGTTCCGCTGTGATGTGAGACTCTGTGTTGTGTTCTACTCCTTCTTCTATTCTTATAATTCTTTCTTTCTTATCTCACCCTCTAAATTCTTTCATTAACAATCCGGTGTTCTCGGTGTTTGGAGGATCAATATGAGATATGGTAAGGTATTTATGTCGATTTTCGGGGCCGAAAACCCTGGGTTGTTACATAATATATATGGAATTTAAGAGGCTTTGTCGTTATTCCATTTATATTATCGGTTGGATATGGAAGTTTATATTGATTATCTGTTCTGATCTGTTTTCCGTGAAGATTCCATTGTTAATGGAATTTGATTTTGGGTTTATTGCGAGCTGTGTTTTAATTGACATTAGTTCTTTAACCCAGTTAAAAACAGGATTTATTTCTTGAATTTAAATAATCATTGAGTAATGTTTTTTGGAGATTAAAACTAAATGGAGTTTTAATGAATCTTTAATTAGATTGAAATGTGAATTGATAATTTAAATTATCAAATTTGGGAAATGTTCGAGAATGGAGTATCACCAGTTTTGCTCCAAGCGATAGTTTAATCTTTAATTAGATTTGGACGTGAAATGGTAATTAAATTTACCGATAACACCGAGGTGTTAGTTATGGAGTATTACCAGTTTTGTTTCATGGGATAAATAGATTAGGATTGAGAAATTAAACAAATGATTACTTCGGTAAGGTTTGCTAATCCCGACTAGTTGATAAACCTTAATTTGGTTTAGAATTGAAAACCAAAGGAAGATTAAAGAATAAATTTAAGGAATTTATCTTTGATAAAATTAATGGGTACCTTTCCCAAAGGGTATGAATATTTAAATAAAGGAATATTCAGAATTGGAATGAGGCGTATGTTGTGTTTTTGTAGCACTTGTTTATAATATACGCGAGTTATTCAGAAAGACCGGGTTTATCCCATTCCAAATAACTGAATCGACGATGAGTCAACGATGAACACGGTGGTTGAAGACCGAAGGTCTTCACATCGTTTGGATGATTACTGATGTCTTGATTGGGCTGTACACACAAGATGAGGTAATAAGTGGTGATCGTCCAGACGTACTTGGAGATCGACCGGATATGCGAGGACCTCTCTCTTGTATTATACATATGGGACGAGGAATAAGGTGCCTCCAGTTTTGTTCAGACCCGATCGAACTTGTAAATGGATGTGTGTCTGACATCGGATTTCGTTCTGTGTGATTGATAGACATCGGTTGCATAGCGTGAGTTGCCTGTTTGGCATGCTGAGATGCAAATGATCAAGGCTTCTGTTGAAAAGCAGAGTCTTATGGTTGATGATCAAAGCACGGCTTTAATATAGCATTGCTTTGTGTATAGTGTTAATTCGTGAGCCTAACACCTCGGTGTGAACCAAAAATGGGAGAGGACTTCAGGGTGGGCATCCGTTTCCTTCTAGTTAGGAGTGGTGTTAGGGTTTTGGAAGCCTAGACATTCTACTTATGTGGATGATGGATAGCGAGGCGCCTCAGTTATATCGGTCACTACGGTGCCGATGGATGGTTTGGACGATATATGACCATTTTGCCCCATAGGGCGGGGAAACATATTGTTCAGGCATTTTTATCCACTTCATGTGGACCGGCCCTGACAATCCAAGGGTCACTCGAGCTCTGTTCCTAAGACACGGGCTATTGTGTCTCAAGCGGTAAGGACGATCCCTTGCCTTGGTTCACAGACGGAAATCCAACTTCCAATTCGTGACATTTCGGTTTTAATTGTAGAACTAGTATGGCGACATGATATATGGTACCCATGCCGTCTATGACTGATACATTTATATTTTAAGTTGTTTTATACACATTGCACTTATAATAGTATCAAATTATTTGTTTTAAACGTACCAAACATGTTTGGCTATTATAAGGGAAAACCCTATCCTCCAGCTTGCGTTGCATGTGTGATGGGACCCGGGTCTTATAATAGCATCATTTTTCCAAAAAGCATTGCGCTGTTTATTCTATGCACTGGTATTCTTGGGAGGAATCTCGTTCCGTGTTATACGGCGTGGTCCCTTGATTTACTCCATTTTAAAGTAATGTTTTAAATAACTATTTTAGTTCTCACACCAGTCATATGACTGACCTGGAGTTTGTTCTTTTAACCTAAAATCTGGGTGCCCCTATTTTCCACACGAGCAGCTAGTAGTTTTGGTTTTGCAGATTTATATTCACTGGATCCTGGTTTACAGTTGGAATGATATTCGGAAAGCTCTGTATCCATGTATCTCTCTCAGTTGTGTTTTGTATTATTTTCCGCTACATTGTAATTTGTAAATCTTTGATATTTATCAAATGTATATTATTTGTTCATACTTTGTATATTCTAGTACTCTGATGTAAATTGTTGTAATAAGCAATGAAATGTTCTTTTGTTTGTGTTCTGATTTGTCATGTTCTCAGACAATCTGTTCTTTCTCCTCTTCGGAGACCGGGGAAGTTGGGATCGTGTCAGTTTGGTATTAGAGCTTTGGTTTACAGAGCTAGAGAACAAGGCACATTAGAACCAAACGAAAGAATTCATCAAAGATTGGATTAGTATTATCCAATGAGAATTACTTGTTAGAGATAAGATCAGTAGTATCCTAGAACGAGTGTGAAGAGTAGTGTTTTGAAAATAAAAATGAAAACGAATTTTGTTTTGAAAATTTAAACCTTATTCAACATATTTGAATATTTATTTTAAATTGATTCGGACAATCTAGTATATAAAGATTTTGCATACACACCTTGCAAACGTGTATACGAAGCCTCAAATATACTGGATAGAAATAGAATCACACTCTAATCGCCCGGAGATGATTCTAATGATTGACTAGTCGTCGTCAGCATTTATGTTCGAGTTTCAAAAGTGGAATTTCTATATATTTCCAATTGACTGGTGTGAGAACCAAAATTAGATAGGATTTATTTGTTGTGATTTGGCACCAAAAATGTGATTTTTGACTATGTATTAAAGTTATGTGTTTGAAACGATAATCAACTAATTGATTGCTGGTTGCATTGTTTGATTATTGGTTGATTAATTAAAATTTGAACCATTAGGCCAAATCAAATCAAATATTGAACTGAATTGAAAATTATTAGAAATTGCATGCATATACATGTATATACATTAAACAGGTCATAGCAAGGAGGCTAGAGAAGAGGAATAAAATTGTATGCCCGACAAATAGGTACATGTTTACAAATTTATTGGGGTTTGGTGATTTTATGAGTAGATTGGCTAGCCGCTTGGCTTTTTCTTTTTCTTTTTGGATGATGAGGGCCCTGCGTGGCTAGTTGAGGTTTTAAATGTCTCCACGTACAAAGGAGGTTATGGCGAAATTTTTCAAAAATTTAGGGTGTTAGCCAAAATTTTGAAGTATTGGAAAATTCTTAGAAACTGAAAAGTTGAAGAATGAAAGCCAAACTGAATGTTGAGTTGATTAGTTGAACAACTTTCAGCTCCGTTCCTTTTCGAGGACGAAAAGATTTTAAGTGGGGGAGATCGTAACAAGCCGGAAAATCAGAACCAATTTAAAAAATTTATTTTGGAAAGTTTAATGAATTTTGAATATTTTAAATGATTTATTTTAAATAATAATGACTAGAAATTTATTTTGAATAGAATTATAATGTATATATTTAAATCGAAGTTAGAATATAAATACTTATTTTAATTATAAAAGGAATTGGAAATGGCACAGTAGTTTGAAAATTCGATTTCAAATTTCAAATGGATGTACAGGATTCAAAATAAACCGGATTTTAGTGAAAACAAAAATATTTGAATTTGTTTGAAAATATCATTCCAACAAATGTGAAAAATCTAGATTTCATAGCGGAAATAAAAAGTTATGTCCAGTTGAAGATTCAGAATAGTCGCTATGGAATTTTATATAAATATAGCCCTTAAAAATAGCGATTTTGCAAATGGCCTCCGTTTTCGACGAGACCACTTTTGTTGGATCCGGAATGTCAAATTATTGCTAGATTCCAATTTTCATAATTTTTGGAATCAATATGTGAGCGTGGTGAATTTAAACGTGTTTGGTCATTCAGTTTGAATTTAATCGACTGGAAAATGACCGTTTTTCGAACGGTCTCCAAATTCGACGAAATTAATTTTGTTAGGACCGTATGGTCAAAACATAGCCAAGTTTATTTTTCTAGAATTTTTGGAGTCTGTATGTGTCCCCGGTGAATTTAAATGTGCGTTTGAATTTAAAATATAATGATTTATATTTTAAATTTAGCCAAAACTGATCGTAACAACCGAATTGGCATATGAAACATATCCCATTGTGTTCGGAATGGGGGTAATTAGCTAGGGACGACAGTCGTTGGGTCTCGTTTGGAGTTCGAAATTTAAAGTCAACTTTTGGGGATAAAATATTAATTAAATTAATATAACTAACCCCCCTCCCTTCTCTTCAGTTCATATCGAACAAAATGAAAAAAAAGGGGGAAACGCTCTTTGCGCCTACCTCCAGCCGACCCGCCACCGTCGGCGCAGCCGCCGCTACCCCTTCCCGTCCAGCGCCGCTCTCCTCTTCCACCTTCGATTCGCGAGCCCCAACCCTCCCCCATCTCAACGCAGTCGATCCATGAGCCTCCACAGACCCACCACGTCGCCACTAACAACCGCCAGTGCCAGACCACCCACCGCCACGTCAGCTCCGACCAAAACCCTAGAAAACACAGTAAGTTGTCTTTTCAGACTTTGTTTATTTCTTCTAGCTAAGAAAAATATATGATTTTTTTTAGAATGAAAATATATGATTTTTTTTAGAATGAAAAAATATGATTTTTTTTTTAGAATGTAAAGTTTTGAATTTTTATAAATAAAAAGATTGAATTTTTATAAATAAAAAAGGCTGAATTTTTATTAATAAAAAGTTTGAATTTTTATATGTTGAAAGATTATATTTTTATAATAAAAAGTTAGATTTTTAAAATATAGAAAGATTTGATTTTTTATATGATAAAGATTTGATTTTTTTTAAAGTTATTTTAAAAAATAGAAAGGTGTGATTTTTAAAAATAGAAGGAAGTGATTTTTAAAAATAAAAAGAAGTGATTTTTAAAAATAGAAAGACGAGATTTTTAAAAATAGAAAGATAAGATTTTGAAAAATATAAAGACGAGATTTTTAGAAATATAAAATGAGATTTATATTGTACGAAAGAAAATATTGTTAGCGATATAAAAATAGAATTTTTAGCGATATAAAAATAGAATTGTTAGCGATATAAAAATAGAATTTTTAGCAATATAAAAATAGACTTTTTAGCAATATAAAAAACGCGATTTTTAAATATATAAACATCATATTAAAAATGTGATTTTTACTGTGAGCAGCGTGAAAAACAATGCATTGGAAATTCGGACAAATCTGAACCGTTAAGAAATAAAGAATGGAGGAGTGGATCCCAAAGGTGAGAACTTCTCACTTTAATTTATTTTCTAGTTAGAAATATATACTAGGATGCAGACGGTGCTTAATAGCACCCGACACCTTTGTTCGAAACCATGTTTGTTTGGTTGATTGGATTATTTGGTTGAATTTGGTTTGGGAAATGAAATGAATTGATTAGAACAGGTATGCACATGGCACGAGCCATTAGTAGGCGAGGGATAAGGCTAGACCTTATTCCGGTTCTAGTATCACGTCGTTATACTGCCGAAATTTTCTAAAAATATTAGAACAATAAAAATATCATTTTTATTGTATAAATGAACTGTATAAAATATTCATGAGATGAAATAAATATATTATAGTTCAAAATATAATTTTTAACGTGTATATGAATAAAACAAATATTCATTTACAAATTGGAGGATTTGTTTATGTAGACACATTTAACTGATATTGATTGGGATGATATATTTTACACATCACCCAACTGCACAAATAATAATCCGTGTTTGTTGTTTGAAAACCCCACACGGGTATTGGGATGATATTGGACATGCACTAATCCCAATATTTAGTTGTATGTCAATCGATGGGTTGACAGACTGTTGTAAGCGTTGATTATTCATATTTAACGCTTATGCAGTTGTGTAATACACTCTGGACGATGGTTGACTGTGCTTGATTATGGTTGTGTACATATGTGTATGAAATCCATATAAATAAAATTATATGGTAATTAACTGTGTCTGATTCCAATTCGGAAAGAGCGAATATTTTAAATTAAAGAATATTTTAAAATGACAAGTAATGAATATTTTAAAATAACTAATGTTTTAAAATAATATTCAGTTATGGATCAAAATATGATTTTGTTGTCCGATTTGGAATGGACACAAAAATATTTAAAAATATGAAGCCGTGTTGATTAAATTGATGCTATTTTGACGTGAACGATATTTATATCAATTTTATTCATTTTAACAATGAATATCGAAAAGGAAGTGATTTCAAAATCTAATGTTTTGAAAGTATTATCATTTACATATTAATGATATGGAATATTCAATTTTGATTTAAAATTGAATATGAAGTTGAAATCGAATTTAAAACGATTTATAAAATAGGTTTTAAATGGAAATTGACGAAATATATATAATATATATTATATATATTTAATTGCCTGAATAGAGCGCGCCGCGGTAGTTCGCGAATTTCGACCATTGACTTCGGATTGACATTACGGGAGATCCGACCGTCGGATTCTCCTTAAACCAGAACTGTTGGGTTTGTATCGAAAAGAGGTTTCCAAAAAGGATATAAGGAATTTGAAATCTAATGGTTGGATTTGAAATTATGTCCAAATCAAATTTGTGAAAGGTCGCTGTAAGTGCAGTTCGATGACCGTTTATGGAAATCGACTGTACGGGCCTTGATAAAATTATTAAAAATATCAATAATTTGTGTAAAATCATAACAGATGATTTGAAAAGAATTGGGATGAAAAATTCCATATTTGAAAAGATAAAAATATTCTTTTATCAAAATGAACTAGTTATGAACTAGAATTATAATCCAATATTTTTAAATAAATAAATTGGATTGGAAATGGTTTTAAAAATAACCAGAATTTCCAATATATGAATTGGAATGGATTTGAATCGAAATTATCTCGGAATATTTCGATATTGGATTCCGTGATTATACGGATATTGTGGAGGAATTTGGAAGATATATATATAGTTATTCCCAATACGATATTTGTTGGTTTCATAATTTGATATTAAATATAAGTCGTTATAATTTCTATTCAGAGCCTTGTATTTAATATTGAATTGGATTTGGGTTTGTCGTGAACTGTGTTTTAAATGACACTATCCTTAAACGCAGTTGAGAAAAGATTAAATCTTTTGAATAAGGTTAAAAGAGTTTACCAATTAATTAATATTTAATTGGAATTGAATAGGATTAGATTTTGGATTTGTCGTGAATGGTGTCTTTATTAACACCGTTCTTAAACCCCGTATGAAAAGAATAAATATTTTAATTTAGATTTAAGGAAGAATTACCAATTAATTAACATTTAATTGGAATTGAAAATAGAATGTGAATCGGGTTTATTGTGAACTGTGTTTTTAACGACATTCGTTCTTTAACCCGATTTACTGTGAAATGTGATTTGGAATTTATAAATCTTTTTATTAAGATTTAGCGGGAATTTTCCAAAGTAAAGTTTTCCAATTTAATATATTAAATTGTAATTGAATGAAACTCGATTTGATAATAAACGAAATGAGCTTTTGTGGAGGAAGACTGTTAATATATATGGAATTTAAGAGGCTTTGCCGTTATTCCATTTATATTATCGGTTGGATATGGAAGTTTATATCGATTATGTATCTTGATCTGTTTTCCATGAAGATTCCATTGTTAATGGAATGTGATTTTGGGTTTATCGTGAGTTGTGTTTTAAATGACATTAGTTCTTTAACCCAGTTAAAGACAGGATTTATTTCCAGAATTTGAATAATAATTGAGTAATGATTTTTGAAGATTAAAACTAAATGGAGTTTTAATGAATCTTTAATTAGATTGAAATGTGAATTGATAATTTAAATTATCAAATTTGGGAAACGATCAAGAATGGAGTATCAACAGTTTTGCTCCAAGCAATAGTTAAATTTTTAATTAAATTTGGACGTGAAATGGTAATTAAATTTACCGATAACACCGAGGTGTTAGTTATGGAGTATTACCAGTTTTGCTCCATGGGATAAATAGGTTGGGATTGGGAAATTAAACAAATGATTACTTCGGTAAGGTTCGCTAATCCCGACTAGTTGATAAACCTTAATTTGGTTTAGAATTGAAACCAAAGGAAGATTAAAGAATAAATTTAAAGAATTCATCTTTGATAAAACTAATGGGTACCTTTCCCAAATGATATGAATATTTAAATAAAGGAATATTCAGAATTGGAATGAGGTGTATGTTGTGTTTTTGTAGCACTTGTTTATAATATACGCAAGTTATTCGGAAAGATCGGGTTTATCCCATTCCAAATAACTGAATCGGCGATGAGTCGACGATGAAGACGGTGGTCGAAGACTGGAGGTCTTCACATCGTTTGGATGATTACTGATGTCTTGATTGGGTTGTACACCCAAGACGAGGTAATAAGTGGTGATTGTCCAGACGTACTTGGAGATCGACCAGATATGCGAGGACCTCTCTCCTGTATTGGACATTTTGGACGAGGAATAAGGTGTCTCCGGTTTCATTCAGACCTAGAACGAACTTGTAAATGGATGTGTGTCTGACAACGGAATTCATATTGTGTGATTGATAGACTTCGGTTGCATAGCGTGAATTGCCTGTATGGCATGTTGAGATGCAAATGATCAAGGCTTCTGTTGAAAAGCAGAGTCTTATGGTTGATGATCAAAGCACAACTTTAATATAGCATAGCTTTGTGTATAGCGTTAATTCGCGAGCCTCACACCCCGGTGTGAACCAGAAACGGGAGAGGACTTCAGGGAGGGCATGCGTTTCCTTCTAGCTAAGAGTGGTGTCAGGGTTTTGCAAGCCCAGCCGTTTTACTTATGTGGATGATGGATAGAAAGGCGCCTCAGTTATATCGGTCACTACGGTGCCGATGGATGGTTTGGTCGATATATGACCAGTTTACGCCCCCTAGGGCGAGGAAACGTATTGTTCAAGCATTTTAATCCACTTCGTGTGGGCCGGCCCTGACGATCCAAGGGTCACTCGAGCTCTGATCCTGAGACATGGGCTAGAGCGTCTCGAAGCGGTAAGGACGATCCCTTGCCTTGGTTCACAGACGGAAATCCAACTTCCAATATGTGACATTTCGGTTTTAATTGTAGAACTAGTATGGCGACATGATATATGGTACCCATGCCATCTATGATTGATACATTTATATCTGAAGTTGTTTTATACGCTATGCACTTATAATAGTATCAAATGATTTGTTTTAAATGTACCAAGCATGTTTGGCTATTATAAGGGAAAACCCTATCCTCCGGCTTGCGTTGCATTGTGTGATGGCATCTGGGTCTTATAATAGCTTCATTTTTCCAAAAACATTGTTTATTCTATGCACTGGTATTCTTGGGCGGAAACCCGTTCCGTGTTATATGTCGTGATCCCTTGATTTACTCCATTTTAGAGTAATGTTTTAAATAATTGTTTTAGTTCTCGCACCAGTCACGTGACTGACCTGGAGTTTACTGTTTTAACCTAAACTCTGGGTGCCCCTATTTTCCACACGGGCAACTAGTAGTTTTGGTTTTGCATATTTATATTCACTGGATCCTGGTTTATGCTGGAATGATATTCGGAAAGCTCTTTATCCATGTATCTCTTTCTGTTGTGTTTTGTATTATTTTCCGCTGCATTGTAATTTGTAAACCTCTGATATTTATCAAATGTATATTATTTGTTCATACTCTATATATTCTAGTACTCTGATGTAAATTGTTGTAATAAGCAATGAAATGTTCTTCTATTTGTGTTCTGATTTGTCGTGTTCTCAGACAATCTGTTCTTTCTCCTCTTCGGAGACCGGGGAAGTTTGGGTTGTGTCAATTCATATGATATTATGTCAACTTATCTTATTTATCACTATTCTCTAGTTATGAGCTAAATGTAAGCTAGAGCACAGAAGTAATGCAACATATGACGTTTAAAGGTAGGATTAGTGCAGTAGAAGTTAACTGAATTGGATGAGATGAGCATATTGATGAATTAGTGTATATATATAACTTACGTCAAGACCGATGCAAAATATTTTAAAGAACAGAACTGAAGGAACTGAACTGCCAAACTAACACGGAGGAAAATTAAACTATTTAAATGTTAAGATTGAAGCACTATAGCTAGCAAGAAATATGATTAACACCTAACGCAGAATGAAATTGGGCATTAACTGAATACTACGTAATCACAACCTTAAGGAGAACAAGTATAGCACATGCATAACAGTGGTTGATGGACACACTGACATAGACTAGACTAAGGCATATTCAGTTAATTTGATCTATATGAGCTAGGATTTCTACCATATTTTGTTGAACATACCTTAGAGTTCCTTTTATGTGGTAGTTGAATGTGGTTGGACATTACATTTCTTTAACCTATCAAAATTATTTGTTATACATTCAGGTATACATCATATTTGTTGATGCACATGAAGCACGCCGACATTTTGATCGCTATTTTTTGCATTTATCTGCATTTTCACTATTTGACCGCATATTTCCATTGTGGAGGTAGTTTAATCCTTATTTGTACATGAATACATATTGAATGAAATATACAACTCGATAGCATTGCACCCCAATAGAGAAGAGGCACACAAGTTCCACATGTCGATTGGTTATTTGTAGGACATAGTAATGTATGCTAACAAAGAAAATTAGCCAATATCATTTGGGTTTTTTACTTTCTAGAATAAAGATCAACAATTTAGGTGGTATGTGTTGTGATTTGTGACATGAAATCACATATATTAATGAAGAGCATGTAATCAATTAATTGATTTGATTAATTGATTGATTGGTTTGATTGATTAATTGACTAATTGATTTGATTGATTGGTTGATTGATTAATTGGTTAATTGACTGATTTGATTAACTGATTTTAATATAGAAGGAAAGAAATGAATGATTACATTCTGGATATATTTCTGAGAGGCAAATTGCATATTTGCTTAGGCCTTCTATTCTCCTATAAAATCAGCTTTCATGATTAGATCAGGTATGACCGAATAGAGTTGAGAGGTTGTGTGCCTCCAGGGCTTGTGCCCTGGAGAGGAAGATTTGGAACTGAGGGCTGAGATAAGCTATTCCTATTGGTGCCTCAGTTGATCCGAAGGTTGCCGCTTTTCTTCATTGTTCTCCTTCTCCAACAAAAGTTATAGTCATCTAGAATTCTTTTCCTATCTCAATAAGGTTATTGATTCTTGTAATTTTGTTTATTTTTGGTTGTAGATCTATTGTATGTAAACAAAATTTGTATTGTTGAATCAATAAAGAGGGTGGTTGGGTGGAATATCTTGTTTTGCGTGTGTGATTTCATATCTATGTTGCTTTTCATAGAAATCATCTTTAAGTATTTGGGTGAATAAGATCCTGGTCACTTCCGAAAAGGCGCAATTTTCCTTAAAAAAGTATAAGAGCTGGATCATTGCAAAGCTTAAAGTGATTTTGGATTGGAAAGAAAAAATTGATTTTTGTTGGATATGATGATGCTTTTAGGGATGACTATTTTCGATTGGGGATTTTGAAGACCTCAATGGTTTTCTTGATGGAGATGAAGAGAAGCTCTCTGATGTGGATGTTGGAAGATGGAAGAAGACGAAGATGTTGGAAATTGGTTTGATTTGCTTATACCTTGATGATTCGGTTCATGTTTTCGACTTGGGTCTTCACGTTGATGACGCTCGAGGGATCCAGGGTGATTGAGGAAGAAGCACAAATCAAGTGGTAGACGGGTGTTAATATGTATTGCAAGAACTTTTAGACCATTGATTTATTCGCGGTGCAGCTCATGGTGGTAGATGCATCTTTTATAGACGGTAGGTTAATTGAGGTATGGTCATAGTCCTTTCAAATCGACTGGGTGTGATTGTTGCCCTTAAGTCAATTGAGTCCCTGTATTCTTGAAACAGGTGGGGTGTATCTCGTTGCCTGCAAATCGAGGTTGGTTGTAATTGAGAGAAGGTGTCGTTGAAAGAGCTAGATTGTCTTGTTTGGTGATTGTTGGAGTGTTGATATGAATTCAGATTAAGGTGGAGTAATTTGTTATAGGCGGTATCACATGTCCATGGAAGTCAGTTGACTTGTTGATGATGTGATTTCATATCAAGGTGGAGTGTTGTGATTTGTGACATGAAATCACATATGTTAATGAAGAACATGTAATCAATTAATTGATTGATTAATTAACTAATTGATTTGATTGATTGGTTGGTTAATTGAATGATTTGATTGATTGATTTTATTATAAAAGGAAAGAAATGAATGATTATATTCTGGATATATTTCTAAGGGGCAAATTGCATATTTTCTTAGGCCTTCTATTCTCCTATAAAATCAGCTTTCGGGATTGGATCAGGTATGACCGAATAGAGTTGAGAGGTTGTGTGCCTCTAGGGCTTGTGCCCTAGAGAGGAAGATTAGGAATTGAGGGCTGATATAAGCTATTCCTATTGATGCCTCTGTTTATCCAGAGGTTGTCGCTATTCTTCATTGTTCTCCTTCTCCAACAAAAGTTATAGTCATCTAGAATTCTTTCCCTATCTCAATATACGTAAACAAAATTTGTATTGTTGAATCAATAAAGAGGGTGGTTGGGTGGAATATCTTGTTTGCGCATGTGATTTCAAATCTGTGTTATTTTTCATAGAAATCATCTTTAAGTATTTTGGTGAATAAGATCCTGGTTGCTTCCTTAAAAGTGCAATTTTCCTAATAGTATGACTGTGTAATTTGTGGAGTATATGCTCTATTCACTAATCTTTACATTAGCATATGTCACAAGATTTGGTCCTAGCTACAACACAATTCAAACATCTTTCTTGAAAAGAATGTAAGTGTAATTTTTTGAATCTATATTTTGTTATACAAAAATAAAGTTTTGGCAAATTCTAATTGATGAATTTGCAATGAAAATAACTTTAGGTTGAATAAACAAAGTTTAGCAATTTTTGTGCTTATTTCATAGTAAAACCCTTATTCTTAATAATTTATAAACTGGACTGTTTTTTATTATTGTTTATTCTTCGTGTTGGATTTTGGCTAAACAAATTGTTTCAACACCAGTTATATATATACTACAATAGATGCTAGGTTTTGTTATAAGTTAGTGTATGTTTTTTCCTTTTCATTTTTTCCCTCAGATGTCAAGTGTTCGCAATAATTTTCTTTCCATACAGTGTTTGTTTCTATTTCTGCGGATGCTACCTCAATACAAATTTTTGCATAACTCAGTCCTTTCGCTTCATTGTTATAGATTGAAGTAATTTAAGCTAAACATAAATTATTTTTAGTAAAAGGGAAAAAAATATGTGGATCCTACACGTGTTATGAATATTACACACCTATTCCTATTAAACGTATTTAATTATAACGATTGGTAGAAATTAATTTATAACCAGTACAGTGTTAAAAATAAGGTTATTTATGTTTTGTACAAATTACATGTTTATTTCTTCACATTCTTGATTTCTATCCAGCTTTATTTATCTAAGATTATTATATACGGTAACAAACTTGGATTTTGATTTTTGAAATGAAAGAGAAAGTACTTTGATAAATTTCAGTTGAAGTGAATTCTACTTTGTTCTTCTTTATATATACAACATTTATTTAAACGTAATCATAATGCTATATTGTGGATAGCACCAACCTTCATAAAAAAAAGGGGACTATCTAGCATTAATGAACATTTATAACCAGTAGACGTGAAATAAATAATAATTCAACAATGTTCAGAAATAAAAATTTACATCATACCTCCTACTATATCCAAACTACATCATGACAAATTACGTGCACGTAATTAATTATCATAGTTAGCTAATGATCAATAAATATTACCACATCAGTATTTAAGGGAAGAAGTTCTTCTCTCTGTGGAACCACTATCTACCGCTAGTTCTTCATTTATCCTTTTTCACCCTATCGAAACAACACTGACGTCAACCTATACTCCACTCTGTCCGTGTGCGAAGCACAGACCATCCACAAGTTTAACATATATAAAAGGAACAAGTTAAATAATATTAGTTAATTCATTTAAAATAATTATAATATGTCAATTTACACTAGAATACTTGCTCATAGTAGTAAGAATAATAAAATTAGTTTTTCTTCAAAGAAATATAGATTACATAACACATATTACGTATCAACAACAACAATAATTTATATTATATTTATTTGTCAAATACATGGCGTGTTGTACAATAAAGTTCAGTTTTAATATCAAAATTTTAAATTTTATAATATTATCGTGTGCAAAACACGAATTACACGCTGGTTAATAACAAAAAGCAGGATGCTAAATACGCTGATGTGATCACTCCTCGTTGTAACATTATGAAATTTTGCTAATTTGTGAGTGATTTCGTTTGTTTTCATACTCCTTCCCAACCATTCCCTCCCTCTTCTGCTTTCTTTCCATTCGGTGAATCATTTTTCCACCCAACTCCGATCTTGCGCGTTAACCAATACTGCCCAACTGATTTTGCTTCTCCTAAATTTTCCCTCCTTCTAAATCTGTCCTCAGTTTCTTCTTCCCTCTGCTCAACTGCTCTTCTCTTTCTCAAATTTATGGGACCTTCCTTCCACCACCAAAATTCGTGCTCATCAACATCCAACTCGTATCGACAATGTTTCCAGTCATCGTAACTTTGTCTTCCTCCCACTTGAATTTCACCTTCGTTGCCTTTTATTTGTTAGCCACATCAACAGCCCCCGCCTATACGCTGGTCGATGACCAGAGTGACAAAGTCGGTAAAGAAGCCAAGTTGTATCTGGTTGGATCATCCATAGTTCGGTGCAACTGTTGTGACATTCTTTCGCTCTACATTTGACATTCATTTCGCCTAACTGTTTAACCTTTCGTTTTTTATTCATCTGCACTGTTGGTACAAAATAATTTGATTTTTTACAGTGAATTTAATTTCCTGTTGTATGACAATTGGATTTTCTCTCTAGTTTTTTCTTAACTTGTCATTTATTTTAAGCATGAATATACGAGCTTAACCGTGTACATCAACCACTCCACGATGAGTGTTTTTTCTTCTGTTGTTGTTGTTGTTGTTGTTGTTTTTCATGTTTCTTGTTTTCGTTTCCATGGGCTATAACTAATCGACGATGTGCAACATATGTTTCCCACCGGATGATACATGCGGTATCGAATTGAGAAACATATAAATCCTATTGTCAACTATTTCTTCCGGCTCCCATTTCTAGGATACAAAATCGCAAATACACTAGCATGTTCAATTACTGCTTGTCTGTCTATCAATGCATAATACACTTTTTCCCATTGAACTTTTCATAAGCGTATAATGTTGTATAGGCGGATGACTATGTACAACGATTACGTCAGTCATGATCATGCTTGCCATCATTTAGTATGCATAACTCCTCACATATGCTTTTTCCTGCAAAATTAGAGTTCTATACACATATACTAACATATATACATGTATGTATATGCACTTGCATGCACCTATATGTATGTACCCGGACATATTCAACTCTATGTCGGCATGAATGTGTGTATTGATATACATTTATACACACACACATAGACATATATGTGCACAATGTGGCACATAGGTATGTACATAGTGTATGAAGACATCGGTATGGCTGTACCGTCAACTGACCAAATAAAGTTTCTTGTTTTATAATTTCTTACTAACCTTAAACACTGATCTTCTACATACCCAGATATGCCAGCAGACAAAGTTAAACCGACGCCTGCTCCTATGGGAAAGCAGAGTTAAACGCAATCCTAAACTAGGTGGGTGGTTGTCTCAGTTGCTCCGTTGACACTGTCGGCTTCCTACTGCAATAGCAAAACCTTCAGCTCTGACCCATACATCTCGCCGAATCCATGCATATTTTTAGCTTGCTTGCTAACCATACAAAACAAAGTTGTTCTCTCAGTCTGCTAGCTTCAGTAAAAACATTACTATTGCCTGCAATGTGTTATTCTGCTGACTTCACTTTTCTTTG
Source organism: Allium sativum (assembly GCA_030737875.1). Lineage (NCBI taxonomy): Eukaryota > Viridiplantae > Streptophyta > Magnoliopsida > Asparagales > Amaryllidaceae > Allium > Allium sativum. Next base: position 150,096,069 of record CM060909.1, on the reverse strand, counting down.
TATACCCTGATACCGGGTTATAGCATTTGCAATGTTACCAAGTCCTGCATCACTGACGGCATCATGCTATCTTAGGAATAGGTAATTCTTTATTTTTCACTATAGAATATTGCAGTTTTGACATACACATATGTTTGTAAAGATACTGCCACTCCACTGCACCTGGAAGCGCAAGTCTACTTCTATCAAACCAGGTATTATAACTTCTCCGCTATGTCTACCTACAACTTGCTCAGTATATGGGCATGGAGCCAGTTGGTACAAAATTCGCTGTTCTAATTCCATTTTGGATCGAAGTACTGACAGATATTCTGTAAACTTAGCTGGCCATGAAATATCTGTTGTCACATTATTTTTACCTGTTTGCTTCTACCAATGATATAACTGTTAAATGTACATTCCTCTGGCGGGGAAAACATTTGCTGCACGACGTATAGGCCAGCCTCCCTGTATATGCTCAGCCTGTGTTGCATCATTGTCGTGTGAGGAGAGTAAAAAGAAAGTAAAATTTCTAATTCAATTTTTTTCTGTATGTTGTGTAACAACCCGTATTTCTGGAACTAACTTACAACTGATTTTTAATTGATTTTCATGGATATTTAATATTTTGTATGATTTATTTTGAGAATAAACGACTTAAATTTTTTATTTAAATCGAAGTTTGAAAGTATATATTAAAATTAATTATAAAACGAGCTTGAAATGGCACGGTAGTTTGAAATTTTAGTTTATTAAATGAGCATACAGAATTTGATGAAACAAGAAACGTTAGATTCGATTTAATTATATCTTCCTAACAAATATAAGAAATTTAGATTTCGTTTTATAAATTGTAGGTTATGTCCAAATTAAAATTTCAAATAGTCGCAATGGAAAATATTAATATTTTAATATTATATATAGCCCTTAAAAATAGTCATTTTGCAAACGATCTCCGTTTACGACGAAATTAATTTTGTTGGATCTGGAACGTCAAATTATTGTCAGGTTCAAAATTTCAAGTCGGTTGGAATTAGTATGTAAGCGTAGTAATTAAATTTAAACGCATTTTGTAAATTCAATTGAATTTAATAAGCTAGTTAAAAGGTCATTTTTCAAACGGTCTCCAAATTCTATGAAATTAATTTTATTAGAACTATAATTGCAAATCATAGCTGGATTTCAAATATCATATTTTGAGGCAGTATGTGGTCGTGGTAAATTAAAGTGTACGTTGAAAATCAATATTGAACATTCTATTAATTTATATTTTAATTTTGGTAAAAACTGGTTAAAACGGTCGAATTGGCTTACGAAACATATTCCATTATGTTCGGAATGGGGGTATTTAGTTAGGAACGCCAGTCGTTGGGATTCATTTGGAGTTTGGAAGCAAGATTTCAAAACTAAGTAATATTAAAATAAATTATTAATATAAAAACCCTAGGAAAAACCCTAGTTTCATCACTCGGGAAACCAGCGGACAATCATAGAAACAATGGACGAAATTCTCCCAAATTGTCAGGTGCAGTGTTAAAGAAAGGTGGATGGTTAATACATGTGCACAACATGTACACAATATATATTGGGTCTGCTTTATGTAATTAGGTTGTGTTTGTTCTATTTGGTCTATGATTTGAGAAATATGACCATTTTTATAGAGGCCTATATATATGGCAGCGTGCTTTGTATATGGATGCGAATTGAATAACAAATTATTTCCTGCTACTTTTCTCTATTCCCATTTTCTGTTGCACTCTTCTTCTTCTCATTTCTTCTTTATGTTTCACGTGTCGATCCCCTTCTTTTCCGTGATCACCTCATGACATTCAACCCTTTCTTTATTCCTCTACTCTGCACCTCTAATACCACTGTTACAACCCCTGCATCGATCACTGTATTCTTGTGATCAACCTGCAATTATCTTCTCTCCCCTGCAACCTTCTTCTATTGTCGAGAAAACACCATTCCCGCCAATACCCTGTACCTATTCCACCATACCATTCCCTATCCTCACAATGTCTGAAATGTATGCACAGTCAAGCAAATTGGCTAGTGCATATCAATTGGTATCAGATCCCGCTGGTGAGTTAAATACCGACCCTCGCCTTCAAGATCCACCAATTCATCAAGACAACAGAAGCACATCATCTTCTTTGAACAGTGCAAATCTAGGCAGTCTTTCTCAACATGAACTATGGCTCAAGCAAGATTGGATTAACCACTGAAATGAAGTTTGTTTGAGAAGCTTGGAGGATATCACCCAAGATCTTTCACTGCATAATCAAGACATTAGGAAAAAAGTAGGTGATCTCAATATAAAAATGGAGAATGTGCGAAAATCTTTGGAAATTTTTTTTTTGTATTAAATGATGATAGAAATCAGAGATTACTTGATACACCCATTCAAAATGACATTCACAAACATCAAGGTAGCAATCAACAGTCAAGAAGTACTGATACTATGTTAGGAATTGCTCATATACATGCAAGAAATGATGACATACTTATACCTACATCCATCGACCCTACAAAAATAAATTTCAAGGTAGACTTCCCTATATTTTCAGGAAAAGATAAAGTGATCGATTGGTTGTAGCAAGCAGAGAAATTGTTTAAATTCAGCGACATTGATTTACGCGATTGGGTACATTTATGTTCATATAACTTGAGGAAAGAAGCACTTCAATGGTTTTTTAAATATTCAAGAAATACTTCTAACTATGAAAGCTGGGATATATTTGTAAAAGCAATTCAAGAACAGTTTAAATTGAAAGCAACTGAAATTATACAAAATGAAGACTCGTCTTTTGAAAGGGTTGGTGATAGTGATCGGCTTACTTTTAAGTTTGAAAATGATGCAAATATTATTCAGATCAGTGCAGCATAAAGTGAGGTGGAGCTTGCTGTCCCAGAAATTGATAAGAATGTCAATCTTGATCATGAAACAGCAAGCATTACTGGGATAGCTGAAAACTCTAGTGCCATCAACACTACTTTTAAGAATACTACTACTGAAATTGTTCCAAAAATTGATGATGAATGCAGACATGCTGAAAGCGTCAAGGCTGCTATCACAGAACCATATAAAACAGGTCCTATAAAAGAATCTTCCCATATAAGTGGAGAAAAAGATAACAACCAGACTTACTCTAGTGTACCAGATGCAATGCAGAAAGTTAAAAAAATGGTTACATTTAAGGGAAGCAGCTTGGGGTTTCCTACAAAGACACTACCAAAAACTGTCACCTCTAGTTTGGAGAAGCTCGGATTAGCATCAGCATTTCTAAAAAGGAAGACATTTGAGGTACAACAATCAATTCCAGAAAAGCTAAAATTATTAAAGCATGACTCGGGATCTGCAACCGGGAGGAAGTCGGTTTATAATTTACAGAAAACGGAAAATACGGTGTCGATTATTGTAGTATCTGAAATGATTTCTGAAACAGTACAAAATCATATTTTGGCTTCTGAAATTGTGGATGAGATAGCTGTTTGCTTAGCAATTTTAAACAACTTAGAATGCATAGAAATGCATAACAATGAAAGAAATATTTTCGTTTTTGATCCGGGTGGTAGTTCAATGACTATCAGATTCTCTTCGATTCAACCTAGAGGACAAGGTTGTTTTGAGGGAGAGGGGAATGTCAGGCGCATTGTTGAAGAAAGGTGGATGGTTGATATATGTGCACAACATGTACACAATATATATTGGGCCTGCTTTATGTAATTAGGATGTGTTTGTTCTATTTGGTATATGATTTGATAAATATGACCGCTTGTACAGAGGCCTATATATATGGTAGCGTGCTTGGTATATGGATGCGAATTGAATAACAAATTATTTCTTGCTACTTTTCTCTATTCCCATTTTCTGTTGCACTCCTCTTCTTCTCTTTTCTTCTTTACGTTTCATGTGTTGATCCCCTTCTTTTCCGTGATCACCTCATGACATTCACCCCTTTCTATTCCTCTACTCTGCACCTCTAATACCACTGTTACAACCCCTGCATCGATCACCATATTCTTGTGATCAACCTACGGTTATCATCTCTCCCCTGCAACCATCTTTTATTGTCGAGAAAACACTATTCCCGCCAATACCCTATACCTATTCCACCATACCATTCCCTATCCTTACAATGTCTGAAATGTATGCACAGTCAAGTAAATTGGCTGGTGCGTATCACAAAAAAAAATCCAAAATCTTTTCTAATCCGTTCAATAAATTCAGAAAGTCACAAAACAAAAAACCTTCAGCTCCTCGAGCTCTAGAATACCAACAGTGAAGATCGTCTGAAGCTTCACGAGTGGAGAGATCTGGGCGCTCAAAGGCACAATGTTCGAACCCTTTTTCTGGAGGCCTGGGTGGCACGAGTTGGTCGTGGTGGCCAACGTAGGGTGGCGGCGCTCCGGCAAGTCGAGGGGAGGTGGTCGATCGAGTTACGGAGGGCTCTGGGGTGGCGAACAGGTGGAAAAGACGATAGGAATGATGGGTTTTTGTTGTTCGTATTTGACCTGAGAGAGAAAGATGGTTAACGGATAAGATGTAATTAGAAAATTTAATTAAGTTAATTGTCTTTATTAATGTAACTAAAGTTTAAATCATTGTTTCTTGTTCAAACTGAATTAGAATTCAGCAAACTCAGTCACATTGGAATCGTGAAGACGAGCACTACATTTTAGATTTGGCCAGAAAAAAGGAAGTTACTCGAATTTTTGAAAAAATTAAACGTTAGTTTAATTTTATTATAATCAATAGTTATTTAAACGATTTCAGAAACCGATCAATGTGATAACTCTCTCACTTAAATATTTTGTTATGTTATTAGATCATATTTATAAACATATATTGAATATATGCTGATTTATATTATATTAAATTATCACAAATGTGTATATGGTGCCTGGTAGCTCACATCACAGTCGTTTGCAAACCCATGGATGAATTATTGACTTGTTGTGTTATGTTTTGACTATGATATTGAGTTGTTTAACATATTAAAATAATGTTAATATATTTGTGGTAGTTGAAATTGGATATAAATATCCATTTATAATTTGAATAGTGAAAATTGGTTAGTGAGAAAAACAATTCGAATCGAATTAGAATGGCTAAATTTAATAACCAGTGATTGATTTAAATTAATTATTGTTGGTTGAAAACCCCAAACGGGTCTTGGGATGATATTTGACTCACACATTTCCCTTGTGTGAAATTGCGGTTAATCGGTTGATTGACTGATTTATATAAGCATCAATTATTTAATTGAAGCTTATATGGAAATAAATGTACACTGGATGCCATTCCGGATGTTGATAGTTGTTTACAACTATTGTTGGGTGTATATGATGAATGGAATCCACATAAATTTATTTATATGGATATTGGTTGAGATTTTATTCCAATCTTGAATAAATATGAATATTTTTATAATATAATATTCAATGAAGGTTAGAAGTTTGATTTTGATGTCCGATTTTGGATGGATACGAAAATGTAAAAATATGAAGCCGAGTTAAGCATGAAAATGCTATTTTAACTTGAATGGATTTTTATATCAATTTTATTCATTTTTATAATGAATATATAGAAACTGGAATTCAAAATCTGACATTTCGGAAGATTTACAATTTTAGTTTAAAATTGGAATGGAAGTTGGAATCGTTTTCAAACGAATTTATAAACGTTTTGTAAATTATGTTGAACGGAATCGACGGTATTATATATATATATATATATATATATATATATATATATATATATATGGGATTGTATAGAACTTGTCACGCATCGACCGTTCGCAAATTTCAACCATTAACTTTGAATGGACGTAGCGAGAAATCCGACAGTCAGATTCTCCTAAACCGTAATTGTTGGGTTCGTATTGAAAAGATCTTTCAAATGAATACTTGAGATTTAAATTTGAACGGTTAGATTTCAAACTATGTTCAAATCAATTTCAGAAAAGGTCATTATGGATGCAGTTCGCACTACAAGAAAACATTGATTTTGCAACAGAAAAATCCGTCGCTAAACCGTCACTAAAGGCCTGTTAGCAACGGATTTGCAGCAGAATATGGTTGTCGTTATAAAACACGTTGATATTCTGGACACTATTTTGTGATGAAAATTAGCGTCTATTCTCCGTCACTTAACCATCGTTTTCTGATAAATTATAATTTCATTTTAAATTATTTCACCGACGTTCTACCGGCGGATATTTATAACATAATAATAACATTAAACAAATATTCGTCGCTAAATGCACGCTATTTAGCAAGGGTTTACCAACGTAAAATATGTAACAAACATTTTGCATTCCAGTAATCCGTCGGTAAATCCTAGCTGTATAGCGACGGATTAACGATGACCGTATCAAACAACAAGGATACTATCCTTCAACAATCCATCGCTATCTTTACAATTTCGGTTTCTGCTTAGCGATGTTTTAGTGTCGATTTTGATAAAAATTCCATCGGTATTCCCTTTCTATTCTGTTCATATATTGTTTTTTTTTCCAGCAATCGCCGTTACTAGTCGATAGTGTCACATATACATATGCAAACACATAAAATGAGCGACATTAACAAAAAAGAAAATGCAATTGTTAGATTTTTATCACAACAATATTTTTTATTAGAGCTAATATTCCATACAAAAAAACAATACCGTCCACGATCATCCATCAATTCATACATACACTAGACTGAATTATAACTAACAAAAATTTTCAGCTAGTGCTAGTGGTATACTGAAACGACCCGCAAATCCGTACTATCTGAGTTGACTAAATACACCACACGTCCAACTCAAATTGCACAGAAATACGACTCATTATTAGAAAGAAGTTAGAGGATGAGAAATAGAAAGAAAGAAATATTAGAATAGAAGAAAAACGGAGATCACAACTCACAGCGGAACGAATAAAATATTTTATAACATAAGCTTCGAAATACAAATCTGTTTTGTACATATACACATACCATCATCAGAGTACACATAACCTTTGATTCAGCGGAAGTAACTCGAAATAACTAACGTTGAAGCCTCCTGCTTCAAGCTCCTCCAAGTGTATCTGTAAAAGCCTGAAACACTTGACTGCCCGTACAAATTTGGGCACCCAAGAGTTTAGGGAAAACAAAACAAAATAAACTCTGGGTCAGTCATGGGACTGGTGTGAGTAAACTCCAACCACTTGTTTAACTTTAAAAATCCATTTTCGAAAGAAAAGATAATAGTAAGACCAGCCCACACATAAACACGGACGGTTTTTACCTTACTATAACCCAAAATACTTTAATATCAAAAATCCAGTGATATTATAGTAATGTCTACATCAAGTAAATAACCAAATAGCAGAACGCTTGCATCTCACGCTCTACATAAATAGTATAAAATCACAAACCGCATGGCGCTTATTGGAGATTGGATTTCCAACATGACAAGGTATGGGACCACCTTCCGATGATGTATCTCTAGAGGCGGATACACCTGGGTTCAACAAGAACATCTTGCAACCCGGCCCACACATGACCGACCACTCATTTCGCTTGAGTGTATCGAATGTATATCACCAACGGATGGACTCAAACCACCGTTTCCCGAATGGGCAGAATCGATAGATTTAGAAACAAAAGGAATTTCTCTAGATAGGTGATTATACACCCTAATGGGTGCGACCCACATAGCCATGCTGCCTGCCCGATTTTTGTCATTTCCCGGTTGTTGAGGCCTGAGGCTACGCATACTTACCATTCCTTGATAACACAATCACTTTGAATGCCACATTGTCAGATCCGTTAATCACTAGTTGAGTTTGCACAAATATTCTGGATATTATGCTAAGGGATAAATCCGTTGCAACCATATATATTCATACCGACCAACCCATTTGATCATTGGAAATACTCTGTCAGACATTCGTCCACTTACGTTCGTTCTGGGATTGAACGAAACCGAAGGCACTATTTCTATAAATAGAAAAGCCCTTGCACTTCACTCCGTCTTCAATATATTCAGCATACTTGGTTCGCAACGCTTATGCCGATATGGAGTGGTTCTTCGGATAATAACCCAACCGGTCTCTCCATATTGACAACGATGGTCAAAAACTTCGATAGTCTGTGATTTAACTATCGAATAAAAACAAGTGTTCAATCAACATATCAAACAAATCACTGGGCTCTTTAATTAATATTTCATTAATTAAATCTCTTCTCCATTTCCTCTATCAATATTTGTTAACCAAATATTTTCAATAATCATATTGGCCCTTTTCGCTATTTTTGATTTCGTTTCCTTGTCAAATTCTATATATATCGATATATAGATTTCTAATTGTCAAATTTCTTAAAAATATTCTAACTCCTTAAATTCCCGGAAAAATTCGCCATAACCTCCCCTGTATCGGGAGCATCGGGAAATTTCAAATAGCATCCCGGTATCTTCCAATCTCAAAAAGAAAAAGAAAAAGCCAAGCGGCTTGCCGATACGGCGCATAAAACCCATATACGAATTAAACATGTACCTTTTTGTCGAGCACATAAATTATATACTTTATATACTTCATTCCATACCTGTCCAACACCTGTTCACCTGTTTTCAATTCAATTCAACACTATCTAATCGTTTGAATTCAGTTCGCCCATTTATTCTTTAATTAGTCATTTTGCCTATTTCACTCCTTTGTTGAACATAACATGTTCAAACAAAATGTTTAACTCGTTCATAATCAAATTGAATTTCAATTTCAATTCTAGTTCTCCTTTCGATTTCGAATATAAATTTTCAAATCGAATTTATTTATTCAACCCCCAATATCCATTCGAAATCGTCTTAACTAATTTCTATTTAATTTAGTTAATTCCATCAATAAATCAAAAATCCGGTTTCTGTTTCAAAACTCATATTCATTTACACAACTTGAATTCGCATATATTTTGCAACTCAACTCTGAAATTTTCTAAATAGAAAATTCGGATTTTATCGCTTAAAATCCTTTTATAATATTAAATAAACCATTAGGGTTTTAAAACGATTCTGGCGCTGCTTTTCTGAAAATTTGATTTTGACATAACTCAAAATCTATACGACGAAATTCAGATTTTTCTCCTTCATTAGAAAACTATTATCAAACTGGTCCTGACGTTTCTTGTTTCGAAGAATTTCGACTTCAATCGAGTTCTATATATTCAATTGAAGTTCGAATCGCTATTTTACGAACTGCAGCGCTGCGGCGAGTTCGTTTTAATTATATTTATAAATATAAACGTTAAACTTCTTTAAAATGGATTCGACTTCATCTAATATATATATATAGTCATATATATTTCAAATTCCATTCGAATCTTTACATTTCAAATTCCATAGTTTTAAATCCTGTATTTAAATCCCATTTGAAATCCTTTATTCGAATTCCCACTTTAATTCAACTCCTTTTTGAATTTCTATATTTGAAATTCATACTTGAATTTAGATATTCAACTTCGTTTTGAATTCCCTTTATTCAAATTCAATACTTGAATTCATTTGAATTCTTTTATTCAACCTCTATTTTAAATTCCATTTTTTTACTTCTACGTTCCAATTTTTATATTTGAAATTTATTGAAATTCAAATATTCAACTCCTTTTTAAATTCTATATTCAAAATCCCATAGTTCAAAAACCCATTTGAATTTTATATTCAAATCCCATAGATCAAATCCGATTCAATTTGAATCTCTTATATTCAAATTCCATTTCCCATTTGAATTCTAATATTCAAACTCATTTCCAATACCATTTGAATTCTAATATTCAAACTTATTTTTACACCATTTGAATTCCTTCACTCAAATCTATTTGAATTCCCTTGAATTCAAATTCCATTTCAAAAATCATTTGGAATTCCTATTTTGAAATCCTATTTGAAATTCTATTTCCGATTCTACTTTGAAAATCTTATTTTTCAAAATTTGTTTCAAATTCCATTTTGAAATCTCTTATTCAAATTTCTACTTGAATTTCCGTATTCAATTCCATGTTCCAATTCAATACTCGAATTTCTATTTCAAATCTCAATTCAAATTTCATATTTAAATTCCATTCAAATTTCACATTCGAATTCTTCTTTGAAATACTATATTTCAAATCCTATTCAATTCTTCTTTGAAATTCTATATTTCAAATCCTATTCAATTCTTCTTTGAAAATTCTATTTTTGAAATTCTATTTCAAATTTCTCTATATTCAAACACCATTTGAAAGTTCTATATTCAAATCCATCTTGGATTTTCTATTTGAATTCTAAATTCAAATTTTCTGTTTCCTTTTCTTTTTGAATTCAAATTTCCTTTTCCTTTTCTTTTTGAATTCAAATTTCCTTTTTCCTTTTCTATTATTCAAATTCATTATTTAAATTTCCTTTTGAATCATATTTCAAAACACTTGTATTTCTATATTTTGAATTATCAAATGATAATTCTTTTCACTTCATTTATAACTTCGTTATAAAAGAACTATTTAGACTCCGTTTAAAAAGGAACTACTTGTTTTATTTTTCAAAACAAGTTTTATATTTTTAATTCCATTTAAAAATTCAAATTCTATTTAAAAAATAGAATTCCCCCTTTTTAAAATCTCAAATGTCCTTTTAATTGGCCCAGTGATATTTAAACACACAAAGCAACGAATTATTTATTTTTCTAACACATCATATATAACAATATATATGCAAACAAATAAACAAACAGGTAATATATTTTTGAGGAATCCAGTTGGATTCCTCCAACCTGTTTTCCTGCATCCACAGATGTTAGCACATAAATAATACCCATTCTGCTTCGTGGCAGAATATCGCGGTATAGAAGGTCATCCACTAATCATAGCGTGGGGCGTATAGGGTAATCATCCGCTATGAAACTGCGGGCATCCGCTAATGAGACTGCGGGAATCCAACCAATCAATCAACCCAATATATATATATATATAATAGCCTAAATAACTAATATATAAAACAACCATAAACATGCACACAAGCACAGACAATTATTTTTAATGAAATAAAAATAATTCTAAAGGTGAGTGAGATTTACTCACCAGATCAGCAGTTGTCGAATATCCTGTTTATTCTGTATCGTTGGCTATGAAATTACTCGAATGAAATTCACTGCGTACCTACGATAATTTGATTTAAATTTACGGATTAACATTTATTCATTTAAACTAACTATTTAAACGAATAAATAAATTTCCTTTATTTTACTTTTAACGGTTACTAAATTAAATCTAACTCAACTAATATAAATAAACTAATCCATGTATCTTTAATTAATGATCCATCTATTATTTATTTAAACGAATTTAACGAATAAATTATCCTATGTGTTTTAAATTTATAAAACACATACCTTTCCATCTCTGCAAATCACTCAACATCACCCCATTGCCTCATCTCTCCCATTCAAAACTGTCGACCTTCAAGTTCTTCTACCCTTTCCTGAACTTCCCCTTCACCCTAATTCGAACCCCTTAACACCCACTTGCCGAACTCCAGATTTCACAAACCCAGGTCGGCCTCTTCCTCCAAACTCAGCTCGACCACGACAGTGACAATCCCATCCGCACTCCACCACACTGTCAAAATCTTTCTGAACCAATTGAACAAATACCTCGAATCTTCTGCAATCATGAGTGTCGACATCGAGTTCTAGAAAAATGAATCGCGCCCTCCAATGATGTTTGCCTGAGTGGCGGTCTTGATTTTTAATCGTGAATCTCCCTTTTCACGAGCGCCTCAGCCTCCTCGTCGAGCTCCTATCGCACCTTCTGAACAACGGCAGACCTCATCGAAGCAGCCACTGACGCGAACGTTTCAAATCTTGAGTTGAGCTTTCGAGAACCCTTAGTTTCCTATCGCGATTTGATTCCGCCATTTTTATAATAAAAAAAAAAAAAAAAAAATCGAAGAAACCGATTTTCAGAAGGAAGATTTGAAGAATGAATTGAACGTCTTCGTTTGGTTTTGTGATGGGAATTAACGAAGGCTTGACTCCTTTTATAGGCGCAAGGAGGAAGCAAAACGTACCAGCCATTAAAAGCTTGTTCCTAGATTTTTAACAGAGAGACAATTTTCACTGCTCGAGGTAGGAAAATGAAACGAGAGTAGGTCGGCCGATATAAGTAGCTGAGATGATGTAATATTTATATTATTATTATTTTGATTTTTATATTTAACTAATTATATAGAATATCCTTTGGTCCCTAATTAAAAATCCCGAGCTGTTATTTTTACTTAACGACCGACATTTCTAAATTATACTGTTATTCTGAACTCCACGAAACAAATTCTGGAATGTAGTTTGACTATGTAGACGAGATAACAGCTTAAATAAATGATTAAATTAAATTCGATTTAACATATAATTTCGACTTCCAATAACTATATTTATCGGGTTGTAATTCAATATATAATTTATATTGATCGCCGTTTCGATTCAGTCTTTAACTTTAAATTCAATTATATTTTGATTCCGTATTATGATAATTTAATATATTCGATATTAAGTCTAAATTGATTTTAAATTGAAAATATAAAAATTCATTTATATTATCAATTCGATATTCAAAAAGATATAAAATATTTGAAATAAACTGACCAAAAATCCGGGTCGTTACATTCTTCCCCCCTTAAAATAATTTCGTCCTCGAAATTGCTAAGTTAGGAAAAATGATACAAATCCATTACCTTTCAACAATCCACTTATGTTGAAACTCAACTCCTCATATTGCTATGACTTTAATTTCAACCAAAACTTTTGGTTTCCATTCATATGCATCCTAATCCATATTCATTTCAATTTATTTCAATAAATCTATTTAAATTGATTCTAATCAATTCATTCACTTCGACCCATTTAACTTGTTTAAGTTAAATTTAAATTCCAGAATTCAAATCCCTAGGTTTTCTTTTCAAATCCTTTTGAAATCACTTAAACATGTACATATATTTATTTCCATCCCAAATTCAAAACATTTGAATTTTCCATCTACTTGTTTTCAAAACAAATTTCCATCAAAAACTTTCTAAGGTAGCAATTCATCACTTAGAAACTCGGAAATGAACACTGATGATGTTGCAATCATCATCAGAATAATTTCCCAGCCACTGAAGTGAGTTCAGTGCTTTATTATTTCAAAATCCATCAAAAATGATTTTCTTTCAAATCCTTCTAAAACTAAGCTATATTATTTTAATATACTTTGAAAAATATTTCTCAACTTCCCAGGATTTGAATTCTTAATTCTGGTTTGAATTTAATTCTATTACATCTCATTTGTATACACAAATTTTATTTGGTTATCCATACCCATTTAAATTCTTATAATCACATTTGATGATAATAATAGCAACCAACTCAAAATAGTTCTAGAAAATTATTCTTTCTGTATCAAAATAGAATTTTGGGTAAAATTATTTCATTTACCCATTTAAAAACAATATCATGTCGTATTTTCTGTTCAAGTGTTTAGAAATCCCTATCGACTTCGTGGCGTCCCACGATTCGACCAGAATTCATAAACCACTCACAGACTAGTCAACACAATATAAAACAATTTTTATATCAATTCACAAATACGCTCTCTCGTATCTATATATGCTCAACTCATTCTAGGGTACTACTGACCCTATCTCTAATGAGCACACGCCACACAAGCCTAGGTATTCACTCAACCTAAGCTCTGATACCAACTGAAACGACCCGCAAATCCGTACTATCTGAGTTGACTAAATACACCACACGTCCAACTCAAATTGCACAGAAATACGACTCATTATTAGAAAGAAGTTAGAGGATGAGAAATAGAAAGAAAGAAATATTAGAATAGAAGAAAAACGGAGATCACAACTCACAGCGGAACGAATAAAATATTTTATAACATAAGCTTCGAAATACAAATCTGTTTTGTACATATACACATACCATCATCAGAGTACACATAACCTTTGATTCAGCGGAAGTAACTCGAAATAACTAACGTTGAAGCCTCCTGCTTCAAGCTCCTCCAAGTGTATCTGTAAAAGCCTGAAACACTTGACTGCCCGTACAAATTTGGGCACCCAAGAGTTTAGGGAAAACAAAACAAAATAAACTCTGGGTCAGTCATGGGACTGGTGTGAGTAAACTCCAACCACTTGTTTAACTTTAAAAATCCATTTTCGAAAGAAAAGATAATAGTAAGACCAGCCCACACATAAACACGGACGGTTTTTACCTTACTATAACCCAAAATACTTTAATATCAAAAATCCAGTGATATTATAGTAATGTCTACATCAAGTAAATAACCAAATAGCAGAACGCTTGCATCTCACGCTCTACATAAATAGTATAAAATCACAAACCGCATGGCGCTTATTGGAGATTGGATTTCCAACATGACAAGGTATGGGACCACCTTCCGATGATGTATCTCTAGAGGCGGATACACCTGGGTTCAACAAGAACATCTTGCAACCCGGCCCACACATGACCGACCACTCATTTCGCTTGAGTGTATCGAATGTATATCACCAACGGATGGACTCAAACCACCGTTTCCCGAATGGGCAGAATCGATAGATTTAGAAACAAAAGGAATTTCTCTAGATAGGTGATTATACACCCTAATGGGTGCGACCCACATAGCCATGCTGCCTGCCCGATTTTTGTCCTTTCCCGGTTGTTGAGGCCTGAGGCTACGCATACTTACCATTCCTTGATAACACAATCACTTTGAATGCCACATTGTCAGATCCGTTAATCACTAGTTGAGTTTGCACAAATATTCTGGATATTATGCTAAGGGATAAATCCGTTGCAACCATATATATTCATACCGACCAACCCATTTGATCATTGGAAATACTCTGTCAGACATTCGTCCACTTACGTTCGTTCTGGGATTGAACGAAACCGAAGGCACTATTTCTATAAATAGAAAAGCCCTTGCACTTCACTCCGTCTTCAATATATTCAGCATACTTGGTTCGCAACGCTTATGCCGATATGGAGTGGTTCTTCGGATAATAACCCAACCGGTCTCTCCATATTGACAACGATGGTCAAAAACTTCGATAGTCTGTGATTTAACTATCGAATAAAAACAAGTGTTCAATCAACATATCAAACAAATCACTGGGCTCTTTAATTAATATTTCATTAATTAAATCTCTTCTCCATTTCCTCTATCAATATTTGTTAACCAAATATTTTCAATAATCATATTGGCCCTTTTCGCTATTTTTGATTTCGTTTCCTTGTCAAATTCTATATATATCGATATATAGATTTCTAATTGTCAAATTTCTTAAAAATATTCTAACTCCTTAAATTCCCGGAAAAATTCGCCATAACCTCCCCTGTATCGGGAGCATCGGGAAATTTCAAATAGCATCCCGGTATCTTCCAATCTCAAAAAGAAAAAGAAAAAGCCAAGCGGCTTGCCGATACGGCGCATAAAACCCATATACGAATTAAACATGTACCTTTTTGTCGAGCACATAAATTATATACTTTATATACTTCATTCCATACCTGTCCAACACCTGTTCACCTGTTTTCAATTCAATTCAACACTATCTAATCGTTTGAATTC
The DNA here is from genome assembly GCA_030737875.1 of Allium sativum. Lineage (NCBI taxonomy): Eukaryota > Viridiplantae > Streptophyta > Magnoliopsida > Asparagales > Amaryllidaceae > Allium > Allium sativum. The sequence goes on along the minus strand of CM060909.1, from coordinate 150,080,469 downwards.
AGTTCGCCCATTTATTCTTTAATTAGTCATTTTGCCTATTTCACTCCTTTGTTGAACATAACATGTTCAAACAAAATGTTTAACTCGTTCATAATCAAATTGAATTTCAATTTCAATTCTAGTTCTCCTTTCGATTTCGAATATAAATTTTCAAATCGAATTTATTTATTCAACCCCCAATATCCATTCGAAATCGTCTTAACTAATTTCTATTTAATTTAGTTAATTCCATCAATAAATCAAAAATCCGGTTTCTGTTTCAAAACTCATATTCATTTACACAACTTGAATTCGCATATATTTTGCAACTCAACTCTGAAATTTTCTAAATAGAAAATTCGGATTTTATCGCTTAAAATCCTTTTATAATATTAAATAAACCATTAGGGTTTTAAAACGATTCTGGCGCTGCTTTTCTGAAAATTTGATTTTGACATAACTCAAAATCTATACGACGAAATTCAGATTTTTCTCCTTCATTAGAAAACTATTATCAAACTGGTCCTGACGTTTCTTGTTTCGAAGAATTTCGACTTCAATCGAGTTCTATATATTCAATTGAAGTTCGAATCGCTATTTTACGAACTGCAGCGCTGCGGCGAGTTCGTTTTAATTATATTTATAAATATAAACGTTAAACTTCTTTAAAATGGATTCGACTTCATCTAATATATATATATAGTCATATATATTTCAAATTCCATTCGAATCTTTACATTTCAAATTCCATAGTTTTAAATCCTGTATTTAAATCCCATTTGAAATCCTTTATTCGAATTCCCACTTTAATTCAACTCCTTTTTGAATTTCTATATTTGAAATTCATACTTGAATTTAGATATTCAACTTCGTTTTGAATTCCCTTTATTCAAATTCAATACTTGAATTCATTTGAATTCTTTTATTCAACCTCTATTTTAAATTCCATTTTTTTACTTCTACGTTCCAATTTTTATATTTGAAATTTATTGAAATTCAAATATTCAACTCCTTTTTAAATTCTATATTCAAAATCCCATAGTTCAAAAACCCATTTGAATTTTATATTCAAATCCCATAGATCAAATCCGATTCAATTTGAATCTCTTATATTCAAATTCCATTTCCCATTTGAATTCTAATATTCAAACTCATTTCCAATACCATTTGAATTCTAATATTCAAACTTATTTTTACACCATTTGAATTCCTTCACTCAAATCTATTTGAATTCCCTTGAATTCAAATTCCATTTCAAAAATCATTTGGAATTCCTATTTTGAAATCCTATTTGAAATTCTATTTCCGATTCTACTTTGAAAATCTTATTTTTCAAAATTTGTTTCAAATTCCATTTTGAAATCTCTTATTCAAATTTCTACTTGAATTTCCGTATTCAATTCCATGTTCCAATTCAATACTCGAATTTCTATTTCAAATCTCAATTCAAATTTCATATTTAAATTCCATTCAAATTTCACATTCGAATTCTTCTTTGAAATACTATATTTCAAATCCTATTCAATTCTTCTTTGAAATTCTATATTTCAAATCCTATTCAATTCTTCTTTGAAAATTCTATTTTTGAAATTCTATTTCAAATTTCTCTATATTCAAACACCATTTGAAAGTTCTATATTCAAATCCATCTTGGATTTTCTATTTGAATTCTAAATTCAAATTTTCTGTTTCCTTTTCTTTTTGAATTCAAATTTCCTTTTCCTTTTCTTTTTGAATTCAAATTTCCTTTTTCCTTTTCTATTATTCAAATTCATTATTTAAATTTCCTTTTGAATCATATTTCAAAACACTTGTATTTCTATATTTTGAATTATCAAATGATAATTCTTTTCACTTCATTTATAACTTCGTTATAAAAGAACTATTTATACTCCGTTTAAAAAGGAACTACTTGTTTTATTTTTCAAAACAAGTTTTATATTTTTAATTCCATTTAAAAATTCAAATTCTATTTAAAAAATAGAATTCCCCCTTTTTAAAATCTCAAATGTCCTTTTAATTGGCCCAGTGATATTTAAACACACAAAGCAACGAATTATTTATTTTTCTAACACATCATATATAACAATATATATGCAAACAAATAAACAAACAGGTAATATATTTTTGAGGAATCCAGTTGGATTCCTCCAACCTGTTTTCCTGCATCCACAGATGTTAGCACATAAATAATACCCATTCTGCTTCGTGGCAGAATATCGCGGTATAGAAGGTCATCCACTAATCATAGCGTGGGGCGTATAGGGTAATCATCCGCTATGAAACTGCGGGCATCCGCTAATGAGACTGCGGGAATCCAACCAATCAATCAACCCAATATATATATATATAATAGCCTAAATAACTAATATATAAAACAACCATAAACATGCACACAAGCACAGACAATTATTTTTAATGAAATAAAAATAATTCTAAAGGTGAGTGAGATTTACTCACCAGATCAGCAGTTGTCGAATATCCTGTTTATTCTGTATCGTTGGCTATGAAATTACTCGAATGAAATTCACTGCGTACCTACGATAATTTGATTTAAATTTACGGATTAACATTTATTCATTTAAACTAACTATTTAAACGAATAAATAAATTTCCTTTATTTTACTTTTAACGGTTACTAAATTAAATCTAACTCAACTAATATAAATAAACTAATCCATGTATCTTTAATTAATGATCCATCTATTATTTATTTAAACGAATTTAACGAATAAATTATCCTATGTGTTTTAAATTTATAAAACACATACCTTTCCATCTCTGCAAATCACTCAACATCACCCCATTGCCTCATCTCTCCCATTCAAAACTGTCGACCTTCAAGTTCTTCTACCCTTTCCTGAACTTCCCCTTCACCCTAATTCGAACCCCTTAACACCCACTTGCCGAACTCCAGATTTCACAAACCCAGGTCGGCCTCTTCCTCCAAACTCAGCTCGACCACGACAGTGACAATCCCATCCGCACTCCACCACACTGTCAAAATCTTTCTGAACCAATTGAACAAATACCTCGAATCTTCTGTAATCATGAGTGTCGACATCGAGTTCTAGAAAAATGAATCGCGCCCTCCAATGATGTTTGCCTGAGTGGCGGTCTTGATTTTTAATCGTGAATCTCCCTTTTCACGAGCGCCTCAGCCTCCTCGTCGAGCTCCTATCGCACCTTCTGAACAACGGCAGACCTCATCGAAGCAGCCACTGACGCGAACGTTTCAAATCTTGAGTTGAGCTTTCGAGAACCCTTAGTTTCCTATCGCGATTTGATTCCGCCATTTTTATAATAAAAAAAAAAAAAAAAAATCGAAGAAACCGATTTTCAGAAGGAAGATTTGAAGAATGAATTGAACGTCTTCGTTTGGTTTTGTGATGGGAATTAACGAAGGCTTGACTCCTTTTATAGGCGCAAGGAGGAAGCAAAACGTACCAGCCATTAAAAGCTTGTTCCTAGATTTTTAACAGAGAGACAATTTTCACTGCTCGAGGTAGGAAAATGAAACGAGAGTAGGTCGGCCGATATAAGTAGCTGAGATGATGTAATATTTATATTATTATTATTTTGATTTTTATATTTAACTAATTATATAGAATATCCTTTGGTCCCTAATTAAAAATCCCGAGCTGTTATTTTTACTTAACGACCGACATTTCTAAATTATACTGTTATTCTGAACTCCACGAAACAAATTCTGGAATGTAGTTTGACTATGTAGACGAGATAACAGCTTAAATAAATGATTAAATTAAATTCGATTTAACATATAATTTCGACTTCCAATAACTATATTTATCGGGTTGTAATTCAATATATAATTTATATTGATCGCCGTTTCGATTCAGTCTTTAACTTTAAATTCAATTATATTTTGATTCCGTATTATGATAATTTAATATATTCGATATTAAGTCTAAATTGATTTTAAATTGAAAATATAAAAATTCATTTATATTATCAATTCGATATTCAAAAAGATATAAAATATTTGAAATAAACTGACCAAAAATCCGGGTCGTTACATATTCCATACAAAAACATCATCCTTATTCATAATACTTGTACAAAAAACCACATAAAAGAAGCATTTACAGCAAAATAAATTTAGCTACTATACCCGAGAAACTCATGAAGATGACGACCTTGAAGGATCTTCATAATCATATTCATTATTTCTCTGAAGCATTGTCATTTCTTGTTTCATTTGTGCTTGAAAGTTTTCTCTATCTGCTTTTTGTTGTTGTGCAAGCCTTGTCTGTTCTACCAAGTTTTTGGCAATTAGCTCGCTCACGCTCTCTCTCTTTGCCTCAATTTTAATCCGCTATGCTCTTTCATTCTCGAGCTCTAAGCGCATTTACTCAACGGTTTTTTGTAGCTCATGAACATCTTCATTGTCAACACAATGACGTTTTGAACGTTTTGAAGAGGGAAGCTGTAAAGAAATTACACAAAATAAGCTCTTCATGTATTACTTATAGTAGTATGCAAGTATATATGCATGAACTAGAACAATAGCGCTTTGGTATAATTTTAGCAATTAGGACATTGGAAAACTGAAAGCAACAAAATCTCTTTCTGTCATGTTTTGTAGTTATTTCATTGTGAGCTATTTATCTTTTGATTTATATATCTTGAATACCAAAATTCGTTTGTTAATTTTTATGTTCATACTTGTCACATTAGATAACCAAACATGATTATCTTCCCTTTTTACTACTAGTTTAGGGAGAGATTTTTCAGCTTTTCACTGAACAGTTAACAAATTTGCTTACACTTTTTCTTGCGATAGAGTGATCAAACAGTATTAGGAATATATAATAAAAACCATAACTATTATGTTTGTTTAACTGACTTATACTTGCGATAGAGTGATCAAACTGTTTCTCCCAAGGTTCTAGACGGAATCCTAAGAAATTCTAATATCTCAAAAGATTGAAACAAAATTTAAATTGAACGTAGAAAAGAGATGCAAGTCAGAGAAAGCCACTAAAAAAAGCAACAGCATACCCTCAAAACCTTTATATGGCCAATTCCAAAATAGAAACATGTGGCAAACTGCAATTTTCAGATTTATAAACTGTTTGACATATAAATACGAAAGTACAATAAAAACCGTTTCCATTTATTAGGATAAATATTTTAGGAATATTTCAGGAATGTACAATAAAAACCATTTCAAGGACATAATAATAATATTTCAAGGACTTAGCAATGCAATATGAAAATACAATAAAAACCACTTCAAGGACAAAATAAAATAGAAGCATGAGAGATTAGCAATCTACTGTCCAGGTAAGTCTAGAATTGCGTGTACGTATCTCTTTCATAGTTTGTTGTTTGTATTTACTTGTAGTAATTCAATACTTAAAACTAACAAGTATCCAATTTCAAACATAAAATAAAATAAAAAAGGACATATGCATATGCAAATCTAATTTTAATGCCTGAGTTTGTATCATCTTATGTACTGCAGAATTAAATGTTAAGTTGCCTCCAAAAATTACTTAATGCAGTGTTGTTTGTGCACCAGCCTAATGCAATAACCTAATGGGATCTATCCTTAGGTTTTTTTTTTTTTTGAATACTTCCTTAATCGCACAAGTCTGTTTTGCACTGCAATAACATGAGAAATTCGATGTATAAATAGAAAAAAAAAAATCTTTGATTTATTTACTGCATATCAGCTGCAGCTATGACCACCAGCTATGTCGTTCAGGATCTGGAACTCAAAATAGCCACTACAAATACACCAAGAACAAGACAACCCAGATGAGAAAATGGGCGCTTGGAATAAACAATAAAGCATAATCATAAGTACACTTAAGCAAAATGACAGTTAGTAAAGCAAAATGATGGTTAGTAAATGTGTCAAAAATTGTGATATGAGAGTTCAATGCTTTTTTCTTCGAGGATATGTCATAATTGGACACTTCTGACTCGACAATATCGCTATGGATTATAAGCTACAAGACAATACAATCCTTTTTATTTTAAACAGTTTAAAAGAACTGTAGAAGACATGAATTATAAGCTACAAGACAATACAATCCTTTTTATTTTATTTTTTATATTGAAAACGATTGCTAGTTACTTCAGCGATACTTAAGAATTATACAAACATAAGCATCCAAATACTGCTACAATCCCTCAATGGTGGAAACTGACAGACATATTTAAACATATGAGTTAATGAATAACCCAGTGTATTAAAAAATGCGCCTAAGGTGCGCCTAGAGTTGAGGCATTGGCAAAAACACCTTGAGGCACATCTCAAGAGGCGTTTTACCTTTGAGGCTTAAGCCTCAGCCAATTGAGGCGTAAAAAACGCAAAAAAGCGTAAAAAAACGTAAAATAAGGCAAAAAATGTAAAAAACTATGGTTTAGGAGACTTTTTTTTTTTTTTGAAAATTACTTCTTTTTTTCTATTTAAAAAGATTCTGATATAGTGTTTGATTATAGACAGAAGAATATGAGATCATTTGAATATCATCAAGGGGATTATTATATCGCCCCGCTTTTCATGGTTAGTTTCTCTCCAAACATTAAAACGCTGCAACATTCAGAATTAGAATTATACATTCCTAACCCGAACAGTGCAGAAAGAAGAAAAATATACACACCATTAGCACATAATTAGTATGTACACGTACCCTGCATGGCCTTGTAATTGAAAGTTTCCACATTTCTTTGGTTAAAATGGAGCTGGAAGGAGCTAACATGAAATGTATAGATTTTTGGAACAATCTCTTGTACTAGAGTTGATTTTTATTCCAGCACACATGCAATATTTTTATATGTTGAATACTTGACATTAAAACAATTGATGATAAAGTTGTTCTATTAAGTGTACATATATGGATGAAGTAAGTGTTTAATTTTGTACGTGTAACTGTGTGAACATTTATGTTAAATCATGTGTCATGTGTGTTAAGTATACACAATATTTACTAGAAATTTAGGCTTATTGGTTACGGATAAAACATACTCATGTCGAAGTCATTTTTATTTCTCATGCCATTAGACTTGGTTAAAGTATTACATGCATCATTTAATCTTTGGTTTCAAAATGAAATTCCATATCAAAGAATATTCAAAATTAAGCATATGTGTTGTGCTTTTCTTTTACCCGAAAGGCTTACGCCTCAACGCTTCGAGGCTTACGCCTCACCTCACAGACTCGAAAACGCCTCACATACTCCTTTTACCTTTTAAAACATTGGAATAACCTGAGTATTATTTATACTTCAACGTAAGTTAACTATATAACTTACCAAACTTGGATTGCAAGACGAACACTGACAGCTGTTGAGGCATCTTGGCTGACTGTGTAAGCTAAACACCAAGGCTTTGAGGCACTGACGTGAATTGTTCAGCACTGACATGATTCCGGTTTGCTGAAAGCCTAAAGTGCTTTCCAATTCAATGCAGGCATTCAAATACTTTACCTTGTAACCATGAAATTTGTAATTTAGCAAGTTACATTTACACATCAACAATTACAAATTAAAGGCCTAACAATGATTTCTACAGCATTTTATAGCAGTCACTCAGTTGGATGAATGATTTTAGGCCGGTCAAATGCAATATGGTGGATCCACTGTGATACACCTCATGCTGTGAAGTGAGAAATTTGTTCATATCAAAAAATGGTTGTTGAACTACACAAAGTTCTTTAGCCTATCACTTTTGACAAAGATGCAAAGATTTTAGCCTATTTCTGGTCAATTTTATGGAATTTCTTTCCTCGAAACTAAAAATTAGTAGTACCCACATAGCAAGTGCGTTTGTACATATAAGAAACGGTAGGATTTGACATAAGCTCATGTTGAACTTGCAAATAACAGTTGAGTTTACAGGTTGTTTGCAGATGAACCCTCACAGACAATAGATATGAGACAAATACATCATCCTTACAATCAGTTGGTTGAAATTAGGCCAAGTAGTGTTGACTAAGTATGCAAGGAAATCACCTTATTTACAACTTCTAAAGTGAACTGCAAAATACTGCTGGATACACCTGTTGCTGACATTAGTATAGCCAGGCTGGTGACCTACTTATGTTATTTTGCAAGGAAAAAAGGTACCGTTAAAATAAAAAGAAGTGCAATGTTTATGTCATTCATATTTCAGACCATATGAAAACAATTCGTAATAATTACTGTTCTTTGTATGTTAGACCCAGCTTTTCTAGAGTGAAGGGAATGATAAGAATCAATTAGAACAAAACATGTATGATCAGCAGGAAAAAGATCAGAACTTGAAGAAATCATTACACATGTATGATATAAAACGCATAGCACATAGATATTATATCTAATTTAGCTTTGGTATTCAAAATAGTGTCAGATAATTCTTTAGTCCTGCAATTCACAAATCTTTATATTTTAGAACATTTGGACCAAACAGCTTCATCTTTACATAAATTCAGAACTCTAAGCACATTTAACAATAATTTTATGATTAAACACTACAGAGAAGGTTAAATCAGAAATTACCTTGGAATATTTTCAAAGATCTAGTCATCCATCAGCCAACAATGATATTTCTCCTCATACTCGTCACTGAAAAACAAGTCGGTCTCAAATCATTTGGGATATCGTACCAAATAGCCTTCCAAGAACCTCATAAACCTCTCGCTTTCTTTCAAGCCCTTAGGCACCACCCTCGCCTTTCACTGGACTACAAATCCTCAAACTTAAAATTAGCAATATGAAATAAAATAAATAAACGGAATGGTTGAATCGAGGAGGCTTTTTGATGCCTAAATCGGATTTTTACCTACCGGTCGGCTAGCACGAAGGTTTCTAGGTTGAATCAATGAGGCTTCTTGACGCCGTCGACGGATGGGATAGATTTACGAGCAGCTTCAACGAAAATTACTTCCATATGGGATTTTACTCGGTTTAAGTGTTTGATGTTCGTAAGCTAGGGTTCATGAATCAGAAAAATTAAGAAGGAACCATAATGAAAAAAGGAATATGTTCGGATTTAGAACGAGTAGGGGAATCAGTGGAAAGGCTTAGGTAGTCTTTGGCTTACCATTTTCGATTTTGGGCTTTCCATACAAAAATATGCACGACGCATGAAAATTATATAAAATAACCGTTTTAGAAAACAAATTTAACATACAAAATAAAAAATAATTTTTATCCATTTTTTATGTTTCGAGAAATAAGAGAAAAACGAAGAATAATTCTTCCTTCTATAATTGCTACATCCCCTCCGCGGTCCCCTCCATCTTCCTATCATTCTATCAATCCTCCTTTCACACTTTTAATGTTTTGTTAATAATTTTGAAAACTCAAAACCCAAATCTCATTTTTAACCAAACGCATCCTTAGATTCTATTGGAACATCAGATTTCTATTGTACGCTCCAAATTTTTATGAACAAGAATGTGTAGATTGTTAATGATGAACGTAGATTATATTATTCAGCGGTGTAGACTGCATGGTTGTGGGTGCTACAGATTGTAAAGCACTACTACTGTAATACGTGTTTACTTTGTGACCTTTGAGATGTAATATGTTCATTTTTGCACAAGTTAAACAGCTAATGCGATTTTTACTAAAACAAATATTCTAAGTTAAATAATAGTTATAAATATTGATCTTCAATTATTCAATATTAATGATTTAATATTAATTACTGAATGTAGATAATAAATATTAGCTATGTTTCACTAATTATTAAAAATTAACCATAATGAATTGTTAATTATAAAAAATTAATTATTGATTGTTTAAATTAATTAGTAATTGTAAAATTATTTCTTAATGCAGTAATCTACAAGTGCAAACCATAGATGTGTAAATGAACTCCATTTATGCGAATGCATGATCTAACATGATGTATGACTGATTTATATCTTGATCGGCACTGGCCAGTATTGCACAACTGACCAAATGGATGGCATAATTAAACATATGACTGCCTGTAAATTATACCACCAAACCCCAAAGTTTAATCAAACAAGGAAAAAACTAGCAAAGTAGCAGAAATCACTAAAGGAACATCATGCAATCAGGACCAGTACAATACCAATTAGGTTCCACTAAAGACATCATGCAATTCAATACCAAAATGAAATTAGAAGACAGAACAAGCTAAGGAAAAGAAACGTATAACGCGGCCAAAATGGTAACAAATGAAAGCTTCATTGCTAATGTCAACGGTAGATCCACTCACCCAATACCAACGAACGCACCACTAAGAAAATAAATCCTAAAAAGAAACTAAAAGACAACACTAATAATTCACAGAAATCAACAGGAAGCTCACCCTTCTAAATAATCAAATCTTTTAACCTCCAAATCTATAAAGTGTTCTTCCCTGCCTCTTCAAAGCGTACACAACATCCATGGCAGTAACAGTCTTCCTCCTTGCATGCTCGGTGTAAGTAACGGCATAATGAATCACATTCTCCAGAAAGATTTTCAAAACCCCTCTGGTTTCTTCGTAAATCAAACCGTTGATTCTCTTGACGCCTCCTCTTCTGGCAAAACAACGAATGGCAGGCTTTGTAATTCCCTAGATATTGTCACGGAGGACTTTACAATGATGCTTGGCCCCTCCCATTCCAAGACCTTTACCTCCTTTTCCTCTTTCTGACATTTTGAACCATAGAAATTGATTTGGGGATTTACTTGGGATTTGATTGCTCTGCGATTGACGATAGGTTCTCTCTAGGTTGGGTTCGAAACTTATGCGGGACCAATCCGTGTGCTAAGTACTGAGATGTTGTACACCGTCAGATAATCTTGGATGGTACGATGAAATGGTTCCTTCTTTACGTGGATTGATAACTAATCTTGGATGGTGCTTTCTCCGTCTGCTCGTTTACATCAATACTTTGCTGGGTTTAAACTTTTAAACCATATTAAATTCTACTTTTCTTAATACTTATTACATATTATTTTATTATTAATTGTTATTAAACATTATTATTATTAATTAAATATTAATATCATTGATGTTTAATAACTAAATATTATAATTAAAATTAGAATATCTTTAATTGTACTTTATCTTAGTCATAATTTATAGAAAGTTTTAATTTTAGAACATAAAATAATACACAATTTAAATTAAACTATTAAATGAAATTTTTCAATATTTTAAAGTTTATAAATTTTGGTTATTTCATATCAAACAATAATTGGTTTTATAGACTTTATGATTTATTTCAAATTTATTCAAGATGATTTCAAATTTTTTAATTTTTCAAAATATAAAATATTATTATCAACTATAATTATAAAATATAAGTATCAATTATAATTATCAGTTGTAATTATTAAATACAATTGTATAAAATTAATTATTGAATACTATATACCATTTCATAAGTATTAAATTTTATTATTAATTATTAAATAATTATTATAATAAACTGATATTTTCATCTTTTGCAAATCTTTTGGAATTTTACTGCAAAGTGGCTTCGATAAATATTCGTCAGTATTTTGCCTGTACTAGCAGCAGCAAAATAGCAACAGAAATTTCTGTTGGTAATTTGACGCAATTTGCAACGAATTAGTGAGGGATGACAGAAGACGACGGTAATAAATAAAAGGAAAAAAGTTTGAAAATACAAAAAACTACCCCTTGCAAATCACATGCAAATCCGTCGCAAATTAGCGACGGAAATTTCCGCTTCTAATTTTTTGACGCTAAATCAGTGTTTTCTTGTAGTGTCGGTGGCCGATGTTGGAAACCGACTGTAAAGGCCTTAATAAAATTATTTAAAATATGCATAAATTATGTAAAATCATAATTAATGATTTGGAAAGATTTTGGATGAAATATTCCATATTTGAAAAGATAAAAGATACTTTTATCCAAATGAATTAGTTAACAACCAAAGTAATAATCCAATGATTTCAAATAAATAAATTGGAATTGTAAATGGTTTTTATATTACCAGAATTTACCAACAATATATATATATATATATATATATATATATATATATATATTATATGTATGTATGTATATATATATATATATATATATTGGAATGGATTTGAATGGAAATTATCTTCAGATATTTTCAGTCTTGGATTCAATAATAATACAGATATTGTTACGGGAATTTGGAAGATATTGATATTGTTATTCCAAAACGATATCTGTTAGTTTCAGATTTTGGTGTTGAACGTAAGTTGATATAATTTCTATTAAAGTCTTATATTTAATATCAAATTCGATTTTGGGTTTGTCATGAATGGTATCTTAAATAATATTGTTCTTAAACATAGTTATGAAAGGAATAAATCTTTTAATTAAGATTTAAGGAAGTTTTCCAATTTATTTAATTAAATTGGAATTGAATGGAATTCGATTAATAATAATCGAGATGAGCTTCTGTGAAGGAAGACGTTTACTATTTATAGTATTTAAAAGCTTTGTCGTTATTCCACTTATAGTATTAGTCCGATACGAAAATTTATATCAATTATAAATTGTTCAAATTTTCCATGAATATTCCATATTAAATGGAAGAGGACTTTGGGTTTACTATGAACGGTGTTTTTGCATTACATTTGTTCTTTTAAACCAACTAAAGACAAGATTAATCTCCAAAGGTTGAATAACCATTAAGTAATTCTTTTTTAGATTAAAACTGAACTAGAGTTTTGATGAATCTTTGAGTAGATTAAAATGAGAACGGGATAATTAAATTTATCAAATTCGAGAAGTGTTCGAGAATGGAGTATAACCAGTTTTACTCCATGCGATAATTAAATCTTTAATTAGATTTGAACGTTAAGTGGTAATTGAATTTACCGATAACACAGTGGGTGTTAGATAAGGAGTACCACCTGTAATAACCTGGAAAATGTGAACCAATTTAAAATTTTTAAATTTGGTTATTACCAAAGAATTTGAATAATTGAAATAGCATATTTCAATAAAATATAGAATTGGGTATAGTATTGCAGTTTGAAATTTTGAATACAAACTTTGTCTGACTATACCGGGTGGAAAATATAACGGATTTTAGCGAAACTAAAAATATTTAAATCTGTTTATGAATACCTTTCTAACGAATCTGAAAAATCGAAGTTTCATAGCGGGAATCAAAAGTTATGGCCAATTGAATTTTCAGAAAGGTCGCTAGATAGCTTATATAGCCCTTGAAAATTGATATTTTGCATACGACCTCGGAATTCGACGAAACCACTTTTGTTGGGTCCGAGATGTCAAATTATTGCTAAATTTCAAATTTCATAATTTTTGAAGCTAGTATGTGAGCGGGGCAAAAGAAAATGTGATTGGTCAATTTCTGTTAAAATGGGTCGACCTAAAAATGGCCGTTTTTCAAACAAGCTCAGAATTCGACGAAACTGGTTTTGTAAGGACCGTATCGTCAAAACAAAGCTAGATTTATTTTTCTAGAATTTTTCGATTCAGTTTGTGGCCCCGGCAAATTGAAATGTACGTTCAAATTAAATATTGAATGTTTTATAATTTAATTTGAAAAATAACTGACTGTAACAGTCGAATTGGCCAACGAAACATATCCCATTGTGTCCGGAATGGGGGTATTTAGCTGGAGGCAACAGTCGTTGGGTTTGATTTCGAGTCCGTTTGTGAAAACACTATTTAAAATTTCCTATAAAGCTCCGACCAATAGGAATTTTTCTTTTAAAAAAAAAAATCAAAAACCCTAGCCGCCTTAGCCGATTTGGACGATCCAGGAAGCGCCGCGCTTCTCTCCCCTTTTCCGACCGCCACAGGCGACGCTAGGCCGTGCCACCACCACCAGTCGACAGCCCTTCGCCTCCTCTCCACATCCGACCAAGCGCCGCCCCCTATCATCGGCTCCTCCGCCAGAACGACGTCGAGGAAGTCGACGACTTCCCAGCGCCGCCGCCGCCCCGATTCGCCATCGCACCCCCTCAAACCACCAGCGCCGTGAAGCCCTCGCCACCCCCTTCCACGTCAGCACCGCCGGTCATCCCCATACTTCACGGATTTTGCAAAAATCCCAAACCTAGTTTCGAAGCAAAAATAAAGGTACGACCTTTATTATTAAGAAATGAAAATAACACTATAAAGCGTTGCAAAACTTTGAAAAATAATATCTTTTTCGTTCTTTAACGAAATTCGATGAAACAGGAGACACCGTGACCGCAAGGAGGCTCTCTACATTCTAGAAGAAGCCGCGGATTTTTCTGATCTTCCTACGATTTTTAGCACTGCAATAACCAATGTGAGGAATCTAAACTAACTGTGTGAATGAAATCGCGTTGTATAAATTATATAAACGAAGTGTAAATTATATACGCATTGTATACCTCATGTACATGTGTTGTATAAGTTATATTAGCGATGTATAAATTATACAAGCGTTGAATGAAACATATATGCTTTGAATGGTGATGAAATGCAAGTGAATTATAATATTATATGTATATATATATATACTCCCCTCGTCCACAGACCATGGACGATATTTATTGATTGTGATTGACGTGATATTATAGGGTATGACGAATGGTTGGAAATAATTGGTTGTGGTTGATTTGATGGTTGAAAAATACTCTTGTGGTTGAAACAAAATAGAATAGGATTGTGGAATTGAAAATAAAACATGCCGCCTGCGTGCGAACTAGATGCATGATCCCCATTGCCCAAAACCGCGAGGTTTTAAGGTAGAGCGAGGAGCCGTACTAGGGACGGTCCCGGTTTTAACAACCCTGCCGTTATGCTGCCGAAATTTTCTGAAATATTCATGTGTTAGAATAATTTTCATTCGTTGAAATAAATTACATATGTTGAAACCAATATTCATGTGTTGAGTTGCAATTCATTTGTTGAGTTGAAATTCATGTGTTGAATATTATTTGAATTTAAACAAATAGCTTTAGCGATAAAAATCACATTTTTATATATATAAACTATATCGAATATTCATGTGTTGAGTTGCAATTCATTCGTTGAGTTGAAATTCATGTGTTGAATATTATTTCAATTTAAACAAATAGCTTTAGCGATAAAAATCACATTTTTATATATATAAACTATATCGAATATTCATGTGTTGAGTTGCAATTCATTCGTTGAGTTGAAATTCATGTGTTGAATATTATTTGAATTTAAACAAATAGCTTTAGCGATAAAAATCACATTTTTATATATATAAACTATATCGAATATTCATGTGTTGAGTTGCAATTCGTTCGTCGATTTGAAATTCATGTGTTGAATGTTATCGTATTTTAAAATAAAATGAATAGACAATAAAAACTACACCTTTATTGTGAATATGAAGTGTTAAAAACATTCACGTGTTGAATAAATATTTTTGACGATGAAAATATTTCTTTTACCATGTATATGCTTTGATAAAAATACACACGTGTTGAAATAAATAATAGTTTGCTAGAAATATTATTATTAGCTTTGTTCTGCATATATATACATGTGTTGAACAGGAAAAATGGATTAGTTGTAGAGTAAAGAAATTATTTGCGTGCCCGAAAAATAGGTAAACCTTGATGAGTTGGCTGCGCAATTTTATTTATATATCAACTCCTGTGAATGCCATTGGATGCGGAGTGCTGGTTATTCTGTGTGAAATAATAAATATCGCTATAGGATAGTAACAATTAATTTTGAACTACACTACATGGCATACTTCTTGACGATAGGCATACTTCATCATATTCCACGTAAGCAATTGGAGCTTGTGTGACGAGGTGGAAGATTTACCGTACGAGCGAGAGGCTTGTATGGCGATGACTATATACTACAGGTTGAACTGATGACTGATATGGACTATAGAAAATATAACGATAAATCGCCAGATTAATAAAAAAATCCTACACGGGTCTGGAGTTGACAATAATCACGTCGCTCTAGTTATTAGATACGGCACATGGACTATTTATTTCCACACGGAAATGGGGTGACGAGAATTTATTCTCTGGAGTGATCATCTATACATGCTCCCCCGTAAACACCAGAATATATCACTATAAATATGTGGATGCTTTTTAGGATTTATTGGGTACCTGACACGGCCCAATAAATTTCCAAACCCCTCCCCGTACAAAGGAGGTTATGGCGAAATTTTTCGAAATATTAAGGCGTTAGTGAAATATTTGAAGTGAAAACGAAGTTGAAAATATAGAATGAACTATAGTTGGAATTATAGAATGAACTATATTTATATATATAAATATAATTATAATTAAAAGGAATCGAAGCCGTGCAGTTCGTGTTTCGGAATCGTAATTTGAAACGATTAGTACGAGAAATCCGACCATCGGATTTTCCCGAAACCGCAACCGCTGGGTTCGCTTTGGAAATATCTTCCCAACGACACCAACCTTGTAAAAATCCAACGGTTGGATTGTCCGGAATGTTTAATTTAAATCCGAAGGAAAACAGCGCCAGAATCGTTCATATTTATATATAAATATGAATATAATTAAATTAAATCGAATAACGACGCTGTAGTTCGAATTTTGAAACCGTAACTTCAAACGACTAGTGTGGAAGATCCGACCGTCGGATTTTCACGAAACTGGAACTGTTGGGTTCGCTTTGGAATTATCTTCCCATTGATATAGACTTTGTAGAAATCCAACGGTTAGATTTTCCGATATGTGTAAAACAAATTAGGGGAAAAACAGCGCCAGTGCCATGGCACGACCTGAAACGTCGTTTAATTAAATATGGCCATTTTTAAATAAATAAAAATGGCGAAAAATCGTTATAAAATATTATAAACAACATAGATTGCAAATAAACCAATTGGGCTTGAATTGTTTGATATTTGATGGTTGTATGTGTTTGACACGAAAATAACACTAAAGAACTGAAAGATGCATGTCGAATAATATAACCATAGAAAGAATCGATTTAAATTCTAATGACGTGAATTATTTGAAAAGGCCGAGCTAACCCTCATTTCAAATAATTTATCGAGCGATTCGAATTGGAAACTGCAAAGACGATTCAAGACCGACGATCTTCGTATCGGCTGGATGGGCGCTACTGAGGTTCCTGACCGGAGTAGCTACCGGAAAGGGATGGAAGTAGTAGCCGTCTAAACGTATGTGTTGATTGGACGGATATACGAGGAATTTGACGTCTCCGGTTTCGTTCAGACTCAGAACGGACTTGTAAATGGATTGTGTGTCTGACATTGGATTTTGTTCTATACTGATTGATTTCTGTTAAATATATATCTGTTTGGCGGCGGAGAATTTATTCTTTTGCTTAACGCCCTTCTCTGAGACGTACGAGCTCATGGGTTATATATCGATGGAAATCAATCGTATGGAGTGGACTGCCTATGTGGCATGCCAAGATGCTGTGATCAAGGCTTCTGTTGCAAAGCAAAGTCTTATGGAAGATGATCAAAGCACGGTCTACGTGGCCTAGCTTTGTGTATATCGTGGATTCGCGAGCCTCACACCCCGGTATGAGTTAAAAACTGGATACGGACTGCAGGGAGAACATGACGTTTCTTTCTAGCTATGGTGGTGTCAGTGACTTACCAGCCCTGACATATATATCTACTTTTCACCTTTTGTGGTTGTTGGAATGCGAGGCGCCTCGATTATAGGTCTGTAAGGACCGGGAAACGTATGTTCAGGCATAATTAATCCTCAAACGTAAGAGAGGACCGGCCCAGAAGATCCAGGGGTTACCCAAAGTGTGTAGTCCCGAGGCATTTGCTAGAATGTCTCGAAGCGAAGAGGAGCTTGCCCCTTGCCTCGACTCATGATGGAAATCCAATTTCCAATACGAAATAACGGACTCGATTGTAGAACTAGTACGGCGACATAGTATATGGTAGCTATGCCGCCTATGATTGATATTTATGATGCTATTCGTTTTTGAAACATATATGCTCTAGTGATAATATCAAATGATTTTGCTTTATACGTATCAAGCATATTTGGCCATTATAAGGTAAAACTCTATCCTCCGGCTTGCGTTGCATTGTATGATGGGACCTGAGTCTTATAATGGCTTCATTCTTTTTTTAAAGGCATTGCGTTGTTTTAAAAGAATTTACTTTGTTTTAAATGCACTAGCAATCATTGGAGTAAACCCGTTTCGCGAAAGTGGCGTGGTCCTATGATTTGCTGATTACTGTTGTTTAAACTGTTAAATAGATTCCTCATACCAGTCCCCATGACTGACTCGTTGTTTATTTCACTTTGCAAACGCGGGTGCCCTTATTTTCACACGGGCAGCCTAGTAAAAAGGTGACAGGTTGTTTTTGGCTCCGCACTGTTGCATAGAGTGCATTTTTGGCTCATGGCGAGGCTGACTTCACAGAGACGACTTTGACATTTTCCGCCATTACTGTACTTGTATTATGATTCCGCCACGGGCGATGCAGACTGGTTTACTTTCCGTACTTCTTATTGTATGTATATGTATTCCGCCTTCGGCGATGTAGACTGATACCCTTATTATGTCTCACTACATGTATGTATTCCACCTCTGGCGATGATGACTGATCACTTCCCTTTTATTTACTAAGTTATATCCTACGCTGTGCTATTCTGATGTTACTACATGTTGTGATTCCGCTGTCATATCCATGTAAAATTATTCTATTTTATTGTTCTGCTATTATCTGTACTCTGCTATGATGATTAATGTGTTATATTCCAATGATTATCCTTAATACCGCCCCTCGGATTTTGGGATCGTCACAGTTGGTATCAGAGCTTTGGTTAATCTTAGCTCCGGGATCTAACACATTAAACACCTCATCAGAATAGAATCAGTAGTGTTCTAATGCGAGTTGCTCATTAGAGATAGGATTAGCAATGTCCTAGAATGAGCTAAGCAGATTAGCAAAACAATTTGATCGGTACATCATTTCCTTTCCTTATATTCCCCTGCTTTATCATATATGAAAATTATCAAATCTGTGAGCTTGACTCTTTTCTTGCTTATACAGTATTCTTTTAGATGGCTACACGAGCAGCAGCAGCTAGAGGAGGCCGTGGAGGCCGAGCAGAAGCAGCAGGAGGACGGGGGAATATCCCCGTAGTTGTAGAAGGCCCTATTGTTCAACCACCAGCACCCGAGGACTTTGAGCTAGACAAAGTAGCGAAGAGGTATAGGAACCTTGGGGGAAAACCCTTTTCTGGCACTGGTACAGTGACCGAGGCTATAGCTTGGTTGAAGACCTGTGAGAAAATCTTTGAAGGCATGGGTATGGGAACCAACAACAAAGCACGACTAGGTATTTGGCTCCTACAGGAGGAAGCAAAGCTGTGGTGGGATGCCATCACCTCAGAGGATGCAGCAGGTACCGTCAGAACCTGGGAGCAATTCAAAACTATGTTCAATGAGAAGTTTGTACCTGAACAGGCTCTAGAGAGGACGCGAGAGCAGTTTGCTAATCTCCAGCAAGGAGATCTCTCTATCCAGGATTACCTCAATAAGTTCACCCAGTTGTCGCGCTATGCTCCAGAGCTTATTATGACTAACAAAGCAAAGAACAAGAGATTCATATTTGGGCTAAAGCGCAAGTACCATGACAGAGCCATGAGCAACATCAAACTCTCCTTCATAGAATTGGTAGAAATGGCTTGTAATTATGAAGATATGGATGAAAGGCACGCCAGCCAAGACCGCGCCAAAAGCCAAGCTGGAAATAAGCGCAAGGCTTCAACAGATCAACCCAAGTCTAGCATTACAGCGGCCGCTACTCAGAAAGCTGGAAAGATTCCCAAAGGAAATTGCTACAACTGCGGGAAGCCAGGTCATTTTTCTAATGTATGCAAAGCCCCGAGGAAACCAAAGGCAAATGACTCAGCCGAATGCTACAACTGCCATAAGAAGGGGCACTATAGCAGGAACTGTCCTCTAAAGCAGAATGCACAAGTGGCTCATGTGTATGACGGGGGAGCCCCGCCAGCTACCACCGATGGATCAGGTAAACCCGACATCTTGGGAGGTACCCTTACCATTAAAAATATTCCTGTTTCTATACTTTTTGATACCAGTGCATCACGTAGCTTCATTTATGGTAATATTGTTCACAAGTTAAAATTGAATCAAAGAATTCTAAAAGAACCAATTAAAGTTCAAAACCCGATATCTGTTAGTCTCAGTTCGTACTACAGAGTGCCTATCTCTTATTCATGTTACAAGTTTCCCATCAACTTAATAGTCATGGATTTGTCCGAATTCGACATTATTCTCGGTTTGGAATGGTTGACAAAATATGAGGCCGAAGTTAGATGTGCCGAAAGAATCGTGAAAGTTAAAACAAAATTTGGGCATATCACTATACCATGCCATGGCTCCGAAATTAATAGAACAGAATTTTGGTCTTCTTTAGAAGTTACTCCCCCTTCGTTAGAAAAGATACCGGTCGTTAAAAACTACGCGGATGTGTTTGAAGAAGTAGAAAACCTACCGCCGCAAAGAGAAATTGAATTAGGATAGATCTAATTCCTAACGCCTGACCAGTAGTACATCCAATTAGAAGAATGGTCCCGAAAGAAAAAGAAGAGTTAAGTAGTCAAACCCGAGAATTTCTCTGGAAAGGTCTAATCAGACCGAGCTTTTCAGCTTGGGGAGCAGCAGTAGTATTTGTCCCGAAATCAGACGGTACTCTAAGACTTTGTGTTGATTACCGGGATCTCAATAAGCAGACACTGAAGAACAAATATCCCTTGCCACGTATAGACGGTCTGTTAGATCAATTAAATGGAGCAACAATATTCTCCAGAATGGACCTAGCTACAGGTTTCCACCAATTACGTATAGCCGAAGACTGTATTCCTTTGACAGCCTTCAGGGGTCCCGATTTATTCTACGAATGGTTAGTAATGCCGTTCGGCTTGTGTAACGCTCTGGCATACTTCGTCGATCTTATGAACAGAGTGTTCCGTGGTGTATTGAATAAATTTGTTCTAGTCTTCATCGATGACATTTTAACCTACTCCAAGTCGGAAGGCGAGCATGCAAAACATTTTGAACAAGTGTTGAAAATCCTAAGGAGAAATGTCTTGAAAGATAAATTTTCTAAATGTGTCTTCTGGCAAGATGAAGTTAAGTTCCTAGGCCATGTCGTATCGAAAGAAGGGATTGCTGTAGATCCAAGCAAAATTACAGCGATTCAGAACTAGAAACAACCTACTACTCCCACAGAAGTTCGAAGTTTCCTTGGATTGGCTAGTTACTATCGGAAATTCGTTGAGGATTTTTCAAAGATATCTGGTGTATTGACAAAGCTTACAAAGAAGCATGAGAAATTCAAATGGACTCCCGAATGTGAAGAAGCTTTCCAGGAGCTGAAACTGAAGTTGACAACCGCTCCAGTATTGACAATTATAGAAGGCAACCAAGACTTGACTGTATTGACAGACGCTTCTATTAGAGGGCTAGGCGCAGTATTAATGCAAAAAGGCCAAGTGGTCGCTTATGCCAGCCGTCAGCTGAAGCCGCATGAAAGAAACTATGCAACTCATGATCTTGAGTTATTAGCTATTGTGTTTGCTTTAAGAATCTGGAGGCACTATTTATTGGGCGAGAAGTTCGAACTATTTACCGATCATCAATCCTTGAAATATCTGTTCACACAGAAAGATCTAAATTTGAGACAACAGCGTTGGTTAGAATTCCTTGCAGCATACGATTTTGAAATTCTATACACTCCGGGGAAAGCCAATGTTGTAGCAGATGCGCTCAGCAGAAAGAACGAAATCATCGCCAGTTTTGTCATCACGTCTTCATTAATTGACCGGATCTCGACCCTTTATAAAGACGATGAATTTATTCAAAGAGTCAGTCAGAGAGTCAAAGGGGGCGAATCCACAAGTTTCCGACTCGATGACAAAGGAGTTCTTAGATTAAAGGGCAGAATTTGCATCCCAAACCTTCCTGAGCTCAGAAGAGAAATACTTGATGAATGCCACAAGTCCAAATTAAGTATCCATCCCGGTGTGAGCAAAATGTATAACGATATCAAGCACACATTCTGGTGGAGGTCAATGAAAAGAGATATTTCATTATATGTTAGTAGATGCCCCACTTGTCAGCTAGTTAAGAGTGATCAACAGAAATTGGCTGGATTATTACAACCCTTAGAAATTCCAGGATGGAAGTGGGAGCAAATTTCGATGGATTTCATCGATGGCTTGCCTCGAACTAGAAAAGGAAACGACAATATATGGGTAATCGTAGATCACTTCACGAAGACTGCCAATTTCATACCTGTCCGATCCAACAGAACGGCTCAAAGTTTAGCACAGATTTACTTCAAAGAAATAGTTAAACTACATGGGGTGCCGCTCAATATAGTCAGTGATAGAGACCCCCTATTTACTAGCAAATTCTGGGAAGCATTCCAGACAGAATTGGGATCCAAATTGAATCTAAGCACCGCTTATCACCCTCAGACAGACGGCCAAACTGAGCGGGTGAATAGGATTCTAGAAGATTTACTACGAGCTTGCGTTATCGATTTTGGAGGCTTATGGGAAGATCACTTACATCTAGCCGGATTCTCTTACAACAATAGCTATCAAGCAAGTCTGGGAATGTCCCCATTTGAAGCATTATACGGTAGACTGTGCAGATCTCCCGCATGTTGGGTAGAACCTGGCAACAGACTTGTGTTAGGGCCCGATATGATTCAAGAAGCATCGGATAAAGTCGATTTCATTAAGAAGCGATTGAAAACCGCACAGAGCCGACAGAAAAGTTATGCTGATGCGAGAAGAAGGGATATATCGTTTGCCGTTGGCGATTATGTTTATTTAAGAGTTTCTCCAATGCGAGGAGTAATCAGATTTGGCAAGACAGGGAAGTTGGCACCGAGATTTATTGGTCCCTTTCCTATACTTGAACGGATTGGAACTCTTGCATATAGGGTTTCATTACCTGATTGGTTGCCTGGTGTACATGATGTGTTCCACGTGTCTCAACTCAGAAAACATGTTCATGATCCAGATCTTATTGTAGAAGAAGCAGCGCAACAGGATATTGACATAACTCCAGAATTAGCACTCAGAAGAGAGCCATTAAAGATAGTTGGCAAAGAAACTAGAGAGCTAAGGAGGAAAAAGATTCATCTAGTCAAAGTGCAGTGGAGTAGTAATCCTAGAGACTGTACTTAGGAGACTGAGGAAAGCATTAAACAAGCCTATCCCAAATGCAGGGTGGACATCTCTGACTAACTCCGGTGCAAGGTACCTTTACAATACTTTGCATTTACATTTTATTTCCTACTTAGCTGTTATTTCCTTTTCGAGGACGAAAAGTTTTAAGTGGGGGAGATTGTAATAACCCGGAAAATGTGAACCAATTTAAAATTTTTAAATTTGGTTATTACCAAAGAATTTGAATAATTGAAATAGCATATTTCAATAAAATATAGAATTGGGTATAGTATTGCAGTTTGAAAATTTGAATACAAACTTTGTTTGACTGTACCGGGTGGAAAATATAACGGATTTTAGCGAAACTGAAAATATTGAAATCTGTTTATGAATACCTTTCTAACGAATCTGAAAAATCAAAGTTTCATAGCGGGAATCAAAAATTATGGCCAATTGAATTTTCAGATAGGTCGCTATATAGCTTATATAACCCTTGAAAATTGATATTTTGCATACGACCTCGGAATTCGACGAAACCACTTTTGTTGGGTCCGGGATGTCAAATTATTTCTAAGTTTCAAATTTCATAATTTTTGAAGCTAGTATGTGAGCGGGGCAAAAGAAAATGTGATTGGTCAATTTCTGTTAAAATGGGTCGACCTAAAAATGGCCGTTTTTCAAACAAGCTCAGAATTCGACGAAACTGGTTTTGTTAGGACTGTATCATCAAAACAAAGCTAGATTTATTTTTCTGGAATTTTTCGATTCAGTTTGTGGCCCCGGCAAATTGAAATGTACGTTCAAATTAAATATTGAATGTTTTATAATTTAATTTGAAAAATAACTGACTGTAACAGTCGAATTGGCCAACGAAACATATCCCATTGTGTCCGGAATGGGGGTATTTAGCTGGAGGCGACAGTCGTTGGGTTTGATTTCGAGTCCGTTTGTGAAAACACTATTTAAAATTTCCTATAAAGCTCCGACCAATAGGAATTTTTCTTTTAAAAAAAAATCGAAAACCCTAGCCGCCTTAGCCGATTTGGACGATCCAGGAAGCGCCGCGCTTCTCTCCCCTTTTCCGACCGCCACAGGAGACGCTAGGCCGCGCCACCACCAGTCGACAGCCCTTCGCCTCCTCTCCACATCCGACCAAGCGCCGCCCCCTATCATCAGCTCCTCTGCCAGAACGACGTCGAGGAAGTCGACGACTTCCCAGTGCTGCCGCCGCCCCGATTCGCCATCGCACCCCCTCAAACCACCAGCGCCGTGAAGCCCTCGCCACCCCCTTCCACGTCAGCACCGCCGATCATCCCCATACTTCACGGATTTTGCAAAAATCCCAAACCTAGTTTCGAAGCAAAAATAAAGGTACGACCTTTATTATTCAGAAATGAAAATAACACTATAAAGCGTTGCAAAACTTTGAAAAATAATATCTTTTTCATTCTTTAACGAAATTCGATGAAACAGGAGACACCGTGACCGCAAGGAGGCTCTCTACATTCTAGAAGAAGCCGCGGATTTTTCTGATCTTCCTATGATTTTTAGCACTGCAATAACCAATGTGAGGAATCTAAACTAACTGTGTGAATGAAATCGCGTTGTATAAATTATATAAGCGAAGTGTAAATTATATACGCATTGTATACCTCATGTACATGTGTTGTATAAGTTATATTAGCGATGTATAAATTATACAAGCGTTGAATGAAACATATATGCTTTGAATGGTGATGAAATGCAAGTGAATTATAATATTATATGTATATATATATACTCCCCTCGTCCACAGACCATGGACGATATTTATTGCTTGTGATTGACGTGATATTATAGGGTATGACGAATGGTTGGAAATAATTGGTTGTGGTTGATTTGATGGTTGAAAAATACTCTTGTGGTTGAAACAAAATAGAATAGGATTGTGGAATTGAAAATAAAACATGCCGCCTGCGTGCGAACTAGATGCATGATCCCCATTGTCAAAAACCGCGAGGTTTTAAGGTAGAGCGAGGAGCCGTACTAGGGACGGTCCCGGTTTTAACTACCCTGCCGTTATGCTGCCGAAATTTTCTGAAATATTCATGTGTTAGAATAATTTTCATTCGTTGAAATAAATTACATATGTTGAAACCAATATTCATGTGTTGAGTTGCAATTCATTCGTTGAGTTGAAATTCATATGTTGAATATTATTTGAATTTAAACAAATAGCTTTAGCGATAAAAATCACACTTTTATATATATAAACTATATCGAATATTCATGTGTTGAGTTGCAATTCATTCGTTGAGTTGAAATTCATGTGTTGAATATTATTTGAATTTAAACAAATAGCTTTAGCGATAAAAATCACATTTTTATATATATAAACTATATCGAATATTCATGTGTTGAGTTGCAATTCATTCGTTGAGTTGAAATTTATGTGTTGAATATTATTTGAATTTAAACAAATAGCTTTAGCGATAAAAATCACATTTTTATATATATAAACTATATCGAATATTCATGTGTTGAGTCGCAATTCGTTCGTCGATTTGAAATTCATGTGTTGAATGTTATCGTATTTTAAAATAAAATGAATAGACAATAAAAACTACACCTTTATTGTGAATATGAAGTGTTAAAAACATTCACATGTTGAATAAATATTTTTGACGATGAAAATATTTCTTTTACCATGTATATGCTTTGATAAAAATACACACGTGTTGAAATAAATAATAGTTTGCTAGAAATATTATTATTAGCTTTGTTCTGCATATATATACATGTGTTGAACAGGAAAAATGGATTAGCTGTAGAGTAAAGAAATTATTTGCGTGCCCGACAAATAGGTAAACCTTGATGAGTTGGCTGCGCAATTTTATTTATATATCAACTCCTGTGAATGCCATTGGATGCGGAGTGCTAGTTATTCTGTGTGAAATAATAAATATCGCTATAGGATAGTAACAATTAATTTTGAACTACACTACATGGCATACTTCTTGACGATAGGCATACTTCATCATATTCCACGTAAGCAATTGGAGCTTGTGTGACGAGGTGGAAGATTTACCGTACGAGCGAGAGGCTTGTATGGCGATGACTATATACTACAGGTTGAACTGATGACTAATATGAACTATAGAAAATATAACGATAA
Source organism: Allium sativum (assembly GCA_030737875.1). NCBI lineage: Eukaryota > Viridiplantae > Streptophyta > Magnoliopsida > Asparagales > Amaryllidaceae > Allium > Allium sativum. The sequence goes on along the minus strand of CM060909.1, from coordinate 150,054,222 downwards.
ATCGCCAGATTAATAAAAAACCCTACACGGGTCTAGAGTTGACAATAATCACGTCGCACTAGTTATTAGATACGGCACATGGACTATTTATTTCCACACGGAAACGGGGTGACGAGAATTTATTCTCTGGAGCGATCATCTATACATGCTCCCCCGTAAACACCAAAATATATCACTATAAATATGTGGATGCTTTTTCGGATTTATTGGGTACCTAACACGACCCAATAAATTTCCAAACCCCTCCCCGTACATAGGAGGTTTTGGCGAAATTTTTCGAAATATTAAGGCGTTAGTGAAATATTTGAAGTGAAAACGAAGTTGAAAATACAGAATGAACTATAGTTGGAATTATAGAATGAACTATATTTATATATATAAATATAATTATAATTAAAAGGAATCGAAGCCATGCAGTTCGTGTTTCGGAATCGTAATTTGAAACGATTAGTACGAGAAATCCGACCATCGGATTTTCCCGAAACCGCAACCGCTGGGTTCGCTTTGGAAATATCTTCCCAACGGCACCAACCTTGTAAAAATCCAACGGTTGGATTGTCCGGAATGTTTAATTTAAATCCGAAGGAAAACAGCGCCAGAATCGTTTATATTTATATATAAATATGAATATAATTAAATTAAATCGAATAACGACGCTGTAGTTCGAATTTTGAAACCGTAACTTCAAACGACTAGTGTGGATGATCCGACCATCGGATTTTCACGAAACAGGAACCGTTGGGTTCGCTTTGGAATTATCTTCCCACTGATATAACCTTTGTAGAAATCCAACGATTAGATTTTCCGATATGTGTAAAACAAATTAGGGGAAAAACAGCGCCAATGCCACGGCACGACCTGAAACGTCGTTTAATTAAATATGGCCATTTTTAAATAAATAAAAATGGCGAAAAATCGTTATAAAATATTATAAACAACATAGATTGCAAATAAACCAATTGGGCTTGAATTGTTTGATATTTGATGGTTGTATGTGTTTGACACGAAATTAACACTAAAGAACTGAAAGATGGATGTCGAATAATATAACCATAGAAAGAATCGATTTAAATTCTAATGACGTGAATTATTTGAAAAGGCCGAGCTAACCCTCATTTCAAATAATTTATCGAGCGATTCGAATTGGAAACTGCAAAGACGATTCAAGGCCGACGATCTTCGTATCGGCTGGATGGGCGCTACTGAGGTTCCTGACCAGAGTAGCTACCGGAAAGGGACGGAAGTAGTAGCCGTCTAAACGTATGTGTTGATTGGACGGATATACGAGGAATTTGACGCCTCCGGTTTCGTTCAGACCCAGAACGGACTTGTAAATGGATTGTGTGTCTGACATTGGATTTTGTTCTATACTGATTGATTTCTGTTAAATATATATCTGTTTGGCGGCGGAGAATTTATTCTTTTGCTTAACGCTCTTCTCTGAGACGTACGAGCTCAGGGGTTATATATCGATGGAAATCAATCGTATGGAGTGGACTGCCTATGTGGCATGCCAAGATGCTATGATCAAGGCTTCTGTTGCAAAGCAAAGTCTTGTGGAAGATGATCAAAGCACGGTCTACGTGGCCTAGCTTTGTGTATAGCGTGGATTCGCGAGCCTCACACCCCGGTATGAGTTAAAAACGGGATACAGACTGCAGGGAGAACACGACGTTTCTTTCTAGCTATGGTGGTGTCAGTGACTTACCAGCCCTGACATATATATCTACTTTTCACCTTTTGTGGTTGTTGGAATGCCAGGCGCTTCGATTATAGGTCTGTAAGGACCGGGAAACGTGTGTTCATTCATAATTAATCCTCAAACGTAAGAGAGGACCGGCCCTGAAGATCCAGGGGTTACCCAGAGTGTGTAGTCCGGAGGCATTTGCTAGAATGTCTCGAAGCGGAGTAGAGCTTGCCCCTTGCCTCGACTCATGATGGAAATCCAATTTCCAATACGAAATAACGGACTCGATTTTAGAACTAGTACGACGACATAGTATATGGTAGCTATGCCGCCTATGATTGATATTTATGATGCTATTCGTTTTTGAAACATATATGCTCTAGTGATAATACCAAATGATTTTTCTTTATACGTATCAAGCATATTTGGCCATTATAAGGTAAAACTCTATCCTCCGGCTTGCGTTGCATTGTATGATGGGACCTGAGTCTTATAATGGCTTCATTCTTTTTTTAAAGGCATTGCGTTGTTTTAAAAGAATTTACTTTGTTTTAAATGCACTAGCAATCACTGGAGTAAACCCGTTCCGCGAAAGTGGCGTGGTCCTATGATTTGCTGATTACTGTTGTTTAAACTGTTAAATAGATTCCTCATACCAGTCCCCATGACTGACTCGTTGTTTGTTTCACTTTGCAAACGCGGGTGTCCTTATTCTCACACGGGCAGCCTAGTACACAGGTGACAGGTTGTTTTTGGCTCTACACTGTTGCATAGAGTGCATTTTTGGCTCATGGCGAGGCTGACTTCACAGAGACGACTTTGACATTTTCCGCCATTACTGTACTTATATTATGATTCTGCCACGGGCGATGCAGACTGATTTACTTTCCGTACTTCTTATTGTATGTATATGTATTCCGCCTTCGGCGATGTAGACTGATACCCTTATTATGTCTCACTGCATGTATGTATTCCGCCTCTGGCGATGATGACTGATCACTTCCCTTTTATTTACTAAGTTATATCATACGCTGTGCTATTCTGATGTTACTACGTGTTGTGATTCCGCTGTCATATCCATGTAAAATTATTCTATTTTATTGTTCTGCTATTATCTGTACTCTGCTATGATGATTAATGTGTTATATTCCAATTATTATCCTTAATACCGCCCCTCAGATTTTGTGATCGTCACACCACCTGTTTTGCTCCATGGGATGAATAAGTTAGGATTTGGATGATAAAATAAATGATTACTTCGATAAGGCTCCATAATCCCGAGTAGTTGATAAATCTTAATTTAATTTAAGTTGTGAAAAGATATTATAAAATGAAATGTTTTCAAAGATAAGAATATTTGAATAAAAGAATATTCTGGATTGGAATGAGACGTATGATGTGTTTTATAGCACTTGATTATAAGATATGTGAGTTATTCGGAAAAACGAGTTTAACCCATTTGGGATAATTGTAACGACGATTAAAAGTCAAAAATGAAGATGGTGGTTGAAGACCGGACATCTTCACATCATTTAGGCTATTGTTGATGTCTCACTTGGAAAGTACACGCAAGTAGAGGTTATATGTGCTGATCATCCAAACGTACTTGGAGATCGACCGGATTTGCGAGGACCTCTCTCCTGTATTGGACATATGGGATGAGGAATAAGGTGGCTCCAGTTTCGTTCAGACCCAGAATGGACTTGTGAATGGATTGTATGTTTGACATTGTATTTTGTGCTATATTAATTGATCTCTTCTTGATATATATATATATATATCTATTTGGTGGCGGGGAATTTATTTTCTTTCTTAACACCCTTCTCTGAAACGTACGAGCTAAGAGGTTATATATTGGTAGACATCAGTTGTATGGTATGAACTGACAATGTAGCATGTTGAGATGCAGTGATTAATGCTTTTGTTGAAAAGAAAGGCCTTGTGGTTGATGATCATAGCATAACTTTCAGTAGCACTGCTTTGTGTATAGCGTTAATTCGCGAGCCTCACACCACAGTATGAGTATAAAACGGGATAAGGGATGCAGGGAGTGCATGCGTTACTTTCTAGCTAGAAGTAGTGTCCTGGTATGGAGCCTAGACATATTTACTTATGTGGTTGATGGAATGCGAGGCGCCTCGGATATAGAGCCGATTAAAAGGCTTACATGGTCGATGTACTGACCATTTTGTAGGTTTGATAGGACCGGAAAACGTATTATTTAGGAATAACCAATCCACAAAAGTAAGAGTGGACCGGCACTGCAGGATCCAAGGGTTGCCCATTGGTGTGATCCTGGGTCATCTTGCTAGAGGTGATCTTAATCGGTAAGGAGACCATCCTTTGCCTTGACTTATGATGGAAATCTAATTTCCAATTCGCGACTTTTCGGTTGGCGGTATAATATATGGTACCTATGCCGTCTATGATTGATACATTTATATTTAAAATTGTTTTGACACTATGCGCTTATAGTAATATCAAAATGATTTGTTTTAAAGTGTACCAAGCATGTTTGCTATTATAAGATAAAACTCCATCCTCCAGCTAGCGTTGCATTGTGTGATGAAACCCGAGTCTTATAATTGCTTCATTTTTGAAAAAGCATTGCGTTGTTTTGTTTTTAAACTGGTATTCATGCAGAGTAAACCCATTTTGTGTTATACGGCGTGGTCCCATGATTTTTTCCAACTTTTAAAGTAAGTTTTTAATAACTGTTTTAGTTCTCACACAAGTCCCATAACTGACCTGGAGTTTATTGTTTTCACCTAAACTCTGGGTGCCCATATTTTCCACATGGTTAACTAGTAGTTTTGGTTTTGTAGATTTTTATTTAACAGGATCCTGATTTATAGCTGGAGCTATATTCGGAAAGCTTTGTATCTGTGTATTTCTTTCAGCTGTGTTAGTTGATGTATTTCCGCTATGCATTGTATTTATACATTTTTATTTCCTCTTCTATGTATTTTATTCTCTGATATTTGTATTTCCGTTGTGTAATATTTATTCGTACTCTGATGTTCTTATAGTCTGATGAAAATTATTGTAATAGAAATGAAAAGTTCTGTCATTTTGTGTTCTGATGCGTCGTGTTCTCATACAATCCACTTTTTTCCGTCTCTTTAAAGATCGGGGAAATTCGATGCATGACATGCTGACTTAAGAGAAAGGTGAAATAAACGTCATATCAAAGATGTCCTCGATATTTGATGGATCTGTTAAGTTCAATGGTGGGAAACATTGCAGAAAATTCAGATATAACTTCATACATACAACTCCATATTAGGATTCACGTCAACGGATGGTCATGTGGATATTAAAATAATCCGTGCCCACTGTGTTTATATTTTGTATAAATGGGCAGAACCACCATAGAGTAGGTTCGTTGCTGCCAATAGGAGGACAACCCGGTTTGCAAAGCTATATTTTTACAATACAAGCAATGGGGCTGCTAATAAGTTGACATCAGCTAACTCTTCTGCTATAGATAAGTTAGATGCGCAAAATCATACAAAATCTTATATCCAGGTTCAATGAGTGTAGGGAGATAGCAGAAGGTTTTAGAATGGCAAGAGATAGATTTCATGAAATTGAGTATCAACCAATTTGTTTACAATAGTATGAACTATAAACAAAGGCTCACAGATGGCAGGCAATAAAATCTACCCACCTAACTTGAAATTGCAGCGTTACCTAACAGTGGAACTGACGATTCCTGCGGTTATAAAGTTATGGTTATTGAAGAGAGAGGTAGAACATTAAAGTGAATAAATGAAAACAATCCACCATTTAAGTCCCTATAATATCCTATCGTATTTCCTTATGGTGAAGATAGATATAGATTAAATGTTAAATATTGGCCAACTTCCTGCATCACAAACTTAAAGGGAGAGATGATAATCATATGAGAGTATTATGCCTATCTGCTACATTTAAGAGTCGACAATGGAATAATATCATTATGTAGAGAAGAATTTATCAATGATTTATTGGTGATGCTTATACTTGTAATGAAGATGATAGGTTGGCTTGGGCTAAAAAATAAATAAAGGGAAACTCATATGTAAGGTTTATAGTGGTTTGAAAGATGCACCTAATCACTACAACAAAAAACATTTTTCGCAACAGGAAGTATCTGTTGCAGTAGACCAATTGCAACAGATCCGCGCCTGTTGGTATAGTCAAAGTTGTAAAAAGTCCGCAACATTTTCGGCCTGTTGCAATAAGATGTTGCAGTATAATTTTTTGTAACAGGCTTTTGCTGTTGCAACAGATCCTTTTGCAACAGTATATGTCCGTTGCAATAGATTTACAAATCTGTAAAAAAAAAATACAGCTTATAGATGCTACATATTAAATGTATTCGTTTTAGTAATAGTGTATGTCACAGAATGAGATAAATAAATAAAAATTTTATTTTAACAAAGTTCTAATAGTACAAAAAATTGCAAGAAAAATTTCTGTAATTTTCAAACATTATTCATGTATAACAATTTCTTCTCTTACACAACACATTTTTTTCGAATAAAGTTTTTCTAATCATTCTACTCTATCATACATATACTATAATAATGGAATAAATATCATCAGTTCACTAGAACAAATCTGCAGTTCATGCTCAAGTTAGCTGTCGATTATGAACATGCACATGCTTATCCAGGAATATGTATGTCATTCCAGCGAACTCTACATCAAATAAAAACCTAAAACTGACAACACCTTCTGTGCTTCCTTGCAACCCATTGATGTGCAATACTGCAAAATCCAAATTTTTTAACTGACTTGTTTCAACAAATCTATGATGCTTTCTTAACAAAATAAAGAAAGTAAATTACCTAGCGGGGACCAAAATCAGTTGCAGTAAACTCGTCCTTCATCTTGTACAGAAGAATGTTGTTGCTAACCAAAACAATCATCATTTTCATAAAGAATGCGCACTTCGCATATCAATGCTAGACTACTCTCTTTTAAAGTATAAAGTCCAAATATTCCTACCTCTTTTCTCTAGGATTTTTGTATGATTTATTAGTATTACATTGTCGTATATTTTTTCCCTTAATCATAATATTTCTTTTGCCAAAATGCTAGAATGACCGCTTTCTTAAGTGGTGAGATTACGTGGAAGTAATCTTGACCCTTAAATGAGTTATCATCCCCTGATATCCATCTGTCATGTGTATTATACATATTTCCTTCTGCTAAATTAGAGTATTTCATCTGTTTCGCGTTTTTAATCGGCTTTTAACCCGGTTGATATAGCAAAGTCCTACTTTTGCTCTATGGCAGTTGACACATTATTTAAGATGTTAGAAAATGTGGTAGGAATTATGCTATGAAAAGAAGCACATAATTCCACGTACACCAAAAGGATGATATAAGTTTAGATGTAGAGACAAAAATAACAAAAGGATGATATAAGTTTATATGTATAGGAAAATTATATACAATTCCTCAGAGCTATCAATTGCTTTCATCTTCCTATTTTTAGGAGAATATATTTATTGTGTATATAATTATTTAGCAAGATGAAGAGTTGATAACGTGATCAAAATTATTATATCATCTGAAAAATTTATTATGTATATAAGTTCCTTCCGATATATACAATTCAGTACGCCTATAATTATTTACTGTGTATATAGTATAAGTTCCTTCAAAGAGCATACATTTCTTATTTTATGAATGTTTTGAAGCTGCAGATATCCTTTGCCTTTGCCGACGTAAACTACACCAGAATACACTACACTATTTATCTGCAAAATTTAATTAAGACTTGAATGCCAGAATACACTACATTATTTAGTACCGTAATTTAACCCAACACGAACAGATTGAAATTGAGCACTAAACCATGCATCAGGTTTAAGTTATGTAAAAATGCATAGTTTGGACTTGACGCAAAACCCCTCAGGTCAGATTGGGTTGGGTCTAAGTTATAAATAGTCAGGCTTGAGTTAGGTTGGGTTAATTACCATCTCTAGACTTGAATATAACTTTCAAGAAATTTTTACCTTGTATACAATGCAACTTCATCTTCATAAATTTAGAAACTATAAAAATAGTGTCAACAAACGATAATTTCATACTGAACTGAAACATACTAATCTTACTGGAAATAGAGCATAACTGATTTTTACAATTGTTACCACAGTATATAAGAAGACTGACTACATACCAATACTGACACGAAAACCTCAGATGTTCGATCTCAGGTCTATTCAGCTCCACGGTCTTAAAACATTCATAAGTTGGATAAGCATATCCAAGGACCAATCTGTTTATAGCAAATAGATCAATAAACACCTAACACTTTTAAACATCACATTAAAAAAAATCAATTTATGTAAGCACTTGATCACTTACGCTAGTGCTCTAGTAAGGAATGATCCAATCATGTCTATTATTTAAACATAAAAGCGCGATCTAAACCCTGCTTATGTGGCACTCTATTTACCCAGTATTTTGAAATTAGACAGTATCAGCAACCAATACTCCCTCGCTTTGTAATTTCTGTACTCTTTTGCGGTTAGTATGTATCCCACATTCCCCTCAAACCATCATTTTATCTCTCTTCCCCTTCCATCCAATTTACTTCCCATTGCAGTTTATTGTTCTTACATATTTTCACTCTGTTTCAATTTTATCCTTGCTCATACCCATAATTAAAATGCTTTCCCTGTTGGATCTAGATTAACCCTAGAGGGAGGGGTGAATAGGGTTTATCACAGTTTTTAACTGAATTAAAATTCTAACAAGATATATAATAATGAACAGATCACAGAATATAGCATAACCAGAAATGCAGAAAATAAATCACACACAGATATACCCAGCTTCGGCAAAATCCTGCCTACTGCTGCATTTCTAAGGTTTCTACTAGGTGATAGAACAGTTCCCGCATCAAGACCATGTACACTCGTAAACCCTGCTCTTATTCTAACCCTACGCTCAAAACTGTAGACTGACCGATATCACCTCAATCAGATTTCCCCTAGTTAGGACCCCGTAACCAGTAACCTAGATTTTACAGACTCTAGCACCTGTCAGTCAACACCCTGACTAATTCCCCTAGTTTTTACAGACACTAGAAAAACTGTTCAGAATTGTTTACAGAAGGAAATTAAACAAAAAAATACAAAATAAAAATTAAAACAAAAACAAAGAAACTCTTGTGAAATTGAATAAAGGAGTTTAAATATAAGGGGTCATCCCCTTTTTTTAAAAACAAATCCAAAGCCCCTTTTCATCTTGGCCGGCCCATTTGTTTATTTGCCCGACCCCTTTGTTTTTGAAAAAATGGCGGCTAGGGTTTCTTCCCCAAATCAAATCGCTTGCTTCGTGGAAATGAATCTTTGTCCCTTCGATTTGTTGTGGCTTTATGATGCGTTCTTGCTCACTGATTTGGGGCTTTCAGGCGATCGAAAACCTTGTGAAAATTGTGAGTTATCTGGATTATATTTCTTTTTGTTGCTTTCGAATTGTTGTGGTTTCGATTTCTATCTTCCCTGTGATGAACTTGGTGATATGTATAGGGATTAGAAACCCTATTGTCTCTGATTTCACTCAATATGACTTGGCTTGATTTGCGTTGCTTTTCCTTTGTGATTTGTAAAGCTTGCCGTGAATATGCTCTAAAAAATCTTGCTTTAAATTCTAGAAATGAATCTTTGACTCAAGAATGGAAAGAAATGATTTTTCTCTTTTGAAACTTTGATTGAAAAAAAAACCCTGGACTTGAAAAGATCTTGCGTGTAACATGAGATGAACCTATACAAGAATTAGGTCTTCAAAACAGATTTTCTGTAACAACCCGTATTTTTATAACATGTTAAAACAAGAAATCAAGGAAGAATTAAATTTTAAATTCAGAATCAGGGGAAACGGGTTACGCCATTGCGTTCGTCTCGAAATTTTACATGAAATAGAGTCCGAGTTTTCGAAAATCTGAGTCTGGATGAAGAAGTTATGGCCTGTACAAGTTTCAGCAGTTTTCAGGCAGCACTGGACCAGGGGGTCGACCATATAGTCGACCTACCCCCCTCCCCCCAGGTCGACCATAGGGTCGACCTACCCCCCAGGTCGACCATAGTGTCGACCTCCCCCCATGTACAGGTTGACCTGGTCGGCCTGTTTTGACCCAGAACTCATTTTTGAAGCCTAAGACATGTTTTGATGGTCCGGATTGATTCTAAGGTTAATCTAAGGGCTTAAACTAGTTCCTACACCTATATAAACATCCTAAGGCCTAACCAAATTCATATGACACCAAAATAGTGTTGAACTTCCTCTTGATCATGGTCGCCGCTCTCTAAACTTTTCTCTTAGCCTCCAAACTAGATTCAAACTGGAGATTAAAGCTTCTACAGCAATTCTACAACAATTCAAGAAGATAAATCAATGTCTCTACAACGTTCTATGACAATTTTAGTTCTTAATTCATTAGCCATGCTCTGTAAGTTCTAATTATTTTCAGATCTAAATGTTTAATTATGATGTGGCCATGGAATAAAGTGGAATTGGATTTAAGTATGTTTATCGATTCTAATCTATTTCTGTTGCTCCTTGAATCTTCTGTTTTGGGACTTGTCTATCTTTATGTTCATGACAAGTTTATGATCTATTCAGCAATTTTCTTGATTCGTAATGACGTTATCATCAAGTTGTAATATTTATGCCTATGATGATGTTTTCCTCTGATCTCATTTTTATTCAATTTCTATCTCCCCCAATTTATTTTCTTTTCATGAACCTTGTTCAATTTCGCACCTTGGCCTAAAATCGCGATGTGCGTACGATATGTATACGGGGGAATTATGGGATTAATGCCTATATGAATATGATGTAATAATTGGAATCATGAAATTGGATATTATCATTGTATTTGCAAGTTTGGGCTTGATCTGTAAATTTTGGTATAATCTTGTTATGAACAAATTTGCATAAATATTATATACATGGAATTTGGCACAAATAGGATCTATGTAATGTAACATGAGAGTTGGTATATATAACATGCATGTAATTTGGCATTTAAATTAAACCACGAGTTCGGGCCTATGTAAATTAAATCAAAAGATTAGGCTTACGATTGGGCATATGTAGAATTGGGGATTTGAATATAAAAGCGATTGTAAATTTGATAATTCGCATAAATATGTATTATGAACTTGGGTAGTTGGCGTGTGTTGTAATAAAAAGTTTACAGTTTGAGATAACTACATCATGAATCATGATTTGGGTTTATTGGGTATGAAACTTGATACATGTAATTTTGGCTAGAACTTGATATGGTAAAATGGTATAAAATTGGCATACATGTAAAACAGCATAAATTGAACATATGTAAATTTGGTACGAATCGGGCATATGTAAAATTTACATGTAATCTAGTACTTGGGCATATGTTAATTATGTGAAATTTGGAATAGAAACATATATGAAAATTTATGACTTGGAAAAGGTTTAATATGACGCGCCTAAGTTGGGTTTTGGGTGGTTGGCATGTATTGTAAATAAAAGGCTGTAACTTGGCATAACCTTATAGTGAATTATGATAATAATTTGGGAATACATTTTGGGGCAAAAACGTGAACCATGAACATTTCTATATGTTAAACACATGAACTGATATTGGGGTTTTGGGTGGAATGCGACCATTAATGAACCTTTAACACGAGGTTAGACTCATTTTGTTGGTGTAAATCTGCCCGGAACCGCCCGACAAATCCAGTAGCCACAAAGTGTCAGTCTAATGTGAGAGGTCGAAGGCCAAATTGTAGGCGTAACGGTTTATGACACGAGGTTAGACCCAGTTTGTGGTGTAAATCTGCCCGGAACCGCCCGACAAATCCAGTGGCCGCAAAATGCATGGTCTAATGTGAGAGGTCATGATTCGTTCGTCATAATGAAAGAATTAAGGAATACTAACCATAATAAGACGTGGGTATGGTTAAAGGGTTAGGTGGGATGACATGGAAATTTGGCATGTAAATGTGGACCTAACCGGTATGAGTTAAAAACATGTAAAACTTATAAATGTAGGCTCAACCAATATGATATGAATGGGTGGGTTAAGTAACGTGGCTAGGCTAATGATACTTAACCGTTATAACATGACTAGCGGATGGGTTGGGCTAACTTGAATAGGTTGATAACACCCAATCGATATAACCTGATGCATGGTAGGGTTAAGTAAACACACGAGGGTAACACTTAACCATTATAATATGACTGGTGGATGGGGTTAAGTTAACATGCACTTAACCAATATAACGTGGTGTATGGTAAGGTTAAGTAACAACAGAGGGTAACACTTAACCGTCACAACATGATAAGTAGGTGGGCTAAGTCAATATACACTTAACCAATATGACATGACATGTGGTGGGGTTAAGTTAACACAAGGGAGAGCACTTAGCCAGTATAACAAGGCTTGCGGTAGGGTTAAGTAACACAAGGAACAACACTTAACCGATATAACATGATGTGTGGTAGGGTTAAGTAAAACAAGAGAAAACACTTGACCAACTTAACATGATGGACAGAGAGGGTTAAGTACATATCGGGTTGGTGGGTAATATTAGTAAATATAGGCCCACAAACTTAACCAGTAGGAAACCCTAGTAACGGGGACCCATTTCAGCAGTATCCCACTAGATGTATCATGGTACCCAGAAACTAGGCAGGGTGGGGCACGATTACTGGGCTGATTGTAAGCGGTCAAAGCGACGACGGTGGGTGCAACAGTGTAGGTTCTAACGGAGTGCGGGCGTGCACACACTTCGGAGCAGACAAACAGGGCACTGGGGGCACCAGTAGTATAACCTATGCCTTCTAGAATTGCGTCGGGCCGCCACCATGGGTCTTGATACACCCCATGGTGGGACCAGCATAGGTATCTACAATCATTGGGGGCCGTATGACACACATAGGTAGCATAATCCCTAGGTTGGACCTAGGTTGCATAAACCCAAAATCCGAGAAGCGTTCAATAGGTAGCATAATCCCTAGGTTGGACCTAGGTGGCATAAATCCTGGTTGAATCTAGGAAGCGCTCGATAGAAAACCCTAGATTAGATCTAGGTAATAAATAATAGATATACACGTGAAAGCAACCTTAATTTCGGGGATTGGGATCATGTTATGATTTTATCATTTTATATAGATTACTAGTTGGGACACTAGTTAGTGATGCAGAGCAAATAGATATCATTTTAATGGCGAAGCAGAGAAATCTTGCGATGCTTGATAGAAATCTTGCGAAACTATACTTAGTTCATCTTGAATGGGAACCTTGCAATGTTAAACATGACAGAAATCCTATGATGTTATTCTTAGTTATCGTGCCTGTAGCTTATCTTGTCATCATGCTTATGTCTACTTTCAGTTTATTCATGCCATGTTATCTTTACCTATTTTTATGCTGAAAGTCACTAGGACTTACTCAGTCTTCATGACTAACCCGTTTTGTTTCGCCTCTTTTTCTTCCGTTTCCCCCCTCCCCCAGGTTCGCAGGGTGGGAATACAGCTTAGCTCCAAGGCTCTTTTATGTACTGCTTGGATTTCCCTTGGCGATGGCTTGCTTTGCTTTATTGGAGAATATCACAATTTATTTTTATGCTTCTTTGTTTTTGAGCAAGACAGATATTTTAGCTATGTAATTGGGTATTGGAAGTTGATGGGCTTTTATTGTAAACAATTATATAAATGATTTGAAGTACTTCCACGTTACTTTCCGCTATTTTATATATGTCTGTCTTGTAATATTTCTGTTCCAGTACCCATAATGCTCCACTGAAGTTAAGGCATTCCCTTTGTGAGTGACCTTAACGGATGTGGGGGGTTACATTTTCCCCTTTGAAATTGAAAACTGTTTGCTTTGATTAAGTATGGTAATTCTGGAAATATAAACTTGGCCTTCTAACATATTTTGGTAGATTAAAATTCCCACTTTGAATTCAAATTAACCTCTGATACAAATCTGGAATAGATTCTTGCCTTAAAAGCTTTTATTCAAAAACTGGAAACATATTGAAAAAGTTTTCTTGCTCCTTAAACTCTTGCCAAGTTTATCATACCCCATACATGTTGAATACCTTGATTGAATTTTTGCCAGTGTGAACATAGTGCCATTCCTGGAAATAATTGATATGATTTTCTGAATTGATGACATTTGTCTTGACAGTTTAATTACCAAAATTTTGCCAAATGTGGAAATAATTTCTGCCCCTAAATGATGCTTTCCTTGAACATGATCTGAAAGTGCTTCACCATAGTGTTTGAGCTGTTCTTAAATCATGTAACTATGATTCCTTAAATTCCAAGTTTATTTCAAGAATCCCACTGCATGATTGAAAATAAATTGTTTTATCCCAATACTGTTTTGACTTCATTCATGCACATGCATGAATTTTGTATACATGCACTCATTTGTATATATTAGCTTGTGCACCTGACTTATTTACGCACATCCACACTTCAACCTTTGCTCACTCCTGAAAATGAATACATACTTTATCGAACTTATGCATATATGTTCACTGCCATGTACTGAATCATGAACCTGACTTAAATGTATGTACTGACTTCTTAATTCTGGAAATAATTCAAATACACTTTGCCTTGCTTGAAACATGTGTGCATATCCATGCATTAGTCACCATTGTGTCATTGGTTTGTCGATAAAAAATTAACTTGCTTCTTCTGCACTTTATTGCTTGTGTAACTCCACTACTGTGCTGACTTGTTGCATGCTTGTTTGCTAACACATGCATGTATATTGATGTTGTATTTTTCACTTGTGCACTTGAAAATCTGGAGGAACTTTTATTACATGCAGTTGTGTCTATATTTATTGCTGTGTCGAACATGTTCAAAGTCCATCTTCTAGACACTGATTTGAAAAGGCTTTGTCTATCCTTGCCATGTACTATTGTATCACCATGTTTGAATTGAAAACCTTGCACACTTGAAACTGAACCTTTTCATTGTAGTTGTCCTTGGCTGTGAGCTTTCTTGCACTTGATTAGCTCGACCATATGAGTTGAGATACACACATGAACCTGGTGCTCTACTTGCATGATCACATCTGCTTCATTCTTGTATTGCTTGACAATTTCTTCTACATGACACATATCATTGTTGTTTTGTACTATGTTGATTTCACTTTGAGATGTGTTGACTTTGTTTTCATGTGCACTGAGTCGAGAAGGTCCACGTGGCTACTCCTCAGTTGCACACTGAATTGGCGTGGCAGTGCACACGTGTATATATATACACGTGTGTATATGCAGCCATTCAGAAAATTTCCTGTCCCTGTACATATACAAACTGTCTGTCTAGACACAGATGAATCGGATTAAGTCATGAAAAATGATGAGAAACACACCAGAAAACTGAGGCAAATAAAATTTTAAAAATAAAATTTATATGCACATGTATTCAGTTTTATTTCTATTGCAGTGTACTGTGTGTTTCTGTTTCATGTGACAGGTAAGAGGATGAGACTAGACTGAAGTGACTGGACTGAAAGCTGTGAAGACAGAAGACAAGTAGACAGAAGGCGGAAAACAAGAACAGTGTGTGTAATAGTGAAAGTGTTTGTATGTAAATGTATAACTGAAAATGTATAATCGAATGAGTGTTGTACGAGCTGTGAATGAAAATGAATATTGTACTGATATTTGTAATAAACAAATTTGATTGAAATAAAATATTATTTTATTGTGTTCAAACAAATTTGTCTATCGTATTCAGTTTATATACAAGTACAATATAATGTGAAGAATATTTATGAATTTGTACAAATAGTGGAGTTGTAAAAGTTGTACTGTTTGAATGTTTGAAATAAAATATTCTATTTAAATAAAATACTGTGTGAATAATAGAATTTCTGTACAGTCGTATTTTATTTAAATATAAATATTATATTCATGTCTGTGATGTATGTATGAAACGGTACGGTAACAAACACATTTAAAATAATAAATATTTGGTTGTTATCATCAAACAAAAAATCATATAATTGTGTATACAACATCGTTATATACAACATTCCCTTCCTCTACCTCTTTTTGTTCACATCAAAATTCAGAAGGTATATTGCGATAAGGAAGCAGTTTACAAGTTGGATTTAAATGTCTAAACTTCTTCAACTAACAAATTCAGAAGGTATATTGCGATCTTTTAGTTTTACAATTACAAAAAAGGCAACATACAAATTAAAGCTTGTGATAGTAGAATCATGGTTCGTACATTTCTATTCTTTAGTTCTATATAAATTTTGTTTGTTGCTCCAGTTTGCTTTTTCTACCAAACTTGTTAGATCATTTTTACTGCAATTACAAATTGTACTAGATTTAATTCCAATAACGTGTACAAACAAGCGAACTCCCTTTCTGAACCCAAAACTGAACAAATACAATTTATACCTAAACGCCAGAATCAAACAATCCCGAACTCACCCTACCATTTTAAACTACTATTTCCAAATTCAGCTTCCTTTTAAGGGGATTAGCATTTGAATTCTTCAGAGCTCGAGGTGGCAACGGGCTCTTGCTTTTGAATCCTAAAAACTTTAATCGGAACGAACTTGAGTTCAGCTCAGCTGTCAAAGAGTTCGGATCCGCTTTCTCCTTGGCTGATCGAGGTGTCCTCTGCTTCTGAGAAGATTGTGGAGTTAGAGGGTGGGGATCTTTGCCGAATATGGATTTCATATCTTGAACCCTAGAGGAGAGCGAGAATGAAGGAGATTTCAGATCTAACTGGCCACCATTAAATGGTGCGATTGAGTTTTGTTTGAATTATAAAATATGTGGTTAGATCTAGGGTTTGTTAGATTTGGGATTTAAGTGTGGCTTTTAGATGGAACTTCGAAAATTTTGTTAGTAGAAAGGGTGGGTGAACAAAATGAAAGCGGGAAGATTGAAATTTTCTGCTCTTATTTCAACGGACCCATGTAATAGATGTTAAAAACTCTTTATTGCAACTATTAAAAAATACAAGTTGTTAAAAATCGTTTATTGTAAA
Organism: Allium sativum; assembly: GCA_030737875.1. NCBI lineage: Eukaryota > Viridiplantae > Streptophyta > Magnoliopsida > Asparagales > Amaryllidaceae > Allium > Allium sativum. The sequence goes on along the minus strand of CM060909.1, from coordinate 150,037,508 downwards.
ATTATAAAATTATAAAAATAAGTTAAAGGACGGGGTTTGGTGCTTACAGATTACCTATAATATTTTGTCATACAAAATTATAAAATTCGCTGCTAGTTGAGAACGCAATTATAAATCTGTAAAAGTATAAAAAATACTTTTATTGTTTAGTAATTATTAATTATAATTTTAAATATTAAGTATTTTATATAATTATCAACTATTGCAATTAAATAGTAAATATTAACTATAACTAAAAAATATTAAATAGTAGTTGTTGCTTCTCAATTACTAATATTGCTTATTAATTATAAATTGTTAAATATTTGTCTCAATTATTAGTTCTTAATTTTTTAATGGTCATTATTAATTAACCATTATTTATAGTTAATTAGTACATAGAAAATATTACTTTATAATTATTTAATATTATTATCAATTATTAAGTATAAACTATTAATTATTAGTTTTGAATATTACCTATTAAATATTAACTATTTATTTATTATTAAATGTAATTAATGATTATTAATTACAATTTATTGATCAATAATAATTAAATATAATATTAAAAATATAAAAATAATTATTAATGATAACTAGAAAATATTAATAAATTCATAAAAATGTCTCTATAAACACAAATTATAAATTAATTCATACAAGAAATTATTATTAATTATTAATTACTCCTTGATAGTAATATTAATCAATTATCGTTTATTTTATTTATTATGAATTTTAATTATTTGATATTTAAACATATTCATATTTCAAATTAATTATTAATTATTATCCATTAGTTTTATTTATTTATTTAATTTTTATTTTAAATGTTAATTATTATTATTTGTAAATTATTAATTATTATTATTTGTAAATTATTAATTATTATTATTTAATTATCAGTTATAGATATCATTTTATAATACTTAAATTTTATTATTAATTATTAGTCTTAATTATTATATAATTACTAGTAGTTAATCATTTAATAGTAACTATTTAAAATTATTAAATTTTAATCATTAAAAGTAGATACTTATTTTTAATAGTATGTTTTTCGCAACTGGCTTTACTGGTTGTAAAAAATTACAGTTATTGCAAGTGGCGAAAACAATTGCTAAAGATATTTACTCGCAACTGATTTGGAAGAGCAGTTGCAAATAATATATTTGTTACAATTGTTATGGAAGCACAGTTGCTAAAAGTATGTTTTTGCAACAGGAAGGGAAGTGTTGTTGCTAAAAATATGTTTTTCGCAATAGAAAGAAAGGGCATGTTGCTAAATCTCATCTATTGCAACTACTATAGTAGGTCTGTTGCTAAATATCATTTATTGCAACTGTCATGTGTCGCATGTTGCAAATAGCTAGTTGCAATAGGGTATTTTTCTTGTAGTATACATTCAGGTGGAAGGACATTGCTAGAGATATTACTTATGGTAATGTGGCATTCAAACAGTGAAAGAAAAGAGAGCATTTTAGGTTAGAAGGATAATGTCACACTACCAAAAGAGACTGCAAAATTATAATAAACTGATGTACAAACATTAGCAAATTACCTTATAGAATGAGACTGTGATGTCCAGATTTTTTCTAGCTTTTGATAATCATTTTAATAAGGGAATTAAAATGAAATATGGTACTCAACAAACTAAAATGATTATAAACATGTGTGTAAATATATGTGTGGAAGAATATACAAATAATGTACATATTTAAGTTATGTTTAAACTTGATTAACATAATATAAATATGCAACATTAAAACTATAACTTGAAACATATTGGAAGAATAACAATATGTATATATATGTGTATACTTTAATACATATATATAGTTAAAACATAACACAAAATTCAAGCAAGAACTTTGCAACTAAAGCCTTAACTAAAACACAAAAATGATAACATAAAATACATGCAAGGAAAAATGGGAGTATTGGTCACTTTCAAAATATAAAAGGGCTTTGAAACAAAAGACAACAAACAAATATACATGTGCAGGTGAGAAACAATTCGACTAGCACATGCATGAAACATATATATATATATATATATATATATATATATATATATATACACACACACACAAACACACACACACACACACACACACACACACACTATTGCACATAACATGTTTGACAAATTGACCAAGTAGAAATATCTAGGAATGCTTATCAAAACAAAAGAGGCCAAGTCAACAACCATTAAGGAGATTTAACCATGAACAGTAGACTAAACATAGGTAACATTCATTACCTAAAAACCCAACAATACAAGTAGCAAATAAATAATTCTCTTTAAGCAAAATATCAAGGACTTAGAAGGGAAGTAAAATCAGTGTATATTTGCTGAAAGGAAAGGGTATGCGTAGCATTTAATGGAAGCATAGGTTGACTATTGTGTGCTTCTAGAAGGAAAACATAAGACAAAGTGATTGGGAAAATATCAAAGTAAACAAATATTTCTTTCATGTATTGTCTACTGAAAACGTGGCGTAGAGAGCTAAACAAAGGAGTGAGCCTAAATGATTTACATACTGTAGAAGATGTGAAGAGTAAATAATTTTTAAATATGAAGTCTTGGCTATATATAGACCAAGAACCATGCATTTCTGTCCACACCAAAATCTGAGTAAACTAGCAGGAAATAAGAAAGCATTTCGGTGAGTAAACTAAGCTTCTCTTTACTTTTTCTAGTCTAATGTAAGTTATGATAGCTGTATCATGCTGTTAGAAAGTTAGTGAGTAAACCTTGTTTAAATTCCTAGTTTAAAATTTTTACTGTAAACAGTTTTATGTAAGTTTAGTTTTAACTGCAAGTTCATGTGATGTCAACACTATCATCTTTCCAACAAACAACAAAGTATTGATGCTAGAAACCCTGAAATACATGTGTTTTTGACTGTTAGATTCATATATACAAGTACCTGTATGATTGCACAAGTGTGGATAGTTTAAACCCTTAACTTATAAACTGCTACTGTTATCCTGTTAAACACAGAACATTTTCTAGAAGACAACCATACAAATTGACTCACACTAGGTTGATATAAAAATAGATATAATATATACACGTTATACATTAACAAATACAAACAAGAAGAACATTGAGTTGAAACATATGCAAGAAACAGGAAACAGACATGTTCTCTGTAACCCACGGTCAACATGAAATTTCAAACATCGCAGAATCAAGAATCATGTATATGAATGCAATTACAATACAAAATGATGATTTTTAGTAGTTAGTTTCATGATTTTAAACGTTGTGATGATCGAGATAAGACGGAATGATCAGAAAATGGTGTTTGACCAAATTCCGACGATCGACGCAGTCAAACTCCAGGGAGCGAGGCGTGGAGGAGCGTAGGGGTTCATAGATCATAAGAAAAATAATAAATGATTTTTCGAATGCATAGATTTTGAAAACAATAAAAAAATAGGTTAATGGTTTCATTTTGGGTGTCTGTGTTTCACATCGAAACAGCTCACCGACGGTGATGGCAGGGAAGCACGGTCCAGCGGGATCAGAGTGTGGGGAGGCCACGGTGGCATGGCAGAAGTGGGGCAGTGATCTGTTGATGGAGGGGGGAAATTAGGAGCTTTCTCCGATGAATCCATTTCGAGTATGGTAGGATCATACAGTGAAATCACTGTAGAAGTGGAGGCAACCAGATCGGAAGGTGGCAACGTGATCAGGAGGCGATGGGTGACTTAGGGAGATGTTCGGAGATGATCAATGGTGGCCAAGGCGGTTGTACACGTGCACGTGTACGTGTGCAGGTGATAGAAGGAAAGTGGTGATCGGGCAAAGGATTTAGTGGTGATCGGAGGTGGTTGGCACGGTGACTGGAAGGGTTGGCAAATTGGTTCTGGGTACTTTGCAAAGTACCAGGTGGTACTGTGGCACGGCAGAAAATCACAGTTGTGGCAAGGGATTTCGAGAGCTGGCGCATTGGTACTTTGGTAAATTGGGAAAGTACTAGTGGTACTTTTGCAGTTGCGGGACGGACGGTGAATGGAGCAGTTTGGAAAGCAGAATCATGGTGTTTTGGAGCTGGTACTTTGGCGAACTGGTACTTTAGTCAAAACGCTAATAAATGAGTTTTTGAACAAAGTTTTTAATTAAAATTTGTTTTAATTAAAATAGAAAATAAATAAAATAAAAGATAAATAAATAATTAAATAAAAAGAGAATTTTTATTTAATTTGGCATAGGCAAGTGGAAGGAAGAAAATAGCAAGAAGATCGAGTGTAGAAGTTTGACTGAAGAAGTTCAACGAGTTTAAAATTAGAAATATAAAGGAAATAATTTAAATAAATTATAAATTTAATTTATTTATGATAAATTAGAAATAAGAAAATAATTTACAAAAAGAACAAAAGAATTAAACATCGATGATAAACGGAGCAAAATACCGTGTGCGACGCACATGCTTAAATTGTTCATTTATAAAAGATAATAAAAATATCCAAATGCAAACATATACTGTTTTTTTTAACTATAAAGGATGTGTAAACTAAATTGTAATCATATAAAACTGATAATTATTTATCAACTATAAAAGACAGTTCGTACATCGTTTCGAAGAGTCCGGAATAAATATCCCACTTCGACTCGAAGTATACGACATGTGTCAGAAATATTAAAGACGGAGATATGCAAGGACAATTTTAAATAGTACCGTCGGTCTGTTTAGTCCCAGGATAAACCCGAATGGACAAGTGTATGACAACGTATATCAGTTAGATTCTACACATCGAATTTACGTAAGTATATTACGTTGGTGGAAGAGAAGTTCGTTTCTCTTAGCTTCATTACCCGTAATATATTTGGGTAATCGAATGAGTGTTTCTGACGGATATGATGATGTGCCATTCAAAGTAATTGAGGAAATAATCTGTCATAAGGATAAACGTGATCTCAAACCTCACAACCAGGAAATAACAAAAGTTGGGCTAAGCAGCATGGCTAGTTGGGTCATACCCAAGCAGGGTATATTATCAACATCTAGAGAACTTCCATATTTAACTTCTTAATATCTTTTCACTGCTAAAACCTTCGGAATCGGTGGGTCATTCCCAACCATGGAGGTGGTAATATATTCGTTACACTCAAGCTAAATGAGTTGATGGTCATGTGTGGCCAGGTTGCAAGACGTTCTTGTTGAACCCCAGTGTATCTTCTCTAGAGTACACTGATCGGTAGGTGCTCCCATACCTTGTCTGTTGGGATCCATTCTCCAATAAGCGCTCTGCGGTTTTTGATTGTATACTATATACGTGAACGTGAGATGTAAGCGTTTCACTAGATGATTATTTATTTGACAAAACTATCGTAATATCAAATGTTTTGATATAAAATACTTGGGTCATTATCCATATATTAGTTATGGACTGGTCTAAAGATTTCTAAAGTAAATGAATCTGTCAATATGGAAACCTTATCTCTTATTTCCCTGTTTACATCTTTTGACAATGTTTACTCACACCAGTCCCCTGACTGACCCAGAGTATAGTTTCTGTGTTTCCTAAACTCTTGGGTACTCATAATATTTATTATGAGTAGACAAGTAATTCAGGTAGGCAAGTGGAACCTTATGAAGTTCAAGTTCAAGACTCGTCTAGTAGTATAACTATTTCTATGTATCCGGTTTAAGTATCTGTATTATCCTAAGTGATCATGTATAATTATAGTGTTGTACTATGATGATGTAATATGATGTTGTACTATGATGTATCTGACCCTGTTATGTAATATATTATGTATTTGTGAAATTCCGCTGTGAGATTCTGATGTTTTTCTTATTCTTCTATTCCATTAGTTCTATCTTTTCTATCTCATCTTCTAAATTCTTTCAATAATGACACGACTTTCGAGGCATCGAAAATTGCGCCGTTACAGTTGGTATCAGAGCTTAGAGTTTTCAAAACCTAGGCTTTGGATTAGTGTTGAGAAAGCGTATTTTTACAAAAACTATTATAGTATAGGACGACCTTTGTTATCGACCTTAGCTATTGACCCTAGTTATTGACTTAACATTTTCCCTAAGACTATTTTCCGATTGAGTATTAACTATCTGTATACTCAGAAACTAAAAATGAGTTCTCAAGGAAGACGAGGCCGAGGAGCAAGTAGGACAACCACGACCAATGGGCACACTGTCAATCAAACTCAAATGGATACAACTGAAGTGGTCCCAGCTCCAACGCAGACAAACTTTGCTATGACTTGCAAGAACTACCCTACACTGGGAGGAAATTTTTTTAAGGGTACTGTATCACTGGTTGAAGTCCAAGCATGGATAAGATCATGTGAGAAGATTTTTAAGGGACTGAAGTTGGACGATGAATATAAACGTCTCTTAGCTTCATGGAATCTGGAGGGAGCCGCAACTATATGGTGGGATGCCCAGACTACTATACTCCTGAGGAAAGTTTTACTTGGGCCATGTTCAAAGAAGATTTTGAAGCCCAGTATCTACCAGCCACTGGGAAGACAAGGATGTACCGATATTTTATCGATTTAAAGAAAGAAAGCATGACTGTTACTGAATATGAAAACAAGTTCAATGCATTGTCAAGCTTTGGACAGGAGTTAGTCAATACTTCACTAAAGAAGAACGAGATGTTTGTAGCTAGTCTGAAGGATAGTCTTCAAGGCAGGATGATGGGACATCTGAAAGACCCGTTTGTTGAATTAGTAGATTTAGCACTCAGGTATGAAGCCTTGGATGCTAAGAAACCAACAGCAGCAAAGGCTCAAACTGGAGAGGCGAGTGGAGGAAATCCTCTGAAGAGAAAATTTAACCTAGACTGGAAGGACAACAAAAACCAAGGTAAGGCGGGACAGCAGAAAACTGAAAACCGTTTTAAGAATGATCTTTGTCACAACTACAAGCAGAAGGGACACATTACACGATTCTGTAAACAGAAGGGAAACAAGAAACCTCAGCAACTGCAGCAGCAACAACATAAACCTCAGCAGCAGCAGCAAAAGAGTTAGAATCAAAGGAATGAGATGGTGGCAAAGAATCTCTGTTTCAACTGTCATCAACCGGGACACATGGTGAAAGACTTCCTACTGATGAAGAGGGCACCACAGGAAAAGGTTTACGCAATCAAAAATGAACCGTTTATTTCCCAGAATGTGAAAGGGAAGGGAGTGCTGGAAGGTACTTTACAATTTAATGGAATTTACCTTCGAGTTTTATTTGATACCGGCGCTTCACACGGTTTTGTTTCTTCTGAAACCATAGATCAATTTAACCTTGAACCAATTATTTCCCCAAACCCAATTTGCGTATCAAATCCCATTGGTGGTAAAACCGAGTTGAAAATGTGTTGTGAGGATATAGCACTATTATATCTCTCACATTCCTTTCGTTTTGATTTTTATGTCTTAGATTTCAAAAGTTTCAATTTTATTCTTGTATTGGACTGGCTGAGCGAGTTCCAATCTAAGATATATTATGATATAGAAACCATAACCTTGATAACAAACTTAGATCGTAAAGCTAGGATACCTTGTGGAAAACCCGGTATTCATACCTATAGTTTCTTATACGCCTTAGAAGCATCACAAGAAAACCTTGAAATATTGGATATAGTTGGAGAATTCAAAGATATATTCAAGGACGTCGGAAGTTTACCTCCTCATCGGGAGATAGAATTTCGAATTGATTTAACTCCCGGAGCGAGACCAATAGTTCAACCAAAGAGACGAATGGCTCGAAAAGAAGTTTTGGAACTGGAAAAATATACTCGGGATTTGCTGAATAAAGGCTTAATCCGACCTAGTTTTTCTAGTTGGGGCTCGGTGGTAGTTTTTGTAGTGAAGTCTGATGGGTCGTTACGATTGTGTGTAGACTATAGAGTGCTAAATAAAGTAACCATCAAAAACAAATATCCATTACCCTGAATCGACGATCTTTTCGACCAATTGCATGGAGCAATAGTGTTCTCCCAAATGGATTTAGCAGCGGGATTTCACCAATTAAGAATTGCTGAAGATAGTATTCCTTTAACCGCATTCAGAGGCCCGGATTTCTTTTATGAGTGGTTGGTAATGCCTTTCGGACTAACCAACGCACCAGCATTTTTCATAGATTTGATGAACAAAGTCTTTAGGAAAATTCTGAACAAGTTCATTCTAATTTTCATTGACGATATTCTAGTTTATTCAAAGACCGAAGAGGAGCATCGCTATCATCTTAGAGTAGTACTAGAAACTCTAAGGAAAAATGTGTTGAAAGCCAAGTTTTCAAAATGTCATTTTTGGAAGTCTGAAGTAAGATTTTTGGGGCATATTGTGAATGGAGATGGAATATCAGTAGATCTAGTTAAAGTTGAAGCAGTACAACAATGGAAACAACTTCGTACACCAAACGATGTACGTGGTTTCCTAGGATTAGCAGGATACTACTGAAGATTTATCCGAAATTATTCCAAGATATCATCTCATCTGACGAAGTTTACAAAGAAAGGCCAAAAGTTCACTTGGACCCCAAAGTGTGAAGAATCTTTTCAGGAGTTAAAGAAGAGATTAACTGAAGCACCAGTATTTGTTGTTCCCGATGGAACAAGTGGATTTGCAGTTTACACTGACGCTTGTGGAGTTGGATTAGGAGCTGTGTTGATGCAAAATGGTCGGGTGATTGCATATGCAAGTAGACAATTAAAGATACATGAGAAGAATTATGCAACTCACGATCTAGAGTTATTAGCAGTGGTTTTTTCATTAAAGACGTGGAGACATTATCTTCTAGGTGGAAAATTCGAGCTTTTTACGGACCATAAACCATTGAGGTATTTATTTTCTCAAAAAGATTTAAATTTAAGACAACAAAGATGGTTGGAATTTCTTGCATCATATGACTTGGACATTATCTATACACCCGGAAAAGCAAATGTAGTTGCTGACACCTTGCGTAGAAATGCAATTTTATCCCTATTGGAAGTCACACCGACTCTCCAAGAAAGGATTATGAATAATCAGAGAAGAGATGACAAACTAGAGAAGATAATTCAAGGAGTCACGAATGGAAAGGATTCTGATTTCGAGTTGGATAACCAAGGAGTGTTGAGGATAAACAACATATTATGCGTTCCAGATGTGGATGGGTTAAGGCAAGAAGTTTTAAAAGAATGCCACGCATCAAAATTGAGCATCCATCCAGGAATTCATAAGATGAATAACGATATGAAGCTAGTATTCTGGTGGCCAGGAATGAAGAAGGATATTACAACTTTCATGAACGAATGTTTGTGTTGTCAACAAGTAAAAGGAGATCATCAAAGAACTGATGGACTGTTGCGACCATTAGAGATACCCAACTAGAAGTGGGAAATGATATTAATGGATTTTATCGATGGGTTGCCCAAAACGAGAAGAGGATTTGAAGGAATTTGGGTGATTGTAGATCGGATAACAAAAAGCGCGCATTTTATTCCGGTAAAACCAACATGCACAGCCACGTCTTTAGCCGAAGTTTTTATGAGAGAGATTGTACGACTACATGGAATCCCAGCAAGCATTGTAAGTGACAGAGACCCCATCTTTACAAGTAAATTTTGGGAAGCATTGCAGAAGACTTTGGGAATGAGATTGAATTTCAGTACAGCTTACCATCCTAAAACGGACGGTCAGACTGAGAGAGTAAATCAGATATTGGAAGATTTATTAAGAGCTTGTATTCTAGATTTTGGAGGATCATGGGAGGATCATCTACACCTGGTGGAATTTTCTTATAACAATAGTTACCATGCGAGTATAAAGATGGCACCATACGAAGCACTGTATGGAAGACCTTGTAAAGCACCCGCGTGTTGGATTGAATCCGGAGTCAAATTAGTACTTGGACCGGATATGATCCGAGAAGCAACAGAAAAGGTGGATTTGGTGAAGTTAAGAATGAAAGAAGCTCAAGAGCGCCAGAAAAGCTATGCTGACAAAGGGCGAAGAGACCTAGTATTTGATATTGGAGATCTGGTATTTTTAAAAATTTCACTATTGAGAGGAGTAGTAAGGATTGGAAAATCTAGAAAGTTAACTCCGCGATATGTTGGACCTTTCTGTATTCTAGAGAGAATTGGTTTTATAGCTTATAGAGTTGAATTGTCAGAGCATATGGCAGGAATTCATAATGTATTCCACGTATCTCATTTAAGGAAGTGTATGCATGATCCGTCCTTAATTCTGGAACCATCCGTTCAATAAGAGATAGAGATCAAACCAGATTTGACGATAATTAGACATCCATTTCGTATTGTGGATAGAGAGGAAAAACAACTTCACAACAAAGTGGTAAGTCTACTAAAGATCCAAAGGAGCAAAAATCCGAAAGATTGTGTGTGGGAAACTGAAAAGCATATCAGAAAATTATACCCCGATTTTTCTACAGATTAGGTATGATTTACTATTTATTGATTGGATGAAATGAAACCTTGGATTTCTTCATTTCTGTGAGCATTGATATGTGCATTTTTGGATTCAGTTTATTAGGACTTATGAACTCTCTTATTATGATTCTATCATTAATGAGTTCTATTTCCTTGTTTACTTACCAGATGGCACCACTGTTAAAGACTACAACTAGGAAGAGGTTAACACCACCACAGATCATTAGGCTGCAGGCAAAGAGATCAAGAGTAGGAGACTCAGAAGACATTCGAGAGAGATCACCTAGCGAAAGAAGGTACCTTTAGAACATCAGAAGAGTCAGACATCGGCAGAGGTGAGCCTATGGAGAAAGATGAAGACAGTCTAGGATATATTGATGAAGAAGAAGTAATGGAGATAGAGACAGGATTTGGAGGCAGTGATGGAGGTGACGATAATGACAAGGACAAAGGCGATGCTGAGGATATGAATATTGACGATGAGGAAGAAGATGAGGAAGAGTGCGAGGAAGAAGAGGTTATTGTTCTAGAGACACCAGTTGTTGCTATGGGAAATCAGCAAGAGGGGTTTGTTGACCCGATGTTAGCGATACGGGCAAGAATTGAGCAGGCTCTCATCGAGTTTCACGCAGCAGGAGGATTTGTAGAATTTTATGGAGATAACGGATATCCTGCTGTGACACTTTTCTTGATACCACCAATGGAAGTCATCAAGATTCCCGATGATGATGAGGAAGCAGTGGTCGAGGGTGTGAATGACGTTTTCGATATATCAGACAACGACGATGAAGTAGTAGAGGTTGTGAACATCTCGGACGACGAGGTGATTGTGATAGACAGTGACCTGGAGGAGTAGAGCGGAGAGAGGTGTTTGGACTATGTATATGTATATTATATAGCTTATAACTTGAATTAGTCAAGTGTAGCCTATGTATGGTAGTATGTTATGTATGACTAGTACTAGTATAAAACTAGTGTATAGTTATAATGTGCTAAGCAGTTATGATAAAAAGTATTATCTTTTGGGAAAAACTTTCTATTTTTTTACTTTAATTTCGAGGACGAAATTATTTTAAAGGGTGCACTGTAATGTCCTGACTTTTTCTAGCTTTTGATAATCATTTTAATAAGGGAATTAAAATGAAATATGTTACTCAACAAACTAAAATGATTATAAACATGTGTGTAAATATATGTGTGGAAGAATATACAAATAATGTACATATTTAAGTTATGTTTAAACTCGATTAGCATAAAATAAATATGCAACATTAAAACTATAACTTGAAATATATTGGAATTATAACAATATGTATATATATGTCTATACTTTAATACATATATATAGTTAAAACATAACACAAAATTCAAGCAAGAACTTTGCAACTAAAGCCTTAACTAAAACACAAAAATGATAACATAAAATACATGCAAGGAAAATGGGGAGTATTGGTCACTTCAAAAATATAAAGGGGCTTTGAAACAAAAGACAACAAACAAATATACATGTGTAGGTGAGAAACAATTTGGCTAGCACATGCATGAAACACACACACACACACACACACACACACACATATATATATATATATACACACACACACACACACACACTATTGCACATAACATGTTATACAAATTGACAAAGTAGAAATATCTAGGAATGCATATCAAAACAAAAGAGCCCAAGTCAACAACCGTTAATGAGATTTAACCATGAGCAGTAGACTAAACATAGGTAACATTCATTACCAAAAAACCCAACAATACAAGTAGCAAATAAATAATTCTCTTTAAGCAAAATATCAAGGACTTAGAAGGGAAGTAAAATCAGTGTATATTTGCTGAAAGGAAAGGGTATGCGCAGCATTTAATGGAAGCATGGGTTGACTATTGTGTGCTTCTAGAAGGAAAACATTGGACAAAATGATTGGGAAAATATCGAAGTAAACAAATATTTCTTTCATGTATTATCTACTGAAAACGTGGCATAGAGAGCTAAACAAAGGAGTGAGCCTAAATGATTTACTTACTGTAGAAGATGTGAAGAGTAAATAATTTTTAAATACGAAGTCTTGGCTATATATAGACCAAGAATCATGCATTTCTGTCCACATCAAAATCTAAGTAAACTAGCAGGAAATAGGAAAGCCTTTCGGTGAGTAAACTAAGCTTCTCTTTACTTTTTCTAGTCTAATGTAAGTTATGATAGCTGTATCATGCTGTTAGAAAGTTAGTGAGTAAACCTTGTTTAAATTCCTAGTTTAAATATTTTACTGTAAACAGTTTTATGTATGTTTAGTTTTAGCTGCAAGTTCATGTGATGTCAACAATATCATATTGCCAACAAACAACAAAGTATTGATGCTAGAAACACTGAAATACATGTGTTTTTTACTGTTAGATTCATATATACAAGTACCTGTATGATTGCACAAGTGTGGATAGTTTAAACCCTTAACTTTTAAACTGCTAATGTTATCCTGTTAAACACAGAACATCATTTTCTAGAAGACAACCATACAAATTGACTCACACTAGGTTGATATAAAAATAGATACAATGTATACATGTTATACATTAACAAATGCAAACAAGAAGAACATTGAGTTGAAACATATGCAAGAAACAGGAAACAGACATGTTCTCTGTAACCCACGGTTAACATGAAATTTCAAACATCGAAGAATCAAGATTCATGTATATGAATGCAATTACAATACAAAATGATGATTTTTAGTAGTTAGTTTCATGATTTTAAACGTTGTGATGATCAAGATAAGACGGAATAATCAGAAAATGGTGTTTGACCAAATTCCGATGATCAACGTAGTCAAACTCCAAGGCGCGGGGCGTTGAGGAGCGTAGGGGTTCATAGATCATAAGAAAAATACTAAATGATTTTTCAAATTCATAGATTTTGAAAACAATAAAAAAATAGGTTAATGGGCTCATTTAGGGTGTCTGTGTTTCACGTCGGAACTGCCTACCGATGGTGATCGCAGGGAAGTGCGGTCTAAGGGGGATCGGAGCGTGGGGAGGCCACGGTGGCGTGGCAGAAGTGGGACAGTGATCTGTTGACGGAGGGGGAAAAATCGGAGCTTTCTCCGATGAACCAATTCGACTATGGAAGGATCATACGGTGAAATCACTGTAGCAGTGGAGGCAAACAGATCGGAAGGTGGCAACATGATCAGGAGGCGATATGTGACTTAAGGAGATGTTCAGAGATGATCAATGGTGGCTGAGGCGGTTGTACACGTGCGTGTGTACGTGTGAAGGTGATAGAAGGAAAGTGGTGATCGGGCAAAGGATTTAGTGGGAGTCGTAGGTGGTTGGCACGATGACTGGAAGGGTTGGCAAATTGGTACTTGGTACTTTGCAAAGTACCAGGTGGTATTGTGGCACCTGCAGAAAATCAAAGTTATGGCAAGGGATTTCGAGAGCTGGCACATTGGTACTTTCGTAAGTTGGGAAAGTACCATTGGTACTTTGGTAGTTGCTGGACGGACGGTGACTGGAGCAATTTGGAAAGCAGAATCATGGTGTTTTGGAGCTGGTACTTTGGCGAACTGGTACTTTGGTCAAAAAGCTAATAAATGAGTTTTTGAACGAAGTTTTTAATTAAAATTTGTTTTAATTAAAATAGAAAATAAATAAAATAAAAGAATAAATAAATAATTAAATAAAAAGAGAATTTTTATTTAATTTGGCATAGGCAAGTGGAAGGAAGAAAATAGCAAGAAGATCGAGTGCAGAAGTTTGACTGAAGAAGTTCAACGAGTTTAAAATTAGAAATATAAAGGAAATAATTTAAATAAATTATAAATTTAATTTATTTATGATAAATTAGAAATAAGAAAATAATTTACAAAAATAACAGAGAATTAAACATCGATGATAAACGAAGCAAAATACTGTGTGTGACGCACACACTTAAATTGTTCATTTATAAAAGATAATAAAAATATCCGGATGTGAACAATGCAAACATATACTATTTTTCTTTAGCTATAAAGGATATGTAAACTAAATTATAATCAGATTAAACTGATAATTATTTATCAACTATAAAAGACAGTTCGTACATCGTTTCGAAGAGTCCAGAATAAATATTCCACTTCGACTCGAAGTATACGACGCGTGTCAGAAATATTAAAGACGGAGATATGCAAGGACTATTTTAAATAGTACCGTCGGTCTGTTCATTCCCAGGACAAAACCGAATGGACGAGTGTCTGACAACGTATATTAGTTAGATTCTACACATCGAATTTACGTAAGTATATTACGTTAGTGGCAGAGAAATTCGTTTCTTTTAGCTTCATTACCCGTAATATATTTGGGTAATCAAATGAGTGTTTCTAACGGATATGACGATGTGGCATTCAAAGTAATTGAAGAAATAATCTGTCATAAGAATAAATGTGACCTCAAACCTCACAACCAGGAAATAACAAAAGTTAGGCTAGGCTGCATGGCTAGTTGGGTCATACCCAAGCAGGGTATATTATCACCATCTAGAGAACTTCCATATTTAACTTCTTAATCTCTTTTCGCTGCTAAAACCTTCGGAATTGG